>BTPG01000002.1:113336128-113561276 GCA_036245525.1 Semisulcospira habei
CCTCTCTCTCTCTCTCTCTCTCTCTCTCTCTCTCTCTCTCTCTCTCTCTCTCTCTCTCTCTCTCTCTCTCTCTCTCTCTCTCTCTCTCTCTCTCTCTGTGACCACTATGGAATGAAGGTAAGTTTTTAATTGTAGCTTTTGATGATGTAATTAAGAAGTATGTAGACTTTCACAAAAGAACTCACATGTGAAATCCGTTCTGCACTTTGATTCGAGACCGTTATAAAGCTCAATACATTGTATAGTAGAGTTCATAAAATATTCTGAACTAGAAAAGTGCGTTGTGTTCGTTGTGTTCGTTGTGTTAATTGTCAGTTGAACTTTGCTCTCTGTAGCAGATGACAGGGAAAAGAGAAATGTTTCGGGAAAAACGTCGCAATACTTAAAAAATCGGCAACGGCCGATCCGTTTGGTGGTACTATTAGTCGTCCACTGCCAGTCAAAATAATATCGAGGCGAGATTCCTGGGCTGGTGGCACACGTCAAAATGTTTTCTTGCGACTTCTCGACCACTTCAAATATTCCGTCCGGAGAACAAGGTTCCAACGTTAAGGTATCTGAAGATAAAAGCAAAAACAATCTAAATTAGTAAACGGGGATGTTTGGGGTGTTGTGCTTATGGTCCACGCTGGTTATTCGACGTGATTTCGTTTTTGTTCGCTTTTGGGAATGATTCGGGGGAATGATAAACGTAACTTCACTACTGTTCACATCGGTTATCTCCCAAAACAATTTACATGTTTCGGTGCTACCACAGGATTTACACTATAACTTCCGTATTACTATTCGAAGGAATAAAACAACATAGTTGTGTGTCATATGTTTCTGTGCTTAAATGGGTGCTTTAAAAAAAAGACTGAAAAAAAATGTTTGAGCGGTGTTACTAACATGTACCTTGGCCATGTCCTTTCTGAACACTGAACACACAGATCACAGTGCACGCAATGAAGATCCTTTGTTCGACTTTGTTCATGGCGTCCTTTGTTACACCGTAATATACCTTTCACTTAGACGGCAGACACATTCATGCACTTGTTTTATCTAGCCGCAGTACGGTTTGCTTGTTGTGGCTTTTTCTAAATAATAATAATAATAAAAACCTCTTCAATGTACACTCGAATCAAAGTACGCTCGAGGTTTTCTTAAACACGATAATATTAACAAGTTCTCGTCAGTAAAACATGATTCACTTCTTGTTAAAATCCACATCGCGCACTCTGTATTCCACCAAGCCGCTTATAGCTAACCGCAGCGTAATTTACTTCTTGTGTAATCGTACACAATGCGTCACCTAAGCTCATAGTTTGTAGGCTCCGGACATAATCCAGACAGTGCTGAGTCGTCGGGTCCACCCCTCAATGCGTAAAAAGTCATCTGGCCGACATAGTCCGCATCTGGCCCGCGCACAGCTGTGCGCAGGCCAACTGCGGCTGACATCTCCCCGAGGACCTTTGCCTCACTGTGCTCGTCTTACCTAGCGAACAGGTATCCTGTTGTAAATTACATTTGGAGTGGTGACCAAAAGCTTCCTGGTGTCAGAAGACATTAAGTACTTGGCACAAGCGCCAGTCGAGAACAATGTTGTTCACGGTCGATGTCTATCGATGTACAGTATTGATCTGTAATGTTTGGAAGTACAGACCATGGGTGAGGCAAGCGTTTGTAGAGTCATAGAGTTTAAAGTTTGTCTGACTACTTTAAAATACTAGCATTAGCGAGAATGTTATCGGCCGAACTGAGCACGAGTGATGTATTTTACGTAAAGGGAGGTTAAGAATACTTTAATTTATTTATTCAACGACTTTTTAAAAAGGTTTTAACCTCAGAGTCGACATATTCGTTTCTCTTCCAAGTTGTGCTTTGCCCCAGTTAGGTCGCTCTTACATTTACCCCGCTTTCAGTGGCTGGTTGATATGTGGCATGGCAACGAAACAGCCAAAAGTGCGGGGGAGACGGCACAGCCTTTATCACCACACGAGAATTGGGAAAAGCTTTGCGAGCTGTATAAGATATGTGTACTGAGCGGAATCACTGAACGCTGGACAAGATCCTTTGATCCCCTTCTTCCCAAGTAGCAAAACGTCTTCGGGCCGACGACGGCCCACTGTGGGCAAAGCCGTGCGCGGGCCCATTGCGGCTGACGTCATCCCGAGGACCTTTGCTCACTGGCTTATGGCACCAAATCACCATCCCACGACAAACACAAGGCACAAGTACATGACGCTCCCTATTTGTATGTTCGTATGTTCTGTTCTATTTTGTATTCACACCAGATTAGACAGAGGCACGTACGAGGTTAATACTGTAAGTCAACGGGGGGAAAGGGGGTAGGGAGTGTTACTAACGTTCTCTTGGGGGTATTTGACCGGAGACAGAAGGAGCTTATCGGCGAGCTTCTTGACTCCCACCGGCCAACAAAATCGAACGACAGGGAATCGGGGGGTAAGGGGCGATGGAAGGGGAAGGGAGGGGATGGTGGGGGGGGGGAGAAAAGCTTTGACGATGATCATGTCCATAAGTATAGCGCTTGTGTCCAGTTATAAAAAGTCTGCTCGGAGCGCTTTGAGTGAGGTTTGAAATGAATAAAAATAGAAAAGAAGAGGAGAAAAAAAAACAGAAGAGATGGTTGTCTGTTTGTTTCTACTTAAAAAGAGCAGCCTTCAACAATGGCCATCAAATCAAACAGGAAAAGGAGGGGGAGGAGGGGCTGGAGAGGCTTAGGGGTGCGGGGGAGGGGGGGGGGCAGGACCAGTTTCAAACAGACTTTCCATCCCCCTCCATTTTCACCATCGTTCAGCCCTGCTTACTCGATTCATGTCGTGTAAAAGTGCTTCTCCTTAACCTGTGACATATAGCAGTGCCCAAAGAAATGCACACCGCCTTTATTTGCACGCTTTGACACTTATACGACTGCGGGAGTAAGTTAGTTATTAGGGTTTTAACGCCGAGTAGAAGACTTAGGCATAACGGCGGACAACTATGGTACACGAATTGATCATGATAAATAGAATTACGCTCTAAGCGTGATATGAAGCGGTCGTGAGCGCGAAAGGGTGGTGCCTAAACAGACTATTTTCGGAAATCAGAAGCAGATTAAAATTGCACGCGTTTGGACGAAAACAGCGGATTAAAAGCCCTTTGAGAAATAAGTCGATAATACATGACGTAGCGCCTGACTTTCTTCCCAATGCGCAAGAGGCCATCGGGCCGACGTCGGCCGGCCTTTTTCGCATTGGGTTGGCGTTTCTCCAATGGTATAGTTGATCAGGAACCACTGTCATGGTAGATCCATTCTCCGCGTTTTGTGCATAGTGATAAGCTGATATTATAGACAGCAATTGCTTTCGTTTTAGACCTTTCTGCAAACATGATGACAAACTTAGACATGAACCTGTGTTAGGACACGAAAACAGTTAATTTTACAGTGTCAAACATGTGCGGTGTAGATCAGTGTGCAAGAAGGAAGTTATTTCTCCAACTGTTTGCACAGAGAGACAAATTCAGCACGGAACACGACACAATGACACTCAGACACGGCTGTGTAAGGTTCACGACTAATGTGCATGACTGCGCTAAAATCCTGCGAACGCCAATAATCAAGGTGCCCTTGTGATGAGCACCTTGCTTAGTGGCCTGCGGAGGATTTAACCCCATTCACTACTGAGAAAAAAGTGAACATGATCCAGCTGCAAGAGACATCGATCCTCATGAGCCACCGCGACTGCGGGGGCTCATGAGGATCTATGCCTCTTGCTGAGACCAGTTATAAAGTCTCGCCCCGCAAAAGTTGAATTTTCTTTCTTATCAATCCCCATAACAGACTAACAGATAACTGACATGAAACTTTATGCAACCAACTCGGCCCTGATACATCACAGCAGGATAGGAACCTGATTGAGGAAAATTTTAAAGCACAGAGCGGCCATAAAAAAAATTAAAACTGGTCTAAAGATTTCCTTTAATAAAAAAAAAGCCCCTGTCTGTAACTGTCAAACGCACTCCTCATTCAAATCACTTCTCAAAACCCACCTCTATAACGCTGCCTTTTACTAGTCCATTCCACCCGCCATGCACAATTCATCACCACTGTCACGTGTGTGTGTGTGTACGTGTGTGTGTGGGTGTGTGCGTATGGTGTGTGTGTGGGTGTGTGCGTATGGTGTGTGTGTGCGTGTGTGTGTGTGCGTGTGCATGTGCGAGCTTTTAGGTTTTTCATTGTATCAGCGCTTAGAGCTACTGTTAGAATATGCGCTTAACAAATCTCCTTTGTTGTTGTTTTGTTATTATTATTATTATTATTATTATTATTATTATTATTATTATTATTATTATTATTATTATTATTATTATTATTATTATTACTGCATTATGGTTCGCGAGATAGCTCGACCACGGTGTCACGACACGCCTGACGGAGTCAGGGCGCCGTGGACAATATGAGTGCAGACACTCGAGAAAACCCACCCACTCTAAATAAATAACGCAACGCCAGTGATAAACAACAAACAAATCCTTTATTTCCTACCCTTACTCTAACCCCCACCCCAACCCACTAACGCCCCACACACTCACACATACCCACACATGCACTCATAACGTATTAACACATAAAAAAGGTTAACATATAAAAAATGACTAACAAGTGAAAATGACTAACAGGTGAATATGACTAACAGGTGAACATGACTGACAGGTGATAATGACTAATATGGCCAACGGCTATACAAGGCGGGTAACTTTGTCTCTGTACAGTGTCCTCTGTCCCACACTAGACAGGGTGGCTCATAACGTACGAGTACTACCCCTGCACCACAGAGCACCGTAGCCGCGCTTGCCCACGCACGCCTGTGACCGACGCTCAGAACGTAGAATCAGCCTGCTGTAGCCCAACGTACTTGTCCAACAGGACCGGCTAGCGAAGGCGTTCCGACTCCCGATGATGCGTCACCGTTGGTCGTGGATGAGATCGAAGAACGACGAAATCTTCGAAGCCGATCTTCGAAGCCAGTCTTCGAAGCCAATGATCGAAGCCAGTGCACTGGAAAAGGGCGCATTGTCAGTCAAAGTGCCAACACAGTTAATTCTGGCCTATTTGACACGCACCTACTCACAAACCACGTGAGTTGTGTCTCGTCTCACCCTAATACCTGCCTTGGCCATATTAAATATACAATCATGGATATGAAAGCTTCCTATGTACATTCAACATTCACCAGGTCTGCACTATTCCATTACACTAGCATTAAGCTAGCACAACCACTTTTGTATAATAACATTGCCACTGCTAAAACCAACATTATCAAAATATCCACATGTACATACAAAGATATCAAATAATCACCAGCAACCACCCAACGTGACAATCTTATTACATCACGTCTAGGACTTAATACAGATATATTTGAAAGGATACCCACTTTAATTCATTTTACAACATGGCCCTTTAAATATACTCACTCGGCGACAGCCGAATATAAACAACTAAATCCGACACCCACCGCATTACAACCCAACCTAAAAAACATGGTTAAAGCCTCGATTAAAACATCACTAAAAAACTAGACGAACATACCCTTCCGCACCTATATACACATTCACACACCCGAGAACACAGCAGCTAACTGAGGAAAATGGCATGAGTAAATACCTGTCACTGGTGAGTCCTCCGGCAGGACGAGACAAACAAGACGAAGACGAACCGGAGGGGTCTTCTGGTGAGTAGCAGCCGTGGTCACAAGTCTCTCGGGACACCCACACCCAGGAACACTGGCCGTGGTCTTGCAGGGAGGGTAAAACAACCCTCACACAGCTTGTCAAGGGCTCCAAACGAGGCCGCACCCTGACCCAGACTCTCACTTCGCTGGCTAACTCCGCTGACTGACTGTAATATCCCTCTGCTACCTCGCAGTTTAACTTTACTCTGAACACTGTTCGGTTAAAGCTACTTGACTAAAGCGTGCAACCGCTGTACTCGCTCACTGTTAAGCTTGCTGCACGGGCTTTACGATTACGCTCACACTACATTTATTAACTTCCCTAAACTAAGGCTATGTACAGAATTCGGCGATCTACATTTATTAACAAAAAAACGACTTGGCAAAAAAAAAAAAATAACATGTCACATCCGTTACGTGACATACCCCCCTCCCAGATCAAACACCCGGGTTTGATTACTATAAATTATGACTGTCCCAATACTGCTTCCACATTTACGGTTTCTACCACCCTGTCCTACTCAAAAAGTCAGCAGGAACATTTACTTTACCGGCTATGCTTTCTACTCTAATGGAAAAAGGCTGTAACTGCAAAGCCCACCTCATCAGTCGACTGTTTGTGGATTTAGCTTGTTGCAAGTACTGCAATGGTCTATGGTCGGTCTGTACGACGAATGTCCTACCATACAGATACTGACGGAATTTTTGAATTCCCCACACGATTGCAAGACACTCCTTTTCGATGGTGGAGTAGTTACGTTCTGCTTTGGATAGTTTCTTGCTCGCGCATGCAACAGGCTGTAAACCGCTACCATGGTCCTGACATAATACGGCTCCTACACCCCCTTCGGACGCATCTGTCTGCAACACGAAGAGACGATCGAAGTCTGGCAACGAGCACACAGGACCCGAACACAGTCGCGCCTTCAGCGCCTCAAATGCTGTCTCGCATGCATCGTTCCAACCGATCTGTCCAGTCTTTCCTCCCTTGGTTAGGTCGGTTAGTGGGGCTGCTATGGCCGCAAAGCTAGGAACGAACCGGCGGTAATAATTTGCCAACCCGAGAAACGATCTGACTTGTTTCTTTGTTTGTGGTCGCGGCGCGTCTTTTATCCGCTGCATCTTGTCTCCCTCTGGTTTTATCTGACCGTTACCCACTATATGCCCCAGATATTCCAACTGCTTGAACCCCAAGTAACACTTTGTAGGTCTGGCCGCCAACTGGACCTCTCTTAACCTACCAAAGAGCTGGGCCATACATTGTAAGTGACGTTCTTTAGTGGAGGAAGCAATCATGACATCGTCCATGAAATTGCTAACTTCTGTCAATCGCAAAGGTTCTAGTAACCTCCTCATCATTCGGGAAAAGATTGCCCCTGCCGTCTTTAACCCGAAAGGCATTACCTTCCACTGAAATTGCCCTGCCGGTGTGGTGAAGGCAGTTTTCGGTTTGTCGCTCTCTAACATGGGTACCTGCCAGTAGCCTTTAGCTAGATCTAACTTACTCAAGTACTTAGCCTTGGACAGTAAGGAAAATAGGTACTCTACGTCAGACATTGCCTCCGCATCGAACACGACCTTTTGGTTCAGTTTCCTAAAATCCACACAAAACCTAACAGTGCCATCTTTCTTCTTCATCAAGACGATCGGTGAGTTGTATGGGGAATTGGCTCTCTCGATTACTCCCATCTCTAGCATAGCATCCACTTCGGTTTTCACTACTTCTAGTTGAGAATGAGGTAGAGGATATTGCTTCGTTCTCACCGGCACTTCATCAGTCAAATGGATTTCACACGAGTCTAGTGTCGTCCTCAACGGATAATCTGTCAAAATATCCTTAAACTGGACAGTCAGAGCTTCTATACTAGAATGGATCTCTGGACAGTTAGGATCAAGATGGACGTCGGAGGGTCCTTCAGACGCTACCAAAGGAATGGTCGGTACTTCCTTTACCACCACGAACGCCTCTCCCCCCTCATCTTCGTCCTCCTCATCTATCACTACTGTAGCTACTGACACTCGTTCTTGGAACTTTTTCAACAGATTTGCATGGTACAGTTTATTCTTACTGCCCACCCGTACCCTGTAGTCACACTCTCCGACTCTCTCTAGAACTTCGAATGGTCCCTGCCAAGCCATCTCCAGCTTGTTGTGTTTAACTGGAAGTAACAACAAAACCTTGTCTCCCGCATTAAAACTGCGTGGTTTGGCTCTGCGGTCAAAGTGCCGTTTCTGCTTTTTCGAAGCTAGCTTCAAATTCTGTTGCGCTAACCTGCACGTCTCTTCAATGCGATTCCGTAAATCTACTACGTACTGGCTTGCATCTCTCACCTCTTCTCCCATCTGCTCTTTCGTCCACAGATCCCGTAGAACTGACATGGGCCCCCTTACAGTCTTGCCGTACAATAACTCGAACGGCGCGAACCCCGTCGATTCCTGAGGAACCTCCCTGTATGCAAACAGCAATGAGGGAATGTATCTGTCCCAACATCGAGGTTGCTCGCTAGCTAACTTCTTCAACATGGACACCAAGGTACCGTTGAAACGTTCTACTAGGCCATTTGCCTGCGGATGGTAAGGAGTAGTACACTTGCCTTGTATGCACAGCAAACGGTTGACTTCAGACATCACTTGTGAGGTGAACTGGGACCCTTGGTCGGTGAGCACCTCCCTCGGAATCCCCACCCTAGACCAGATTTCTAACAATGCCTCAGCGACCCTTTCTGCTTCGATCCCCTTTAAAGGTACTGCCTCGGGGTATCGAGTGGCGTAATCGACGGTCACGAGAATGAACAGGTTTCCTCTGTCGGAAGCTGGAGCAATAGGCCCCACAATGTCTACCGCTACTCTCTGAAATGGTTCTTCTACTAGCGGAAGCTGTTGCATAGGAACCCGTGGTACTCTCCCTCTTGGTACTACTTTCTGACATTGTTCGCATGACTCACAGTACCTGCGAACTTGAGCACACAGCCCCGGCCAATAGAAAGTACCCCAAATGCGTTCCCGGGTTCTCTTGCCTCCCAAATGCCCCCCCCCCCCCCCCCCCCCCCCATCGGTGGGTCATGCGCTAAACGCATTACAGTCTCCCTCAAAGGCTTCGGGACGACTAACTGGGACGATTGGCTGCCTCCTTTGCTATAGACCCGATACAGAATTCCCTTCCTCCTGCAAAATTATATCAGACTCTTCCCTGACGGAATTGCTCGGCCCTCTTCAGGCAACTTCCTAGCGCGAGCTAGAGTTTCGTCCTGGTTCTGCCACTCTATCAGTTGGGCAGGAGTCACATTGAGATCGGCCTGCTTAACGACTTTAAGCGCGCTCTCTGCCTCCTTCTCCCTCTGAACCTGAGCTCGAGTTTGGACCGCTGCTGCCATAGCACACTCACTGGCATCGATGGATACGGGACTACGTTTCCCATCTGAAAAAGTCACCCAGTTTCCTAGGATTACGTCTGGTCCCATGCGCTCCATTACGATAAGTTCGATCGTCCCTCGCACGAATGGGGAATCGATTTCAACCCATGCAGTCGGATACTTATCGGACTTAGTATGGTCGACGGGATTGACGTCGATGAACCGACCTGTAAAATCCCTGGGTTCTATCCACTTGGCGGCGATCGCACTCATATCCGCGCCGGTATCACGCATGATACGAACTTCCTTTCCCTTGGCTAATCCCTTACTCCACGGGTCGTAGGGCCGGATCGTCCGCATCCCTACGGTCACGGGCTCTGTCATTACGGCTACTGTCTCAGGGGCAATGGTGACTTGGTTAAGTGACGCCTTACTCTGACAGTTCCTTGCTAAGTGCCCTGGTTTGTTACACTTAAAACACAGCCGTTCACCAGTCCCTCTGCCTGAACTAGCTGGTTCTGTCCTATGTTCTGCTTTGGTCTCAGGGGGTTTATTCGACCCTTTGCCCTTCTTGAACGGCGGACGAATCGGCCCCCCACCCAATGGACGCGAGACTGCCCGTTTGGTGTCGATATGGAGCTGCGCTAGCTCCGCGGCCTCTTCACCATTCCTAGGACGTTTTTCCCTAACGAACATTTCAAGATCTGCGTTCAGAATAGCATAAAGTTGCTCAGACAGAAACACGTCTAGCACTTGTTCTACGTCCTCTATGTTCTTATGGGCTAAAGTGAACCAACGCTTGACTGAGGTCTTTAACCTAACGAACAACTGGGGAAACGTTTCGAGACTCTCCTTTTTAGCTTCGCGAAACTGGCGTCTGTAATATTCAGCGTCACGCCTGAATCTTCTCAGTAAGGTCTCCCTCACCACCTCAAAATCTTTCCCTTGCTCTACGGTCAGCCTAAGGTATGCATCACGGGCCTCCCCCTGCAATAGAGGTGCTAACCTGATCCCCCATACCTCTTTCGGCCACCCCTGGGTTTCGGCTACTCTCTCAAAGAGCTGAAGGTAAGATTCCACATCTTCCTTATCCTCTAACGGACGCATCTTGAGCGAGTAATGCTGACTAGACTCCGTAACTGACTTCTTTTCCGATGCTGCTAACTGTAATTTGAGCCGCGTCTCGGCCGCGACGAGCTCTTCTTTCCGTGCTAGTTCCGCGGCAGCTAGCTTACGTTCGGTCAATGCTAAGTCATCCCGCCTAGCCCGCTCAGCCGCCTCACGGTCTAGGTCACGTTCCCGTTTTTCTTCCTCTCTCCTAACTTCGGACAGGATGAACTGGGTTAGAGCTCCCCCACTAAGTCCTAGGCCCTCTCCTATCACTTTATACTGCTCGTATGGGTTTACCATCACCCCCAACCCCTCTTTACTTTCCTGATTCCTACTGGGTGTCAGTCCTGCTGCAGTGAGAGTACGGGTAAGGGTACTCACCACCGTTTCCTTCCGAGAGGGAGTGGCCAAAGTGGCTCCTCTCTCTCCTGGACCCTCATCCCCTGCACCACCACCCTCGGACTCAGGGTCGTGCCCCGACGTGGCACGGGTGGCCCTGGTATCCCGTTTAGGGGGCATCCTGGTGTGGGTGTCACGGAGGCAGCGACGACAACTGCTCCCCAGCAGGACCCCTGACAAAGAAAAAACAAAACAAATAAATACACAGAATACAAACAACGAATAAGGACTAGACAGTGACAAGAGCCGAAGGGTCCTCACCACTCGGTACCTGAGTAATGAGAGGCAACCACTCATGCCACCCCTCGTTTATGCGCACTGCACTCTCTGGCCGTGGCCCCTGGCGCAATACGCCCCCACTCCCGCCAACCGCCCGCTAAATCTTACTCGTACCACAACACGAACAAACGGTCACTGGCGCACAAAAATACCCTAATCTACCTAATCTGTTACCTCCCCCTAATCCTTATCCCACCGCTGCCACCAAATATGTCACGACACGCCTGACGGAGTCAGGGCGCCGTGGACAATATGAGTGCAGACACTCGAGAAAACCCACCCACTCTAAATAAATAACGCAACGCCAGTGATAAACAACAAACAAATCCTTTATTTCCTACCCTTACTCTAACCCCCACCCCAACCCACTAACGCCCCACACACTCACACATACCCACACATGCACTCATAACGTATTAACACATAAAAAAGGTTAACATATAAAAAATGACTAACAAGTGAAAATGACTAACAGGTGAATATGACTAACAGGTGAACATGACTGACAGGTGATAATGACTAATATGGCCAACGGCTATACAAGGCGGGTAACTTTGTCTCTGTACAGTGTCCTCTGTCCCACACTAGACAGGGTGGCTCATAACGTACGAGTACTACCCCTGCACCACAGAGCACCGTAGCCGCGCTTGCCCACGCACGCCTGTGACCGACGCTCAGAACGTAGAATCAGCCTGCTGTAGCCCAACGTACTTGTCCAACAGGACCGGCTAGCGAAGGCGTTCCGACTCCCGATGATGCGTCACCGTTGGTCGTGGATGAGATCGAAGAACGACGAAATCTTCGAAGCCGATCTTCGAAGCCAGTCTTCGAAGCCAATGATCGAAGCCAATGATCGAAGCCAGTGCACTGGAAAAGGGCGCATTGTCAGTCAAAGTGCCAACACAGTTAATTCTGGCCTATTTGACACGCACCTACTCACAAACCACGTGAGTTGTGTCTCGTCTCACCCTAATACCTGCCTTGGCCATATTAAATATACAATCATGGATATGAAAGCTTCCTATGTACATTCAACATTCACCAGGTCTGCACTATTCTATTACACTAGCATTAAGCTAGCACAACCACTTTTGTATAATAACATTGCCACTGCTAAAACCAACATTATCAAAATATCCACATGTACATACAAAGATATCAAATAATCACCAGCAACCACCCAACGTGACAATCTTATTACATCACGTCTAGGACTTAATACAGATATATTTGAAAGGATACCCACTTTAATTCATTTTACAACATGGCCCTTTAAATATACTCACTCGGCGACAGCCGAATATAAACAACTAAATCCGACACCCACCGCATTACAACCCAACCTAAAAAACATGGTTAAAGCCTCGATTAAAACATCACTAAAAAAACTAGACGAACATACCCTTCCGCACCTATATACACATTCACACACCCGAGAGCACAGCAGCTAACTGAGGAAAATGGCATGAGTAAATACCTGTCACTGGTGAGTCCTCCGGCAGGACGAGACAAACAAGACGAAGACGAACCGGAGGGGTCTTCTGGTGAGTAGCAGCCGTGGTCACAAGTCTCTCGGGACACCCACACCCAGGAACACTGGCCGTGGTCTTGCAGGGAGGGTAAAACAACCCTCACACAGCTTGTCAAGGGCTCCAAACGAGGCCGCACCCTGACCCAGATTCTCACTTCGCTGGCTAACTCCGCTGACTGACTGTAATATCCCTCTGCTACCTCGCAGTTTAACTTTACTCTGAACACTGTTCGGTTAAAGCTACTTGACTAAAGCGTGCAACCGCTGTACTCGCTCACTGTTAAGCTTGCTGCACGGGCTTTACGATTACGCTCACACTACATTTATTAACTTCCCTAAACTAAGGCTATGTACAGAATTCGGCGATCTACATTTATTAACAAAAAACGACTTGGCAAAAAAAAAAAAAAATAACATGTCACATCCGTTACGTGACACACGGAAGTTCAAGGTTGATGCCAGGATGCCAAGTGGCGCCAAGCTATCCTGGCATCACCCTTGAACTATCACGATCGATCCATATTTTCTTGAATTGTGTCGGGCCTGAATCAGTCAGACAGTTCAAAAGCAGTGTCAAAGCAGCTTCGCGCCAAGTAGGCCTACTATCACGGTCTGAACTGTTTAGACTTCAGCAACACATTCAACTTATCTTATTGAATTCTTAGCAACACATTCAACTTATCTTAATCGAGGTATGTATACATTTCTGAGCTCATGGTTCACAGCCGGAAATTATTTCTTAAAAATCACTTAAATGGAACAGAAACGAGTTTCAAAGTAAGCAAGTCGTTTCAGTCAAATGTCACGGATGCCGGTCAGAGATAACCATGCGCTTTCTGGCAGATCTGTGTTCTTCTATTTATTCTTGTTTAATCATTCATTAATTTATCCGATTTCTTCTAAGAAAACAGTGCTTTCTCTCCGGGTTTTAGATATAACATAACCTTAACTGCTTTGTGTGTGCGTGTGTGTGTGTGTGTGTGTGGGGGGGGGGGGGTTTCTGTCGGGTTCCCCACTCTCCCAACGTGATATGGTGGTAGTGTGGAGCAGGGGAATATGACGAGGGGTCGGGTTATAATTATATGGACGTCGATAAGGAACTAATGAATGAGCTATCTCCACATCCAATTCTGCTGAATTTTAATTTATTTTGGGCGACCGCCTTTATTTAAGCGCGAGCACACACACACACACACGCACACACACACACA
The DNA here is from genome assembly GCA_036245525.1 of Semisulcospira habei. NCBI lineage: Eukaryota > Metazoa > Mollusca > Gastropoda > Semisulcospiridae > Semisulcospira > Semisulcospira habei. Next base: position 113,349,726 of record BTPG01000002.1, read on the forward strand.
CACACACACACACACACACACACACACACACACACACACACACGTAGTACACACACACGTAGTACACACACACACATCCACCTGGGTCTGTCCTGTGGGACGTGGGTGGATTATCTGTTTATGGTTCGATTTCTCTTGTTTTTCTTGAACTTGTGTAATATATTCTCAACATGTGTTTTCTGTTTTCTCAAAGATGGGCTGCTACATCTAAGAGGTGTTATGTCTAAGCATTTTTATGTCTAGCCCCTGCACATATTATGATATATAGTATAACTGTTATGAGTTTATTTATTTGTTTCTTACTAGGGTTTGATAAATTAGCATGACCCATAGCATCTTAAACTGGCTGAAATAATGCATTCAATTTGTTGGGGGGTAATGCAGGGCATGTCCTCAAAATTCGTGTTACTGTCAGGACGTTCAGCAATGTACAAGCAACCAATCAACCAAGCACAAACACATATCCTGGCGGAAGAGCACGATTGAAAACTTGCCTGTAAACAAGTGGATAGTACCACGCAGAGCCCAAGACAGGCAATTGTGTGAGGTGTACATGATACTTTTAATACAAAAAAGTTTAAAAACACATCTGTAAGTGTCGTTAGAAATGAGTTTTGTAATGTGTAAACATCTTTCTTGTTCTCCCACGTTGTTACGTAAATTGCATGTTGCTGTACGACGGGGAGCCTGAAACGAAACATACATGTACACACACGCACGCACGCAAGCACACCGACACACGCATTATATTGTGTAGACAAACATAGGTCCTACAATCAGCACTTTCAACACAACCCACACAAATAAAAAGTACGCCCATAAATAAAAACGATCAGAATTAAAAATAAAGTATCTTATGGCGTTCACCGAACTGTCCATCTTTTAACACATTCGAGACGTGCAGCATCCGGATATGCGGCTTTCAGCCGTGTATTTGGATGAGGCAGGCCTCGAATGAGTTAATGTATATAAATATACTGAAAGCCTATTTGTAAATTAAATGTTGCGAATGATCTGACGAAAGGATCTCACCGTCTTCATTCTGTGTTCGAATTTTCACTTTCTTCTTCTTCGCAGCTGGCACATCTCCATGCGTCTTTGTGTCAGGCACCCTCGCCACTGTCCATTAATAGAGAAACACAATTAATCGATACTCACGAGCAAAGGAAATGCGACATTTTTTTATTCCAAAAATGTCGCATTTCCTTTGCTCGTCAGTATATGTGTACAATCCTGACTTTATGAAATATACATATAAAATAAATATGGCGCATTAGAAAGAAAAGTGTCAATGAATTTGGTTTAAGATCTTCTTTTCTCGAGTGTTGGTACCCCGTCAAACTTGTCTCTTCACTCGGAATGTAATTTACCCCATGCACGAAAAAAATACATCTTGGAGTTGTCCTCTGAGGACTGTATTACATGTCAGGAGACAGATCGACTATGATAGTTCAAGGGTGGTGCCAGAATAGCTTGGCGCCTATAGTGTGGCAACATTCCTTCTGCGAATGAAGATAAGTAGCGGCTAATCTCTCTGTTGTTTGTTTGTCTATTTTGACTTGTAGGGGGGCTCTGGATAGAGGTAGCACCTTTGCTGTTCGGCAGCTGCGTCCTACATAGGACGGACGGGCATCACTGGTCCTCATCCATCTCCTTAATCTCTCTCGTGTTGGCTCCAAGCGCCACACCCTGGCAAACCACCTCAGCTGGTGGGCTAAACCACGTGAGGGGGTGGTGTTCACATTGCACCACTAGGCGGATGAGCTGTTTCTGACAGCCAACGGCTAGAGGACGGAGGCGATCAGGTTGGATCCAACGGCCAAATGTGGGGGAGTAAACCCTTCAAATCAGGAGTGGAGCCCCGAAGGCAGACAGTTGCCTGTATTCACGCACTGTTCTGGCAGCTCCTGCAGCCAAACTGGTGCCAAACGTACTGCTTTGCATTCCTTTGGATACATCAGCGAGGCCGAGAGGGGGATCTTGACGACTGGGCACCCCATGATCTCCATACACTTTGCCCAGGCTTGCGCCCTGGAGAGGTCACTCCAGTGACTGACCCAGCAAGCGCATATACTCCATTGTCTTCCGAGACAGGATGCCAAACTATTTTGACAAAGGGTATTTACCCGAAATATTAATAAATTGTGTTGTACCCGTCTTTTCTAAGCGTGTTTCTTTCTCCGTTTGGTACTTCTATACAAACACTGTTTACGAAAAATCATGCGGGTATTAATGAGAAGATTGGGGGGGTTTTCATAAAGAAAAATCAAAGATATATTACCTGTTTAAAAATAACTCCGAAAAAGTGTTGCAGAAAATTAGCTGATTTTCACACCTAATTGACCTAATCGTACCCGACAGCCGAGACAAACTGTAGGCTTATGTAAATACCGTATTTGAAAAATCATGCGAGTATTCATGAGAAGATTTTTTTTTCGTATAATTCAATTGTTTTAAGATTAATCCCAAATAATTCGTGAATTTAATCCCAAAAACGTGAAACTATTTTTTTCCAAAAATATTTAATTATCGCTCAAAACGTTCAAGAGGTACAATGCTGGTTAACAAACTCATTCAATATTTTCCTTTTATCTAACTATACGCAAAATATCTACTAAATAAGAGAAATTACTGACTCCAGTGTGGATCAACCGTTTTTTTTTTTTTTTTTTGTGTGAAACGCTCATTTTTCGCCAATGAGTATCTTAATCAAAAATAAAATAAATAAATAAAAACATACCGCGAAATTATTCTTTTAGGGACAATATCCTAAAAGTTCAAGCTTGTCCGTCCTCAAACGCGGGCTCTAGTTGCTGTCACACACACACACACACACACACACACACACACACACACACACACACACACACACACACACATACACACACACACACACACACACACTCATACGGCGCTTGGCGCCAAAAATCGTTCTCCATGAAGGTTTGCGTAGCTAGACGTGACGCCAAAAAAGAAATAGGAACAACAAAAACGTTTAAGACAATGTAATATGAAGTCAAAAAGTTTGATCATCAGAAAATATCGACCGTTGAATCTTTGTCTGTTTGTTTGTTTGTTTGTTTGTTTGTTTGTTTGTTTGTTTGTTTGTTTGTTTGTTTGTTTGTTTGTTTTGTTTTTTTTGTTTTTTTTCATTGCGTGTATTGCACTTACAGATATATTTTACCTTGGGCTATTGGAGTAAAGGAAAGTCCGGATCTTTGATCGAGTTGGAGATCCTCATAAGCTGAAGGCACGTTTTCTTCTTTGCAGCGTAGACCATCGTACATCCCGGGTCTGTCTTCTGGTGGCGGATCTGTATCAGAAGTAGAAGTAGTGTCTCATCGTGAAAAGAAACATTAGGATAGCAAGAGTTCAATGTTTGTACATGCGGGCGTATCTTAGACCACAGAATCACACCTGTCTGTATCTATGTGTGCTTCGTGCTTCGTGCGTGCGTGTGTGCGTGCGTGCGTGCGTGTGTATATGTGTGTGCGTGCGTGCATGCGTCAGTGTGTGTGAAAGCGTGCGTGCGTAGGTGTGTATGTGCATGTATGTTCGATTGTGTGCGTGGTGTTTACATGCATATTGTGTTTGACTGTTCCTGCATGTGAACATGTTGTGACTGGAAATATTAACACATACTCAGCGCTGGTAAATAACAAGACCATCATATATATCCCTTAAAAAGCGATGTATGTGGTCGTCTTGTTATTTACCTGCGTATTTTTCTGTGGGCTGGCAATTGCTGATAGGAGGAGGCAGGGTCTCTACCCGTTTGTCTGTCCAGCGCTGAGCAATTCTCCTTGGTATGTGTATTCTAAGAGCCCCGGCCTCATCTGTTTGGTTTGTGAGTATTCTCCAAAAAAAAACATACCATTCACATTTTCGTAGTTTCCTGGTTTCGGTTCTCTCTCGTGTGTCTTTGGGGTAATACTATCCGCATCCCCGGAGCCCATTTCTAAAGTGTGTTCTGTGTCAACATCTTTACCTGCAAACAACGATCTCTTCTTTAGTCTGTAGGCAAGATCTGCAGCTTTATAAATTCAGAAAAAAAATCACCAAAGCAATTCTGGCAGTAAGCGCTATAATTAATGCGAGCAACACATTCGCCGTATCTTATTCGAGACGTGCTGCGTTCGGATTACCGGGTTTATGCCGCGTATCCAGATGCTGAACTTCTCGAATGAGTCAAAGATACCATAGCGCGAGATGGATCAGCCATGATAGTTAAGTTGTGCTTGAATGCTTCGGCGCCTTAAGAGGTGCCAGGTTAATCTGGCACTAACCTTAACAGGCGCCAAGCTAATTTGGCACCAAGACTTACACGGCGCCAAATTAATCTGGCACTAACCCTTAACAGGCACCAAGCTAATCTGGCACTAACCCGTAACAGGCGCCAATCTAATCCGGCATTATCCCTTAATAGGCGCCAGACTAACCAGGCATTATTCGTGAACTGTCATGACCGATCTACCTCCCGTAGCCGGTGCACTGGAGTCTCTATAAACATCTCCAAAAGTTTCGGAGGTGATTATTAGGTGTGATCGAGATATACAAATGAAGTAAGTCAAGGGATTTTTATCGGTAGAAAGGTTTTGCCACAGAAATACCTGCACAAGGCAGAGTCCGTCCCCGCCTACAATAAAAGACGACAGCAACAGCAACAACAGCTATCACCGCAATCGCCAGACCAATACCAATACCTGCACCCAGACCGCTAGCCTTGCCCTCAGACCTCGCCTGGCGTATCAAATATTCTGATGTAGACAGGAAAGAATATCATCCCAATGCGCACAAGGTCATCGGGCCGATGTCGGCCGCCGTTGGCCCGAGCACATTCATTCACGGGCCAACGGCGGCCGACATCGGCCTGATGACCTTGTGCGCAATGGGATATTAGTATACATTTATTTGTTCAAACGTTGTGCAAACAAAACTCCATCTCGGCAGGCATATAATTATAGTTTCTGTATAGCTGATACAAGGTCTAACATTTGATATGAATCCCCTTGTCCATACAAATGGTGAAAATCGTGTTTCTAAATTTTTCTTAATTTAACGCCAAAAGAAAACACCAGCCGTGCAAGGAACCTGGATGCCAACTCAAGTCAGCAAAGAATTATAGAGCACATGTGCCCCCGCGAAAGTGGGGGCTCGGGACGATATATGTCTCGAGCAGGTGGATCGTGTTCTCTTTTTTGGCAGGTATAAAGAGGTTAAACCCTTGGTGCGTGCTGTCACCAGTAATGTAATTGTCCTTTAAAAGGATAAATACCTTTTTTTTCGAATTATATTAAATGTCTACGGCACCGGTGGCTAAACGCACAAATGATATTCGCTGATAACAGGGAAAAAGCAAACAAACCTGGAAAAACCATCGTGTAGGTGACAGAATCGATAGTTTCTCCCCTCCAAGTCATCTGGCACTCCAGCTGCTTCCCGTGGTCATCTAGTGACACCTTCTGGAGAGAAAGACTATCGCGTCCTCTTCCAACCCACTGACAGGAGCCAGGTGGGTTTCCCGGATCGCTGGAGAAACACGTACAGTTGACGTCCGAACCTTCAGGTATATACTGTGGGCAGTTGTGGGTCAATCTGGATGGTCGCCCTGTTGAACAATAGACCTGCTTTGTCCATCACGGTTAAAACAAAAAGCGGTTACGTTTGTTTAAATGGTATACACATGTAATTGCAAAAAGAAATCAAGATATCGCTTGAAGCTGTGTACACATTAAGCTACGTTTCCATAAGCACTAATTCGATACGAATACGATCAGAATCTAAAGCCAAGACAGAACAGTTCGCGCAAGTCGCTTTTATGATTGTGTGTTTCCATTTGTCCGATGCGGTACAGAATCTCGCATCCGACTGCGAAACGAACATGACCCTATTTTTTGTTCGCCCAGCGAAGCAATTTTTTTTTCGGACGTCGGATGTGTTCGGACCGAAAGTGTGACGTAAATTTTGTCATCTGTCGTACGCTCTCGCGCAATTCTATTTTTTGCGACAGCAGTGTTTCATACAAGGCGGAATTCGGATGTCGCACGTTTTATATGCAAGCACGCGCTCCAAGAAATTTTGAACGAAAATTGCATTGCCGCGTCGGGTTCGAATCGTTGTCGCATCGGATTCATTGTGATGGAAACGTAGCATTACACGTTAAACTCTGGAAATAAAAAAAGGAGGTGGGAGAGGAAGAGTTACAGCTCCCTAATGCTCACGTAATAAAAAATAAATTCCTGGATTGGCGTATTGGCAATTACATGCATGGATATAAGGTACGTCAATGTAAGATTTCTGTGGGCTAGGAAACTGTTGAAAACTCACAAGTAACTTTTAGCCTGTACGTAACGGATGCCTCAACCGCGGCGTTCCACAGCAGCTGGCATGTGAATGCAGTTCCGTTGTCCACCTTTGTGACGTTGGAACGACCGAGCTGAGCAGAACTGTCTCCCTGCCACTGGAGAAAGCCAGAGGGACTGCCCAGGTTGTCAGCAGTACACATGCAGTTCAGGTCCGACCCTTCCTCCACATAATCTGGACAGCTGTGCGTGATATGTACAAAGACTGGACGTTCTGCAATCAAAGTTGCCACATTCCTTCTACGATAATATAAGTAGCGACTGATCTCAAAACTTGTTTGTTTGTCTATTTTAAAGAATGGTATTTACCTGAAATACTAATAAATAGTGTTGTAAAGGTCTTTTCTAAGCTTGTTTCTTTCTCCGTTTGGTTCTTCTGTTCTGCTATCAGATATCGGTGGAGGTGTCTTGCATACAGGATAATGATCAAATGGAAAAAAGGTTTCAAAATTTGAATTTTATTTTGATTGCGCGTTGAAATATACACCATAGCATGTGTGTAAATATATACCAAGGATTAGAGCTTTGGTCGAGAGGTCATCTCTGACATTTCACCCAGTAAATCGGTCGGTCTATTGACACAAAGCTCTCTCTCTCTCTCTCTCTCTCTCTCTCTCTCTCTCTCTCTCTCTCTCTCTCTCTCTCTCTCTCTCTCTCTCTCTCTCTCTCACTCACTCACCTGTGTGTGTGTGTATGTGTGTGTGTATGTGTGTGTGTATGTGTGTGTGTGTGTGTGTGTGTGTGTGTGTGTGTGTGTGTGTGTGTGTGTGTGTGTGTGTGTGTGTGTGTGTGTGTGTGTGCGTGGGAGGGAGATGTTGAAATCGTTTTTTTTTTCCTTTTTAAGTCCCTTCTATTTATAGAAGGGACCTTTTAGGACGGGTCAAGGTGGGGCGAATTTAATTGCATGTCCATAATGTCAAAGGCGGGCAGGCCTAATCCTCTGACAACTGAAGTAACAAGATAAAAATTACACATGTCTATTTACGCCAACCTCGTTGTTGAACGTACATTTGGCGCGAAACGCTATATGTGTGTGTATGTATGTGTGTGTGTTTGTGTGTGTGTGTTTGTGTGTGTGTGTGTGTGTGTGTGTGTGTGTGTGTGTGTGTGTGTGTGTGTGTGTGTGTGTGTGTGTGTGTGTGTGTGTGTGTGTGTGTGCGATTGTATATAAACACGAGAATCTCCGATATTGCTGTACGCACAAGCTTGAAACTTGGCGAAATACTTTCTTTAAGGGGTGGCTAAGAGAGCCTCCGAGCATATTGTAACGGGATGTCTCCTTTAAGCATGTTCTTAATTAAACGAACTTTAGTTCGTGAACTCTGACGAACTACAGTTCACGATCTCGGACGAACCAGATTGGTTCTTAATTGGATGATCTAAAGATACGGCGAACCTAGTTCGAAGTAGTTCACAAACCTCGGCAAACCATAGTTCGCTGTCGGAAAAGGTTCGCTCAACGTGTTGAGCAAACCAAGGCGAACCTTTTCTCTGATTGGTCAAAACTTTTACCCTCTTCTGCGTTGGAGATAAGAAGAGAGTCACCGATACAAACAAATATGGCAGACGGCGATATTTCACTAGTGCGAAGAACAAGACCTGTTTTTATTGATTTATGGGAGGCGCAACGCTGTTTGTGGGGTCGCTACTGCAAGGAGTACAAAAACAAACATCGTTCAAATCGCGAAGCGGCATAGCGGCAGCCATTTTGAACACCTTCACAGACAGTAAGTACGCCGAATCAAGCACTTCAGTTAAGAAAGAGAACCATGGCAAACCTGGTTTGCTGAAGTTCGCATAGGTTCGTTCAACCTCAGTTAAGAAACAAACCAAAAGATCGCCGATCTTCTCCGATCTAGGTTTGCCGATCAATAGTTCGTCTAATTAAGAACAGCTCTTAAGATATCAAAGACAATTTATAGAAAGTCGATTGACCCAGATTAGAGTCTGTAACTAGCGATGCCATGAAGTCAAGCTTATACTGACGTCATTTTGCTGTTCGTGCTATTCTTCTTGAAGCATGTTCTTAATTAAACTAACTTCAAGTTCGCGAACTCTGACGAACTACAGTTCACGATCTCGGACGAACCAGGTTGGTTCTTAATAGGACGATCTAAAGATACGGCGAACCTAGTTCGAAGTAGTTCACGAACCTCGGCAAACCATAGTTCGCTGTCGGAAAAGGTTCGCTCAACGTGTTGAGCAAACGAAGGCGAACCTTTCCTCTGATTGGTCAAAACTTTTACCCTCTTCTGCGTTGGAGATAAGAAGACAGTCACCGATACAAACAAATATGACGGACGGCGATATTTCACTCGTGCGAAGAACAAGACCTATTTTTATTGATTTGTGGGAGGCACAACGCTGTTTGTGGGCTCGCTACTGCAAGGAGTACAAAAACAAACATCGTTCAAGCGGCATAGCGGCAGCCAATTTGAACACCTTCGCAGACAGTAAGTACGCCGAATCAAGCACTTCAGGTAAGAAAGAGAACCATGGCAAACCTGGTTTGCAGAAGTTCGCCTAGGTTCGTTCAACCTCAATTAAGAAACAAACCAAAAGATCGCCGATCTTCTCCGATCTAGGTTTGCCGATCAAAAGTTCGTCCAATTAAGAACAGCTCTCAGAATTCCTGTCGCTACTCCAGCCCACAGAGGTGCCGTGTGTCCGTCTTATGTGTGTGTGCCGGCGTGTGTGGCTTAGAGAGGAGGGAAATGGTTGAGAAGGATAAGCTTAAAAATATGAACAACTCTGAATGTCCCTAAAAGAATAACTGCATGTGAGCTCCAAACAATATGGTAGACTTTGGGATGAAATCCTCATCTTGTTCAATGGGAGATATTTCAACATCAGAATCAGGTTAAAGACAAAAGGTAGAGACCCAGCAAAGAAATCTTTCATATAGAAGGTACTTTGTGGGTTATGGTTCATCCCATCTTGTTTATGTTCAGTCATGCTTGCCGCGCTATTATTGTTGTGTTTTTCACCTTGATTATGCACAGTAGTTCTAGCAGGACAGGTTTGTCAAGATGGGCCTGAGCGCCTAAAACCTCTTTCCTTGGTAAATCATCTCTCTCTCTCTCTCTCTCTCTCTCTCTCTCTCTCTCTCTCTCTCTCTCTCTCTCTCTCTCTCTCTCTGGTGCATTGGTTAGGGTATCCCCATCGCTTCATGTCTTGATATTAACATCGGCGCGCACGTGTGTGCGTGTGTGTGTGCGTGCGTGCGCGCGCGCGCGTGCGTGTGTGCGATTTTAGTGAAGGAAGGAATTTTAAAGAATTCCGTTCACATTGTAAGCGATTGTAACCGGTGCCCTCCACTTTGCCTTATCCATTCATTTTGAATGACTTGATATATTATGTGCTTTTGTATGGTAGTAGCTTTGTACATCTAGCAGATTTGTAACTTTGTAGATTAGCAACGGCAAGCGTGAAAAAAGGCACATGTGCTAACTGCTTCTTCCGTTGAGATATAAGGTTTGATTTCATCTCTCTCTCTCTCTCTCTCTCTCTCTCTCTCTCTCTCTCTCTCTCTCTCTCTCTCTCTCTCTCTCTCTCTCTCTCTCTCTCTCTCTCTCGCCTCCCCCCCCCCTCCCCATTTCCCACAGCCCTGACCCTCCCTCTCACTGATTACGGCTGCAGTAACGTTGATTCTCCCTGGAATAATCATCACTGTTATGTTCCCGTCAACGGAGGGCAGACCGGACGTCATGGAACAGGAACCGGAAACGTAGTCAGTGCCGAGAGGAGTGGTCACCATGGTAACAGGTGATCCTACAGCCTGTCATGAAAAAAATATATGATACCGACAACAAACTGAGAGCAAACAAATTATAAATTAAACCAAGCTTAATGTTATATATTATTTTTACAGCGTTTAGATACCAGCTTAATACAGCTGTAGAGGTGAATATACGCGATCACTGTCAAAATTGTAATGTATTTTCATGAAGGATAAACACTATAAGAAAAAAGTACTCTTTGGAAATATTGCTTTAACAAAAATGCGATATACGCCCTGATCGCTTGCATAATTAGCTCACATCCTGAGCTGTTAATAGCTGACAGTTGTATCTCCGTAAGGCCGAGTAGGTCTTCGTTACGCTGCAATTAATTGCAGTGGACCAGGAAGATCTGATACTTGTCACGAACTGAGCTGTGCAATGTGTGTCCTTAGCTGGATCTGTTAGAAGCAATACAATGTACGTCACAACAATGCTGTCTGGATAAATACGATATAAATTACAAGAATAAAATATTAACTCATTCTACCCCAGACACACAACAGCAAGATAAGGATCGACCATGATAGTTCAAGGGTGATGCCAGAATAGCTTGGCGCCTATGGGCGCCAAGCTATTCTGGCATCACCCTTGAACTATCATGGTCGATCTGTGTCCTGCACTGCAATGCTGTCTTCAGAGGACAACAGCAAAATTTGAAGATTTCGGTGTTGGGGTAGAATGAGTTAAACAAGAAATAATAACGTGTGTTGGTCTGTGATTTTGGACCTTAGGGCTGCAAGCTGTAAGGTCCAAAATCATAGACCAGCACACACATTTGTTTTATATTTGTGTGGCATTGACTTGCAAATCATTTCCAACTAATTCTCTCAGGATTAATTCTGGAAAAAAACAGACATTGCAACAATATGTTGCTAAGGGTGGCAGATTAAAATGTTCACCTCTTATATGACAAAAACAGTAAATAGATTAGCCACGATAGTTCAAGCGTAGTGCGAGATGGAAAGGCGGCAAAGCAAATGGCCGATGGATTCTTACAGACACAGCCTAGCATAAGTGGTCGTAATATATGTATGTATGAATGAATACAGAATTGTTACGTGGTAGTCGTAGTCGTAGTATGATACAATCATACCAGACGCACGCACGTAGAGTTCTTGTAAAGAAACTTCACTCAGCTGCAACTCGTCACACGTGGCATAAGGTTGTAGTCCACACTGGAGTAACAGTTCCAACAATATTTTATTGCAGCGATGCGATCTCCGCACAATGATTCCACACATGCACCAACACTGATACACTGTCTCCTCTACAATGCATCAACACTTTGACACACTGCGTCTCTCATACAATGTACACACATACTTCCTAACACTGTCTTGTATACTATTACAGATTTCCAGAATAATCCAGCAAATTCTCCCAACACAAACAATCAGAAAAGAAAACGTAACCAAAACTCATTAATTTTTTTTTTAACTCTCTATCAGTTAATACAAATTTCCACTATCCTCTCAGCGCCTTCGATACAATGTTACGAAATGTTGCCAACAACTTTGACGTTATATATAAGTTCACTAGAAAGATCGCGACCCTGCTCGAACCTTCCAGTCTAATGTAGGTCAAAATTTACAACATTGTAGCAAAACTACGCGTCACAACAAAAGTCGATTGCAATTGTAAAAAAGAAAATGAATCATACTAAAAAGGTACGTAATTCGTTATCCAATATAACTCAAATGAATATTGGATCTTTCTTATGATTAATACATTTATGCTCTCAAAGAATAACACAACCACAAACGCAACAAGAATAGTACGACCGTTCGCAGTCACGACAGGTGCAAAGTCTCTCTCTCTCTCTCTCTCTCTCTCTCTCTCTCTCTCTCTCTCTCTCTCTCTCTCTCTCTGACCACAGTGGTCTGAAGGTCAATTTCTTAATGTTTCATAATGCAAACAACAGAAAATAGTTTTTTTCTAGAGATGAACTTACAAATAAAATCTGTTCTGCACTTCCCCACGCTGCTGAATAATGGATAGCCAGTACAAATTATTGTGGAGTTTGCAAAAGTTTCTGATCTCGAGAACTTTGTTGTGTCCGTAGTGTTAATTGTCAGTTGAACTGTGCCAGGTGATGTAACTGATAGGAAAAATAGAAACGTTAGATCTGCGGAAATGTCACACGGTCCAACCTCTGGACAACTGCCAATTACGCGGGTTGTGCCATTTATCCACTGCTATTCAAAACTAGATTGAACAAAATTTACGTTGACGGTACATGTCAAAACGTTTTCTTGTGACTTCTCGACCACTTCAAATATTCCTTCCGGCGAACAAGGCCCCAGGGCTGTGGCATCTGATAAATAAAAGAAACACATTTGAAATGATTTCGCAGTCTTGTTATGCAAACTATAGGATTTTACACAAAACGATTAGTGTAGGGTGTCGCATGTGCCACATATGCAATGGAATGGGAGTTTGTCCTTACTCGAAATCAGGTCAAAGACACTAGGTTTAGCTTCTGTGTAGTAAGGAAAGACTATAAACCCCTTTATAGTAAGGACTAAATGGATCGTTTCCATGGATTCTCCGGATCACTGCCGCGTGCGTCCAAGAGCAATCGTGTGGATGTCACAAATCGTGTCACAACTCATTGCGAGCCAGAGGCGTATATTCTCATGAGCCCCTGCAGCCTGCGTCTGCAGGGGCTCATGAAATTTTACGCCTCGTGCAGAATCAGCGGGCTCAATGAATCCAAAGAATTTTCAAATCCGTGCAATGTTTGACCTTGTTCTGATTTAGGGATAACCTCAATTCAATACAACATATTTTATTATAAAGCATGCTGGTGAATATAAGATGAGCAACACATTGCCGTTGTCCCGGCCCAGGTTCGATCTGCCGCCAAACATTAGCACTCCTACATAGGCCAGTGTCGAAACGTGCTTTCAGACCACTGAAATTTCAACATCAGTGAAATAAAACGTTTTGTGTATTCTCATCATAGTATAGTTTTGTATGTTGGTCTGCACAATACTAACACTTCTCAATAAATGTCTTGCAAAATCGTTTTTTTTTCCAACAAGAGAAGTCTTTGCAAACTTCTTCGCTATGCATAGACGCTTTGAAAACGATCGTACAGAAACGGATGTGTATCAAAGCTTTACAGTTCAAGCAAGCTGTTGCCCGGAGTTTCGTGCAGATTCTTGATGGTGTTCAAAATATGCAAAGGAAAGCTACCAATACACCAGGCCTGACATAAAACGTCACGGGTAATACAATTTTTACTTTTTCAAAACTGTACGGTACAAGAGCTGTGTGTTGTCACACTGATTTTGCAAGGAAGGAAATAGATACAAAGAGCTTAGTGATGGAGGTTGTCAAAGTATTGACCTCATCATAATTAATCATGCAATAAATAATATTTTGAAATCACTGAAATCACGTACATGTAGCTCATCTGGCTAACAGTGTAAAGAGTCTGGAAAGATGGCAGTAGACATTAGGAGGTGAGGCGCAAGGTCCAAGATGACAGAATAACACACATATCTATACTTTTACTTAACGACATGATGATTTTCATGAAAGTTCGCCTCAGCTGTCTTCCAAAACAGATATGTATATTACACGTTTCGGTGCTACTCATGGGTTATAAAATTATAATAGTATTAAATGGAATGACTAAATAAACAATGTTGCTTGTCATGTGTTTCTGTGCTGCAATGGACACTTCCAATAGAGCGACAAATGTAAAAACAAAGCTGTTTCAACTTTGCTACTTACATACCTTGGCCATGTCCTTCCTGAATATTGACGACACAAACCACAGTCAACGCAAAGAAAATCCCTTGTGCGACTTTGTTCATGGCTTCCCTTTGTTATACTATAAAATACCTTTCACGAGTGTGATCACTTAGACGGCAGACACAGTCCCTACACTTGTTTTATCTAGCCGCAGTACGAGTATGTACATTTATCTGTGAAAAAAATCACTCGAACAGGCCTTATTTGAATCGAATTGCTTATGTCTTTTTGGGACCCCACCCGGGTCTGCCCTGGGGGACTTGGGTGGGGTTAGGTATTTTTTAGTTCCCAGGGTCACCCTGGTCAGCCCCACAGGGTGGGTTTTTCTCTCTATTCTGGGGCATGTGTTTCTGTCTACCCTTTGTCCATTCACCTGTATTTGCCTTTTTAAAACTCCGCCTACTGTCTGCACTGCCTGTAGCTCTTGATATTGGATGTGTGTTGCTAAATGGTCTTAGCTTTATTTAGGCCCCATGTGTTAGGTTTATTTAACGTATTTGACCGGTTGGCGACATACATTCAATGTTTAGGTTTTTTTTTTTTTTTTCACAAGCAGTGCAGGCACGTCCTGAGAAAGCCTTGTTGCTGTCGGGACGTTAAGCAATGTACAATCATACAATCATACAATCTTTTTGGGGGTTTCGTTAAGCACGATAGTAGAAAAAGTTCTCAAATTCCTTTTCTGTTAGATCTGCATCATGCACTGTTAGTAGATCATGCCGCTCATAGTTCACCCCATCTTAATTCACTTCTTGTGTAATCGTACATAATGTGTCACCTAAGCTCCTAGTTTGTATGCTCCAGACATAATCCAGTCAAACAACGCTGCGTCGTCGGGCTCACCCTTCAGTGCGTAAAAGGTCCTCAGGCCGACGACAGCCGCAGCTGGCCCGCGCACAGTCGTGCACTGCGCGGGCCAACTGCGGCTGACGTCGGCCCGAGGACCTTTGCCACACTGGGCTCGTCTTACGCAGCAAACAGGTAATGCGTAAAAAAATAACTGTTCGAGTGGGGACAACAGCTTCCTGGTCTCACAAGACAAGTACGTGGCACAAGCGCCAGTCGAGAACAATGTTGTCCACGGTCGATGTCTGTCGATGAGCAGTATTGATCTCTCATGTTCGGAAGTACAGACCATAGGTGAGGCAAGCGTTTGTGGAGTCATAGAGATTAATTTTGCCTGTTGTCTGTTTGTCTGTTTCTGGTTATGAAGAGCAGCCTTCAACCACTGGCCGCAAATCAAACGACAGGAGAGGGGAGGGGGTGAGGGAAGAGGGGGAAGGGGTGGGGAGGGGCAGTTTCAGATAGAGTTTGATCAGACGAATAAACATTGAGGGGGTGAGAGTGGAATGCGCGGACAACCAGTGCATCCTCCCTCCATCGTTCAGCTCTGATTACATCGTAGATAAAGTGCGTCTCCTCCTTCGCCTGTGGCATATAATAGTGCTCTTATCAACGCAATGCACACAGCATATTTGCACGCCTTGACGCTTATACAACTGCGGGAGTAATTTAGTAGGCGACTAATGCCGCCTTCTCGCGGGGGACAACTGGGGGAGACGAATTGATCATGATAGATCAGAGGTACTCCTTTCGCGTGAGATATAGCAGTCGCGAGCGCTAAAGGGTGGTCCTTAAACAGACTGTTTTCGGAAATCAAGAAATAGCCTGTGAAAATTGCATGCGTTTGGACGAAAACGGTAGATTAAAAGAAAGCCCTCTATGAAATGGGTCGATAATATATGACGTAGCGCCTTATAATCTTCCCAATGCGCAATAGGCCATCGGGCCGATGTCGGTCCGATTGCCGTTTGCGCATTGGGTTGTCGTTTCTCCGATGGCATAGTTGATCAGGCACCACTATCATGGTGTATCCATTCTCCGAGTTTTGTACATAGTCCTTAGCTAATATTAGTCAGAAATTACTTTCGTTTCAGATTTTTCTGCAAACACGATAACAAACTTAAACTAAAAAGGACACGAAAATGGTTAATTGTTAATGCAAAATATTTGCGGTGCGGATCAGTGTGCAAGAAGGAAGTTAACTAATAATTATTATTTCTCCAACTGCACGGAGAGACACAACACCGAACACGATACAATGACACTCAGACACGGCTGTGTAAGGTTCACGACTGAGGTGCGCTAAAAATCCTGCGCACGCAGCTAATCAAGGTGCCCCTGCGATGAGCACCTTGCTTAGTGGCCTCCGGAGGATTTAACCCCTATCACTGCCGAGAAAAAAGTGAACACGATTCAGCTACAAGAGACATAGATCCTCATGAACCCCCGC
Organism: Semisulcospira habei; assembly: GCA_036245525.1. Classification (NCBI taxonomy): domain Eukaryota; kingdom Metazoa; phylum Mollusca; class Gastropoda; family Semisulcospiridae; genus Semisulcospira; species Semisulcospira habei. The sequence goes on from BTPG01000002.1 coordinate 113,365,925, forward strand.
CAATGCGGGGGCTCATGAGGATCTATGCCTCTTGCCGAGACCAATTTTCTATCCATATTCCTTGGACGGTGTAGGCTTTTGGTCGTTGAATGAACCAATATTTCAGAAACAAAAATATACGTACAGTGCACGTATAGTGGCGTGTGGAGGATTTGAGCCCACTCATGCAGCTGAACCCAGCACTGAGTTGCATGAGAGAGCGTAATACTGTGTACGCCGCTGAACAAGGTGATATTCTATAGCAGAGCACCTTACATAGTGGCTAACGTTGGGTTTACGCGCTCTACAATTAGCCGCGAGGTTTTCTTTGCAACTCGCAACAACACGAGAACGAAATCACGGCGGATAACCAGCTTGTACCATTAGCATAGTCAACACTCCAAACATCTCCAAGAGGCATAGATCGTCATTAGCCAAATAGACAACACTCCAAACATCTCCAAGAGGCTAAGATCCTCATAATCCCAGGGGGTTCATGAGGATCTATGCCTCTTGGAGATGTTTGGAGTGTTGCCTATGCTTACGGCAGTTACTGGCTATCCGCCAAGACTTCGCTATCGTTCGTTGGATGTCGTTCGTTAAAAATGAAACCTCACCATTATACCGGAGCACCCAGCCTACTAGGCCTTGCCTTGCCACCTATGCTACTTAGGCTTGTGTACATTTTGCGATCTTTCGTGCAACTCACTCAAACGCTGATTTTTTTTTAAAGTTCTTTTCAAAACTTATAAAGAGGTGGATCAGAGGAATAGGGGCAGGTTATGACTCCTGCTCTGGGAAGGAAAAAGACAGCAAGTCCATTTTTGTGAAAAGAGAAATTTTCATTGTTTTACCTTCACGGGTCAGACTTTACCCATTCAGTGCCAGCTGACCAGACTGTGTTTTTACAATCTTCGTTAATTCAACACCATAAACAATAGACGTCCCAGGAACATAGATTCAAAGTGGTGTCAGCAAGAGGCATGGATCCCCATGATCCCCCGCAAATGCAGAGGCTAATGAGGATCTGTACCTCTCGCAGTTGGATGATGTTCAAATGTTCTCGCAAAATAAAAGGTTGACTTTCTTTTCCTCTGTGTCGCCGTAATCGAAAACCTATCCACCCATGAAGCTCTCTGTAGCCTGATTTATCACAGCAGGCTAGGGATTGAGAAAAAGCGTTAACATCCGTTTGCCCTAGGGTCTGTCACAATATCCCAAACTGAAAGTTATCCTCTAATAATTTATTTTTTTTTAAACTACATAATGGTTCGCGAGATATTTCGACCACAGTAGTGCAAGGGTGGTGGCAGGATAGCAGGATAGCTTGGTGCCAAGCTATTCTGGCACCACACTTGAACTATCACGGTCGATCCATATTTCCTTGTATTATGTCGGGTCTACATTAGTTTAACAGTTCAAAGGTAGTGTCGAAGTAGCTTGGCGCCAGGCACTAACATGGTTGGCTCGAGCTTACGCTTTAGACTTGCAGATTTGGACACTTTAACTCATTCGAATAGGGCATAAACCGGCGTATCCGGATGCGACTCTCCGCGAATGAGTTAACGTCAGGGCGCAAAAGATTTCGTGTCGGTATTGCGTTCCTTTGAACGTTTGCGTGAGTGCAGTGGCAAGTGTAAAGTGTACTGAAAGGCACCCGCCACAAACTGTGTAGTTTGATTAACGCATTCGAGACGTGCCCCATCCGGATACGCGGCTGAAGCCACGTATCCGGATGCGGCCCGTCTAGACTGAGTTAATTCAGTCTTTCTTATCGGTTTGACCGACACATCAGTTTTACGTCGTGTAGGCTACGTGTGGAATGACTATTTCAATCTGCTAGCCTGAACACTGTGTTCGCATAACTCTTTGGGCGTCGGTAGCGGTTTTAGTCGCGGGAATCATTGCGACTACAACAGCTACCGACACCCATTGGGATATGATATTGTAAAAACGCTATGATTAATATATATATATATATATATATATATATATATATATATATATATATATATATATATATATATATATATATATATATAATATATATATATATATATATATATATATATATATATATGCTTGCTACATACACACACGTACACACATACCCATTGTCGCATATAGTAAGTTGCACAAAAACCAGACTTTTTTCACTTTATTTCTGAAAAGAGTGTCTGTAAACGCAAGATAAGCGTATGATCTGTAAGACAAGTATAATTTCGTATGCTCATGACTGAACACATTTAAGTGCTGGTATGTTTTGTACAAAAAGTGTGCGCACACCCTTGCAGTTTTTGTAATGCTGCATTGCATGATTGTGTTAAAAGGCTATTTCCGGACATCAGCAGAACGTCAAACTTACGCGTGTGTCGTCGAAAACAGTGGATTAAAAGCCCGGACAAACATACGACATTGCACTTGTGTGTCCAGGCTTTTAACCCACTGTTTTCGTCGAAACGCGTGCAATGTTGGCCTACTTCTGGTTTGAGAACAACGTCTATTGCCGGCACAGCATATGCTAACGTACGACGTGGTACTTCCAGTCTGTCTGCACAAACATTTACAGATCATAACGTTTACAGCATTTACATTGTAGTAAAAAAATCTAATCGTACATTTCATCAAATCTACATATATTGTCAAGTGTTCAGTTAACACACTTGAATCGTGCCGTATACGGATACCCGGCATTTTGCTATGTATCCGGATGCAGCACTTATCGAATGAGTTTATAATGGTAAGGATCATGTTCTGAAACACACATATTGACCAGTAGTGTGTTCAGGGTTCATCGAAATCATATCAGTCATAAAAACGGTTGTGCACATCAAAATAATCAGAGACAGCATCTTTCATGAATACGAGGGGATTTTGTTAAGGCAACAACAACAAAAAAGCAAACAAACAAACAAACGTTAAAGTTAAAAGTTTTGGTCACGCCAGGGCGTGAAAATAAGGAATTACATAGAGATTAAATTTAACCCCAAAAAGCAAACATACAAACAAAAGTTACAAGTTTGGTAACGCCAGGTCGTGAAAATAAGAAATTACATAGAGATTAAATCTAACCAACAACAAAAAAGCAAACAAACAAACGTTTTAAGCGTTTAACGCCCAGGGCGTGAAAATATGAATTACATAGATATTAAATTCAACGAAAAAAGGAAACAAACAAACGAAAGTTACAAGTTCTGGTCATGCCAGGGCGTGAAAATAAGAAATTACATAGAGATTAAACTATGTCGGATAAATCAGGCGTGCTCATTGCGACCGATAAAATGCGAGCTAACGCTTTTTATCGGTCGCACTGAGAACGCGTAATTCAGGCATAAGTCATGCATACTTTTTATATACAACTACTTCTTTTGGAAGCGTTTTTACCTTGCATCGACATTGTTTTCCCTTCCGCGAAACGGTACGGTGCACCATACCTTGCACGTGACTTAGTCGCTGCTTGCTTAGGCTCAACTACAGTGGCTGATTGTTACTTTTGTCGCATGAACGAAACAGGGAATTGCGATGTTGGAAGCAGTAATAGACTTTATCAGCTTACGCGAATGGAGAAGGCCTTCCATCAAATAGCCGGGAAAAGGACATGTGTTAATTTAACTCATTCTACCCCAACACCGAAATCCCCAAATGTTGCCGTTGTTCTCTGAAGACTGCATTGCAGTGCAGGACACAGATCGACCATGATAGTTCAAGGGTGATGCCAGAATAGCTTGGCGCCCATAGGCGCCAAGCTATTCTGGCATCACCCTTGAACTATCATGGTCGATCCTTATCTTGCTGTGGTGTGTCTGGGGTAGAATGAGTTAACTCGTTCAGCCCCGACACACCACAGCAAGACACGGCTAGAGCATAGGCGCCAAGCAATTCTGGCACCACCCTTGAACTATCATGCTCGATCTGTCTCTAGAATTGTAATGCAGTCCTTCAGAGGGCAAATTGAAAATTGGGGGATTTCGGTCCTGGGGCAGAATGTGCTAAACATCCGCCTCGGCGGGACCTAATTACACATCACAAAAATGGCCCGCTGGCCCAAAAGGATAGTAATATGTGCTGGCCCCGAATGGGAGAACTGACCAGTAATATGCACATCTCAGATTGGCCCCAAATTACAGCATTGACTAGCAATAGTACGGCCCAAACTGGGTATGTACATGACAACAACAACAACAGGCTCATGCCTTAATTTGTTACACAATTCATCATTGTGGGGACTGAGCGCCACCCACAGACATCGCGTATTAGTTCGGTTTACAATACAACACAAAAGGGAAGTAAGGCAATCTTTATACATGCTGTCTACAGGCAAAATTGAAAATAAAACGGGGAGAGTCAAAACAGGCATTACTGTCACTTTCGGGGGTGGGGGTGGGGGGGGGCGGGGGGGAATGGGGGGGCGAGAAAAATTGCATTTTGGATGAATAAAAGAGGATTTGCTTGACCAAAACTTTCTTTCTTTGCATCATATCGTACTCTATGAGTGACCTTTGGCAAGCAGAACACTTTGAGTCTGTTCGTTGTTCCGGCTGGTTTTGGCGGAGAGATCAATAAACTAGTGTATTTTGGCATGTATCGACACGCACCATCACCAGTCAGTCAGGCCACAGGATCTCATGAAAACAAACAACAAGATCGGATGAACCATAACCCACAAAGTCCCTTCTATATGAGAGCTGCCTTGCTGTCAAGGGTCTCTACTTTTTATCTTTGACCTGATTCTGATGTTGAATTATCTGTCCTATTGAAAAAGTCTCGCAGATCTGCCAATGCCTCAGTGAGTTCTATAAGGGGCGCAAGACATACGCGTCATTGATTTGTCAAAAGTCATTTGTCATGACGTAAGTTTTAGTTTATACGCAATTTTATATTTTACATATGAGTTTCACTTTCGCTTCATAAGCTTGAGAGAATGGTGACAAAACTAGAACTTCACGGTACAATTTCAGACTTGCTATAAATTGTGTGAAAGCAGGTTCACTTTACCTAGCTACATGGTCATAGTAAACTATGTACGCGGGTCACTTGCATGCTCTTCTGAAAGCGCGTCCATGTGTGTGTGCGTGTTAGTGCGTGCGCGCGCGCGCGCTCCAAACATCTCCAAGAGGCATAGATTCTCATGCGCCCGGAGGGCGCATGAGGATCTATTCCTCCTGGAGATGCGCGCATGTTTGTGAGAGAGAGAGTGTGCGCGCGAGAGAGAGAATTACGTCATATTTAGAGTATTATGTCAATGTCTGAGTGGTGACGGAGTTGCCTCTTTTACGTCACCGCCACTGTCTGACTTTTTCTAGAAGTCAAAGTTTTTTACTGTTTTAATTCTTTTCTTAAAGAAGTTGAAGGATATAAAGCTGGCTAACGAACTCATCCAATGTCTTTCTGCAAATTAGCTATATGCAAAAGTTCAAGTAAATTTGACAAAAAATGCGGACTCTAATCTGGGTCAACCTATTTCCTATAAATGGTTGTTTATGTCTTCAATGAGACATTCAATTACAATATGCTCGGAGGCTCTCTTAGCCACCCCTTTGAGAAAGTATTTTGCCAAGCTTCAAGCTTGTGTGCACAGAAGTATCGGAGATTCTCTTGTTTACATACATACGCACACACATACATACATACGCACATACGGTGCTTCGCGCCAAATGTACATTCAGCAGCGAGGTTAGCGTAACTAGTCATGACGTAATTTTCATCTTGTTACTTCAATTGTTAGAGGTTTAGGTCTGCCCGCCTTTGACATCATGGACATGCTATTAAATTCGCCCCACCGCGACCCGTTCTTAAAAGTCCCTTCTATAAATAGAAGAGACTTAAAAATTCACTTTCGTTCGCTGGCCAATATCAGCAGACCTTCAAGCCCGTAAAAGAATAGACGTTGTTAGGTCAAAATCGCACGAGCGTCGACGAAAAAAAGCGGATTAAAAGCACGTTTGTTCGGGCTTTTAACCTCTGTTTTCGTCGAAACACGCGCGTTATCGCATGCTTGTCCGGGCTTTTAACCCGTTCAGTGCCGAGAAAACATGAACACCACCCAACTGCAAGAGTTATAGATCCTCATGAGCCCCCGCAGTTGCGGGGGCTCATGAGGATCTATACCTCTTGCTCACTCCACTTTGAATCCATGTTGCTGGGACAGCTAGGGCTTTTTGGTACAGAGTCAACGGAGATTGCAGAAACACAATCTGCGTCAGCTGGCACTGAGCGGCTCAGTCCATTGTTATCGTCGAAACACGTGCAGTTTTGACATAGCCCTACTTCTGATCATCGAAAATCGTCTATTGTCAGATAATTATAGATGTGATGTGGATGATGATAGTTAATGGGCAATCAGTGCAGTATTCCTCGTAGCCTGTCTGTGGCGTAGATTTTCATCAATAAAACTTGTAAATGATAGGTGGTACTTGGGAGAAACTTTGGCTGGGTTTCGGTGGAGAGGGCGGTTGATCAGTGCATGTAAGTCGTACCGACCGACCAAACGTTTATAACACGGAATTTTACATTGTTGTGATCAGCAAAGGAACACTTAGGCGTCCTCAAACATTACCTAAACCTAAGATTCACTCATTACCTGATCATAAACAGCATTCTCAGCTCACAAACCAGGCTACAGCTCGTAGAATAGTACACACACCAAGGGGGATTACTCAGCGCTGGTAACGAACGATTAGATCAGCAGCCCCCCTCCCCCCCCCCCCCCCCCCCGCCCTCCTCATATTACATTCCCTGCCCCCTCCTATCAGGCACCCAATCGCCAGCTGGCGATTGGGTGCCTGATAGGCCTGAGGGGGCAGGGGATCTAATGGGTTGTATACCCAGCGCTGATTAATTCCCCTTGGTATGTGTAACATTATCTGTGGACACAAATACTGAAAGACCTGTTCGTGTAAGCTGTCAAAACTATCCAAGTTAGCCCTTTGTGAACAATGAGCCAGTGAACAGGAACTGCGCCGCGTCACGTCTCACCACTGCACATTGACCGACATTCGCGTAAAAAACACATGTAAATGGGATCCAAAATAGGCATAAACAAAACAGGACTAACAAGAGACATAAATCCTCAAGAGACTCCGCGACTGCGGGGGCTCATGAGGGTTTATGTTTCTTGCTGCTGGATAGCGTTTGCCTTGCTCCGGCAGTTAGGGGCTTAACTGACTGCGGAGCTGTGGCAGCCGTGTTGACCCGCGCCTTCACTTCTAAAACACTGCCAACAACATCCGCATCCAAGACATGGAACCATACACAATGAACAAGCATGGTCGCTTTGTCTGGCTGGAGGAGATAATCACACGTTGCCGTACAGCGGAGATTCTGCAACTGCAACAACTGCATGCACGTGCGCGCACGCACACACACACACACACACACACACACACACACACACACACACACACACACACACACACAAAATAACCCATTTACAGGCCATAATGTGCTCAGCAAAGACAATGGACACTTGTGGTATATAACTACGCAATTGTGAACAAGTGATACTTACTTACTTACTTACTTACTTACTTACTTACTTACTTACTTACTTACTTACTTACTTACTTACGCCTGTCACCCCTACCCGGGTATAGGCCGTCGACGAGAGACCTCCAGCGACTCCTGTCCTGTGCTTCTCCTTCGATTCTACTCAAGGTGGTTCCCTGTCTCTTGATGTCTGCTTGGAGGTCTCGACGCCAGGAGTTTCTCGGCCTACCTCTTTTCCTCTTTCCCTGGGGGTTCCATGACAATGCCTGCCTAGTGATACTGGAAGCTGGCTTTCTCAGACTGTGACCGATCCATCCCCATCTTCTTCGCCCAATTTCATTCTCTGCTGTTATCTGCTCTGTTCTCTCCCAGAGTCTGACGTTGCTGATCTTCTCTGGCCAGTGGATTTTCAAAATTCTTCTAAGGCAACTGTTCATGAAGGTCTGTACTCTGTTGACTGTGATTTTTGTCAATCTCCAAGTCTCTGCTCCACATAGGAGAACTGCTTTTACATTGGAGTTGAAAATCCGGACTTTGGTGTGTTGTGACAGCTCTCTGGAACTCCACACTTTTTTCAACTGGAGAAAGGCTGCTCTGGCTTTACCGATTCCTGCTCTGACATCTGCATCAGTGCCGCCTTTTTTGTCTATGATGCTCCCAAGATAGGTGAAGGACTCTACCTCCTCCAACGGGGTGCCAGCAAGCAAGACTGGTTCTTCCCTGGTTGTTGTCTGTTGTCTGAACAAGTGATATATAACTAAAAATAGTCTCTTCATTGTTGTGTCGGATCTGTAATTTCCGCTGCGCGTGCTGAAACTGAAACCGGTCCCGGAAGCGATATAGTCAACAAAAGAAAAGCGAAATTCGAGTGTATGTAGTATTTTTATGATAAATCCACGAAAATACAAGTTACACTATTTTTGATAGCCAGTATACGAGCAACAATATGTAAGCATGCAGTCACCGTGCTGTAGTAACCGTGTTACCCTCCCTGTGCACGACCATATTGGTTAGGACGCACGGCGTATGCTTTCCGGACACGCACGTGCATACACTGCAGAGTGATGTTGGGTCATAAACTGTGTTCAGCAATGCAAGGCAATAACAATCACCTTCTGTCACTTTTGCCGTTGCCACATCAATCATGCCAAGACTTAGTGCTCCTCAACGACAACGAGCTCTTGGGTGTTTGGAAGCCGGAGAAGATCCACAAGCTGTGGCAGTGGCCTTTAGATGTCACATTTCGACCATTTACAGGCTGCAGCATCGCTATCATGCCAACGGGTCTTCTGCTGACGCTCCCCAAAGCGGACGACCACGAGTGACAACTCCACGGCAAGACCGCCGCATTTTCCGGGCTCACGTGCGAAATCGCTTTCACCCGGCCGAGGAAACAGCAAGAGAAGTTATCGGCAACCACCAGGCACCCATCAGTGGCCAGACGGTGCGACGACGGCTAGAGGAGCATACTCTGCACAACCGCAGTCCAACCCGTGGACCTGTTTTTACTGACCGTCATCGCCGTGCACGCCTACAGTGGTCACAGGCTCATGTCGACTGGACCTGGCGACAGTGGCAGAACGTCCTGTTTACGGTTGAGAGCCGCTGCTGCATCAGCCATGCAGATTGGCGCATAAGGGGTGAACGCTATGCTGGTGGATGTGCTGGAGAACAATGCCTGTGGCGGGCCAAGCGTGATGATTTGGGGTGGGATTACCCTGAACCAGACAGTAGGACCTCTGGCCTTCAGTGGACTCGTACTGACCAGGTCGCGGAAATGGCATCACAACTCAGCGCTACATTGACCAAGTACTACACCCATATATCCATGCCATTTTCTCAGAGACGCAGAAACTTCATCTTGCAGCAAGATAATGCGCGTACACACACTGCAAGATGCACCCAGCACTTCTTGCAGCAGCACAACATCCCAGTCTTGCCCTGGCCTGCCCTCAGCCCGGACCTCAATCCCATCGAATATCTCTGGGACCAACGGCAAAGGGAGGTCACCGCTGTATGCCCCAGACCAACGACAGCCGCAGAACTGGAGAATACCATTTTCCATGCCTGGAACAACATCCCCAGAGCAGCTGTCAACCGCCTGATGCACTCTATGCGCCGACGCTGCCGAGCCGTCATCAACGCCAATGGGGGACACACGCCATATTGACTTTGTGCTGCTCGTATATCTCACTTAATCAAAATGTCGAAAAGCCTTGATGTAACACATAGAATGAAATACTGAAATAATAATAATGGTGATGATGATAATAATAATAATAATAATAATAATAATAATAATAATAATAATAATAATAATAATAATAATAATAATAATAATAACAGGCCGTATCACTTACCTCGAGGGGGGGGGGGGGGGGGGGCGTGAGTTAGGACTCGTATCACCACTCTCAGAGATATCTAACAAAGGCAGGGGTGAGGGGAGGGGGAGAGGGAAGGGTTCCAAACTCCCTAGAAAGGGACTTTCTTATAGCATTTTAAAGTTATATTGCCTAGGATCAAGCATCTCAACACAGTCAGAAAACTGTCTGCAACAGATACTGCTGACAGTATTTGTATGGGTCCAGTTTGTGTACTAACTTAGAGCTTTATGATGTAAATGCAATGCCAAATGTCGAAATTCATCGTTTGGAGGATGTGTTGTTTTTGTACCCGAGAGCGCAGATTATCGTCTGCTTCGGCCTCGTTTTGAATATGTCACAAGGCAGAACTCGGTCAATGCTGTAGGTCACGAGGTCATCGGTGTCAGTGTACACGTGAGTGTACTGATGTTCTCCGGCATCCCTTTGACATAATTTTCCACGAGAATGTAGAATATACCTTCCATACCCGCTATGCTGTCAAAATCACAATGCGGGTTCCGCTTGACCTGCTAGTACTTGCTAGTATTTACTAGTAACAAGGCTAGTGGCATCGTCAGTGCTCGGCCGGGGGCGTGGCTTGTTCGACTCAGTCTCCGCGCAAAGCCACTGAGCCAGCGTCCACGGTGCTTAGTTTGACCTTTGATCCTTTATCCCTCGGAAACACGAAATAGAACATTGGTATTTATACCCACTTTCTGCACTGCAATTTCACATCTCACACATCGAAGTCTACGTAACTGAAAGCATCACTGGAAACAACAAATGCACCATCGCAGCAGAAACACTACCTCTATGAATCGAGTGAATGAGAGCCCGGCCCGCACAGACAAAAACGTGTCACGACCAGCGATGTGCCGCAATTTTGACACACACCGTAGTTTTTAGATCCTTGCAGCATAAAATCTGATAAGTTACTAGCTCGTAACTTTATGATTAAACAGGTTTAAACTCGTGCGAAATCAGTAAGAGATAAATTCTACTAAAGATCATGAATTCTGAAAATCCCTAGCGCTCGCGGAACTATAGGAAGATCGACAAAGACCGTACGGATTACGTACTGATTCACATAGCAGGAAAGCGACAAATTCCGGATGGGCGGTCAAGCCAAGCTCTATATTCCATTTTCCGATGTCAGTTCTACTTAGGGGTATCTTGTCTCTCTTCCTCCTTCTTCGCTTCAATTCCGAGTCTGTCATTGTCGGCTGGCGCGAGTCGACTGATACTTTTTTTTTTTCTTCGCTGGTTCATCCGCCATCTTGTCTCTGATTGGTTATAATTATGCAGATGAGCTAAGGTCGTTTAGAATAGTTATGACGTCAGCTACCATCGCCTATCACAAGCAATCTTTTGATGGTGTCCAGTCACAAGATTCCCGTGGCCTCTTTTCGCTTTAAACGAACGAAAGAAAGCATTTGGTGGGACAATAGGGTGGTCACTGTCTAAGTGGGCATATATACTGAATCCCAGTAAAAGCTTTTTGCGAACTGAAGCGTTAAAAAAGGTCAGGCGTGCCCCTTTAAAGAATTGTTGTCGGGGGAGGGGTCCGGAACCCCTAGAAACCCCCCTCACCCCCCCCCCCCCCCCAATCCCCTCCACCCCCATCCGCCCTGAACAATAATAATAATTATTATTATTATTATTATTATTATTATTATTATTATTATACCGCTCTAAATCTTTACAAAAGTGAGCTCACAACGCCTTACATACGCAGACTAAACTAACTAAACTAATTCCGTGACCATCTGTGATTTCCATAATATTAGATATTTAGAGCTGTGTCGTTCGACAGTGAGCCCTGGAAATGTATGACATAAGACATAAGACATTTATTCACCAAGTAAAACGTTACAAGGATTTTTGTGTGACATGGCGACAGTAAAATACATCCTCACTTACTACACATGCATTCATCATGACATACACTCAGTCGTCCTGTATACAGCACTAAGATAGATAAACACAATATTACACACATCAGTCCTATGTCAGAATCATGGAATCACGTTGTTCCATGGATGGTGATGAACTGAGTACAGCTTCTGGAAAAACTGCATCTGAATCGAGAGGTTCTGGCTTTCAAAGCACGAAACCGCCGGCCAGAGGGCAGAGGTTCGAAGAGATGATTGGCTGGGTGTGACAGATCGCGAACGATTTTTCCTGCCTTCCGTTCCATACGTGTTTTGAAGATGGAGGCGACAGATGGAAAGTCGCAGCCAGCTATTTTGGAGGCAGTCTTAACAATGTGCTCGAGCTGGTTCTTTTCTGTTGCGGTTGTGCTGCCATACCAGACAGTGATAGAGAAGCACAAGGTGCTCTCTATCACCGCGCGGTTGCTAGGAAAGGTCAAATTAACGGCTACAGACCCAAGCCGAAAACAGAAGCGAGAAACAGTTAACCCTTTGGCTGTCGGCAGCGCTTTTAGTCGCGATGATTCCTGCAGGAATCATCGCGACTAAAAGCGCTACCGACAATCACAGGGTTAATCTGATTTTCGATTCTATTTTAAGTTTAGCGTCCTCTGGCACTATATGTGATCGAGGACAAACCATAGGGTTCATCTGGCCTACCCAGAGGCTTATAACAAGAAGGCTCGCCGCTATGAATAGCAGCAATTATATGTGTGTGCGACGTAAGACTAAGGGTCGGTTATTTGTCCAGTAATACGAAGACTTTTGATGTTGCCAGCCTTCAGCGTGACGACAAGAAAGCTGCCCTTCTGGCCGATTTACAGCGCATGCTCAAAGACACAATTGATCCAGCAGACTCCTCCCCTGAAACACTCTGGGAACAACTGAAAACTGCTATTGTAAAATCTTCTGTGGAAGTCTTGGGCTTTGCTAGAAAGAGGAACAAAGACTGGTTTGACGAAAACGACGTAGAGATCCAGGAACTTCTAGCAAAAAAAAGAGCCGCCCACCAGGCCCATCTAGCCCAGCCTTCCTGCCCTGTGAAGAAATCTGCCTTCCGCCTCATCTGCAGCAGTCTCCAGCTCAAGCTTAGAGAGAACGAGTGGTGGTCCAGACTCGCACAGAGGACCCAGCTCTGCGCTGACAACGGTGACTACAGGGGCTTCTACGAAGCACTGAAAGCAGTGTATGGCCCCAGGCACCTGGTACAAAGTCTCCTGCGAAGCGCTCATGGACAGACACTCCTCACAGATAATAACTCCATCTTGAACCGCTGGTCGGAATACTTTCAGGACCTCTTCGGCGCTGAGCGCACTGTTCAAGAAACAGTCATCCTCCAAATCCCACACCTTCCACTAAAGGTTGAATTGGACGAACCGCCCACCGCTGAAGAAACCCTCACAGCCATCCACCAGCTCAAGAGTGGCAAAGCAGCAGGCATTGACGGAATCCCGCCAGAGATCTGGAAACATGGAGGCCCAGCACTGCACAACAAACTCCACGACCTCTTTCTCTGCTGCTGGGAAAAAGGAACACTACCAAAGGACCTCCGTAATGCAGTCATCATCACCCTGTACAAGAACAAAGGAGAGAAGTCTGCCTGCTATAATTATCGTGGAATTACCCTGCTGTCCATTGCCGGGAAAATTCTCGCAAGGTTGCTCCTGAATCGGCTGGTACCTGCCATCGCTGAAGACCACCTCCCAGAGGGCCAGTGTGGCTTCAGAGCCAACAGGAGTACCACCGACATGGTCTTTGTGCTGAGACAGCTTCAGGAGAAGTGCCGCGAGCAGAACAAAGGGCTGTACGTAACATTTGTCGACCTAACAAAAGCGTTTGACACTGTGAGCACGCAAGGTATGTGGCAGATCCTGGAGCGACTAGGCTGTCCCCCAAAGTTCCTCAACATGATCGTCCAGCTCCACGAGGACCAGCAAGGCCAGGTCAGACTAAACAGTGACCTCTCAGAACCATTCCCCATTCGCAATGGCGTGAAGCAAGGCTGCGTGCTGGCACCGACCCTCTTCACCATCTTCTTCAGCATGATGTTGAAGCAGACCACAGTGGACCTCGACGATGTCGACGCAGTGTATATCAGGTATCGTTTCGATGGCAGCCTGTTCAACCTCAGACGACTGCAGGCCCACACGAAAACCCTAGACCAACTGATTCGTGAGCTGCTCTTTGCTGATGATGCTGCCGTCGTTGCACACACAGAGAGAGCCTTGCAGCGCATTACGTCCAGCTTCGCAGATGCCGCCCAGCTCTTTGGACTTGAGGTCAGTCTGAAAAAGACAGAGGTCCTTCATCAGCCAGCACCCAAGGAAGAGCATCGCCCTCCCCACATCACCATCGGCGAGTCCGAACTGAAGTCTGTACACCAGTTTACCTACCTTGGCTGCATCATCACGTCAGACGCCAAGCTGGACAAGGAGCTGGACAACAGGCTGGCAAAAGCGAACAGTGCTTTCGGGCGACTATTCAAGCGGGTGTGGCACAATCAACAGCTGAAAAAAGGCACCAAGATCAGCGTGTACAGAGCTGTCGTCCTCACCACCCTGCTGTACGGTTCCGAGTCCTGGGCCCTCTACCGCAGCCAACTACGACTCCTCGAACGCTTTCACCAGCGCTGCCTGCGTACCATCCTCAGCATTCACTGGAGTGACTATGTCACCAACGTCGAGGTCCTTGAACAGGCGGAAACTGTGAGCATCGAGGCTTTGCTGCTGCGGACACAGCTTCGCTGGGCGGGGCACGTCTCCAGGATGGAGGATCATCGCCTACCCAAGATCACTCTGTTCGGCGAGCTCGCCACTGGACACCGAGACAGAGGGGCACCAAAGAAGAGATACAAAGACGGTCTCAAGAAGTCACTTAGTGCCTGCCAAATCGACCACCGCCAGTGGTCTTCGCTTGCTGCGGACCGTGACACCTGGCGCTCCATCATTTACAAGGCAGCCGTCTCCTTTGAGGACTCTCGCAGAGCTAACCTTAAGGACAAGCGGCTCAGAAGAAAAAACAGAGTTGTCGTAACTCAGAATCCTGACCAGACCCTCCCCTGCAGCCACTGCGGTCGAACCTGCCTGTCCGGATTGGCCTCCGCAGCCACGAAAATGCCTGCAGACGACGTGGGCAAGCCCTATAGAATCTTCGTTCGCGAAGTCAAGCCAAGCCACGAAGACTTTTGTCATTGAAATCGCGATATCGCGATACATGTAATGGGAGCCATTATAAAGTCTCACCGTATGTTTCGCGATTTTGTTCAGTAACATTCCCGATGAAAGGTCCTGGTAAATCAAAATGGCATGGTTGCAGTGTGCCTGAATTGATCCGTGTTCAGGTCGTACTCCATAGGCGATTGATGTCCCTGCCCTCCCCGCCCCCCCCCCACCGCCACCCCCACGTTAACCCACCCCCACCCCCCACCCCAACCCGCCCGTTAGGGCCGACCATTATTACTCTGGTGCCGTGGATGTTAAACCTTGAGCTAATCAACCAGGCGTTGTCTTTGAACTCATTGAGCCCGAGACACGAAATATCCACATTTTGGAGTTATCCTCTGAGGACTGCATTACAATTCGCGAGACAGATCGACCATGATAATTCAAGGGTGGTGGCAAAATATCTTGCTGTGGTGTGTCGCGGGCAGAATGAGTTAAACGCTATCATCGAAAATAACAATAATCAAAGTGGCACAGTTGCAGTGCGTCTGAATTAATAAGTGTTCAGGTCGTACTCCATAGACGTCAGATGACCCTGTCCTCCCACCCACCCACTCACCCACCCATACACATCCACCCCCCCCCCACCCCACCCCCACCCCCATAACAAGTCCCTTTGGGCTGTCCATTATCACTCCGGCGCCATGGAAGTTAAACACCGAGCTAACCAACCAATCTTGTGAAGGGAAAGAAAAAACTCAGTGAATAAATGATCCGCGCGCCGAAGTCAGTCTCTGTCTTCGGGCTGACGTCAGCCTTAGTTTGCCCGCGCACAGCTGTGCGCGGGCAAACTAAAGCTAATGTCAGCCCGAGGACCTTTGTCTCACCGGGTGTGCGTTTGGGTGCCAAGGACCTGCCCGCGTTGCGTCTGATTGTATCTGATTTTGCGGTGTAGGCTCACTAGCTGGGTGCGCGTTATACTGGGGCTGACGGGCACTTAGTTCCTAGACCTTACCATTTTGTGTCTCCTTCTGGTGCTTTTTCGGCTTCTTTTTCCCTGCTGGCACCTCTCCACCTTGATCGTTGTCGCAGTCGAAAGCACAGTTCTGATACACACTCCTAGTGTCTGCGCAGTAAAATAATATTAATAATGATAATCATTACCATCATCATCATCATTATAAAACAACAACAACGATAATAATAATAATAATAATAATAATAATAATAATAATAATAATAATAATAATAATAATAATAATACTCTACTTCTAGTATACGAGAAACGACAAAGAAAAATGTCCAGTTTACCTCGAATCATTTGTACTAAGTATTCGCTTTAAAAACAGCAACACACGTTTCTGCTTGGACCTGTGGCTGTTTTCGAGTAAACTGTTGCAAGACAATTGTGGCTATAGTCATATCCGAAATTTATTGCTATTACTCGTGTTGAATTAAAGTAAGAACTACCTCCACTGCAGCCTCTTTACCAATAATAATAATAATAATAATAATAATAACAACAATAATAATAATAATAGTTTCACGTGATTTTGTAAGGCGAATATACATAGTAAAATGCTCTAGGTGCCGTGCAAATGAACAATAAAGTACAAAACAATACAGTGGCAAGTAAAAACCACGGGCGCCTCACAGGAAAATCAAAATGTGGCTAAATACATAAAGACTGACAATCTATCAGACTGGAAAAGTTGAGTTTTAAAGCTGCGTATATCCCGCCGTACAAAGACATACGGTGTTTTCAGTCATATGTTACTGTTGGTTTTTTTGTGGGTTTTTTTGTTGTTGTTTTTTTTTTTGTTGTTTTTGGGGGGGCGACTCGTATAAACGTGTGATGGTCTGCAATTTTAGACCTTACGGTCTGCGACCATAAGGTCAACAATTACAGACCAGCACACAAATAACCTGTGAGGGCCGGTGCAGCTGAAGCTTTAGCGTTGTTTCCGGGGCGCAGGGCTTCATACACAGAGGGCACGTTAACCTCATTACGGCGCACGTCTTCGTACGGCATTGGTCCCTCTAAAAAAAAGGCCAAGACACACATAGTCCATGGAAACATGAACAAACTGTTTTTAAATCAGGAAATAAATCTAGATGACGGTGATCAAAATTGATGGTACTCAAACCTGTTCCTCTACTGAGGAATTAATTATGATTTTATTTTCTTATATACTGACGAACAGAAGAAATACGACATTTTTGGAATCAGCGTTTCCGATGATTCCAAAATGTCGCATTTCTTTCTTTTTTTTAAATACTGACGAGCAAAGAAAATGCGGCATTTTTTATTCAAAAATGTCGCATTTCTTTTGCTCGTGAGTATGTATCTAGGCCCACACTTATGAAGGAATCCATGGCCTGCCAGTCTGAGGAAGAAAATAGCTCGCGCACAGACCAAGACATCATTGCAGACTGTACACTGTATTTGCACGACGCTCTGCATACATAGTTAACATCACGGGCGTATGATTGTGTGCAGGGCATCGTGCGAATAACGCGGTCGCGACGCATAGCTTGTATAATGACGTCAATACATTCCGTCGTAGATACTATTTTCAAGGATTCATAAATAATTCCTTTAATGCAAGAATATGTTTGTGTCCCGTACTTTGTTTCATCGCTAACACCAAGCCAGTTGTCTTTTTCTAAGCGTGTTTCTTTCTTTGTTAGAATTTTCTTACCATTTCCGGTCTCAGGGACGGCAGCTGGTCCAACGCCCTCGTGTGAAGCTTGAGAAATGTTCGATGCCTCCACTAAACGCATATTACCTGCCTCCTGTTTCGTGGTATTAGGGGTAGCTATGAAGAGATTTTTAAAATAACAACAAATAAAGACAATATTATCAAAGGAGAATTCACTAAGTGCGTCCACGGTTTGCTATATAGCCCAATGCTCAAAAGGCCATCGGGCCGACGTAGTCGACGTAGACAACGGCGGCCGACGTAGGCCCGACGGTCTTTTGCGCATTGGGAGGTAATTGTATTCGCAACATTCAGAAGGAAATGAATCTCTTCACAGCCGATATAATCGTGAAAGAAATTCATGAAAGAATGTCTTTCAATTCTTCCTAACAGTCTGGTATAATCCATAAGCTAGCCCGGTCTACCGTGCACACCCCTATCCTAACCCCAAGTACTCCATGGTTTTAAAGTGTACCTTAGTATGTTCTGAGATGTTTAAGCTGTGTTCCCCGAAAATCCGTAGGAACACACCAGAGATATCGCTGATGGCGCAAGGGTATCCCCATTCACCCTCTTCGCGCTTGCTAAAATGATCTTGAGAAACATTTTCTTCTAAATAAATCAGAATTCATTCCAGAAGCCCAAATCAGGCAATGTTATGTTATGGCACACCTTCTGCATCCTCTGCAAAAAAAAAACAGAATGAAAAAATATTGAATCTTTGGCTCACAGTGAATGTATGTGTTCACCCAGTAAACGGTCATTTCCGCGAAATCGAAAAAAAAGACAAAAATAATGTCAGATGCCTTCAGACATTTTCTATAGCACTGGCAGTCCATTTTCAGGCTTACATCATTAAAACATGATGTCATAATTGTTATAAACTTAACTAGGTGATGATGTGATCCCTGTGAGTACCACATTGGTTCATTTTGTATTCCTACCCACAAGTTGTAAAAATACATAAAATTTATTAGAAAAAATTACTAATGTTATTCCATTTCATTTTGTCCTCTCTTTACCTATTAAGTTTCAATAATGTGAGCATAAAGTGCACGAACATTAGGAAAGTCGGCATCCTTTACGGTAAATTCGTGGTGAATGATAGCTTTTTACCATTTAAAAATGCCAATTTGAGAAACGTACGTTGTTTCCGGTGCCCTTACAAATTGTGTATACAACTGATAGGTCTTTGTTAGGTTTTATTGGTTAGGATAGAGTACCACAGTTACACCCAACATAATTTTATGATGCTGTGATGCATTTAGGGGCCAAAGTTGCTGAATCTGCTGCCCTAACCCCATTTTACCAGTACGCAAAGGAACGCAAAATGATCATTAAAATTGCTTACGTCATACTCCTCTGTTTAAATATTTTTTTGTTGCCAGTTTTCTTTTTTTTTAAAGTATGCATATTGAGCATACAAATTTGTGATCATTTCATTAATTTAAATGTGACCCATCAATTTTAATTGTAACTATTTTTAACTGGCTGGTCTTTTAAGTGATAATTTACCTAGGATAAGGCGGGTCTAGTAAGGTCTCCCCTTTTCCTTTCATTTATTTTCGTCTAGAAACGTGTAAATATGAATATGCGTAATAAAGTTTCATGGTTCCTAACAACCAAAACAATGTTATCAAAATACTTAGTTTCCACAATCATGTCCACCACGTGATCACCACTTCCACCTTCTTCTTCTGCAACGTTCAATTCCTTGATGGCCGTCTTTAAATCTTATATTGTTCTGGCTGCCAATAAGTGAGCTGTCAAGAGCTCGGCAGCATGTTTTCAGAGTTTGGTGTACAGGGCGTGTCTTCTGGTCAGAACTGCCACCGGACCGCTTCTCTGTATGGACAGGTTTGGAGAATGTGCTAAGGAGGCTGATTTTCTACGCCAAATTCGCATAGGGTTGTTTGCGCATGATCCAGTCTCACGAGGTGAGTCCAGTAATAAGTGCGTAGATGAAAGATGGTGGCCTGGCTCTCCTTGTTCAGCTTGTTGATGTCGTCTGCCCACGGGCTGCAGCCGCCATTCTGCTGTTGCCAATCACTTTGTTGCTGAAGTGTCTTGGTTTCTTTACAGGAGGTTGTGATCTTGAGGTAGTCTGCCGCCTGCTTTGGCCAGGCTGTGAGCCTCTCCATTCCCAGCTACTCCAGAATTCACTGGAATCCACTGCAGCACTATTTTGTGGACAGGGCATTCAGTCTATCTTGAAGGTTCCTGGTAAGATCAGTGGATCAAGCTGTTGCCTTACCCTAGCAAGTGCTCTGCTGCTGTGTTAAGCACCTGCAGATCTGTACGATAGTTGGAGCTGTTGCCGCCAGCTGGTAAGGAGAGGGAGGTAGTAGTGCGGTCTGCACAACAGATGTACACGCCACTTCCTTCATTCCGCACGGCGTCTTGTGCGGTACCACAGCTACTGTGAGGGTAGCCCTTGTGCATAATCTCCAGAGAGATGGCTTTGTGCAGTGCCGCGACCTTTGGCAAAGAGTCCTGGAACATTGTTTATTTTGTCTAGAAGGCTCTTTCGAGATGTCCAGGTATCTGAAGGGAGCTCATCACATCTTTGGGCTTGGTTCCATGACGTCAGTTTTAGCCCTTTGCAGGACCTTCAGTTGGCGGTTCAGACTTGGGCGTTTCTGACGGTTCTTGGTCTGCTCCTGTAGTCTCCCGTGCTGTCGGTGTTAGTAAGTCTCTTCGTCGTGTGTGATGTTCTGCGTTCCAGTGGCTCCAATGTTCTCCGTTTCCTAAATTAGAGGGCTCCAGATGGCTCTAAGAATGTCACTGCATTATGAGAATGACCCATGTTCTGCATCTTGTCAAGCCTGGCTTTTTGGGTTTTGCAGGCAGTGTTTTATGTTGTCGATGAATCTTGGTACCGCGCTACTGGTCTGACCGAGCAGGTGTTTGCTTGCGCCAGGATGCTGTAATTTGCGCCAATGTGGTCCCCACCAGTTTCTTCGTCAGAGACTTTTTTCGCAACTCTAGCTTCCATGGCTTCGATGTGAGGCCACGGCGTGAATCCAGTAATTTATTTGTTGCCAGTAAAGTTGGCCTGTCTGTCTTTGGTACTGAAAAGTCTCCAGTTTCAAGATGATTTCTTCCACCTGATTGAAAGAGATGGTCTAGCTCAGTTTGAGTGGCCATCTTTTAGTCCAGCTGCTGACTCTATTGGCAGCATCCTGGATTCTGCAGGATGCTATTTCTTTACGTTCTGCTGCGCTCCACATTGCAAAGTCATCCGCATGGAGGATGTTCGGGACGAAGCTTGGTACTGCTGTAATGATGTCATTAATGTAGACCAAGAACAGCATCAGACACAACATCTCCCTGAGGTACACCTTCCCCGAGTTTGATAAGACTGCTGAATGTGCAGACGGTAGAAGCTCCAGCACAAGCCCCTGTTAAACATGCCTTAACTAAAAAGAATTACAACTAAATTGATGGGTCACATTGAAATTAAAGAAATTATCACAAATGTTTATGCTCAATATGCATACTTTGTTAAGAAAACTGGCAACAAAAATATTTAAACAGAGGAGTATGACATAAGCAATTGTTATGATCATTTTGCGTTCCTTTGAGTACTGGTAAAATGGGGGAAGAGCAGCAGATTTAGGCACTGTGGCCCCTAAATGCATCACAGCATCATAAAATTAGGTTGGGAGTAACTGTGGTACTATATCCTAACCAGTAAAACCTATTTTTAAAAAAAGACCTATCAGTTGTATACAAAATTTCTGAACACATCGGAAACAACGTACATTTCCTTTCGGCAATTTTAAATTGGAAAAAGCTATCATTCACCACGAATGGATGCCGACTTTCCTTATTTTCTTGCACTTTATGCTCACATTATTGAAACTTAATAGGTAAAGAGATGTCAAAAATGAAATGGAATAAATGTAATATTTTTTTCTAATTAATTTTGTGTATTTTTACAACTTGGGTGTAAGGATACAAAATCAACCACTGTGGCACTCACAGTTATAACAGCATCATCTAGTCAAGTTTATAATAATTGTGACATCCTGGTTTAATGATGTAAGCCTGAAAATGGACTGCCAGTGCTATAACAAATGTCTGAAGGCATCTGACACATTATTTTTGTCTCTTTTGTTTTGCGATTTCGCGGAAATGACCGTTTACTGGGTGCACAAATACCTTCACTGTGAGCCAGAGATTCAAAAAATTTTCATTCTGTTTTTGCAGAGAACGCAGAAGGTGTGCCTTAGCGTAATATTGCCTGATTTAGGCTTCTGGAGTGAATTCTGATTTATTTAGAAGAAAATGTTTGTCAAGATCATTTTAGCATCCGCGAAGAACGTGAATGGGGGTACCCTTGCGCCATCGGCTATATCTCTGGTGTGTTCCTAAGGATTTTCGGGGAACATGGCTTACACATCTCAAGACATATTAAGGTACACTTTGAAACTCATCTTACTGGGGGGTGGGGGAGTGGGTGCAGGATAGTCCGGGATAGCTTATGGACAAATAACAATAAACATGTAAGACGTGCAGCAAACGGCAGATCCTCATGTATTCCCCGCTGTGATACGGCCTTAGTCGCCTGCTCGGCGTTAAACCCAAATAACTAACTAACTCATGTGTTCCACGACTGCGAGGGTTTATGAAGATCTGTATCATTTGCAGACTGGTGGTGATTCAGCTGTGTGCTTAATATGATTTAATGTATTTTCAAAAATACCCCATTTGGCTGTCGGTTGCGCTTTTTGTCGCGATGATTCCTGCGGGAAATATTCGCGACATAAAGCGCGTCCGACAGCCAATGCTGGTGCATTCAAGTGCAGACGACTTCGCTTATTACAAGGAAGGATATAACAAAAGCCGGATATAACATTTTTTCAGAGGTCCCGACAGCACTTTTTTTTCTATACAAATTACTTCGCTTATAAAACATTTCGGATATAACAACGAAAACTGTTGGGTCCCCAAGCGATTTGTTATATCCGACGTTTTTGATCGCTATAATTGACAATGCTGTATAAAGTTTATGTAGATTGAAATTGCTCTTCCCTCTTTTTATACTTTCAAAAAGTATTGAAGGCAGGTACGCGATGCACAAAAGGCCATCGGGCGCGGGCCAACGGCGACCGACGTCGGCAGTAAGCCTTTTGTGCATTGGGTAAGTATATAGGCAGACGTACGCATCAGAACTGTGTTTCCATCTAAGTTTTGTAAGTCTGCAATAACAAAATAATTGTTCTTCTTTTCAGAAAAAAGCGTGCTCGGTATAAAACCCCCAAAATATGTATACATCAGCTAAAAAAAGGGTGGGGGGGATGGCTGTATGTTGACGACCTAAATACCTGCACAAGGCAATATCCATCCCCGCCTCCAGTTAACGACGACAAGAACACCAACAGCTATCACCGCTACCGCCAGACAAACACCAACGCCAACTCCTATACCTGTACTCAGCCCGCTCGCCTGGCCCTCAGACCTCGCTTGGCTAATCAGATATCCAATGGCTGCAAAAGTAAAGGCAGCATCATTACCCCCAGTAGCAAAACGTTTCCGGGCTCACGACGGCCACAGTGGGCCCGCGCACAGG
The DNA here is from genome assembly GCA_036245525.1 of Semisulcospira habei. Taxonomy (NCBI): domain Eukaryota; kingdom Metazoa; phylum Mollusca; class Gastropoda; family Semisulcospiridae; genus Semisulcospira; species Semisulcospira habei. The sequence continues at coordinate 113,389,121 of BTPG01000002.1, forward strand.
CGTGCGCGGGCCCACTGTGCCTGTCGTGGGCCCATGGACCATAGCTTACTGGAACAGTAGTAGTCAGTGTAATTGTTCATGATCTGTGTTTGGAGAAAAGTGAACTGGCGTGCCCAGAGAACGAACGCATGGGCAATTCCAGCGAGAAAATGAAAGGACACAGAGGCTTTTAATGATTTCACAGGCAATCTCCGTACGGAAGTTGCTACGCATCTGCTGTACCAACGTCAAGAGCGTACCTCTGTATGCCTGCGAGACCTGGCGCACCACCAGCTCATCCTCACACACGCTGCAGACGTTAGTTAACAGATTTCTGAGATGCATGCTATATTTTTCAAGTGGCAAGACAAAGTCACCAAATGGAGAACTGTGGGTGAGAGCAAGAAAGCAACAAGGAAGAGAAGGAGCAAGAAAGAACCCTTCAACACACAAATCAAGACACAGAACTTGAGATAGCTCGACCATATATATATATATATATATATATATATATATATATATATATATATATATATATATATATATATATATATATATATATATATATATATATATATATATATATATATATATATATATATATATACCATGGAATTCCAGGCTGGTAAGCTTGCATTGTGTCAACAGGACATCAGCTGTCCTTTATGTGACTGCATCGCTCACTAGTTCTAGAAAGAAGAGGGTAGTGGGAGAGAAGGAAAGACAGACCTATCATTTTGAGCCTTTCACTCAACACCTACTACATAAAGCAGTAGGGACTACCCCCAGGCGCCCCGCCATCCGCTGGTGAATATCCCAACCTCCCCCCCAAGGGGGGATGCTAGAAAACATTCCCAAACAGACATTGAACCTGCTGAGTAGATTTAAGTTTTTCCCGCCCACGACCGGTTTCGCCTCAAGGGGGGGGGGGGGGGGGGGCGCTCTTCAGGTAGGCATACGGCGTAACCTGAAATTGCAAACACAACGCTTGTACTAGAAGCCTCCTCTAGAATTTACTGGTAGCACCACTAGTACAACGCGGATTGCATCCCTAAAGCTTTATGAGGTGTTGCAGTGGAAAAAGACAGACTAATTTGGAAAAGGCAACCAACACCTAGGTAATTTTGTGGTACTATTATTCTTTACTTTTAACAGAGGCGTCGCCCAAAGCCAAACAATGCACTCGATCAGATTAGTTCCAAGGGACGTAATTTTTCATTCAATTCTGAGAATGCTGTACTAATGCCATGGAATTCCAGGCTGGTAAGCTTGCATTCCATGGATATATAATGGGTAATGGGTAGACCATCGAAACCGATGATGTCGTCATTGTGCATGACTTCTATTTGTGGGTGCGGGTGTGGCTGGCCAAGCCAATCCTGGAGCCACACCTGCGAGGGCAATGTGGGCACTGGAACGTAGCTGTAGGGAGAGTCGACGCTGTCTTTCTGCGAGCTCTGGCACTGGTGATCCGTTATATATGAATAAATAAAACCAGTCCAAGAAAGCTAGCACCACACACTCCAAATATGGATCCAAGCAGCAGTGAAATACGTAAAATGTGAAGAAAGAATCCACATACACCACATAGTTTAGGAGGTGTTACACTTTTATTCTTTGCACAAATTTTCGCCCTCTCAGCGAGGGCTTCTTAGGGCAATGCCCAGGTAACAGGTAACTAAGTAACAAAACATCATTTACGTGTGAGAATGTACTGCGACAAAATAGATACAGAATGTACACACATGCACTTTCAAATTCTAAATTCTCGTAATAATTTTACATATATAGACTAAGGTACAAAAGCACGTGCATAAGTTTGTGATATTAGTGTGTCATTACTGATGACATGAAACTTTTATGAAACACGAGTATTGACACACAGTTTGCGGAGGAAAAAATGTCGCAAAGAAATATTTATAATAATAACGTCATCATCAACATTAACTGGTACCATCGTCATTAGTAGAATTTTCAAACATGCAGTCAAGGAAAATCTTGATGTATATATATATTTCATTTAAACCAAGGTTGTTTCGGAGTTTTGGGGTTTTTTTATGTCCAAATTTTCGCCCTCTCTGCAAAAAAAGGGGGTACAAATTCAGGCAATTTAAAAATAACCTTGGTGAAAATGGATTCTTGTTGTCTTCTCCCTCTCTCGCAAAGAGGGTGCAAATTCCGACATTTTAAAATTAACCTTGCTGTAAATGGATTCTTGTTTTCTTCAAATATTTCATCGATTTCATCGTCTCTTGAATCCCTTTTGTTTTTGGAGCGTGTGGCACCGCCTGTATAGACAAACGTACAAATAACTCTTATTGTGTAGGTTGCTGAAGCCAGAAGTTTAGCGTTCCACAGCAGATGACAGGTAAATACTGTTCCATTATCCGCCAGTCTGACGTTAGCACGCCTGAGGTCGGCAGAACTGGATCCCTGCCACTGCAGAAAGCCGGAAGGACTGCCCTGGTCATTTGTAGTGCACCTGCATCCCAGGTCAGAACCTTCATCCACGTAAGGAGGACAGTTGTGGTCTAGGCGGGCACATGATGGCTGTCGTGCTTACAGAACAGGAACACCGTACCTTTTTTCCCATCTCCAATACTTTATAACACAAGTTTATTAATATGTATATATACCGACGAGCAAAAGAAATTCGACATTTTTGGAATTATCGGAAATTCTGTAGTGTTTGCGATGATTAAAAAAATGTCGCATTTGTGTTGCTCGTCAGTATAGTAATAGACTTATGCTTATTATGATGCATGCTATTTTGGATACATATTTTTAAAAATAAATAATAATACATATTTTTGTTGTTGTTGTTGTTGTTTTTGTTTTTTGGTAGTTTTTTGGTTGTTGCTTTTTTTTTTTTTTTGGAGGGGGGGGGGGGTTGTGTTGTTTTTTTTGTTTTGTTTTTTTGTTTTTGTTTTTTTTTGTTTGTTTGTTTGTTTTGGGTTTGTTTTTTTTGCTGCTTCCAAGTTTCCTCTGTCGACCTCAGAGGTCTTCCTCCCACGCCGCTCACCCCCATCAACCCATGTGTGCTCAACCAGGCCTCCCAGTTGTTCCAGCCAGACTACCGGCCCCGCTGCTGTATATATGTCAGGTAGTAGGGGACTCCCTCTGGAGGAAACTCCGCACTACTGCACTTCGGTGGTCTTCCTACTTACGACATTTTTTTGCTGTTCACGGAGTCGACGAGTGAGAGCTCCTCCCAGAGGTGGCGAGTCAACCACTACGTCCTTCCACGCACAGCAGCAGGGTCTGGCCGAAGACAATCGCGCACCTAGGGCTCCTAGAGGCCGGACTGGGGTGAGGTCACCATGAGACGGAGACTTGAGGGGTCAGAGGCACCTAGAATAGCGTTTTTCTTTTCATTTTTGCATGATGATGAGGATGATATGATGATGCCATGGTGGTCTATGTGGTTAGGGACTGCGTGACAGGGCCGCATTCCACGCTTCCTGTCATAAATATCCTGGTATTAACCAGGCCCGGAACTTGCGGACACCTGCGGTGTAATCATTCACACCTTGCGATGCGTCATAACCCGGGTAACACCCCCAAAGTCGCAAAGTGGGTGAGTCTCGGCTGCGTGGCATCAGCCTTTCCATTGGGTCCATAGCACACCCGCTCTGGGTAGGAGCCGACCTAGGTAGGAAAAGTCCCGCTTGACTCGGCTGGGATTCGAACCCGGATCTCCCGGCCGCCAGTTCGATGCGCTAACCACTGCGCTACGGAGGCCGGTTAATAATAATACATGGTATTTATATGGCGCATTTCTCATATTTATAATATAACTCAATGCGCAGGCGAAAACGACGCACACACGCACGCACGCACACACACACACACATACACACACACACACACACACACACACACACACAGAGAGAGTCTGCAGAGGGGGGGGGGGAGGTGTACAGAAAACCGTAGAGATCACACGAAAGTCTGCGAAAAAAGGTGAGTTTTTAACTTTGCTTTGAACTGCGTAAGGGGGGGGGGGGGGGGGGGGGTGGCATTTCTCAGCTCAGTCGGTAAGGAATTCCAAATTAAAGGAGCAGTACATCTGAAAGAGCGTTCACCGGCAGATTTGAGATGGTACTTTGGAACTTTGAGAAGTTTCTCTCCCGATGAACGCAGTGAGCGAGAGGGCTGGTAGAAGTGATCAGACTGGAGGAAAAGTATGACGGAAGGCTGCCATCAAAGTGGCGGTATGCAAGGGTCGCAATCTTAAACTGTATGCGGGATTGGATTGGAAGCCAGTGAAGGTCTTTCAGTATAGGGGTTACGTGGTCTCGTTTTCGCCTGCGCTTCACAAGCCCGGCTTGCGGCATTATTTTGAACTCGCTGAATTACATTGAATATTACATTGAATATAAACTAGATACTGTTTTAGAATGCAAGGCGCAATGCATTCGGCTCTAATTTCGTAAATCCGCCATTTGGGAGATATTATGTAAGGACTGCACAAACCATCAGTCCAAGACCGAGAAAATTAATTATAAGTTGACCGATGGAGTGATGGTGTCAAAATGATTTGACGCCAAGCCATTTTTGGCACCACCCTTGAACGATTACAGTCGATCCATATCAAGGTGTAGTGTCTCAGGGATGCAAGGGTTAACTCATTCAGGGCGCCCTGCATAATAGCTGAGGGAGTGTCGTATAACGTGGATATGAATGCGACCAGCAAGAGGAACAGATCGTTATCAACCTCGCGCAATCGCGCGGGCTCCTAAAAATGTATGTTTCCTCTTGTTGGCTGATGTTCGCAGTGTTCCGGCAGTGAATATAATAATACAAGTTCAATGTCTAATGTAGCTGACGAGGAACGTTTTTTATTTACCATATGCATTACTATTATTAACCTTCTCACCACTACTGGTTGCTGATTGGGTTTCTCAAATCTTTGTTGATTCCGCCCCGAAAGAACCCCTTCCGTCAAGGAATATGGACACACACTAAGTCAAGCAAGAGGCATAGATTCCCATGAACCCCCGCATCCGCAAGGACTCACGAGGATCTATGCCTCTTGCGTCTGAGTATTGCCGAGTTAACAGTTGTGCTTCGGGGGTAAATGGTGAATATACGCCCCAAATGAATGAAATGTTATCGTTATGTGTCTTACTACTTACCGACTTCAAATGTGCTAACGTTGATTCTTCCTGGATTAACCATCACTGTTAGGTTTCCGTCAACAGAGGGCATAATTGACGTCATGGAACAGGAACCGGAAATATAGTCATTGTCCAGAAGGGAGGTGTTCATGGGAACTGGTGATCCTACAGCCTGCCATGAAACATATCAAGAAGAAAGTAGCAGATACCACTAACAACACAAGAGCCGGTACACCCCCATGGACCTCACCGAACACGCGCCACAAAAGCCACGCCCCCTAGCAATTGTTGCTGGGGGCCACAAGCTTTCCACGTCTCTCGCTTGGACAATATGGCAGACAGTAGTGCGCGGGATTCGATTGAATGCGTTCCAGACTCGATAGGCGTACATTTTCTGCCAGGCTATAAAACATTGTCCAAAACGGTCTTAGATCATGGCAAAAACAAGTTTGCATCAAGTTTTATTGATTCCGTACGTATTTTTCACACAACTGGCAGTGATGCGGTTCGAGTTTCAGCAGTGTGTCACCGGTCGTACAGGAAACGCGCCGATCCACACAAAATGTCTGTAGAAGTTAGCATCAGCAAGCAAATCGTCACAGAAGCTATATGTGCCCGCAAAGCCGGGTAAGTGCGTTTTTGTTATTGGCGTTGTTAAAAAAATAAATTGCCCATTTGTCTAAAAAATCAGCTTAGTCGTGGTATCGTCTGATAGTAGCAACGTGGCAGAACTGCTTAGCGCTCTCTTTTGTCGGCTGTGTTTAGTGTCAGGTTGAGCTCAGTGATTACTTTCAGTCCTAAATAAAATTGCAGTGTGTGTGTGTGTGTGTGTATGTGTGTGTGTGTTTGTGTGTGTGTGTGTGCAGGCATGTGTTTGTGTGTGTGTGTGTGTGTGTATGCATGTGTGTGTGAGCAGAGACATAGATAACATGTTACATATGTCGCTGGTGAGTGAGAGAGATTATTTATATAAAAATAACCAGGCATGTATGATTTGTATTTCAGATTGAATGGTCACTGTTCCCACGTCATTGGGCTTCTGAAAACTCTTCAGTATTTTAAGCTGAACAGTTTCACCCATGTGCCTGACCGACTGAGTTGCACCAGCATGCCACAAGCCTGGGGAGCTACAGCACCAAGAGGCACTAAGATCGCACCAGTCCCCTTAAACCATGTTCTGCTGGCCAAGCCCTTGGAGAACAGGAAGAAAAGGCCCATAATGTGCCACATCAACACAAGCAAAAAGTAAGCACCATCTTCAAAAATAAAACCCCTAAAATTCTGAACTGTTAAATATTATTTTATTCAGGAATGATCGCATCATAATTATGCACTTTTGTCTTGTGGTGAAATGTGTGAAGTGTGCAGCATTCATGTTCAGCTGAAACTATGACAAATTACAAGGTACACTGTCATTTATCATTTGACGCACACGTATAAATGTAAATTCACTTCTCTCCCAGAGTACCAAGGGTGACAGAAGAGGACATCTCCAGTCTGAAGTCTATTGATGGAACACCCCTGACATATCTCCTGACACCAGGTGAACCATCAATGGCAACACCATTAGGTGATGTTCAGGTTGGATCTGCATTATCTTACCAGGTATGTCACAGGATGTAAACAGTATATTACACATTCTCACCAGAAAAACAAACAAACAAACAAAAAAAAACATGAGTGGTTTACATGCCAGAACACAGCACAAACAGAAATAATGTTACAGTTCGCAAGTGGCTCATTCTCAGTGACGCTGAGAATTTGATAGCACAGAAATACTTCATTTAAAGATCATGTTCGCTTTATTATGAAGTCTTCAAAATTTGTCAGAAGGCAGCAAACAGTCCACACCTGATTAAGATTTTTAAAGAGACAAGTGGGAATTTTGTAAGTTAACATCTTGAAATCTTTTATTCTGGAGATGAGCCTTTCAACTTGAATACGATGACGGGCAATTTTGTCTGTCAAGATAAGATCTGCTGGAGACATCTGAGCCTCTGCAGGAGCAAATGGTGGAATATTCAAAGACGGTCCCAAGTCTTGGAGCTCATCGTTGATAGTGAAACCTTTGTCAGCCATGACAGAGTCACCATCCTTTATGTTGCCGAGTGCTTTAAGTTTCCGTATAATGTCACAAAAACCACTTTTTTGGGTGATTGCCTTATCTGAAATTGAACCTGTATATAGCTCTGAAACAAACATTAGAGAGCCCGATGGGTCGCAGCCAACAAGACCTTTAAAGGTTGTACTAGATTTGTACTCACTGTACAACTGACTTTGTACACTGTGATGAAGCTCTATGCTTGTGCATAGTGCTCGCACAATAGGATTAGTACGGTACGGGTTTTGTTAACGGTTTGTTTGTGCCGAAAGTCCGTGGGGCCTGCTGTCCACGTGGAATATGTAAGACCTGGTTAGCACGGAGTTTGGTGAGTTCTGTTTAGTGAGTTCTAGGCGGAAGCTGTGACTGTCAGAGGTCTAGATCGGGAGTGCGGGCTGTTTTGTCGTATGGAACGGTTGTTGAGTTACCTAGCCCGCATTCCAAGACTCTGAAGCCTAGATTTCAGGTATGTTTCTATAAACGTAGTATTGATAGTTGTTTAGTTAAAGACAGTATGCGTGGTAAGATTAATGTGGTTGTATAGCGGTGTTCCGGTTTGGTTTAGTTATAGTATGTTTAGAATTCGGTGAAGTAACCGATGTTTTTGTATACAGTTGTTTACCGAGTTAGATGACTAAAGGAATATGAAGTGTGTATGTCTAAGCCGCTATGAAGATAGTACGTGGTTGGGTAAGCATAGTCTTTTCCAGGGTATAGAGTAATGTATAGCAAGAGTGTTAGGCTATAGTTTGTTTCAAGATAGTGACAGAGATGGGGGATACGAAAATAGTTTATGAAGCACGTGTGTGTGTGTGTGAATGAACGTGTGGGTTATTTGTATCAGCCAGGTTACGTGACGTTTCTCATTGATCCAATATGTTGTGTGTTTAGCAAGTGTTACGTTGGGAATTTTGTCTATTCAGAGTTCTTGTAACGAGAGTGGAAGACGGACGCCGAGACGTCGAGTCGCAGGTGGGACCTACGTGAGGTCATCCCTCCAGCTCTTCTGAGAGTGAGTCTGACTGGGGACCAAGACACCCAAGTCCAAGTGAGAACTGAGTACCGTACGAGAACGAGGACGTCCGTGCCCAAAGAGAGACAGGACGGCAACAAGCGTACGACGAAGGACTTTCACGCCTAGACGTGAGAAGGACCAACGTAACCAGACAACAACATCAAACAGGTTGGAGGCAATGTGAGACTAAGACCTAACCTGGCAAAGATACTGTGATACGTGTGTGGTGTGATAGTAGAATATTGTATATAGTTGATAGTCATTTGTCATTCTTTTTCATTTATACTGTATAAAGGTTACTTTAGAAAGGGAGCCCGTGTGTTTGTTTTACCGCATGAATGCGCCCGTCTGAGTCAGTGGCGGTGTATGCGTCTTTTGCGTGAGAGTCTGTGCGTACGACTGTGGGCAAGTCTGCGTGCGTTACAGTGGTGACCCTGTTTTAGCGGTAGGTTAGAAGTATTTGCGAGCGATAGTGAGTAGGGATTTTAGAGCAGGATTTGTTGCTATGTGCATGTTGTTGTGTTAGATTCCCCTCTCCGATTCTAGGGGGTAAGATCCGTTATTTCTGTAGTTTTCGGGATCTTACGAGGAGTTAGTTCTTGTTTCTTCCTTTTGTATAGGTAGTGTTCTTTTTCCTTGCTCTTCTTTCTGTCGTTCTTATTTTTCGTTCCATCTGGACATCAAAGTAGGTCACTGTTTTCTGCGTAGGTAGTTGATATTGTTGTGAGTTGGCATTTTAAGTTTTTGCCGTTGAGTTGGTTGTGGTTTGTATTGTTAGGTTGTTAATTTTGCCATTTATTTGTATATTTACGTTTTCAAGTTTTGGGAAGTTGTTGTAGCAAATATGGAGGTAGACCCGGTAGAGGCTTACATTAAACAGGGTGAAAGGTTGGGACTTAAGGATGAAAAGCTTTTTGATTACGTAGAGAAATGTAGGGATAGAGAGGATAGGGCAAGAGAGAGAGAAATTCAGAGAGAAGAGAGAGTACTAAAAGAGAAAGAGTTAGAGGTTCAGAAAGCCTTAAAAGAGAAAGAGTTAGAGGTTCAGAGGGTGAGGGACGAGAAAGAATTAGAAATTCGTAGACTTAGAGAGGAGAAAGAGTTGGAAATGCAGATACAGAGGGAGGAGAAAGAGCTAGAAATTCAGAGAGAGAGAGAAGAGAAAGACAGAATACTTAAGAAAGAGGAAAGGGAGCTAAAGGAGAAAGAGTTAGAAGCTCAGAGAGAGAGAGAGAAGAGAAAGAAATAGCTCTTAAGAAAGAAGAATTAGCGTTTCAGAGAGAGAAAGACGAGAGGGAACATGCTTTAAGAGAGAAGGAACTAGAGTATCGGAGGGAAGAAAAGGAGAGAGATAGAGAGGTGCAACTACAGTTAGCTCGAGATGCGGGATCTAGACCAGATAGTGATTCAGTAGGCCGAGGAATACGCAATTTTCCTAAACTGCCGATGTTTAAAGAGTCCGTGGACTCTATTGACGCTTTTTTTGTGCCGTTTTGAGTCTCATGCGCAGGCGTTGAGTTGGCCTCCTGCCAACTGGCCCGTTTTGCTTTCATCTGTGCTTGAGGGTCAGGCCTTGAGTCTTTACCATAGTTTGACCGTTTCGGGGAACATAGAGTACGAGACTTTGAAGGAGTGTCCCTTGCAGAAGTTCCAGTGTAATGCGGAAGGTTTTAGAGAACGCTTGAGAGCTTGTCGGCCAGAGACAGGGGAATCGTTTGTGTCGTTTGGCAAACGATTGTCCCATTTGCTCGTGCGTTGGGTCGAACTGTCAAAGATCGACCACACGTACGAAGCATTGTTCGATCTCATGTTGGCTGAACAGTTCTTTGGGAGCGTTTCCAAGGATCTAGCGGTATGGAGAGAGCGTAACCTCAAGACTACGGACGAGTTAGTACAGCACGCGGAGGCTTTTCGGATGGCGCATCCTACGAAAAACCTCGCGCGTAGGACCGAGACACCGCCAGTCGGGTTGGTCGCTGCTAACACGTCTGGGGGTTACCGGGGGGTCAATACTTTACGTGGAGCCCAGCTGGGTAACGGTAGAGGTACTTTGCGTTTTCGACGCGGTGATCGAGGTAGCAGCGATGGCGGTAGCGATCCGTACGCACGTGGAGGGACTTCTTTGCGTGGATATGGTCGTGGTCGTGTTACGAGTTCGGACACGCAGTGTTTTTCTTGTAGTGGATACGGGCACTTCAGTCGGAGCTGTCCGTACTACAGTGCAGGCGCGCAGTATGCTGGTTATCAGGAGCACGGCCATCTGGCTCATCAAGGTCCTAATAGTCCTGGTATGGTGGATGGGGCGGTGCAGCCCACTCACGTAGCCAGTTTTGCGATCCCAGTCGGGGAGGAACCACAGCTGGGCGCAGTGTGTTCAGATGACGGAGGTGGTTGCCTTCCGCTGGTAGACGGGGTTGTAAACGGATGTCTCGTTTCTGTTCTCCGTGACTCCGGTACAACGACCGCGGGGGTCAGACGTAGTTTAGTTAGAGAAGATCAGTTCACAGGCGAGACACAGAAAGTAGTTTCGTTTGGAGGAAAGATAGAAGTTTTTCCGTTAGCTAAGATAGAGATTGACACAGAGTTTTTTTCAGGTAGTCTGGTTTCGTGTGTCATCGACGAGCCAGTAGTTGATTTAGTTCTGGGTAACATGAAGGGTGTGCAGCCAGTCATCGCTAAAGTTGGAGCGATTAAGCGAGCTCATGTTCCTCGCAGTGGAGTCGCATCAGTCGCTACGAGAGCTCAGAGCAAGCGTGCTCGTGGGCATTATTTCCGTCCAGAAACAGGGAATCGGTCAGCGGGTGTGGCCCAACAGTCGGGTTGGTCTGAGACGGCATACTTCTGTTGCGGACAGAAATGCGGCTCAGCACCCAATATTTAGGTAGATCGGAGACTAGGGTCTCGCGATTGTAGGCAAGTCGGAGACTGGGGTCTCGCGATTGTCGGTAGGTCAGAGACGGGGGTCTCGCGAGTGTGTGTGTGGGCAGTCGTTGGATCGATTTCATTTCTGAAGGTTTTAGCGCGTTCGTTCTGTTTTTGCATTCGCTGTGCGATCTTAAGTTGTGCGTTGAGGCGTAAGGCTGTAATATTTTTTCTTGTATTCTAGGTAGTAAAAGTTAGTCCTTTCCTGTTTTCGGATGATATTACGTCGAGTAGTCTTAAAAAGAAACTCGGTCGTTTCTTTTTTTCCCGAGGAAGGGGGAATTGTGATGAAGCTCTATGCTTGTGCATAGTGCTCGCACAATAGGATTAGTACGGTACGGGTTTTGTTAACGGTTTGTTTGTGCCGAAAGTCCGTGGGGCCTGCTGTCCACGTGGAATATGTAAGACCTGGTTAGCACGGAGTTTGGTGAGTTCTGTTTAGTGAGTTCTAGGCGGAAGCTGTGACTGTCAGAGGTCTAGATCGGGAGTGCGGGCTGTTTTGTCGTATGGAACGGTTGTTGAGTTACCTAGCCCGCATTCCAAGACTCTGAAGCCTAGATTTCAGGTATGTTTCTATAAACGTAGTATTGATAGTTGTTTAGTTAAAGACAGTATGCGTGGTAAGATTAATGTGGTTGTATAGCGGTGTTCCGGTTTGGTTTAGTTATAGTATGTTTAGAATTCGGTGAAGTAACCGGTGTTTTTGTATACAGTTGTTTACCGAGTTAGATGACTAAAGGAATATGAAGAGTGTATGTCTAAGCCGCTATAAAGATAGTACGTGGTTGGGTAAGCATAGTCTTTTCCAGGGTATAGAGTAATGTATAGCAAGAGTGTTAGGCTATAGTTTGTTTCAAGATAGTGACAGAGATGTGGTGATACGAAAATAGTTTATGAAGCACGTGTGTGTGTGTGAATGAACGTGTGGGTTATTTGTATCAGCCAGGTTACGTGACGTTTCTCATTGATCCAATATGTTGTGTGTTTAGCAAGTGTTACGTTGGGACTTTTGTCTATTCAGAGTTCTTGTAACGAGAGTGGAAGACGGACGCCGAGACGTCGAGTCGCAGGTGGGACCTACGTGAGGTCATCCCTCCAGCTCTTCTGAGAGTGAATCCAGACCAAAAAGGTGACTGCCAAGCGTGTAATATGCAAAGAAGTACCCAACGGAGAAAGAAAAAAGAAGCGTGTTTCTTTCTCCGTTGGGTACTTCTTCTGAGAGTGAGTCTGACTGGGGACCAAGACACCCAAGTCCAAGTGAGAACTGAGTACCGTACGAGAACGAGGACGTCCGTGCCCAAAGAGAGACAGGACGGCAACAAGCGTACGACGAAGGACTTTCACGCCTAGACGTGAGAAGGACCAACGTAACCAGACAACAACATCAAACAGGTTGGAGGCAATGTGAGACTAAGACCTAACCTGGCAAAGATACTGTGATACGTGTGTGGTGTGATAGTAGAATATTGTATATAGTTGATAGTCATTTAAGTCATTCTTTTTCATTTATACTGTATAAAGGTTACTTTAGAAAGGGAGCCCGTGTGTTTGTTTTACCGCATGAATGCGCCCGTCTGAGTCAGTGGCGGTGTATGCGTCTGTTGCGTGAGAGTCTGTGCGTACGACTGTGGGCAAGTCTGCGTGCGTTACATACACCATGGGCCCAAGGAGCCTGCGTTTTCAGCTCAGTAGCGTCAATGATTACCAGGGTATTGGGAAAATCGTGTTTGCACTGTGGGGGGCTTTTCTGAATTATTGTATCCCTGTGTGGCCAAATAGATACCTGTCCAAGCTTCAGATATAACATTTCTAGCCATGAAGAGAAGATAATGCCAGCTGACGGTGAGGAAACACGAAATCTCAAGCAAGATCCATCAGAGGAAAATTTTGTCTCAAACGGCAAAGAGTGAGGAACAGTCCATCGTGTGGCTGTAGGTGTTGAAAGTCTTTCCTTTTTTCACTGTAATTGAAAGATTGACCATTTGGTAACAAAAACGACAGCAAAGCCCAAAAACGAACATATGTTAAACCAGTGTAGAACTGGAACAGGTTTTTCAGTTGTCCCTCCTTTTTTCTCACAAAGTCCACTCCAAATACTTTTTCTTCTGCTGGTTGTGTCTGCACACCTTTTGTTCTTTGCAGCCTTGAGATGGGATCATTCATATTTTTCAAATTCCTGATCTCCTCCTCTAGCTGGTCTATCTTGATCTTCTGGCATGCTATTTCCCACTTTGCACTCTGTAACTCTGCAGCCATGACCAGGTGGTATAATGGTGAAAGCACTAAAACAGAAAATAGAAATAGATAGATAGATGAATACTTTGTAAATATAGAGCTTAACTGATATGATCAAGTTGTTTACAAAAACAATAAAAGACAAGTGGATTCATTTTCCGGCAACAAACTCACCATAGGCTCGTTTGCTACGGCAAAAATATTAGTCCGCTCGTGTTTTATTTTCTGGTAAATAATGAGACCATATCAGTTAAGCTATTTATTACACCTTTCAGATTTCTGTAGGAAAAATAACAACAAGAAAGGCAATGCTTTTATGGATGCATATCTGAATCACCCCACAACCCCTGACCTCTGTAGTAGGTCAACGAAATTAATATGCATAGGAAGGTCTCATCAGCTATCTTTATGCCAAGTTTAACCCATGACCCTTGACATGTGTGATAGATCAGCTAAAGTAGTATGAAGGGTCATCCAAATTATTTTGCATAGACAGATCTTACAATCAAGTATCTCTGTGCCAAGTTTGTGTTTGAAGTTAAAAATAGTATTAAAGAAAGCGCTGTTTTGTAAAAAATATTCATGCTTCCTGGGAGGCATACTGTGGTGATTTACACTGAGTGGGTTTATGTCTACATATGATTGAAATCGCCGCATCGCAAATTTGCACTGGGTTTATTGATGCCGGTAGATTTGGGCTCTGTAGATTTACGCCGCTATATAGGAAAACTGACCAGTCCAGTAACACTATCATGTGACGTCAAACTTACAAACTGTGTGCACACAATGACGTGATGTATGCAAAGTCATTTAGAGCAGAATGTGTTCACATGGGAGTAGTATCACACTGAGTGTGTTATGAACGAGGCATAAACGACTCATTGTGTTATGCTTGAGACAAAACACACTAAGGCGGTTATGAGTTTTTCTGTTTTCTTACTTATTAAGACGTATCCCATTCATAAATATCTCCTTGCGCATTTTAACCAGAGGGGTGTAATAAATATGATTAACTGAAAACCATAACATATTCCTAAAGCTGCACTTAATATTTATCCACAGACCAGGAATCTGAAAAAACAGCCAGTGCCAGGAAATCAACAGGGTTGTGGAGGTATGTGTGTTACAAAGAAATCCGCAGTTGTTCTGCCACAAGAATTTGATTGCCTTCGCTGGACCTGTCAGTGCCAAGATCCTGAGCAACTTGAAGAAAAAACCAGAGGACAGACCAGTTCAAATCACTGGTTAGAAGCTAGAAAGCACAGACTGACTGCATCAAACTTTCACAGAGTCCTGAACTGACAGAAAAGCTGCAGTCTCCAAAATATTTCTTCACAGCATTCATTTTCAGCTCCAGCTACCGATTATGGCAAAAAGACACGAAGGGACTGCAAAAAGTAAATATTTAGAAATATTTCCTGACAGACACCTCCACAAGTGAGGCATTGTGGTTAACCCAGAGTTTCCATTTTTTGGCGCAACTCCTGACGGCAAAGTGTGTGATAGTGGCCAGACAGGTATAATTGAGGTCAAATGTCCCTACGCATCCAGAAATTCTACCATACTAGAGGCATGTGAGCTCCCTGGATTTTGTTTGGCATACAACTGAAAAAATCACACTCCTACTACACACAGGTGCAAGGTCAGCTAATGATCACGGGTTGTGATTTTTGTGATTTCATCGTTTTCACCCAAAGGGATGCCAGTGTACAGCGAATCACACCAGACATTCCCTTCATGACATCACTGCTGCACACTCTTTCAGCCTTCTATAAAGAACATGCAAAACCTTACTTGGAAAGCAATATATAATCACAGCATGCAAGTGAAATGTCAGGTACGCATATCTGCTGATTTACTCTCAAAATATGCACAAAGATATACTTACTAGGCTGTTCTGTTGTCCCACACTCACCAGCTATAGAGTCTGGTGTATCTTCCAGTGAAGACTTTGAGCATCTGTACCGCTCCTGTTAAGTATATAAAATGCCATGTCACAAAATAAGATGCAATAGCAACAGTATCGGTGCCTGCCATGAGATGGCCTTAGTCGCCTGCTTGGCGTTAAACCCAAATAAGTAAGTGTTTGAATTTTTTTAACCCCTCTGCCACATTGTCTAAATTGTGGAGGTGTCACCTGACAACCATGTACCAATTGCAGGAGACGGATCAACCATGATAATTGAATGGTAGTGCCAGATTAGCTCGACACCAAACTAATCTGGACCTACCCTTTAATTATCATGGTCAATCCATCTCCTGCTGTAGTGCGTCAGGGCTAAATGGGTTACCAGTAACACACTGAAAAATGACAAGCGCTCAGTGTTTGACAATTATAATGCCTTGTACATTGATAAAAACCACTGTGTCGTATTTTCCTATCTCTTTTAATGATAGTGAACTGCAATGTACATGTACTTAGAACAGCATCAACGGTTTATGTGACATGTACTTATAACAGCATCAACTGTTTATGTATAATGTACTTAGAACAGCATCAACTGTTTATGTGGCATATACTTAGAACAACATCAACTGTTTATGTGACATGTACTGAGAACAGCATCAACTGTTTATGTGACGATGTACTTAGAACAGCATCAACTGTTTATGTGACGTACTTTGAACAGCATCAACTCTGTCTTACACTGTTTATGTGACATGAACAATTCATCATTTAAATGCCACACATATAGTATGCATGATACATGATATGAATGTGGTGTGCTTTATTTATTATCATAGTTATGAAATCTGTGCGTGTGGGTGCTCCTTGTATTTGGGTGTAATGTACATGCTTGTTTGTGGTTTTTGTTTTACTAGTATGACAGCCATTTGTAAGATCATTTAAGCGCACATATTTATGTGTGCGTCAAATTTGAATTGTCCATGTGTGTGATAAATAAAGATTTTTGACTTAACTTCATGTTGATATCATTTTAACAAATACCTACATTTCATCTGCACAGCGACGCTTTGCCCCCTGGTAGCCCCTGGGGGCTTCATTTTCTCCGCCCCGTTTTGCGAGCAATCTGGCTTTGTAGGCGGGTGACCCATCGCTGGAGTTGGGTAGGGGTGCAACACACTGGGTCCACCATCCACAAGGTGCTGAGGAGAAAAATGTTACATGAGTAATTATAATGTCAATTTTATAAAGAGATCTTGTGAAATGTGTTACTGTAGAATTTATGTGTCTGTGCTGCTCATGATTTGTTGCAGTAATTGAGAATGCAGACTGAAGAACCATACAGGCATGAACCTTTGGTTATGGTGCCTCTGGAGAGTTAATTCCATATGAATATAAAACACACACACACACACACACACACACACACACACACACACACACACACACACACACACACACACACACACACAAACACACACACACACACACAAACACACATTTTAAGTGTGAAGATTAGCGTACCTGTTCTGCCTGATACTGAGCGCTTGTGCAGTATTGAGCAATACATGTATGCTCCCATTGTGACAGCTTGCTGTTGGAATTTTACTAGTCAGGTGTGCACAATTTGAAGGCAGTCAAATAGATCAAATGGTTAGCCAACACGAATAGGACATTTGTCTGCTTCCAGAGTTTTCAACAGGTCATTATAAATATATGTAAAATGTTGTCATAGCCTACAATGTTATCATGAACGGTATTGCTGTAGGTCGTTGACAAGTGGGCTATAGACTGAAAAAAAAAGGCAGCAGCTTACAATCAAAACTGAATTTTAAAAAAAAAAAAGATCATTGCGCACTGACACTCTCTGCGCCTGATCAGTTTGTATTGAAATGCTAGTTACCAAAAAAGTCTAAACATCTGCTGTGAGAAAAAAAAAAGTATGACAGTCATGTACACTGTTGCTTCACACTACGTGATTACCAGTGTAATTTTACTAACTACACCATCTGTAAGTCGCTCATGATAATATTGTAGGCTATGACATTTTATTTTGAATTACAGTTACCTATAGAAAATTCTGTAAGCTGGCAAATTCAAGCGGAGGTCGGCGGGAGCCGCTGATCTAAAAATACCTCAGCACATGGTGAGAACGTGTGTGGTGTGTAGTTAGTAGTGGCA
Source organism: Semisulcospira habei (assembly GCA_036245525.1). Lineage (NCBI taxonomy): Eukaryota > Metazoa > Mollusca > Gastropoda > Semisulcospiridae > Semisulcospira > Semisulcospira habei. The sequence goes on from BTPG01000002.1 coordinate 113,406,577, forward strand.
AGCAACGCATGGCAGAGCTTAGTCATTGAATGGGGCCTGTCTGACACAGCGGGGGATGTGAGTCGCAACATCTGCGGTAATGAAATGGGATCGGACATAGACGGCTTCTTCAAACCAAAAAGACTTAACCGCTTGTCTGCCAGTGGGATATTAATTTTGGGACGCCTATTGTTGCATCCCTGCAAGTACCATCGTTATGTACCACTTCTGCAAGCAAATCGTCACCATTCTCAGAAGAAACTTTGCAAAAAGAACAGAAATACACTTACCCCACTATAAACAGCTCTGTGCTTGCGTTTGCTCTTGTTCTCCAGTATCTCCATACTGAGGTCTGTATGCGGTCTGCAGCAAGCTTTTATCCAGCCCATTGCATCGATTTTCTTGATTTTGGGAGGAGGAAAAGCCAGTAGTTTGCCTTTGGTGGTTTCAGGGTACCTCGCGTCTCCATTGCAGGTACCCCACTGGCAATGCCTGACCATTTTAGTTAAATTTATGGCCCACAATCTGTATCGCAGTTCGCCAATTCCGCCAATTCCTTGCGTTGCTCCCGGGAAAGTTTGTGGGCCCCGGCAACAAGACCATGCTGCGGCAAATATTTTCTATTTTCTGATTGGCTGAAAATGCGCGAACCGGTGAGGTCCATTGGGTATGCAGGTACTGGCACTATTTACAGTACCGGTGGCAAAATTGACAAGGGGGGGTAATTTAATGTCAGTATGTCCAGTTCGTTATTTCAACTTTTTGATATTCTATTTTGATGGTTTGCAGTAATGGCATTATGGTGAGACGCTGTGAACATTGTAAAGTGTTGCTTTGCGGAAACAATATTCGTCCAGAGATAATACGGTAGTATAATGTAGTACGAACCGGAAAGCCAGCATGTTTCAGATTAATTGACGCTTTCGAGACGTGCCGACGGATACGTGGCTTTAAGGAATGAGTTAGTGAAAACCCGAATGATCACTAAAGCTTGCAAACAAAACTGAAGTCAGAGGACATGAACACTATAAAGGAAAATCTCTAACAATTCTTTGACTGTACAGCTTAGCTTAGGCAAGGACAGTGGCAGATCCAGAGGGGTCTAGGGGGAAAGTCCCAACACCCCCCCCCCCCACTCCCCCCCCCCCCACTCCGCCCCTTCCACCGTCGGCTCTGATTTTTCTCCTTTTCCTTTTTAGTTGGTCGTGGAAAGCTGTTTGCAAACATTCTTTTTTTTTCCCGTATTCGCTTATTCTTCTTTTCTCATACAGCGTATGTTGTACTGGTCCATACGGGATCGAAGGGTGGGTCTAGTGTGTTCAGGGGAGTAGTCAAATATACACATTTTGCGCAGCTGGCCAGCACTCCTTCACAGTACGTCAGTGAAACATAGAGTTTCATGTTTCCCTGCAGTCACAGGGTCTCATAAAAAGCAATACCTCTTACTTGGCGATACCATACCCATTGCGACACCATCCTCAGGCTGAGGCAGTCATCTGGTTAAAACAAAAAACAACGGCTGACTGCTGGTGGAGTAATGCAAGACTGGTCTCACCCAGGTAGCCATCCTGTCACGCCTCTAAATATCCGAGCAGAAAAATGTGAAGCACTCGGGGGCGTTTCGATCGGTATTCGTAGTTAGTAACTGCAGGCTCCGATTTACTCATCAGGAAACCGGCCTACAATTTTCAGTTCATTCCTTGGTGTATTCCGGCTCTGTGTCGCATTTTATTCCTTACATTTGGACATGGTAATTGTTGTCAGTGTGGTCCATGCATGTAAATGTAGTCTTTACGCGGCATCATTGATGTCAAGTATGGTCGCTTTCAAATCTTTGTAAGGTCCAGTTAGTGCAATTATGCTGTTATGTCGGGATACGATTGTATCACCGCGTCTTCTGTTCCCTCGGCGCTTGTGCCTGTCAAGTCAAAGGTCATTTCCTGCTCAGCGGGGCCTAGCCGCGACGAGACACCAGGAAGCTTTGGGAGTCTGCATGCATGGACGTGAGAGAAAGGAGAATGGAGATTTCGAAACCACCCCTTTCATAAGCATAAAGTATCTCTGGTTAATTAGCCATTTACGCTAATCGCCTTCCATCAAACCCGTCACCTCTTTGTATTCCTAGATACATTAGGTTTATTTTTAAAAAAATCATTGAAGCAACGTTTTTTGATCAGCTGTCAACCCGTGATTATTTAGGCAGATCCCGCACCCTACCCTTATTAATTATCTTAAGTTCATCCTAATTAATCTGCCATTTTGACAAACACTTTCATCACCCTTAAAAAGTCCCCACCTTTTTCAGTCTTCACAATATATTTTCAAATCAAGCGTAGCCAGCAAACTGGTACACCACATTATATACCTAAGTATGCACGCCGTCTACACAAATCTCCCCCTTGCCAGTACATATCAATTTTGAGAAACACTATGCTAATTTCGCAAAAACGTGTCTGCCACCTTCAATGTATACTCGGGCTTTGTACATGACACAGCCAGTTCAAGGCCCAGACAAATCTGCTTTGTGACACACACTGCACCTGTTTAATCACTCTATTATTAGACACTCAGTTATTCTCTGGCTTAAACAGAAACCCCTCCATATCTGACTTAGTCCGTATGAGCACATAAAAATACCAGAGCTTGTTTTGCAAAAGGCTAAGATTCTCAGGAGCCCATGTCTTCTTCATGAGCTCTCACAAATCACAAAGACAGATCCTCAAGAGCCCCTGATTTCACAGGGTTTCAGACAACTGTACTGTCTGCTTTTAAGTCAGGCCTATCATGGCGAGTTAGACTGACATGGCTTGCCTGCTAACGTTTGCCACATGCCACATCTTGTTCAAAACATTTTAGTTTTAACCTGGCGTGCCAACATACACACACACACACACACACACACACACACACACACACACACACACACACACACACACACACACACACACACACACACAATCATATCGTTCCAAGCCAAGACCAAAATTAGGTCAATTTAACGTTATGTAGGTTATTTGATGATGCATTTGTCATTTGACGATGCCTTTGTCATTTGATGATAAATTTGTCATTAGGTCATTTTTTTTTAAATAGTGGCATGCTGTGCTCGTCATGTTTAGACTGATATATATATGGGGCTTGACTGAGCCTAATCTTTGCCCTGCGTCTATGAATAGAGGTGTGCCAGCTCACGCAGTTCGTGCTATTCAAAGTGTCGAGTTTGGGTTTCATGTATGCTAGCTGGGAGGCTATTTAAAAGCTTTTTGGTGTTTGCATTTAATAGGCTGTTATTAACCCCGTATGGGGCAAAACACCTGACACGATAATTGACTTTTAACACATTCCAGCTCACTGGCAAGTGGAGCCAAGTGGCACTTACCAAATAAGCTTCATACATTACTTACAGGTTGCAGGTAACTTAAAAGTTACCTCTGCAGGTTCATATAGGTTAGTTGCCATAAGAACTTATTAATTACTTGCCCTAAGTTCTTGTAAGTTTTTGACCCAAGACAACAACTTACTCTGACAGTATAACCCAGTTACATGGACAACAAATTACTTTTTTTTTCTCAGTAATAGTCTGGCGGTGGAGCGGATGGGGTTAAATAGACAGGTGTGAGTGGCATGTCATCTCTCTGTTAAGTGTATGACAGAAATAATGAACGATTACCAAACTGATTTTTACTTGCTTAAAAGACCGTGAACTTTTTTCATTGTTTCTTCTGCCCTTATCTGTTTTCCGTTCTCTAAAAAAGATTTCTTTAGTTCTTCAACATTCACAGGTTGGCTGCGCATCAAATTCTGAATTTTTATTGTCCTCTAAAGCTTTACTGATAATAAATTTCATACTACTCAACTTAGTTCCTGCAAGAGTGCTCAATGCTTCATGTTTCTGCAACTTCTTATGAAATCTTTTGTTAAGGTCTTCCAAACCAAAGCTTGCCAGGCATGTGGCAATGCTAAAGCCTTCAATAGCATTTCCTATGACACTACCAATTCCCGTCACGAACAGAGCTAAACCACTGACAGAGCAACCGCCAGCAACAGCACTGACAGCAATAGCTGTGTTGTGTACAGAATTGAAAACTGTGCTATTCCGTCTTTTACACCTGGAGTATTTTGCCTCTTCACCTTCCAAATTCCTTAAATGCTTCTGTAATATTTATTAATCGGAATGAGTCTGCACTTTCACCCACGTAATCTTTCATCGGGTATTTGCGGATACAAAGACACCATTTTTTATGGCAAGTATTTTTTTAATTTAATCATCAATTACATTTTGCAAATCTTCTAAAGTGTATAATTTCCTAGCGTAATAAAATGAAACAAGATCTATGTGTTCTAGATTAATGTAACTTAGAAAAACTAGAGTTGTTTTGTCGACCACTACCTTTACAGCAGAGTTACTACTCAATACTTCTACATCTGTGCCTTTTCTAATAGCAATAAAAACCTTTTCTGACTCTGTCACTGAGTTATCCCACGTAAGTTTGATTTCCTGTGCAATATTTGCTTCTTTAACACCCTCTAAAGACCTCATGATAATTTCAAATACTAATGTGACTTCTCTTGCTATGGTAAAATTTGCTGGCACAAACACAACAGAAGTATCTGATCTACCCTTTCTGTTTGTAAGAACATACCTTCGTCTTTCATACTCTTGCAGTTTTAGTTTATCTCTGCTATTGTTTTCTTTGGAAAAGCTTTGAACAAGACTCACAAGCAATGGCCCAGAGTTAATAACTTTCCTAAATACCAAGGCTCCTTCATCAGTATATACATAGGGACTAATAAATTCAAACTTTATGTCCCAGTCAATTGTGGGTGCAGGTGTAGGAGCTGGAGCAACTACCCACTTATGTTTTAAGAGGTAGAGAACATTATTTACAGGACTAGGTACAGTCATGAGTTTTTGGCCAGTCTCCAGTAGGCTTATCACCATATGCTTGAGGGCAACCCCATTCAATATCACCATTGTACAAGTTTACGCCCCAACAACAGACTATGGCGATAAGGAAATAGAAGTCTTCTATGACCAACTGCAAGAAGTCTTGGACCAGACCCCCAAGAAAGACATTCTTATGGTGCAGGGAGACTGGATTGCCAAAATAGGAGAGGATGCTGCTAGGAACTGGAAAGGCACATGCGGACGCTACTGCAAAGCAGAGACCAACGACAGAGGCTTAAACCTCCTGGAATTTGCCAGCTCTAATGATCTAAAGCTGATGAACACATTTGGCCCATACAAAGCATGCAGAAGGTGGACATGGCACAGCCCGAATGGAGAGCACCATAACCAAATTGACTACATCATGGTGACGAGACGCTCCAAACTAGTGTGAACATTGCCAAGACAAGAAATTTTCCAGGAGCAGACATTGGAAGCGATCATGACTTAGTGATGATAACCTTCCGATTCCGCCTAAAGAAGGTCAACAAGCAGGGTCCCACCAGAATCAAGTCTGACCTCGAGAAACTGAAAGACCAAGAGGTAGCGGAAGCCTTCCAGGCAAAGATAGGAGGAATATTCGCGCCACTGCTACTTCTAGGTGCAAAAGACACGGATGTGGACACACTGATCGACACATTTAACACTGCTTTAACCCAAACAGCCAGTGAGATCCTTGGCAAACACAGACAAGCAAAGAAACCTTTTGGTTACAGCTGACATCTTTGTTCTATGTGACAAGCGTCGAGAATTAAAGAAAAAGAAATCATAGGTAGAAGGAGCTAAACAATACAGGGAAATTAACCATGATATCAAGAAAAGCATGAAAAAGGCAAAGAATAAGTGGATTGTAGATCAGTGTAAACACATAGAAGAAAATCTGAACAAAAATAATAGCAAAAAAACATACCAGCTGGTGAAAGACCTGACCAGTGTAAAACAAGGACGCTCCTCTATCATTCAATATAGTGAAGGGAACTGTCTTACGGAAGACCAAGACATACTGAAGAGATGGACAGAGTACTGCTCAGATTTGTACAACCACCGAGCTACAGGGGACCCAGGCATACTTGTCAACCCACCCGTAACCAACAATGGCAACTATCCCGAGAAGAAGTAGAGGCTGCAGTGAAGTCGCTGGAAAAAGGGAAGGCAGCAGGAGCAGACAACTTCCCTGCATAACTAGTCCAAGAATGGGGAGAAGACATGATAAGCGCCTTACTAACAATCCGCAATAAGATCTGGCAGTCAGGGGATTGGCCCACACCATGGACCCAACCACTTATAATAACTCTCCCCAAAAAAGGCAGCTTACATCAAAATGATCAATGCCAGAATTATAGCACGATCAGTCTTATATGCCACCCAAGCAAAGTCATGTTAAAGATCCTACTGAACAGGCTGAAGCCACAGGCAGAGGAAATCATAGCTGAGGAACAGGCAGGCTTGAGACCAGGGCGCAGCACAACTGAGCAGATCTTCAAACTGAGAGTTCTATGTGAGAGGTACCTCCAGCACCAGCAAGACCTCTATCATGTCTTTGTGGATTTTAAGAAAGCGTTTGACAGGGTGTGGCATGCAGCCCTTTGGTCCACCATGAAGCTATACAACATAAATGCCAACCTGATCAAAGTCATAGCAAACCTTTACAACAAGACCAATAGCGCAGTCTGCTTCAACGGCAAAATAGGAAACTGGTTTAGGACTACAGTCGGAGTCAGACAAGGCTGCTTGCTCTCACCTACTCTTTTCAACATCTTCCCGGAAAGAATCATGACAGACGCTCTGAAAGATCATGAAGGAACTGTCAGTATTGGAGGCAGAACAGCCCACTAGGCACCGGCCTCCACGTGGCGTGGGTGGGTAGTCTCCTCAGTCACTGACTGAGTGGGCTAGCAGAGATTAGGATTAGGACTTGATGTCAGCAGATATGTTGTTCAGTCTTTTTCACTGGTCCGGTTTTTGAGGAGCTGTGCTAAACCAGGTCTTACCATGTTGGATTGGTCCTTAAAAATACTCGTGAGCTTTTGGTCCTTTGGATCCCAAGTGTTTGCCGTGCTTGGAGACCCGTGTCGGGGGAGAAGAGGATCCTGGTGGCTGAGGTTCCCTTTGGGTTGCGGCTCACTGGTGCCAACACTCCACTTCGGCCTTGACTTCTACCTAAACGGGAGGCTAGTCGTACCGGCCTAGTCAATCGGCTCTTGTCACGTTGAGCCCTATTCCACTGTTGACATCCACCATGCTATAGCCTTTGCTGCTGATTAGGTGCTTTATGCCAATATTCCCCTGCATTCAACAGTGTGATAGAAGGCGGTGGCTCAGACGGTTCAATCGGGCTTACCCCTTTGAGTATATCTTTCGGGCAGTCTCCATTGTGCGTCAGCTGGAGACCCGCCGACAGTTGCACTTTCCCTTGTTGGGCTCGGTGGTGGGCGGAGACCCCCGGGGGACGAATATCTCTACTATTATAATATGGGAAAAAACAAAACAAAACTTGCACAGAAGCGGCACATAGCCACCGACATTGAACATGACAGTGACTCGGACTGTGAGGAAGCGACGCCTCAGGTGTCGGCCGTATGGCCTCGCTTCCTCATTGTCCATAGCAAGGTGAAGGAAAACCTGTTTCCAAGCTACATCCTTTTCTGGTGGAGGAGACCCTCAGGAGCCGTGTTGGCAGGCCTGATGCCCAGCCCCTCAGGTTTGGTGACTTGCTGGTAGAGTGCCGTACCCGGGCACACTCCAACGGGCTGCTGGGGCTCTCTTCCATCGGAGACACTCCAGTGGAGGTCATACCCTACAAAACTATGAATTCGTCAAGAGGCGTAATCAAAGATCAAGCATTGGCAGAACTGTCAGAAGATGAACTTGTATGGAACCTTAAGTCTCAGGGGGTGACTTACGTCAGGCGCTTCGCTTCCAAGCGAGGTGGTGGGGAGATCCGTCTCCCTACCATCATCCTGACGTTTGGCACCCCCACCCCTTCTACAACCATTTGGGGAGGTTACTACTCCTTGAAAGAGAAAAAGTACGTCCCTCTCCCTCTCCGGTGCTTCAAGTGCCAAAAGTATGGCCATAGGCAGAAGACATGCACCCAGGCAGAGGCTTCATGCGCCCGTTGCACTAAGCCCGGACACTCTGCTGAGTCCTGCACAGCCACCACCACCCCCCCCCCCCCACCCCCCCTGTGTGTGAATTGACTGGGGGCGCATATGGCTTTGGACAAGAAATGCCCTCGTTGGATATCCGAGTGCAGGATTCAGCAAGTGCGTGTGGAGAAGGGGCTGTCCTTTTTGGACGCCAAAAAAAAAAACTGGTTGAAGGCCCTGGTGCAGCTATGGCTGCCCCAACCTCTAACACCTCTGTGTATACTTTCAGTGCAGCGGTGGCAGGCAAGGGCCCACCAAAGACTTCTCATGTCAAATCCCAACTTCTTGGTTGGAAGCGGAAGTGGCCTCGTAAGTGTCACGTCGGTTAGGTGACATCGCAACATTTTTCGCTACTTTTTGTTTTCCTGTGCGCGTGTAGTGAGCAGCTTTTATTTTGTTTGGTGAATGTTCTCGTACCTTTTTGAGCTATCATAGATAGGGATACCATACTTTTATGTGTATTATATGCTAGAATTTAGAGCTGAAGTGAGCAGCCGTGTTTTTGTAGCCTGATATATTGTTTCTGGAAAATTCATGTTAATGAGTTTCGGCTGCGCGTTTCGTTCTGGTTGTTTGAGTTCATGATTTCCGTAGAAGATTCTAGATTTTGATAGTGTATATAAGGAGGGCGCTGGGAAAGCCCGTTAGTACATTGTCTTGCTTTGTCAGTTGTAGAGACACGTAGTTGAGTCTAGAGAGACGCTGTGTATGAGAAACTTTGTGTCGCAGTGAGGACATCGCAGAAGAGACTTTGTATTCAGTAGTTTGTGCATTTGAAAGAGCATTATTGTGTGGATATCGCATCGCTGAATTAAATATTGTTGGAACTGTTACTCCAGTTTTGTCTACATCCTTAAGCCACGGTTGACGGATTGCAGCTGAATGAGGTCTATTTAAAAGAACTCTACGTGCGTGTGTGTCTGGTGTGTTTATCATACTTCGACTACAACTCCACCACGTAACACTTGCGTCCCTTGAGAGGCGCTTGCAGCTGTGCGTTGATCGCATCCAGGGGTGTGTGTCTCTCAACGGATTCAGGTTCTCGACCTCCAAGACAGTCTGTGTGCATTTTACTAAGCAGACAAAAAATTTTCCAGAACCTAGCCTGAGCATTGCTGGAGTGCCAATTAAGATGGCCGAGAAGGCAAAGGTTTTGGGGGTCATCTTTGACAAAAGACTGACCTTCTGAAAACATATTAATTATCTTACAACCTCTTGTCAGAAGGCCCTCGACGTTCTTCGTGTCGCTGGTCGTACTGACTGGGGTGCAGACCGCATTGTCTTACTTCGACTGCACCGGACCCTTGATCAGTCCAAACTGGATTACGGCTCTGTGGTATATGGCTCCGCTTCCAAGTCTGTTCTCCAGCGTCTGAACACAATTCACCATCAAGGTCAGCGAATATGTCTGGGAGCCTTCAGGACATCTCCAGTTTCTAGTCTGTATGCCGAGGCAAGGGAGCCCTCTCTCAAGCTCCGCCGCATCCGCCTCATGCTCAGCTACGTTCTGAAGCTGAAGGCCCATTCTGACAATCCTGCCTATAATTGTGTTTTTAACCCGTCGTTTGCAGAGATTTACGATGCCCATCCGGGAGCTGTCCATCCACTTTCCTTCCGTGTCCGACCTCATCTGCAGGCGGCCGGAGTGGACCTGGACAAAGTTTCGGAATCTCTGCAACACGTCACTCCATCCTGGCTATTACCAGTTCCTGACAACTTTCTAGACTTAACCACCCACAAGAAGGATTGTACTCCACCAGCCATATACCAACAGAGCCTCAATGAACTCCTTTCAAGTTTTCCTGGCTATTGTCGTATTTATACGGATGGGTCCAAGTCTGAGGATGGGAGGGTGGCTGCGGCTGCAGTGTCTTCTCGCCATCCTAGACGCCCATTTTTATATTTTAAGCTCCGCCTCCCTGACCATTCCTGTGTATTTAGTGCAGAACTGCAGGCAATTCTGCTGGCACTCAAGCATGCCTATCAGTCTCGGGAAAGGAACTTCCTGATTCTGTCTGACTCTCTTTCTGCCGTGAGGAGACTATCCTTACTCGGCTCCACATCGGGCACACGTATGTTACGCAATCTTACTTACTAAAACAAGATGAGCGTCCATGGTGTTTTGTCTGTGACGAGCAGTTTTCTGTTCGACACTTTTTGCTGTATTGCCGATCTCATTGACACCAGATATATAAACATTTCACAGCAGACTGCTTGAAGGTTTTGTTCCGGGATGTTCCCGCGGACAAAATCTTCAATTTCTTCAGAGAGTGCAATATTTTTAACAAGATCTGAGCATTCATAGACTATGTGAATTTCACTATTTTGCCCTTTTTGAGTCTGTAGACATTTCTTTTCAAGACTCGTGCGACATTTTAGCCTGCCATATTTTTAAGGTATATTTACATCTTGTCTTAAGACCTTGCTTTTATTCTGGCTGACCAGATTTTTACCCATCCCGCCGTGGTATGGCCTTAGTCGCCTGCTCGGCGTTAAACACCAATAATCATCATAATCATCATCATTGGAGGCAGAACAATCACGAACTTGCGCTTTGCGGACGACATTGATGGCCTTGCAGCAACAGAGGAGGAGCTAGCTCAGCTGGTGGGAAAGCTGGGCAGTACAGCCATTGCGTATGGGATGGAAATCAGTGCAGAGAAGACCAAACTGATGACAAATAACACCAGTGGCATTGGCACTGACGTCATGATTGGAAGCCAAAAACTAGAAACAGTTAATAAATTCAAATACTTAGGAGCCATTGTGACAGATAAGGGATCAAAACCAGAAATACTGTCCAGGATTGTGCAGACAACAACAGCACTGACAAGACTGAAGACCATAAGGAAGGACAGAAACATCACACTTTTAGAGATTCAAGATTCAAGATGACTTTATTGTTGCTGTAATACAAGATAATCATACACAGCAAAAATTGTCTTGCCACCGCAGGTGCTGCTCACATTCACTCACTCGGACTTTCCACAAATTACAAATAACAGAGCTACAAATGGACAATGACTCGCGAACGGGTGAAACCCGTCGCCAAGGCATCTAATGGCCGGCGCCAGTGGCCTCATCCCGACCCGAACCTCCCTGACAAAAACAGAATGCTAAAACAGCCCTAAGTCTCCTGAACACACCAGTATACAAATTATGCTCTTTGCCGTTAAATTCATACTTGACTAAGGCTAGTACATAATAATACAAGTTAACAACAGAAACACTGAAATTACCGTCGAAAGGAACTGAATAATCTCCCATCTAGGCAACATAAAACAACGGTCAAAGCTGCACCTGGAGGCCCGTCGCTATAGTACAGCACCGGTGTTCAGAGGGCACCGCTCCGACAAGTCAGTCAACATCATTTATAACATATAATATCATGATGGTAACACTGAGTCATGAATCATTATAATGAAATAAAAACCAGCACCCCCACACACAGTCATTTTCACTGGCATGCCGTTTGTTTGGCCAAGGCCGGAAATATCTGTCAACAGCGAAGGTCGGCGGGTCAGGGCAATACGTGGTCCATAAACACGGCCGCCGCGGTGGTAGGAAAGCTCGCTGGTAGATTCTTCTCTGTGTGCTCAGTTCCACACTCTTCGGCCGCTGTGGGGTCAGTCAGAATGAAGAAAAAAAACTTGACCTGCCGGCAGTGGGTTAGTCTGTGGATAAGATGTAGGAATGGAGCCCGGAACAGCACATGTTTAGTAATTACACACGCTCTTCTTTGGGATACACATAGGCTGGCACGACTGACTGGTGAAACCCATGCCGAAGTCCAAATTCCGAATATTCAGCTGCGAGATTAAGACGATGTTATAGTCGGTACACCACAGCTATCACATAAAGTTGTCAAATAAAATACATCATTGTTTCCTCAGAACTTGATGGCACAACACTGCCTAGATAATACTAATAATAGGAGTCGCTTAAAAGCACAGTTGACGGATTTTGCCGGAGCGGCCGGCCAGGAGATGGTGCCTGGCCGCCACTGCCACTCCCATCATGGATAGTCAGTGTTCTTGTATGCCTGCTAGTCATGGACCCTCACAGCAGACCTTGAAAGGAGGATACAGGCCACTGAAATGAGATGTTTTCGAAGGCTGCTTGGCATTTCATACAGAGATCACATCACAAACGAGGAAGTGGGAAGTAGAATCAGGCAAGCCATCGGGCCCTATGAAGACCTATTAGCCATTGTGAAAAAAATGCAAACTGAAGTGGTATGGGCATGTCACGCGTTCAGCAGGGCTTGCCAAAACAACCCTGCAAGGCACTGTGCAAGGAGGACGAAGGAGAGGAAGACAAAGGAAAAGATGGGAGGACAATATCTCAGAGTGGACAGGACTGAGGCTGGGTGATATGCTAAGAATGACAGAAAACAGAGAGGAATGGAGGGAGCTGGTTGCCAAGTCATCAGTGGTGTCCCAACGGTCGGCATTACTATGGGATATAGATAGACAGACAGACAGACAGACAGACAGACAGACAGACAGACAGACAGACAGACAGACAGACAGACAGACAGACAGACAGACAGACAGACAGACAGACAGACAGACAGACAGACAGACAGACAGACAGACAGACAGACAGACAGATAGATAGATAGATAGATAGATAGATAGATAGATAGATAGATAGATAGATAGATAGATAGATAGATAGATAGATAGATAGATAGATAGATAGATAGATAGATAGATAGTTGATTGTACATTGCTTAACGTCCCGACGGCAACAAGGCTTTCTCAGGGCGTGCCTGCACTGCTTGTGAAAAAAAAATAAACAGAACATTGAATGTATGTCGCCAGCCGGTCAAATACATAAAATAAACCTAACACATGGGGCCTAAATAAAGCTAAGACCATTTAGCAACACACATTCAATATCAAGAGCTACAGGCAGTGCAGACAGTAGGGAGAGTTTTAAAAAGGCAAATACAGGTGAATGGACAAAGGGTAGACAGAAACGCATGCCCCAGAATAGAGAGAAAAACCCACGCTGTGGGGCTGACCAGGGTGACCCTGGGAACTAAAAAATACCTAACCCCACCCAAGTCCCCCAGGGCAGACCCGGGTGGGGGGAGATAGATAGATAGATAGATAGATAGATAGATAGATAGATAGATAGATAGATAGATAGATAGATAGATAGATAGATAGATAGATAGATAGATAGATAGATAGATAGATAGGTAGATAGATAGGTAGGTAGATAGGTAGATAGATAGATAGATAGATAGATAGATAGATAGATAGATAGATAGATAGATAGATAGATAGATAGATAGATAGATAGATAGATAGATAGATAGATAGATAGATAGATAGATAGATAGATAGATAGATAGATAGATAGATAGATAGATAGATAGATAGATAGATAGATAGATAGATAGATAGATAGATAGATAGATAGATAGATAGATAGATAGATAGATAGGTACAGTAACATCACGAAGCTGATTAAGTTTAGGATACCTTTTTTCTGCATCATCTTTCACATCATCAATTATCTTCCGTCTATACAATCCAAAGAAATCAAGTTCAAGACCATACACTTCTCCTACGTCTCCTTTTTTATCAAAACCCCACCCGGGTCTGCCCTGGGGGACTTGGGTGGGGTTAGGTATTTTTTAGTTCCCAGGGTCACCCTGGTCAGCCCCACAGGGTGGGTTTTTCTCTCTATTCTGGGGCATGTGTTTCTGTCTACCCTTTGTCCATTCACCTGCATTTGCCTTTTTAAAACTCTCCCTACTGTCTGCACTGCCTGTAGCTCTTGATATTGGATGTGTGTTGCTAAATGGTCTTAGCTTTATTTATGCCCCATGTTGTAGGTTTATTTAACGTATTTGACCGGCTGGCGACATACATTCAATTTTCTGTTTAGTTTTTTTTTTTCACAAGCAGTGCAGGCACGTCCTGAGAAAGCCTTGTTGCTGTCGGGACGTTAAGCAATGTACAATCAATCAATCAATTCTTTATTAAAACCCTGTACATCAGCCAAATCTTTCAACTCTATTACCAGACAGGCAACTGGTATAATTTTCGGTTTTGGACCAGTACTCATTTTTATTCAACAAAAATAAAATTTATTTAACTTCCAAGACAACACAAAAATCATTCCTCAGAACTGGTTTGCCATCCTGATTAGTTACAGATAAACACAGTGATTCAAAGAAACTGGAGCCTAATTTCTTAAACTGCAAATTAGGAAGTCTGACAACTACATTTTCACAATAGTGAGCAGTTCCAGCCGGCAAGCATCTTAACAAAGTTGAAGGCTTTCCATTATGAACATTTTCGGATGTGTTCAGTTGTTTCAAATGAACATTTAGTACTGTGTGTACTGACAAATTAACAGGATATCATCCAGTTATTTTATCTTCAGATGTCTTAGGTAACCAATCCTCAGTAGAATCAGTATGCTGGTTAGTGGACCTAAACACATGCGAAGTGAAGTGATTGTGGTGACTGAGGAGGAGGTGCTTAGCGTACTTAAACATACCAACCCAAACAAAGCGGCTGGGCCAGATGGTGTTAGATCAAATGTGTTAAAATTATGCGCTGAACAACTGTACCGAATTCTTTGCTATAATTTGTCACTTACCCAGTGTGTCGTTCCCTGTTCATGGAAGACCTCTTGTATTGTCCCCATGCCAAAAAAGCAAACTGTATCTGTGATGAATGCTTTAAGACCAGTTGCTCTTACCTCGTGTGTCATGAAGGTTTTTGAGAGGGCTGTGTTCTTTCACATTTTAAAATACAGGTTGCAGATTTTATGGACCCCTTTCAGTTTGCTTACAGAAGGCAAAGAGGTGTTGATGATGCCATTTTGCATGTTGTAAACAACATCTACTCTCATTTAGAGAAACCAGGAGCCTCCATTCGACTGATATTCTATGATTTTTCATCTGCTTTTAACACCATTCAGCTACACATACTCGCCTCCAAACTAGTTCACATGAACATAAATGCCTCTGCCATTCTTTGGGTTTTAGACTATCTCACTAACCGGCCACAGTACGTCAGAATTAGTTCGGATCTAATCTCAGATGTACTTTTTACCAACACTGGTGCACCACAGGGGACTGTCCTGTCGCCTTTTTTGTTTTCTTTGTACACAGCAGACTGTAGAGCTACTCATGACGACTGTGTCATGGACAAATACGCTGACGACACGGCACTGACAGTTCTGATTACAGATGAAGACGACAGACACTATCGACAAGAGATCGATGACTTTGTAGAGTGGTGCGATAGAAACTACCTTGAATTACATGTTGGCAAAACAAAAGAGATGGTCATAGATTTCAGGAATAACAAACAGCATCCCGGTCCTGTTGTTATCAAGGGAACAGAAGTTGAGCATGTAGAGTCCTACAAGTATTTAGGTGTTCTTTTTGACAACGCGCTCAACTGGAAACAAAACACAGATGCTATAGTGGAAAAAAAACGTATACCCGTCTTTACTGTTTGAGAAAGCTCAGATCATTTCATGTAAGCACTCACCTTTTACAGATGTTTTACTGCTCCAGTATTGTTAGCATTTTAACTTTTGGACTGACGTGCTGGGGGAGAAATTTATGTAACAGAGACCAAGATCGCCTTAACAAAGTAATCCAGAAAGGGGGCGGGGTGATTGGAAGGGCACAGGATAATTTGGACACACTGTACAACAGACGGATTACGAACAAATTGGCTGACATTCTTGATGACAAAACACATCCACTTAGATATGAATTTGACAGCAGACATATCGAACGAAGTGGCAGACTCCGAGTACCCAAAAGTCGTACATCACGTTATGCCAACTCTTTTGTCCCTCAGGCTGTTACCCTTTTCAACAGTAATATCAGTAGATAGTGTCGGTCAACATTCTTCCGTCCTTAGTACTAGCCCTCTCAGTATTATTATTATTATTATTATTATTATTATTATTATTATTATTATTATTATTATTACATACATCTGTTACAGTTCATTTTTTTAATTGAGTGTTATAGGTTATTTTATGATTTTTTTTTATTTTATTTTTTTTTAATGAGTGAATGATGATGCCATGTGTTGTATGGGCAGACAGTGAATTTCCCTGTGAGGGATTAATAAAGTATTATTGTATTGTATTGTATTGTATTGTATTGTATTGTATTGTATTGTATTGTATTGTATTGTATTGTATTGTATTATCACCTCCAAAATTCCATGCCCAACTCTCATCCCTATCTCCTAAAGGTCCGCTTAATAAACCAAGTAAATGTGTAAGTTTACTTGAAATTATAGGCTGTCTACCTTCAGGAAATTCTAATGTAACAAGTAAGTTAGCTGGATTTAAAGTTGCTTTAATTTTTAATTCACTTTGAAACCAGTTAGCTATAATACAAAAGTCATAATACCCAGATGATTTAAAGTGTGCATCAGTGCCTGAGTCAACAGCGACTCTATAACTTACATAATAACTTGTATCATCTGTTACATTAAACCACTTTACAGTGTAGAACATTTCATGGATAGCTACAACCATGTTACCATCTCGATTATCAATCCTATTAGTTAACCACACTGGTTTGCTTGTATCAAGATTTGTTAAGGTAATAAACATTTTATTATTATACCATAAAAAGCATGATGGAATTTAAATCACCAACAATTGCCACTACAAACGTGTTTCAATTTAACGTGGATGACAAAGATTATGTCGCGCCTACTTATGACCAGAAAATAATTCAAGTAAATCAGCTCGATATGGATGTGTCTGAAGGAGATTTATTTCAAGTAAAAGTTCCAAATCCTTATGATCAATACCTAAACCCGCCAATAACAGATGATGCAACTGCAAGAAAGTGGTCCTCAAGCCCACTACAGATGTTTCAAAACCAGCTTAACTTTGCTATACTATGCTCAACTACAGGTTGAGGCATTTCTTTTACAGACCATTTGAATCACTCAAACAAATTGATTAGGTCTGTGTATCGTTTCCACACGTATTATCAGCTTAGAAGACTATTGCCAGAACTTCGTGTCCCACTGTACACTGAATCCAGTTTCAACAGGTATAACAACCCTATGGATATGAAAGCATTTGAACGCATCTGTAATGAATTTAACATTAGTACAAAGTATGACTTTACACAAAAAAATTGATGATCACCAGGGCATGGGTACATTTTATTATGCTATGAGTCACAGACAATACCCTGGAGATTACTGGCCTCCCTACTCTGCATTCTCATCAAAATCTGAAGTCTGGTTAGGCTCAATAGTACAGAAACAGTCTTATGCTTGGACCACATTTGTCTTAGATAGGAGTGACGGGTTTACACAAGCGGGAGTCGAACACATAAATGAATCTATCAGAACGTATGTGTGGTGTATACTAGGCGCACAAGTTCAAACAAAATCAAATATTTTAAACGGGAGTGGCAAATTTGAAGCACAAAAACAATTTCTTGCAAACCTGGAAGATGCTAATAATTCAGCAGTAGATCTCCCATCAAGCATACAACATTACCAAGACGTTCTCAGGTATGCCAGATCAAAAGTTGACTTTGTAGTTGGAATTGGGTTATAAATGTTGCCATCTGACCTTCAACAAATGGGGACAATAAAAATTTATAATAATGAAATAATTGTTGCAGGGCATGATCAGAAATTAGGACTCAATCATATGTAAACTTGGGTCCAACAACCACACATTTACAGTCACTAAAACCATTAATAACGCCAGTAACACCAGTCACACCATCACCCTTACAGTCAGTAACAACCACAGCCACGGCCCCAGCACCGACACCGGCATCAATACAGTCAGTAACACCAGCCCCTCCAGTAAACACACATGAGTCAGAGAGAACGGCATTGGTAATAGGCCTTACTGGATTAGGGATATTACTTCTTTACCTGTTTCATTAAAAAAAATCTGCTATTAATCCTCCTACTGTCACCAGAAAGACCCACACATGCTCCGCCATAAACCCTACTATCTTCCATGCTGTACTGATCAAACAACTGACAACACTACCTATTATACCAGGCAAAGCATCCATTGCTTTTACAGCCAATTTTTTAAACAAGGCTGATATGTGTGACAGTTGTTTTTTTTTTACCCATGTCTGTAGATCGTTTGGGTCAGTTGATGGAGCCGGAGAGGCTGGTGGAGGCAGACCACCACCTCCACCACCACCACCCATTACAGCCATTACAACAGTACTGATAATAAATCCTAGAGCAGTAATTAAACTCACAATTGTGATACCCTGCTCTCTTAAAAGTGTTTTTAATCTCTCAGCCAAAGTAGTGTCTTCATGAAGTATTTTCTGAATAGTTTCTCTAATTCTGTTGACCTGAGTTTTTAGTGTTTCTTTTCCTATTTCAGCTACTTCTAGCCTTGCTGATCTTTCTATCTACAAATCCTTTAATCTGTGTTGTATTCTTTCTTGTATTTCAATGCCATAATTCTCCTCCTCTGCTTTACCTAGTTGGTTTTTTTTCCATTTCTATGTGATTATCAAGCTCACCCAGTTTGGCTACATTATTCACCAGCTCACCTCTGATTGTCTGCAGTGTTTTATACAAGCCCATTATTTCTCGCATGGACAAAGGTGTTACGATTGTGGTTGTGTTGTTCTGTGAGAGCATGCATACATTCATCATAAGAAAAGATCCAATATTTATTTGAGCTATCACGATTATGAATCAGATACCTTTTGAGTAAGATTCGCTATCATTCACACACAGAGCACAATTGATTGTCTCTTGGTATACGGAGTTGAATCCCGAAGAGTCTAAAAACCGCTTGAATAATCTCCGCTGTTTTCTGTGCACGTGAAATTACCAGCCAGTGTGTATTAGGCGGAGTCTTGAAACTTCCGGAGAATTCCGGCAAGGTCATGACCTGTCTAGCATACTCTTGTGTGAAGTCATAACACACTGGGATTTCCCAAAACTGGAAGTGAAATCAGCAGTCGAATTTTGTAGACTACTGCAGTCTATTCTAGAAAGTTCTTTTTCATCAATATTTATGAGTTTCGGTTGCGTGTTCTGTTCTGATTGGTTGTGTTGTATGAATTTGCTTGATTATTCTGGAAAGTTATTATGCTATAAAAGATTGTGATGGGAAACGCGTTTGTACATTGTCAGAGACGGAGTTGTGCAGTGAATGGTGATGTACATTGTTTGAGAGATGCATTGTGTCAAAGTGTGGACATTTTGCAGAGAAGACATTGTATCCGTGTTGGTGCATTTGTAAATGCATTGTTTGGAGATTGCATCGCTGCAGTAAAATATTGCTGGAACTGTTACTCCAGTGTTGTCTACAACCTTAAGCCATGTATGACGTGTTGCTGCTGAGTGAAGTTTCTTTAAAAGAACCTTGCGTGCGTGCTGTCTGGTGTGATGTCATACTACGACCACAACAACATGTAACAAAAGGAGAGTCATCTATTGTTTTATAGCCTCATTTATTTGTCCTTCTGTAAATGAGGTTTCTTGTATTACCTTGTTTGCTATTTCTGGCAGGCTTTTTACTTCTGCCATTTCAATTTCTTGTCCCATCGGCAACTTTGTTTGCACGTCGTGAAGGACAGTAACAGTTTGAGATGGTACCGGGGTACGGATTACACCTCCAATACCAAGTTCTTGCAAGACAGCAACACCATATCTAGCTTGTATCGTACTTCTAGCTAAAAACATATTTGGTTGGTGTTTTTTTTTTTAGTCAATTGCATTTTTCTGTGTTAGTAGATTTAAAATAAAAGTGGCCATTTCTATCAATTTCAAACTTATTAGGATCTAATACATCTGGCACCACACCTTTATGTTTATAATATAATAGCATTTTACCTTTTATCAGTTCCTGTTTCAAACTAGAAGTATCTCTTGTACCAGTTATATCTGTTGTACTTTCTAAAAGTTCCTGTTGCAAACTAGAAGTATTCTTTGTACCAGTCATATCTGGTGTACTATTATCATAGTCATCTATGTCATCCATTTCAATACCATGGTCAAATCCGCTCACTGCCATTGTTTTTATTAATTAATTTTTTTTTCAAAATAAAATGACATTGTTGTATGGATCAAAGTTAGACCCATACAGAAAACTACGTGAACCTCTAGGTGTTAAGGGTATTAGGCAATCAAATGTTTTTACAAACAAATCCTAGCACCATAGATAAAACCAAACTCTTACTGTCGTTTCCAAACCTAGGGCCCAGTGACGTTATTGTTTCTGGTACTGCATGCCTTGCTTTTAATATTGAACTTTTATCAGAGGATGATGCAAACAAAACACTAATTGACAACCTAGGCAGAGCAATTATTAAAACTATTAAAGTTAAACTTGAAGGCCAGGAAGTGTTTAGTCTTGATGATGCTGATGTGTTTTACTACTACAAAGGTCTATTGCTCACTCGAGAAGAAAGAGAAGACCGTGTTTATCAAGGCATACAGTCTGATAACATTGCCAAACTCAAAATCGATGCAGAAGATAAATCAACAACAGTAGGCAAGGACGTTATATTATCAAAAACATACCGTAATAGATTTCATATTCCACTTGAATGTGAAATCCTAACAGCACATTTGCCATATTACCAAGGAGCATTGAATGACCGTCGTAAGCTTTGAACTAACCTTCAATGACAACTCCAAAGTTATCAGATCATCTGATCTCAATGCAACATATAAGATCTCTAACATCTCTTTGGAATATGAAATTGTCACACACACTGAACTAGCCAGACTTATTCAAAATCAGTACCAGTCAAGACTGCCAATTTATTTTGACCGTGTGATAAGGCACAGTTTGATGCATAAAGACAAAAGCAATCCAATGTGGAATATCAACCTAAATACACCTGCTAGGTCACTGAATGGTATTCTTATGTCGTTTGTTGAACCCGGTAGTCCATTCAAACAGGATTGAGAAAAATTATACAATCCATAATTTACACATTTATCCTGTACAATCAAAGGGCGTCCAAACCAAGTGTTTTCATCAGACATGCTGCCATACCAACACTATGACGAGATCACAAAATATTTTGCAGGTGGAAGACTAAGAGAAAAACCAGCAAATATGGCATGCAAAGATCTACATCTGTATGACGTAAGAATCAGACAATACCTGACGAATAAATATGCACTTTGGCTAGACCTGCATAGTACAGATGATGACAACCTACATGGGTCAGGTCGTACTGTCAAAAACGGCAGTGATGGAATTACAATCCAAATACAAAAAAGACTGAAACCGCCAGCACAATAAATATATACCACGAACGCGAAGTTACAATTTATCATTCAAAATGGAAATGCAAAAAAAAACTGCATACTGAAAAATAAAAATTGAGGGGGGTTACACAACCCAAAAACTATATACAGACATTGTACATTACCTATAGTATCTATCCCACACTAAAACTTAACAGAAAATGTGGTAATTTAGATAAAATCATTGACAGAAAAATCAAAGCGAGCGAAAGCTGTGCAAAGGCCAGTGGTGCAAGATGGCGTCCCGAACACACGTGGCACCTGTAGTATGGTATCCCGACGGTACCATAATATCAGTATAATGGTGAACTCGTCCAAAATCCAACTCGCCCAAGCAACTTGCCCTGTTTCAGGCACAGGCTCAGGGCGGATTGTGATAGAAAACGCCGAAATATTTCGCTCCGATGTATGGTTTTCAAACCTGACAATAATGTATGTTTCTACTGCGGCAGTGTATATCAACTTTTTAATATTCTATATAATCACATGCATAAAAAACGATACAAAGTCTAGAATCAAACAGTACATGTCATGGTGTACAAATCGATCTTTAATTGGTCATCAGTTGCAAGTTTGTAACCATACCCACAGCCCCCCCCCCCCCTCCCCAAAAAAAAAAAAACCCACCAGTAATAGTAACTATGCAGTGCCGCTAGTCCACGAAGTCCGTTTCTTTACTATACAACTAACCAAATGTTCTTCTAATAATTATCGTTTATGACTAATAATGCCTCATTGAATCTACTGATTGTCATATATGTGTCACGGAACCGGCCCGCGCAAATATACGCATAGTTTCTTAAACATCCATTTTAATCGTGACGCTGCGTAACACGTATTTTAATTTATCATATACATAGGTAAAAGCGCCAAACACTCTAGACTCAAACAGTACAAGTCATTTTGATTTTGTCTTTCTCGATCTCTGAAGTGTTTTCAGTTACACATTTGTAACCCTAACCCATCCCCCCTCCCCCCACTCCCCCATCCACTCCCCCTCCCTCCCCCTCTGCCCCCCCCCCCCCCCCCAAAAAAAAAAAAAAAAAAAAAAAAAAAAAAAAAAAAAAAAAACACGCCCTGTCACAGAAACTATGAGGTGATGTTGGTAGTCAAAATCACCATGTCACACACGTCTGTTTCAACTCTATACCTCACCAAAATATTTTTCTTATAACCTGATGTAACCATTTCTAATAACGTCTTATGGAGTCTACAGAGTGCTGTATTTGTCTCGAAAAAAAGTCCGATCAAACATGATGATAGTTCTATAAGTTCAACGCGACGCCGCCTAACATCTATATATGAAATACAATCCTACAAATGAACAGAAGTGCCAGACACTCTAGAATCAAACAGTACAAGCCATTTTGTCCTTAACGACTTCCATAGTGTCATCCGTTACACGTTTATAACGCTACCCCAAAGTAAACGATGCTCTGACGTACAGTAACGTTGCAGTGCGACTGATCGGAAATTTTCCAATATATCACGCACACAGAACCTTACATCACTAAATATCTCACCAGATTCTACCTCCATTAAGCCATGATACTCTTTTCTCGTGATTTCAACATAGCTGAGTAAACATATAGCTGTTTTACTGTTAGCAAAGATCCTAAATTAGTAAGATACTCCAGCTGGCTTATTTTCGCAAGGCCAGCACCAGAGTTACTTCCCTTGTTACTTCCATGAGTAACATGGCGACATGCCGGAGAGAAGGTGGGGGCGATGCATGCGGTGCAATTGGATGCTCAAATGCTCGACGGATAAAAAGTTGCAAAGGACAATCTTTCTTCAGATTTCCTAAGGATGAAAAGAGGTAAGTGATCGCCAATTTTTCAAATATTCGAATCATTTATAGCTTAAAATTCAGATAAGGCATTCACCATCTCTTTACCACCTTGTTTACACTGACATGCCAATGTCTTCATCGCAAAACGCTCTCGTTAATACAACCAGTAACTTATCAATGCATGATTCTGAATTAAAATTGAACACCCGCAAATGAAGATGAGAACATGAACATGGCTATACCTGCGATTGTGACTGAGCACATTTATATTCAGTGTCAGATTGGGTCTAGTGTATATGTAATTGTGTTACTGTGGTGTTACTGTGAGTGGGTGATCACTGATGTTTGCTCAAAACTAAGTGACAATGACTTTTTTACATGCAGACATTTTCTGTTGTGGCATAAAAACTGAATTCACAAAACTCTTTTGCATGGTGTACAGGTGCAAAGAATGGGTTCAAAGAACAAGGAGGGAGGACTTGCTTGGGAAGACAGCAGCAGAGCTGTACGCTTCAGGTGTACAACTCTGCAGTGACCACTTCGAAAAGAGCCAGTTCTTATATCCAGACAAGACCAACAAGCTGGCCTGGAATGCGGTACCATCTGTATTCAAGAATCTTCCGAATCCACCCCCTCGAGTATCCACTCTTCGAAAGCCGCCCAAACAGAGAGTACAAGATGATGTACTGCGCTGTCCACCGGAGATGAAGAGAAAGTCTTCAGGAACAGGTAAAAAAAATTCAGGACAAATCCCAGTGTATGTCCATTGTGTTCATGTCATATGTAGGCTTTTGTTTCGTCATTAGTGGGCTATTCATTACATAATTTAATAATGGCTTACAAAACGCGACTGTCAGTAAGCATTAATCAACCAGCATGCGTACAAGTGGTTTACTATGCATAATGGATGTAGCATTGTAAGCTATCATTTATTTCATCTATCAAGTAATTGTATAAAGAGCCTGTAAATTATGTATTTGTTTTACAGCCTTAAGATGCAATTCTTTACCATGTCTGGCATTATGTTTCAGGACTGCAGGCTTCTTTGTCATCGGACACTGACTTTGCACAGCACATGGATGTGGAACTAGAAGTGGACGCCATACCACCACCAGGTATAATATACATATTAAATATTAGCTCTTCAGAAGTAAACCACCACCCCCAACCCCACCCCCACCTCCCATTAGGAACTGAACAACTAGCAGAAGGCTGGGCGTGGTTGTATATTATAATGTACCAATTCAGAGGGCACTGGATTGATCATAGGAAAACAGTACAGGGCTGACGTGCGGAAAGGCTGAGTGCAACAGCTAATGTCATTCTAAACACACTGGAGATTTTGACTTGCACTGGTCAAACATTTCAAACTTGGCGAATTGTAGAGAGTTACTTACAACCGATTAGCCACACCACTTGCCTCCATAGTCTACAGTCAACTGAATTAAACTTTTTTTTTTTACAGTATAATTAGTATTATTATTTTGTGTCTGTGCAGAAAAGCAAATGCCCAGTACCTCAGGCATTTCGCCAAGAAAGAGAAAGCTGAAGAGTGACCTAAAAGCTTCCTGAAACAAAATCTACAGACTGCAGAAGAAAATCAAGCAACAATCTCCAAAGAAAAAACTCAAAAAGCAGGACCTGGCAGAAAAACGAGATGCGTTGATAAAAGATCTCTCCCTCTTCCTCGAAGGTCCATGTCTGCAGTTCGTCACCACTCAGCTTCGCCAGGTCACCAAACCGAAGATGGGTCGCAGATGGAGTGAGCAAGATAACCGTTTAGGTTTGTCCATTTTTCATGCCAGTCACAAAGCATATCGGCTACTGAGGAAACTGTTCTTGTTGCCTTCAGTTTCTTCGCTTCGGAGACTCATGCGAGCTGTCCAGATATTTCAACAAGAATGTCCTGAACGCACTCCAGCAAAAGATTCCTTCAATGCCAACTAATTCAGAACTCTGTGCTTTGGTGTTTGACGAAATGTCTTTAAAGGAGTTTGTGACATACAATGTTGAAAAAGACTATGTGGAAGCCCTAGAAGACTTCAGCTGTATGGGTCGGTCCATGTATGTAGCCAACCATGCTACAGTGTTCATGGTGCGTGGACTGGTTATAGATTAGAAACAGGTTGTTGGTTATATCCTTTACAGCGGACCTTTTGACGCTAAGGTTCTGCATGGTCTGCTGATTGAATGTCTTGATAGACTAGAGGAGTGTGGTCTGCAGGTAAAAGTGTTGATTGCTGACCAAGGTTCCAATAACCGAAAAATGTTAACAAAATTCGGCAGGGTAACAGAGCAGGCTCCTTTTTTCTTCCACAAAGAGAACAAAGTACACGTACTTTATGATTCTCCCCATCTTTTGAAAAACACAAGGAACAACTTCAAAAAAAAGTGGGTTCCTTGTTGATGGACAAGAAGTGAAGTGGGTGCATATTGAACAATTCTACAACTTTGACCAGCAAAATGTTGTTCGTATAGCCCCAAAACTGACCAGCAAACACCTTGAACTGCCACCTTTTGCTGCACTTCGCGTGCGGTATGCTGCGCAGGTCCTCTCGCACACAGTTGCAATAGGTATTTCTACACTTGTGCAGCTGCATGTACTTGACGCAGACGCCGCTCACACAGCCCTGTTCATCGCAACCTCAGGTCTACACAGAAAATGGCCCATGCCATGACTCCAACATCCGGACATGAGGAGTTCCTGTTGAAGACTCTAAGTTGGCTGGAATCTGTTCAGTCCCTCTCCTCAGTATCGCAACTCCCAAGCCTGACAGGGTGGAAGATGGCCATTAGAACACTTCTGGCATTGTGGAAAGAACTTCATACTGACCATGGCGTGAAATTTGTTTTAACTGACCGTCTGAACCAGGACTGTGTTGAAAATCTGTTTTCAGTTGTTCGGTCAAAAGGAGGGCATGGTGACAACCCCAGTCCACAACAGCTTCGCAACAATTTTCGCCAGGTCATGGTGGACTTTCTTTGTGCAGAGTGACGCAAGCAACTGCATTGAGAACTGTGACAAGTGGCTGCTCACCCTGACAGCGCTGACATCAGTACCGTAGTCAGTAGTGGAAGATGAACCTGAAGATGGTGTCGACCCTGATTGGCCAAAGGGCCATATGGAAAATGATGGTGATACGTATCAGTTGATGCAGCTGATTTTGCCAGTGCCAAAGACTCGAGACCCACGGCTCGTCCATGTGCAAGAAAACGTACTTCTGTATATTGCTGGCTACATGGCAAAGAAGGCAAAACCATTATGTCAGGAATGTAACATTCTCCTCACAGGTGCCTCTACTGGTTCTTGGGCTGAAACGTTCAGCATGAACAAACAGTATCAAGGCATTACAAGGGTGCTTACAGTTCCGAGCACCAGACTGCAACATATGGTGCAGGCTTTCGAGGAAGCCTATGTTGCCAACATCGGAAACATTCTGCACTTGGACAAAGTAAAGATGCGCTTGGTAGCACTGTTGAAAAAAAGATGACACCTTTTTTGGCCGCATGGGAAAGTGTGCCATCCAGCATTTTCTGCTGCAATTGTTCATCAATGTGCGGCTGCATTTCACTCTGAAAGAGAGCAATAGGTCATTCGTGCAGAAGTCACAGAAAAGAAACAGAAAAATGTTGAAAGTGCGTCACCTTTAAAATAAAAAAAAACAGTCCACTAAGTCCAGACACCATAAAAATGACTACTCTTCTTTCTCTGAACACTTTTTTTAATTTGTTGAAACAATTTACTAATTGAGTAATTACTTTACTTTTTTAGTTCTACCAAGCGTATGTTTAGGATCTTTCGGACAACTGCACTGTGTAGTACTTGTAGCCATGTGCAAGTGTATACAAACCAAGGGGAATTTTGTGTACAATTCTGCCAGCGCTAGCCTCACCTATCTGGTTTGTAAGTGTATACAAGACTCTTCTTTCATATGACATTTGATTATGTTCTGTTATTATTTTTTTTTCCTTTTTGCCTGTTATGAAGATGCTTTATCTGCCGCTAGATCATTTCAGAGGAATACAATAGAGAATACTTTTTGCTCTTATGCCAGACTTTACCTGTGTTGTCTCATTTCTTACATGATGTGTATGTTAGCACGTATTTGTGATTTGTGTGGGTGTTCGTGTGAGTGTGTTTTATAAATGTTATTTGTGTTAAATGTTATTTGTAGAAATTGTTTACATAACCCATTTAGCCTCAAGCAGGCAGGCATTGGATTGATCAATAATTCAAGGGTCATGTCAGATTAGCTTGGCGCCTGAGGCTAATCTGGCACTGACATTGAATTATCAGGGTAGATCCATCTCCTGCAACTGGTACACAGTCGAGTGGTGACTCTTCCAAAAATTGTTGAATGTGGGCTTGGGATTAATTGGGCGAAAATAATTAAGCATAAATTAAACAAAACAAACACACTGCACGATCATAGAAGGCATGATTCATGGCTGGTTGATACTTGCTGAAATTGCGCTTCACACATGAATAAATAATACAGAAAAACTAAATGAAAGAGAAATGATAACATTCAAATACACTATAAGTAAGCATTATTAAAACAACAACACAACTTGAAGTACATGTTAACACTTAGACATGTAAACAACTCTGTAGATTCACACCATTTAAAACAAAATATTGCACACCACCACCACCGCCCCCCTCCCCCTTCCATTCCACATCACAGATTTTATTATCAAGAGACCTGCACCATGTAGCATGAAACATCTAGGGATACACTGCATTTGCTTGTGCTGATGTTTTTCTAATGGTAATACCATCGTGTGTTTACCGGCTGCGTACATGGCCAGAACAATGGAAGCAAATCCTCGGCTGACCTCGTTTTTCTGCTATACGCTAAAGAGGAGCTGGTTTAACTTTCTGTGTAGGATCTTTGCTGTTAGAAAAGAGACCCTAAAGAGTAAGTTTTTAACACCACCCCTAGCGAAAAACACCACGAGCCACAGACGGTAACTATGCGGTGCCATTAGTCGGTGAACTGACATATATCACACACAAAGTCCGTTTTATCACTATGACTATCACAAGAACGTTCCAATAATCAGATAGTATCATTTCTGACTAAATATGCCTTATTGAGCCTACAGAGTTCTGCATTAGTCTCAGAAAAAAGAGGCGCGACCAAAAAACGCCAATAGTTCCATAAACTTGTCCACTTTTAACGCCAGGCTACATAACACCTACTCATATTTAATTACAATCGTACACATGAACAGAAGCGCCAAACACTACAGAATCACTCAGTATAAGCTATTTTGTCCGTACCAATCTCCATTGTGTCATCAGTTACACGATTATTAGACAACCCCCACGGGAAACGATGCTCTGACGTACAGTAATGTTGCGGTGCGGCTGATCGCAAATTTTCCCTTATATTACCCACACAGACCCTTACATCACTAAATATCTCACCAGATGTACTGCCAGTAAGCCATGATAATCTTTTCTCGCGTTTTGAGAATAGCTGAGTAAACAGGTAACTGTTTTACAATCAGAAAAAAGCCCCAAAAAAGTAAAACCGGTTTGACAAACATGGCCGTTTTTAATGCTGCGGAACACAGCAACTTTTACTTGTTCCATACAATCAAATGCATAAATAAAAGTGCTAAACACTCAAGAATTAAATGATAAAAGGCGCTGTGTCCAAATAGATCGCTAAAGTGTCATCAGTTACAAGTTTATAACCCCACCCTTAGGGAAAAACGGCGCCCCGAGTCACAGTAACTATGTGATGCCGTTAGTCAGTGAACTGACCATATATCACACACAAAGTCCGTTTTATCACTATACATATCACCAGAGCGTTCAAATAACCCGATATTATCGTTTCTGACTAGTTATGCCTTATTAAGTCCACATACAGAGTGCACCACCAAATGAACCGATATATCCATAAACGTGCCGACTTTTAACGCCACGCTACATAACACATAACACCACATGATTATTTAAATTATAATCGTACACACAGATAGAAGCGCCAAGCCTTTTTGTACTTAATGACTCTAAAGTGTCATCAATTACAAGTTTATGACTACCCCGAGGTAAATAATCTTCTGACGTACATTAACGGTGTGGTACGGGGATCGGGAATTTTTCCATATATCACGCACGCTGAACCTCACATCACTAAATATCTCACCAATGACTACTGCCAGTATGCCATGATAATCGTTTATTGCGATTTGAGAATAACTGAGTAAACAGATAGCTGTTTTACAACCAGGAAAAAAGCCCGAAAAAGTAAGCCGCTTTGACAAACTTGTCCGTTTTGAAGGGGGAGGAACACATCAACTTTAACTTGTTCTATTATTATCAAATGCATCAATAGAAGCGTTAAACACTCTAGAATCGAACAGTATAAAACAATGTGACCAAACCGATCACTAAAGCGTCATCAGTTACATGTGTGTAACTCCACCGATAGCATCAAACATCAGGCGACGATTTTAGCACAACATCCGATTTATCACTATAAATTTAACTAGTACGTTCAAATCATTACCGTTTCTAATTATGTAAACCCAATGTGACCGGGTACACCCGGCTCTCATAACCCATCTGATGTAATTTTGTTTGTTGCATCACGACTTGGTTTGCAAAAAGTGGTGTGTATTATCATTCAGTGGTTTTCCTTTAATGTAAGGTCTCGCAAGGTATTGCTTTCATTGATGCCTGCGTTAGTCCGACCCCTCCGGCTTACTTCTAGACCACTAGGCATTCAGCATCTGTTCAGGGGACGCAACCGTGTCAGCCGCCTCGTGGTTGTGTTCTATAGCATGGGTTCTTAGAATGGCGATTAGCTTGTCTTTGTCACATGGCATTCTAAGTTGAATATCTCCTCAATGCCTGTACCGATTATTTTAAACCAAGATCCATAAGATTCAGCATGATAGTCACTTTCATTGTCCAATTTATTTTTAGTCCAATCGATTTTGGGTTAAACCTTATTTTGGGATTTTGCACCCTTTACATCGACCAGGTCCCTGAAGAAAAGTCCTTTAAAAATTTATAGTTAATTTTAGCCATCTGTAATCAAATCAATGTTTGATACTAGTGAAACTACATTCGCGGCTTTTTCGTTAGTAAAAGACCGCAAGTTTCTAGGTCCTATGGTATCGGAGCTATGATCAGAAAACCAATCGCAGACTAACACAAATTTCAGCATTCCTGCCTCAAAAGCACCAAATTCTGGAAGCGGGCGAGTGGTGCTTTCTTTGCGGCCCTAGCCTGCCGTATATAAAGCCCCTTCTGTAGCGCGCTTGCGGTCAGTACCACTGAGCCGTTACTTTGCCACAGACCACGCGCGCCGTTACGACGATACAACTAGGAAGAACTACAATGTCGACTCCCCCTTAGCTCTGCGCTGTTTCTTCAGTTTCTTCGGTTTCCTACACCTCAATAAAGACATGTCACAGCGACCCCTGTCTTCGACGTTGTTGCCTCCCTCATTTATTCCCCTGATGATCCTAACAACCCGGTTACAAGTGGCGTCGCCGACAGGATTATAGAAGTGAGAACGTCGAACAAGGACTGAAGAAACAGCGCAGAGGCCACAATCACCATGGCAGATCAGCAGGAGGAGAGGCTTCAGCCAGTCATCGTGGCCAGCTTCAAGCCAGAAACACTACCAAGGTTCACCGGCGTCGAGGGCTGCTTCGCTGCGGAGAACTTTGTGGAGAAGGGTCGCCGTAGACTGCAACACTGCAAGCTGCCCCCAGGCGCAGCCATCGAGTGAGTGCTACATTCACTGGATGAGTGTGCCAGGAGGGAGGTGCTAGACCGCCCTTATACGGACCGTGACACCCCAGAGGCACTCCTTACTCTGGTCCAGAGTATTTTCGGCGACAAGCGGGACCGAGCTGCAGTCCTCCGTCAGTTTTACGGACGAATGCAGGGGGAGGGAGAAAACATATATCAATACGCGCACGCTCTCTCTGCCCTGGCCCAGCGTGCAAACAAACTACGTGAAAGCAGCGTAGATGATCTCCTTCTGCGCGACAAGTTCACAAGTGACCTGTACCTGCCAGAATTAAGCAGGGACTTGAGGCGCTATTATGCTGCAAAACCTGCAGCCACCTTTCTGGAGGCCAAGGAAGAGGCGGTGCGGTAGATGCGGGAGGATGACAACACCCTCCGCGTAGACCACATCACTGCATCCCACGAGACAGCGGAAATGGAGGCCCTGCGACGACAGCTGGCGGTGGTCACAGCCCGGACTGAGGAGCTGCAAGCACAGCTGCAACAAAAACCCCAGTTTACCAGGGAAAGGTTTCGGGGTGCACAGCACCAACCGGGCCCCCGTCACCACCAGCCCAAGTGCTTCTGGTGCCACCGACCCGGGCACAGACAGTCCGAGTGCAGGACACGCCAGCGCTACAGGGAAAACCTCCAACGCCCTGCATACCCTGCACCGCCAGGCCATTTTTACGCACATCAGCAGCCACCACCATTTGGCGCAACATATTACCCCCCATACCCACGGCAACCAACTCCTGCCCCCTTCACCCAGTTCCCCTATCCCCCCCCCCCCAACAAATACCCCAGACTGAGCCCCAGCACACCGGACAGCAACAGGGAAACTAGAGTCCCCCGTTGTCATTAGTCAGACAACGGGGGAGGCCAGTTCTCTGGAGGGTCTAGCAGGTCACTGCCCGGTGGTAAATGTGAAGGTCGATGGAGCATCAACAAAAGCCCTTCTTGACACTGGAAGCCAGGTATCTACCATTACCTCCACATATTACCACCAGCGCCTCAAGGACAAAGCCCTAGACACCCGCCAGTTCATATCATTAAAGGCAGCCAATGGACTGGAAGTCAAATATATCGGCATCATTGTGGTGGACATTAAACTTTTTGGTGAAACCATCCCAGGGGTTCCGGTTTTGGTGACCAAGAATTCCTCAGACTCATTCACCATTGCTGCAAAGTCTAGGATTCCCTGCCAGCTCGGCATGAACGTGTTGGGAAAACTGTCAGGGACCAAACCGCATCTTCCACCTGTGCTCCAGCTATAATCCAGGAAACTAAGCTCGACAGTAGGAGCATGAGAGGCCTAGCTAGGGTGGCCACAAGATCCAGCATCCCAGCTATGTCTGCGGTGACCCTACGCATAACCTCGCGACAGCGCCCAGCCATGGAGCTACTGGCTCTCCCACTTGCGCAGCCCCTCCCTCAATGTATCCTGTTGGTGCCAACGCTCGTCAGCAGCAAGCCAACCGAACGCTACGTACGCCTCGTCAACATGACCGAGGAGGACTGCATTTTGAAGCCAGGAACTCCAGTTGCAGACTTACATTCTGCGACCGTAGTAGATGGGCAGAACAAACTTGAGATACACACTGAGTGCAACCAACTGACTTTAGAAATTGCGCCAGTGGCCGCCAAGGTGACAGCTCCTGACTCTGTTACATGCCCAGACTTTGAAGGCGACGATGAAGACCGTGCTCAGCTTCAACAATTGTTGGACCGTTTTGCACATATATTCGCGAACGATGACACTGATCTTGGCTACACGGACATTGTGCAGCACAGGATCCCAACGACGGATGAAGCCCCAGTCGCACAGACCTACAGGAGCATTCCCCCAACGCAACTACAGGAGGTCAAAGAGCACCTACAAGGCCTTCTTGCTGCAGGGGTGATAACAGAAAGTTACAGTCCTTACGCTGCCCCTGTGGTGCTTGTACGCAAGAAGGATGGACGACTGCGCCTCTGCGTAGACTACCGCCGCCTCAACAGCAAAACAATCCGAGATGCCTTTCCCCTACCGCGGATACAAGAGTCTTTCGACGCGCTGGTAGGATCCCAGTACTTCTCGACTGTTGAACTGGCCAGCGGCTATCATCAAATTGCTGTCCACCCCACCGACCAGCCGAAGACAGCATTCACGACACCTTTCGGGCTATTTGAATATACCCGAATGCCCTTCGGTCTGGCGTCGGCCCCTGCTACATTCCAGCGGTTAATGCAAGCGACTGTCTCAGACTTCCTTTTCCAGTTTCTGCTGGTGTACCTCGATGACCTACTCATCTACTCCAGGACTTTTGACGATCACTTGTTACATCTAGAAAAGCTGTTCAAGAGGATAGAGGACACATGACTGAAGCTCAAGCTTGAAAATTGCCAATTTCTTCGACGACAAGTGACGTACCTTGGTCATACTATCTCTGCAAAAGGCGTCCGCTGAGAGAAGGAAAAGGTAGAGGCAGTGCAGAAGTGGCCAGCCCCAACAACCACAACTAAAGCGCGACAGTTCCTCGGCTTCGCCGGTTCATCAGTGGCTTTGCAAAACTCGCCGGGCCACTCCATGACTTGGTCACCCAAGCAAACCAGGACTCCAATAAGAAGAAGAAAACTCTCTCCATTTCCCACTTGTGGGACTCGAATCATCAAGCTTCATTTGATGCTCTGAAGACAGCACTGACCTCAGCCCCGACTCTTGGGTTTGCTGACTTCTCACAACCATTTATCCTAGAGACTGATGCGAGTCATGATGGACTGGGTGCTATCCTGTCGCAAAAACAAGCTGGAAAGACACGAGTCATTGCCTTCGCTAGTCGGCGACTGCGACCTTCAGAGAAGAACCAGGTGTACTACAGCAGCACAAAGTTGGAGTTTCTTGCCATGAAATGGGCGATTACGGAGAAGTTCAGGCACTACCTGATTGGGGCCAAGTTCGTCGTCTATACGGACAATAATCCTTTGACCCATTTCAAAACGGCAAATTTAGGGGCGCTTGAGCAACGTTGGGCCGCACATTTGGCCCAGTTTGACTTTGAGGTACTCTACAGACCTGGGAAGACTAACCCAGCAGATCCACTTTCAAGAATGCCACTGGGTCAGGAACCCCAAGAAGTGGACTTGCAGGGACCAGTCACCACCCTTGTTCCACCTGAGGTCAGGGATGCCCGTGACACCTCCATCGCACAACTGACTGCCTACGACCACCTTGGTGTGGAACCACCCCATGACATCATCTCGCCTGTCGACTTGGTAGATCCACCAATCAAGCCTACCAATGAACTCTTGACGCCAGCGTCAGGTAGTGAGATCTTCCCTCGCTACACCCCGGAGAAGCTGCGAGAACTCCAATTGCAGGACAAAGACATTGGACCAGTGCTCGTAGCTATGCCTAGAAGACTGCCTCCAAGTAATGATCCGTCGCTGCGTACCCTTCTCAAACAGCATCCAAAGCTCACTGTACAAGATGACGTGCTGTACCGCAAGGTGTCAGAACCCAACAACCCTTTACAGCTTGTCCTACCCAGTGTTCTTCGCCCCACAGTCATCAAAAGTCTTCATGACAACATGGGTCACCAAGGTTTTGAACGCACCATGGACTTGCTGTGAGCTCGGGTATACTGGCCAGGCATGTACCGCGACGTTGAGGACTACATCAAGTCGTGTGAACGTTGCACCATGGGACGTCGGCAACATCTGAAGCTTCCATCAGGACACCTTCTTGCCAGCCGCCCACTTGAAGTACTTGCCATTGACTTTACCACATTCGACATGGCAAGCGATGGTCGACAGAGTGTTTTGGTGCTCACGGATGTGTTCACAAAGTTTGCACAGGCCTTTCCCACGCGGAATCAAGAAGCATCAACAGCCGCCAAGATTCTGGTGGAGCAGTGGTTCCAGCGTTTCGGAGTCCCGGAGCGGATTCATAGTGACCAGGGTCGCAACTTTGAGTCGCAACTCATCGCTGAGCTGTGTCGGTGCTACAACATCAAGAAGTCACACACCACTGCATACCACCCCCAAGGAAATGGCCAGTGTGAGCGATTCAACCGTACCATTTTTGGGCTCCTTACGTCTCTGTCGCAGGAAAGGAAGAGCCGATGGCCAACTCATCTACCAGAACTTATACAAGCGTACAACACAACGCCGCATGCATCGACTGGTTTCAGCCCCTACTTCCTGCTGTTTGGGCAAGAACCCAGGTTGCCAATAGACGACCTCCTCGGGAGACCAATGACAATGAAAGCCGTTGGACCAGCAGATTGGGTTAAGCAACATGAGCACCGTCTACATCAGGCCCATGAGCAGGCTTATGAACAGTTGCAACGAGCAGCTGCAGAGAGAGCACGCAGAAACAACAAAGGTGCCAGTGACCATGTTCTAAACATTGGGGACCTGGTCTATCTTAGGAACCGAGTCCTTGGCTGCAACAAGTTTCAAGACTTGAGGCTACCAGAACTGTATATTGTCACAAGACGACCATACGCAGACAGCCCAGTCTATGGTGTGATGCCACGATCAGGGGGACCAGAGAAAGTGGTCCACTGCACAAACCTCCTGCCAGCCTCAAGCAGTTTCCTGCAAGACTTGGAGGAGAAACCATCAACCCCTCCAGCACAAGAAACAGAGCCCGGGGGGGGGGGGTTGATTTGCTACTGGCGTATGTACCACCAGGCCTCCTTACCCCTCCTTCTGGGCCTAACGTTCTGAACCCCGCACCCATGGTCCCTCCAGTTCCCTTGCAAGCTGAGGTACCACCCATTGAAGCCGCAACACCTGCACCAACCTTGGAGCATCAAGTGACAGCTCACCCAGCGCGTGTTGTGCATCCAAGTGAACCTCTGAGGCGTTCGACTCGGATTAGAGCCAGGTCTGCTAGCGAACGGAAACCTGCTTTCGGCCAACATTCCTAGGTACAAAACACACTGGGGAATGGCTTGCCCAAAGCAAGTTAGGGTAGCCTGATTTGGCGTATATTTTTTATATCTATTGACATATAAACTTGAAAAGTAAGCGTGCTACTGCCACTCACCGATTTCTAATTTGTGCCGAAATTTTCATTAAAGCATCCGGACTACCTAGGACTGTCCATGCTATGTAGTGTGTGTAGTACAGTTACAAATGATCATTTGTGTAGTGCATTATAGTAGATAGTAGAGAAGCTTAGGGGCTGATATTTAGTTCAAGAATGTAATTTTGGTTTGGTTAGTGACCTGATTTTCATATGATGGACTGTGGAAGCAAGAGTTAAGCTATGAACTGTGGAAGCCGACTAATCATGAAATGGACTTGTGGACATTACTGATTATGTTCAAATTTATATCAAGCTGAATTATTATGGATGATGTTAACCGACCAGTATGGACTCTGTTTGCCTGTGGTCATTTTTTTTTCTGTCTCTTCCATTGGGTTTTGCTTGGTCAGGTTTAATATGCCTTAACTGCAATAATCCTGTCAGATTCTTGCAATGCAAGACAATGGAAGAGATCTATTTTTTTTTGGAAGTAGCCATTTGTCTATCATAATATGTTGACATAGGAGGGTAAAGGATTTTGTGTTGTTCATTAACCTCAGGTTCGTACAGCCTGATGTTTCTGGGGGTTTTTTGTTCGCCAGCGCGGATGCTGGCACTTTTCGGTGGGCTGAGATGTGACCGGGTAGCATCATGACTTGGTTTGCAAACAGTGGTGTGTATTATCATTCAGTGGTTTTCCTTTAATGTAAGGTCTCGCAAGGTATTGCTTTCATTGATGCCTGCGTTAGTCCGACCCCTCCGGCTTACTTCTAGACCATCTGTTCAGGGGATGCAACCGTGTCAGCCGCCTCGTGGCTGTGTTCTACAGCATGGGTTCTTAGAATGGCGATTAGCTTGTGTTTGTCACATGGCATTTTAAGTTGAATATCTCCTCAATGCCTGTACCGATTATTTTAAACCAAGATCCATAAGATTCAGCATGATAGTCACTTTCATTGTCCAATTTATTTTTAGTCCAATCGATTTTGGGTTAAACCATATTTTGGGATTTTGCACCCTTTACATCGACCAGGTCCCTGAAGAAAAGTCCTTTAAAAATTCATAGCCATCTGTAATCAAATCAATGTTTGATACTAGTGAAACTACATTCGCGGCTTTTTCGTTAGTAAGAAACCGCAAGTTTCTAGGTCCTATGGTATCAGAGCTATGATCAGAAAACCAATCGCAGACTAACACAAATTTCAGCATTCCTGCCTCAAAAGCACCAAATTCTGGAAGCGGGCGAGTGGTGCTTTCTTTGCGGCCCGCGCCTACTGTATATAAAGCCCCTTCTGTAGCACGCTTGCGGTCAGTACCACTCAGCCGTTACTTTGCCACAGACCACGCGCGCCGCTACGACGATACAACTAGGAAGAACTACAATGTGGACTCCCCCTTAGCTCTGCGCTGTTTCTTCAGTTTCTTCGGTTTCCTACACCTCAATAAAGACATGTCACAGCGACCCCTGTCTTCGACGTTGTTGCCTCCCTCATTTCTTCCCCTGATGATCCTAACAACCTGGTTACACCAACATGAAGCGAAAAACAGCGCCCTGATCGACAGTAACTATGCAATGCCGTTAGTCAGTGAATTGAGCATATATCACACACACAGTCTGTGTTATCACTATAACTATCACCAGAACGTTCTAACAACCCGATACTACGTTTCTGACTGATTATGTCTTATGGAGTCTATACAGTGCTCCATTTCTCTCTGGAAAAAGGCGCCACAAGATTCGCAAATCGTTCTATAAACCTGTGTCCACTTTTAACGCCACACTACATAACGCCTACTCATGTTTTATTATAATCTATAATATGGATAGAAGCGCCAAACATTCTAGAATCAATCAGTACAATCTATTTTGTCCGTACCAACAATCTCCATTGTGTCATCAGTTACACGTTTATAACACTACCCCCACGGAAAACTTTTTTTTTTACAAACAGTAACGGTGCGGTGCTGTGAATCAGGAATTTTCTCATATATAACGCACGCTGAACCTTACATCACAACATATTTCACTAAAGTATACTGCCAAAAAGCCATGATAATCGTTTCTCCCGATTTCAAGATAGCTGAGTAAACAGATAACTGTTTTTCTATCAGGAAAGAGACCGGAAAATGTAAGCCGGTTTGGCGAACATGTCCGTTTTGAAGGCGGCAGAACACATCAACCTTTACGTATTTCATATAATGAAATGTATAAATAGAAGCGTTAGCCACTCTAGACTCGAACAGTGCAAGGCAATATGACCAAATTGATCATTAAAGTGTCATCAGTTACAAGTGTGTAACTCTGCCGTTAGCGAAAAACAGCGCCCCGGGTCACAGTAACTATGCGGTGCGGTTAGTCGGCGAATTGAGCATATATCACGCACAAAATCCGTTTTATCACTATAATTAACAGCAATACGTTATAACAGCCCGATAATATCGTTTCAGACTAATTATGTCCTGGGCCCGGTCCTTTTCACACTCTATACACTTTTCCCCTGTCCAACATCATCCAGTCTCACCACATACACCACCACCTCTACGCTGACGACACAACTACTAGACAAAGACAAACTCGACAACACTCAGACACTACTGACTCGCACGGCTGACTGCTATGAAGACATGAAAAACTGGATGACAGCAAACAAGCTCAAACTGAACGACGACAAAACGGAAGCCATGCTGGTAGGCACTC
The DNA here is from genome assembly GCA_036245525.1 of Semisulcospira habei. Taxonomy (NCBI): domain Eukaryota; kingdom Metazoa; phylum Mollusca; class Gastropoda; family Semisulcospiridae; genus Semisulcospira; species Semisulcospira habei. The sequence goes on from BTPG01000002.1 coordinate 113,445,205, forward strand.
GTCAGAAACTTTCCCAGCTCCCTCCCTCTCTCCACCTTCAACTCGACAGCACCCACATCTCCCTCTCTGACTCGGTCAAGAACCTTGGCGTTATCCTCGATTCCTCTCTTTCCATGACCAGCTTCGTCTCCGCCACGGCCCAGGCATGTTATTTCCACCTCCGCCGCATCAGTGAGATCAGAAAATACCTCACTACCGAAGCTGCCACCAAACTCGCTGTCTCTCTCATCTTATCTCGCATCGACTACTGCAACTCTCTCTTTTCCGGCCTTCCTCACTCCACCACTCTCACTCTCCAGCACGTCCAGAACAATGCTGCCCGCCTCGTCCTCAGAAAGAAAAAATCCGACCACATCACTCCCCTGCTCAAGCTCCTTCACTGGCTCCCCATCCCCCAACGCATCCAATACAAGAATCTGTCTCTCTGCTACAAATCCATGAACAACTACGCTCCTGCCTATCTTTCCAACTTACTTCACCCCTACATTACTTCCCGCTCCCTCCGCTCCGCCTCCGACCCTCTCCGCCTCCTCATCCCCCGCACCAAACTCAGCACTTTCGGCCCCCGCTCCTTCTCAGTATACGGTCCAACTACCTGGAACACCCTCCCACTCTCTCTCCGTCAGAAATACTCTCTCTCCTCCTTCCAGTCCGCCCTCAAAACTCACCTCTTTCAACAGTTCTAGCACTACATCACCACACTCCCCACCCCAAGCTGACCGTCGTAATGTATTTTCACTATTTGTGGTACGTGAGTCATTGTCTAAAGCGTGCGCATGAGTGTGCGAGTTGTGAGTGCGGGCTTAGAGTTATAATTATTATAAGATAAGCGCATTATAAATACCGTAATTATTATTAGAATGCTGCATTTGTCTCAGGAAAGAAGCGCGACCAAATACTCGAATAGTTCTATAAACGTGTCCACTTTTAACGCACGCTACAGAACACCTGCTGAAGTTTTAATATAATCGTACACATGTATAGAAGCGCCAAACACTATAGACTCAATCAGTACAAGCTAGTTTGTCCGTACCGATCTCCATTGTGTCATCAGTTACACGTTTATAACACTACCTCCACGGGAAAACGGTGCTCTGACCTACAGTAACTATGCGGTCCAGCAGATCGCGTTGAAAAAAACGGTGCTCACATCGCACATATGAATGTTTCAGCCTGATTCTGGCTTGGCCGTATACACAAAGTTTATGAAACAGGTCTAGATTTTGTTTTGTCTCTCATTCCTTTGTGTATTTCGAACACATTTTTGCTTGCAACAAGCCAGGTACTGTTCTCGTCAGCGGACCAACCTAACCACATTGGTGATAAACACCGAACCTTTCTTTTGTTGTGACCGTTCTGTGGATTTATATTTGCTAGTGTCACTCTCTTTTTTTTTTTTTTCTTTTTTTTTTTTTTTTTTTTTCGATTCATTGCGTTGCTGGGGGTGCTAGTGGCACTCTTTGTTGGTTGTTTTTGTTTTGTTTTTTTAATGCCTTAAGCATTTGAGGGTTTAAGCATTAGGTCTAGTTTACCCTGTTGCTTCCTTCCTCGATTTTGTTGTCGAGTTTATGTGTTTCTTAGGTCGGCTTGTTTGCCTTTGCGCTGTGGTTTTGCGCTGAAATGCTTTTCACTTATGCTAGATGCTATTATTGAAGGGACAAAGACTTCCAGCTGGCGCTGATTTCGTCCGGGGGTGGGGATGGGGTTGGGGGGGGGGGGTCGCTCTGGCTTTCTGGTCGCTGATGCCCGCGCATCGCTAGTTTTATAATCTAGTATCATGGCCGCCCGCACCCTAGGGGGGTCGAGTCGAGGGGGGGGGGGGGGGCTTGTGGAGAGTTGGGTCTACTTCGTTTTTGTCATGACGGGTCGTTTGTTTAGATGTGTTGGATCAAGGGGTGTTTGTTAAGTAGTTGTGTGGTTTGTGGTGGTGTGCTAGGTGTCTGGGGTGGGGTTTATGAGACCTTCCAGCGTAAGGTTGATTGATTGTACATTGCTTAACGTCCCGACAGCAACAAGACTTTCCCAGGACGTGCCTGCACTGCTTGTGGAAAAAAAACCTAAACAGAACATTGAATGTATGTCGCCAGCCGGTCCAATACGTTAAATAAACCTAAGACATGGGGCCTAAATAAAGCTAAGACCATTTAGCAACACATATCCAATATCAAGAGCTACAGGAAGCACAGACAGTAGGGAGAGTTTTAAAAAGGCAAATACAGGTGAATGGACCAAGGGTAGACAGAAACACATGCCACAGAATAGAGGGGAAAACCCACCCTGTGGGGCTGACCAGGGTGACCCTGGGAACTAAAACGTAGTTAACCCCACCCGTCCCCCAGGACAGACCCGGGTGGGGGTTTCCAGTGTAAGGGGTGAGTTTAATATGTCTTCTAGTCTAGCTCTGGCGTGGTTTATGGTTGGGCAGTCTAGGAGTATATATGTTCTGTTGTGAGTGTGTGGCCGCATGTACACATGACTGGGTTGGGGTGGACCAGGTATCTCTCGCCCCCTAATCTGATTCTTGTTAGTCGAGTTTGGTCTTCCCTTTTGCCTGAAAGTAGGATGGGTACGTTGTTTAGGACCCTCGTGAGGCCTTTATGTCTACCTCTTTTTGAGTGATGGAATTCCTTTTCCCATAGATTTTGAAAGGCTGGCCGGAGGGCGTTTGATCTTTCGGCTGCCGACAGGGGTAGGTTGAAGAAGGTCGATTCTTGGTCGATGTCTTTCTTCGCTATTTTATCTGCTTTCTCATTACCTGGGATTCCTACATGGGAGGGAACTCAAATGAACTTAATTTCCTGGCTTAATTCTGTGAGTTCCGCTACTCGGAGTCTAATAAGATATGTTAGGTCTTCTCGGGAGGAGTCCAGGTTTTGGATCGCCTGGATCGCTCGCTGATAGGGAATCAGAGGCTATGAGAATTTGTTTGGCTGCCTTCAGGTCTGCTTTTATTACTTTGATGGCTCCTAGGATTGCCGTGAGTTCGGCTGTGAAGACTGCCGTGTGGTCCGGTAATTTGATGGCTCTGTCCGATTTGTGGGGAACGTGGATACCTAGTCCAGTTGCGTGTGTGCGTGGGTCGTGGGATCCATCTGTGTAGATGATGGTGTAGTTATTATACGTGGTTGTTCTTTTTACGGTGAACTCTAGTTTCATTTTGGGCGCGTCTGTTTCTTTTTGGAGCTTGGTTAGGTCCAGGTCTACTTCTATTTGGGGTAGTTTCCATGGTGGTACGGTTAGGTACTTTATTTGGTAGTTTAATATTTATGGATTCTTCTAGCTTCTGTACCACTGTTTTTATTTGGGGTTGTTGGATGGGTTCCCATTTGGGTGTGTGGTTGGTTTTTAGGGTTTGTTTGGCCGGGTGGTCGTCCGACATTCCTATTGTTTTGTAGATGAGGTTGGCTGCTCTTTCTACTAGTGTGATGTTGATGGGTCTGTTACAATTGTGGTTGTGTTGTCCTGTGAGAGCATACACGTGTTAATCGTAGGAAACGATCAGTTATTTATTTGAGCTATCATGGTTACGATTCACGTACCTTTTTAGTAAGATTTTCTTTCGTTCACGCGTGGAGCGGATTTCGCTTTGTTGTTATGCTAGGTTTAACCAGAACGTTCGAGAAAGGTCGCACTGTCTAGTGACCTCGTATGTGTGACAACGGGGAGTAGGCAACAATTTGCAACATGTTGTCCTCTGTGCGCGTGAATTTAGTAGCAGTTCTTCGTGTTTTGTGAAAGATCGTGAATCTTCCAGAAAGTGTAGGCAAGGTCGCGAAATGGTCTGCAATACTATTATGTGACGTCTTTACATATTAGGATTTGGGGCTGAAATGAACAGCCAAAGTTTTGTAGCCTATTGTAGTTATTTCTAGAAAATTCTTCCTTTATTAATATTTATGAGTTTCAGTTACGTGTTTCGTTCTGATTGGTTGCGTTGTTTGATTTTCTTGGATTATTCTAGAAATTGGTGGTATTATAAAAGATTGATGCTGGGGAAGCACGTCCATACATTGTCTTGCATTGTCAATTGTAGAGACACACAGTTTATCGTAGGTATAGGGTGTACATCGTGAGAGACGCAGCGTAACGGTGGTATACGTTGTGTGAGGAACTTTGTGTCGCCAGTGTGGACATTTGCAGAAGAGACATTGTATCAATGTTGGTGCATTTGGGAGTGCATTGTGTGGAGATCGCATCGCTGAATTAAAATATTGTTGGAACTGTTACTCCAGTATTGTCTACAGCCTTAAGCCACGTGTGACGAATGAATGAAGTTTATTTAAAAAAACCTTACGTGCGTGCGTCTGGTGTGTTTATCATACTACGACTACGACTCAACCACGTAACAGGGTCTCTGGCACTCCGCCAGTACAAGGAGGTTGGGGGTATGTCTTGGGACTCCCAAGACCGCCCTCAGGGCCCCGACCTGGACTGTCAGGAGTTTTTTGGTTAGATTTTTGTTGAGGTTGGTGAGGAGGGGGGGCTGCATAGAGTAGCCTGGACATCACGTATGCGTGGTATAGGTTTAGAAGTGATTTGGGTTCGGTGCCCCAATCTGCTCCGCTAACTTTGCGCATTAGGTTGATTCCTTTCCTGGCCGACTGACAGATTTGGTTTGCGTATGGTGCCCAATTGTTATTGTGTGTGAATAGTACTCCTAGGAAAGTGTCTTGTTTGCTGTATTCTATGTCGGTCCCGTTGATTTGAAGCTGGGGCACGGGGGTTCTTATTTTGTATCTTTTGGCGCGGTTGGTTTGAAATATGATAGCCTGGGTCTTTTGGGTAGAGATTTTGGGCTTGCTCTTACTAGCCATTTCTCGACTCTTGTCAGGTCTTGTTGAAGTTCTTGAAGTCCCACTGAGTCCATTTTATTCCCTTTCCATTTGTTCGTGATTTTTCCTGTTAGGGACGTGTCGTCTGCGAATTGCATTATTTTACTGTTCCTGACTGCGTGTTGTAGACCCGTGAGTAGGAGTGTAAATAGGAGGGGGCTGAGTACCGATCCTTGGGGCACCCCATTATCTAAGGTGTATTCTTTGGATATTGCGTTGCCTAATCTGACTGCTATCCGACGGTCGGCTAGGAAGGCTTGGACGAAGTTGTACATTTTGTTGGATATCCCTAGGTCACCCATCCTACTGAGTAATTTTTCGTGCCATACCATGTCATAGGCTTTTTGTATGTCTAAGAATATTCCCACCAGTTCGGTTCTCCTTTCCTGGTGGGTGTTTAGAATTTCTTGTTGTAGGGAGGCCAAGTTAGACCTAATGTGCTGCGTTTTTTCCTAAACCCGCTCTGTTGACGTTGGGGTAGTAGGATGTGGTGTTTTTCGCAGTAGGACATAAGTCTATTTTTGAGAATTTTCTCTAACTGTTTGCCCAGTTGAGATGTTAGTGCTATGGGCCTGTAGCTCCCTGGTTGGTATGTTGGTTTGCCGGGTTTGGGGAGTGGGAATACTATTGCCTTTTTCTACTAGGTGGGATTTTGACCAATAGTGTTTATATCATTAAATAGGGTTACTATGGCTTGTTTCATGGATGAGTGACTTTTTTTTTAATCATTTCGTATGTAATTAAGTCCGCTCCTGGGGCTTTACCCTTCCCCGTAATTTGCAGGGCTTGGGTTAGTCGAGTTCATAATTCTCTTTCCATGTGGGTCTTTCGAAACATTGACTAATGTGTGGTTTAAGATCTTTGAATTCTGCTGTTAGATTTTTGTTCGAGCTGGCCATGCTGAAGGTGTTGGCTAGTATGTCTGCTTTTTCTTGTTCAGTAGCGTACACCCTATTCTCAGTTTTTAGGGATGGCATGTCAGTCTGATCTTGGACCGTTATTGAGGGCTTTAATTTTGTGCCAGCTTTCCTTCATTTGGGATTTAATATTGAGTGATTCTGTAAAGGCATGCCAGTCTGCTTTCTTGGCTTCTTTAATAGTTCTGTCTGCTATTGTTTTGGCGCGTTTGTACTCTATTCGGTTTTCGGGCGTTCTATGCTTTTTCCAGATTTGGAGTTTTCGTTTCATTCTTTTTACAACGTGGTCACAGTCTTTGTTCCACCAGGATTTCCCTGGTTTCCCAGTATCCGATCTGGTGTGGGTGCTCTCTTTTACTGCTCGGATAATCTGGTCTGTGATGTGGACCGTTTTGGTGTCTATGGTCGGCTCTTCACCCCATGCCGATGCGAACCTTGTGAGCTCAGAACATTTGTCCCAGTCTGTCCTTTTGGTGTTAATTTTGAAGGGGACCCCGGTGCGATCTGGCTGGGAGAGTTTGCCCCTACTACTTATGGTGACGAGTGTCGGGAAGTGATCACTTCCGAGATTATCGCTGTTTACTTGCCACTGTGCCGTGTTGGCGATGGGGTTGGTGGCTATTGCTATGTCTAGGGTGTTCATAGTGTCCTTGTTGCCCTGGGCATACATATGGGTAGGTTCGCCCGTGTTCAGTAGACATCTATGCGTTTCATTTGTGGCTTCCTCCAGTTTTTTTCCCGCTGCGTCGGCTGTTATTTGACTTTCGTCCCATTGGGGACTTTTGGCGTTCAAATCACCTACCACTATATCTCCAACGAGCAACAGCTGCTTGAGGTCTTCGGTTGTTATTTGGCTATAGGTTCGCTCGGATGGGATGTAGGCGCACACTATTTTTAGTTTTCGGTTGGTCGGTGTGATTACTTCTCCTATTATGGCTTCAATTTGGGGGTTTATGTTGTGGTTTATTTCCGTGATCGCTACTCCAGTTTTGGTGTAGATGGCTACTACTCCTCCTTTCCTATTGGCTCTATTTTTATAAATTGGTGGGTAGTTGTACCCTTTTAGTTTTTTTTTAGGGGGGGGGTTGTCCCGGAAACCCGTCTCCTGGAGGGCGAGGATTTCCGGGGGATTGGGGGCTAACCAGTTTTGGAATTCATCTAGTTTAGTGCTGAGGAACCTGCAGTTCCATTGGAGGATGTGGAGGCCTGCCATCTTAGCTTACCATTTGAAGTATCCCTTGAAAGTAGCGGAGGAAGGTGTCGAAGTGTGATTGCCTGTTGTTTTTATGTCTCTCATCTGGTGGAGGCCCCAGCCCATTAACCAGATTTTGAAATGGTGGCATAGCATAGCGAAACGCATAATTCCGAGCTCAGCAGCGAAAGAGAGAGGACGCGCTCCAGAGTGCAGTCAAGCAGATCGCAACAGTGTGCTCAGTGTGTACCGTGTAGAAAGAGTGATAGTGACCGGTGACGGAGCTGTAGGTAGCCTCCGTCACCAACTAGTTTATACATAGAAGTAATCCAAATCACCGTGGATATTTAGGACTGTGATAGGTTAGATTATGTTTCATGGATCAGTAGCCCGATAGGGCGGCGGTCCCTGGCCTGGCCTTAGAAATAATTAGAATAGAATAGGACGGCCACTTGCACCGCTCTTACAGGACTTCGGGACTACGAACGGTTCAATGCCAGGTAGTGCTAGTGCTAATTTGAAAGGACATGGACTTCCAGCTCTCGCTGATTTTGTCCAGAAGGGGTGGGCCGGGGGATGTGGGTTCTGCCTATTTGTCGCCGGTGTCCGCGCATCGCTTTTGATCAACCTCTCATCATGTTAGTCCGCGCCGTTGGAGGCTGGGTCGTTGGGTGGGGGGGGGGGGGAAGCTGTTGTTCCCTTCTTTTGATTTTTGGTGGTGTCTGGCTCCTGCTTCCTCCTTTGTGGTCACAGTCCAAGGCCCAGTTATTAGGCCCGCACCCTACTTCCCCTTACTGTTTGAGGGGGTGGGGGGGTTGATTTTTACTAACCCCCCCCCCCCCTATAAATTTTTCTGTATTTCTCTGGAGGGGGGTGTTGTACCCTCCATTGCCCAGGGAGTGCATGGACGAAGGATGCTAAACCTCCCAGGGTACCCTGATTATTTTGATGGGTGGTGACAGTACGCAGGCGAGCGGGGAGTCACGCGGTGTCGGAGTGCCATCTAGGGTACCTCGCCCCCCCCCTCCCCCCTAGGTTGTCAAACCCCCCTATCCCGCAGAGTGGAACTTCCATGCCAGGTAGTAAACTCCACGCCTTTTTATAGATACTAGTGAAGGTAAAACAGCTTACGCCCGTGCTTGAAGCTTACGCTTGAAGGCTTACGCTTATGCTTGAAACTTATGCTTACGTTTGAAAGTTACGCTTATGATTAAAGGCTTACACCTGGGCTGTCGCCAAAAACTTACACATTAGCTTAAGGTCTACACTTTAGCTTTAGCTTACGCTTATACAGTAACCGTAATCATCCAAAGAAGGACGACCTGGCTAGGGTCGACCCGTGGCAGCGCTCTCGGTCCAAGAACACGCCGCCCAAATCCCAAATCCCAGATGGCGGTCGGAAAACAAACAAAGGCGCGACCAAAAAAACCCAAAAAAAACCGCGAGATCCCGCCATGACCAACTCGAATTCAAACTCGAACGGGGAAGAGGCGGGCCCCGGGCAATCAGAGGGCAGACTGACTCGCGGGGCAGCCGCCCGTAACAAAGCAGGGGAGACAGAAACCCAGCGAACGGTCGTGACAAGTCTCACATCTTTGCGGTTATGAGGATTTTCCATCGTCTTACCAAAACAGGCATTGTTCATAAGCTTAAAGAAGGCTTTGTCAAATGCAGTGTTGCCGTCCCTTGCACGAAGGCTTGTGTTTTTCATTATGTAATCTTTCATGAAAGCACACTGATCAAATTTAATACCTCTGTGAACCTTTTTTAGTATTAACCCATGTCTGATATAAAACTGCAGTAAGCAATAGTGACAAACGTAATTGAATTTGTCATTCAAATTTGGCACAAGTTTGGTGTCTTCTTTTTTCCCCGTCAAAGACATTTTCTCAATTGCTAATTGAAAATCATTGTGGTAATCATGTAGGTGGTGTGGATACTCCAGGTCGACTTCAAAGATCCAACCCTTTTTGTGATTCCTATCATGTGTCATAATTTTGTTTAACTTTGTTATATCATACGTTGACAAATCATGCAGTCGAAAGTTTTTCAAGCATAATAATTCACACATTGCAAATCCATAAATTTTAGCGTCCAAATACGTAATGAATATTTCCTAAAGGAAAGCTTTAGGAAACGTCCATGGACCATGACACCGACCATTCCAAGTCCTGTAGCGACGGGCGAGGAGCGAAACGGCAGGTGAAAGATATCACTGGAAGCCGCAGCCTCAAACCTGCATGCAGGCGGTTCAGGATATTGGTCGCCTGATGTTGACCTGGGGATGACAACGTCACTCGGCACACCCTGAACGACCAAGCAGCCTTCTCTAGGGACAGCACTGCTTGCTCCACACGGAGAGGGGCCTAGAAAAGGTGGCCTAACCAAAGCTCGTCCCCTAGACCCCAGTTGGCTAGCTGCGGTCAACGGGCATCTTCTCCTGCGGTCAGAAAACAAGAAAGAATAACGGATCCACTCTCATGACGACCACGACCGTACTCAACGTAGTATGCTGGAACATCCGAACCATGCACGACACAGCAGACAGCGGACGCCCTGAACGACGCTCCGCCCTCATTGCCCATGAATTGCGGAGGCTATACATCGACATCGCCGCGCTCAGCAAAGTACGCCTTCCGGACAAAGGCAGCCTCCAAGAACTTGGCGCTGGCTACACCCTCTACTGGTCAGGCAGGCCTGCATCAGAAAGACGGCTCTCAGGCGTGGGTTTCATGGTCAAGACCTCCATTGCGACTAAGCTGGAAAACCTACCAACGGGTCACTCAGACCGCATCATGTCCATGCGCCTCCCACTGAGACACCAGCAACACGTCACCCTTCTCAGTGTCTACTCCCCAACCCTCCTGGCCGGCAGAGCCTGCAGAAAAGGACAAGTTCTACACTGACCTGCGCAGCCTCCAACAGAGCACCCCTGCAGGCGACAAAGTCATCATCCTTTGCGACTTCAACGCCAGAGTGGGCCAGGACTCTGAAGCCTGGAAAGGAGTCCTCGGCAAGCATGGCGTCGGGAACTGCAATGACAATGGCCGCCTACTGTTGGAGTTCTGCGCAGAGCAGCAACTGGTCATTACCAACACTACTTTTCAGCAAAAGGACAGTCAAAAGATCACCTGGATGCATCCTCGCTCCAAAACACTGGCACCTTATCGACTATGTCCTAGTGCGTCAGAGGGACCGCAGCGACGTCCTCCTCACCAGAGTGATGCCCAGCGCAGAGTGCCACACTGACCACCGCCTTGTCCGCTGCAAACTCAGGCTCCACTTCAAGCCAAAACCCAAGAAATGGGGCCCCCCAAGAAAAAGCTTGATTGCCAGCCTTCAGAGTGACGATGTTAGTCCACAAGCTAGGAAGGTCTACCGTGCACCCCCCCCCCCCCCCCCCAGTACTCAATAAGATGGGTTTCAAAGTGTTCCTTAGTATGTCCTGAGATGTTTAAGCCATGTTCCCCGAAAATCCTTAGGAACACACCAGAGATATAGCCGATGGCGCAAGGGTACCCCCATTCACGCTCTTCGCAGGTGCTAAAATGAGGTTGAGAAACATTTTCCTCTAAATAAATCAGAATTCATTCCAGAAACCCAAATCAGGCAATATTATGTCAAGGCACACCTTCTGCATCCTCTGCAAAAAACAGAATGAAAAAATATTGAATCTCTGGCTCACAGTAAAGGTATTTGTGCACCCAGTAAACGACCATTTCCGCGAAATCGCAAAAAAAAGACAAAAATAATGTGTCAGATGCCTTCAGACATTTACTATAGCACTGACAGTCCATTTTCAGGTTTACATCATTGAAACAGGATGTCACAATTATTATAAACTTGACTAGATGATGCTGTGATCACTGTGAGTGCCACAGTGGTTGATTTTGTATCCCTACCCCCAAGTTGTAAAAATACACAAAATTAATTAGAAAAAATTGCTTACGTTATTCCATTTTATTTTGACCTCTCTTTACCTATTAAGTTTCAATAATGTGAGCATAAAGTGCAAGAAAATAAGTAAAGTCGGCATCCTTTACGGTACATTCGTGGTGAATGATAACTTTTTCCCATTTAAAATTGCCGAATTGGGAAACATACGTTGTTTCCGGTACCCACAGAAATTTTGTACTCAACTGATAGGTCTTTGTTAGGTTTTATTGGTTAGGATAGAGTACCACAGTTACTCCCAACCTGATTTTGTGATGCTATGATGCATTTAGGGGCCGCAGTGGCTGAATCTGCTGCCCTACCCCCATTTTACCAGTACGCAAAGTAACGCAAAATAATCATAAAAATTGCTTACATCATACTCCTCTGTTTAAATATTTTTTGTTGCCAGTTTTTTTTTATTAAAGTATGCATATTGAGCATAACAAGTTGTGATCATTTCATTAATTTCAATGTAACCCATCAATTTAATTGTAACTATTTTTAACTGGCTGGTCTTTTATGTGATATTTTACCTAGCGTAAGGCGGGTCTAGTAAGGTCTCCCCTTTTCCTTTCATTTATTTTCATCTAGAAATGTGTAAATATGAATGCGTAATAAAGTTTCATGGTTCCTAATAGCCAAAACAATGTTATCAAAATACTTAGTTTCCACATGTCGACCACGGGATCTCCACTTCCACCTTCTGCAACGTTCAATTTTTTATGGCCGTCTTTAAATCTTATATTGTTCTGGATGCCAATAAGTAAGCTGTCAAGAGCTAGGCAGCATGTTTTCAGAGTTTGGTGTATAGGGGCGTGTCTTCTGGTCAGAACTGCCAGCAGACCGCTTCTGTGTATGGACATGTTTGGAGAATGTGCTAAGGAGACTGATTTTCTATGCCAAATTCGCATAGGGCTGTTTCCGCATGACCCAATCCTTCGAGGTGAGTCCAGCATGGTCCTTACGGTCTGTGAACATTTGTGAAAGTTGTTAAAAAATGACAAGGCTTTTTCAGGGCCCTGGAAAGTCTGTCAATTTCAGTCCTTTTCCTTAAAGTCTGTGAAAGTTTGTACAAAATTACAACGTGCTGGCAGACTTTTGTCTACTTCTTTTTTTTTTTTTTTTTTTCTCCCCCAATTTGTGACTATTCCATTGCGAACGATCATGCTGACGCTTGTTGCAAGTGATCTATATTTAGCTCTGATCATAAAGTGACTGCATGGCCTTTCTGCCGAACATTCTGATTGGTTGTTTACGCTTCTACCGAAGTCCGCCATTCGCTAAGCGTTCTTTTATTTTGGTATCTCTTCATGCATTAGGCACGGAAGCTTCAAATAATTGCTGATACAGAGTGATCTGATTAAAGTGTGTAAACCTTCAGGCTTGATTTTGGGTTTGTGAAACGTTCCTGCTTTTCTGTATGGACCCAGTCCAGAGTAATCAGTGCGTAGATGAAAGATGGTGGCCTGGCTCTCCCTGTTTAGCTTCTTGATGTCATCTGCCCACGGGCTGCAGCCGCCATTCTGCTGTTGCCAATCACTTTGTTGTTGTAGTGTCTCCATTCCCAGCTAGTCCAGAATGCACTGGAATCCACTGCAGCACTATTTTGTGGACAGGGCATCCAGTCTATCTTGAAGCTTCTTGGTGAGATCAGTGGATCAAGCTGCTGCCTTTCCCTAGCTAGTGCTCTGCTGCTGTGTTGAGCACCTGCAGATCTGTACGATAGTTGGAGCTGTTGCCACCAGCTGGTAAGGAGAGGGAGGTAGTAGTGCGGTCTGCACAACAGATGTACACGCCACTTCCTTCATTCCGCACGGCATCTTGTGTGGTATCACAGCTGCAGTGAGGGTAGCGCTTGTGCACAACCTCCAGCAAGATGGCTTTGTGCGGTGCCGCGACCTTTGGCAAAGAGTCCTGGAACATTGTTTATGTTGTCTTGAAGGCTCTTTCGAGATGTCCAGGTATCTGTAGGGAGCTGTTCACACATCTTTGGGCTTGGTTCCAGGACGTCAGTGTTAGCCCTTTGCAGGACCTTCAGTTGGCGGTTCAGATTTGGGCGGTTCAGATTTGGACATTTCTGACGGTTCTTGGTCTGCTCCTGTAGTCTCCCATGCTGTCGGTGTTTAGTAAGTTTCTTCATCGTGTGTGCTGTTCTGCATTCCAGTGGCTCCAATGTCCTCCATTTCCTAAATTGGGGTGCTCCAGATGGCTCTAAGAATGTCACTGCATCATGAGAATGACCCATGTTCTGCATCTTGTCAAGCCTGGCTTTTTGGGTTTTGCAGGCAGTGTTTCATGTTGTCGATGTATCTTGGTACCGCACGACTGGTCTGACCGAGCAGATGTTTGCTTGTGCCAGGATGCTGTAATTTGCGCCAATGTGGTCCCCACCAGTTTCTTCATCAGAGACTTTTTTTTTGCAGCTCTAGCTTCCATGGCTTCAATGTGAGGCCTCCACGTGAATCCAGTAATTTATTTGTTGCCAGTAAAGTTGGCCTGTCTGTCTTTGGTACTCGAAGGTCTCCAGTTTTGAGGTGACCTCTTCCGTCTGATTGAAAGAGATGGTCTAGCTCAGTTTGAGTGGCCTCTTTCAGTCCAGCTGCTGACTCTATTGGCAGCATCCTGGATTCTGGAGGATGCTATTTCTTTATGTTTTCTGGAGGATGCTATTTCTTTATGTTCTGCTGCGCTCCACACTGCAAAGTCATCCGCATGGAGGATGTTCGAGACGAACCTTGGTACTGTTGTACTGATGTCATTAATGTAGATCAAAAACAGCATTAGACACAACATCTCCCTGAGGTACACCTTCCCCGAGTTTGACAAGAGTGCTGAATGTGCAGACGATAGAAGCTTCAGCGGCAGCCCCTGTTAAGCATGCCTTAAATAAAAAGAATTACAATTAAATTGATGGGTCACATTGAAATTAATGAAATTATCACAAATGTTTATGCTCAATATGCATATTTTGTTAAGAAAACTGGCAACAAACATATTTAATCAGAGGAGCAATTGTTATGATCATTTTTCGTTCCTTTGCGTACAGGTAAAATGGGGGTAGGGCAGCAGATTCAGCCACTGTGGCCCCTAAATGCATCACAAAATCATAAAATCAGGTTGGGAGTAACTGTGGTACTCTTTCCTAAACAATAAAACCTAAAAAAAGACCTATCAGTTATATACAAAATTTCTGAGGGCATCGGAAACAACATACGTTTCCCAATTCGGCAATTTTAAATGGGAAAAAGCTATCATTCACCACGAACATACCGTAAAGGATGCCGACTTTCCTTACTTTCTTGCAATTTATGCTCACATTATTTAAACGTAATAGGTAAAGAGAGGTCAAAATAAAATGGAATAACTTAAGCAATTTTTTCTAATTAATTTTGTGTATTTTTACAACTTGGGGGTAGGGATACACAATCAACCACTGTGGCACTCACAGTGATCACAGCATCACCTAGTCAAGTTTATAATAATTGTGACATCCTGTTTTAATGATGTAAACCTGAAAATGGACTGTCGGTGCTATAGAAAATGTCTGAAGGCATCCGACACATTATTTTTGTCTTTTTTTGCGATTTCGCGGAAATGGTCGTTTACTGGGTGCACAAATACCTTTACTGTGAGCCAGAGATTCAATATTTTTTCATTCTGTTTTTTGCAGAGGATGCAGAAGGTGTGCCTTGACATAATATTGCCTGATTTGGGTTTCTGGAATGAATTCTGATTTATTTAGAGGAAAATGTTTCTCAACCTCATTTTAGCACCTGCGAAGAGCGTGAATGGGGGTACCCTTGCGCCATCGGCTATATCTCTGGTGTGTTCCTAAGGATTTTCGGGGAACATGGCTTAAACATCTCAGGACATACTAAGGAACACTTTGAAACCCATCTTATTGAGTACTGGGGGGGGGGGGGTGCACGGTAGACCTTCCTAGCTTATGGACTATGTGAAAGCTGCCTTTCAGACAGATTTACAGCGCAGGCTCAAAGACACAGCGGACCCAGCAGACTCCTCCCCTGAAACACTCTGGGAACAACTGAAAACTGCTATTGCAAATTCCTCTGCAGAAGTCTTGGGTTTCGCTAGAAAGAGGAGCAAAAACTGGTTTGACGAAAATGATGTAGAGATCCAGGAACTCCTAGCAACAAAACAAAAGAGCCGCCCATCAGGCCCACCTAGCCCAGCCTTCCTGCCCTGTGAAGAAGTCCGTCTTCCGCCTCGTCTGCAGCAGTCTCCAGCGCAAGCTCAGAGACCTCCAAAACGAGTGGTGGACCAGACTCGCACAGAGGACCCAGCTCTGCGCTGACAACGGTGACTACAAGGGCTTCTACGAAGCACTGAAAGCAGTGTATGGCCCCTGCGGAGCGCTAATGGACAGGCATTGCTCACAGATAATACCTCCATCTTGAACCGCTGAGCGCACTGTTCAAGAAGCAGTCATCCTTCAAATCCCACACCTCCCAGTAAAGGTTGAATTGGACGAACCGCCCACCGCTGAAGAGACTCTCACAGCCATCCACCAGCTCAAGAGTGGCAAAGCAGCAGGCATTGATGGAATACCGCCAGAGATCTGGAAACATGGAGGCCCAGCACTGCACAACAAGCTCCACGACCTCTTCCTATGCTGCTGGGAGGAAGGAACACTACCAAAGGATCTCCGTGATGCAGTCGTCATCACCCTGTACAAGATAAAGGCGAGAAGTCTGACTGCTCCAACTATCGTGGAATTACCCTGCTGTCCATTGCCGGGAAAATTATTGCAAGGCTGCTCCTGAATCGGCTGGTACCTGCCATCGTCGAAGACCACCTCCCAGAGGGCCAATGTGGCTTCAGAGCCAACAGGAGCACCACCGACATGGTCTTTGTGCTGAGACAGCTTCAGGAGAAGTTCCGCAAGCAGAACAAAGGGCTGTACATAACGTTTGTTGACCTACAAATTCGTTCGACACTGTGAGCAGGCAAGGCATGTGGAAGATCCTGGAGCGACTTCGCTGTCCCCCAAAGTTCCTCAGCATGATCGTCCAGCTACACGAGGACCAGCAAGGCCAGGTGTCACACCAGGGAGGAAGAATATAAGTCACTCGGAATATTTGGATATTTGTTTCGATTTTAATGATTTGATCTTCTCATTCGCACGACAAACAATAGACAGGACTTATACAAACCTACGCAATATTCACTCAATTCATACATGCATCTGTAAAATACGCACACCCTCAACCATTCGCACAATGTTCACAGCACTAACCACACATCCTACACTTATTGTTCCACTACAATGTCACATCTCAATGTCTGACGAAAATAACTGACACTAATTAATGCTTAGATCCTCGAACGATTAAACAGTTTGATTACTCCGACCGTGGATAAAGATGAATGTAGCGTCGCTGCTTGTTGATTCAGCCACACCACTGGTCGAATAATCCGGCGCACTGTCTCTCGCGATGACACGTCGAAGCTCCACACGCACACCGTCAGGATCAACTTGTTATCTCGTACACCACGTTGATTGATTACATTTCCACATGAAGCATACACAAATCCAACTTCTCAGCTGGTGATAAGGGAGGGAAGCATCTATAACACATACAAAACGTATCTCTCCATAAGAAATCCGCCATCGCTAAAAAGTTACTTCCGCCGGAATGACGACACTGTAGCGATGACGACCGCTAACGGCTTCCGGACGTTGTCGCCGATTCCCGATCGTTTCCGACATCGAATAAATATTAAATAACAGTCAATCCAAAATATCATGCACACACACGAATACGACATATTTCCGCACAACACATAACCTCTCACCACGATCCGAATCATTCATTTCAAAATCAACAGGCTCTACAAAACGTTTCGATCATTCCATTCATCCCCGCGCGCCGATCGCCAGACGACACCGCAAACTCGCCGATGCGCGCCGAATATCATACAATCTCAGATCTAGAGCCGAACAACTAATACATTTTCCGAATCTACTACTTAACAAACGCGAATCAGCTATATAATAAACAAATACATACCCAAAGATGCGTGAAAAGTTTACTCAGTCTTCGACTATCTTGTGCTTGTCCCAGCGCCCACGACTGATGGCCGTTGACAAATTCACCGTTATAATTAGCCGGTTACATGCGTAGTTATACACAACTACTTACTGTGTTTACACAACCAACATTGAGCATTTAGCTTCACTAACATTCTATCCTTCGATAGATAACACGAGGCACACCACACCGCCTCAATTCCTCACAAAAACTAACTTTTAACTCGAGAGCAAAAATCTCTCATGTCTGACTGTCTTCCAAACGATTCACAGTGACGTAACTCTTCAAACCAACATCCTACGTCACATGTTCCAAACACACATCTTACGTCACATGTTCTTGACGTCACTAAAAAGTACATGCCATGACCGCAACACACAACATAGAACGAAAGTTCTCCACGAAAGAAAATACTGCATAATGATTAAAATAAATTGTGACACCAGGTCAGACTCAACAATGACCTCTCAGAACCATTCCCTATTCTCAACGGTGTAAAGCAGGGCTGCGTGCTGGCACCGACCCTCTTCACCATCTTTTTTAGCATGATGTTGAAGCAGGCCACACTGGACCTCGACGATGACGATGCAGTGTACATCAGGTATCGTCTCGATGGCAGCCTGTTCAACCTCAGACGACTGCAGGCCCACACCAAAACCCTAGATCAACTGATTCGTGAGCTGCTTTTTGCTGATGACGCTGCCCTCGTTGCACACACAGAGTGAGCCCTGCAGCGCATCACGTCCTGCTTCGCAGACGCTGCCCAGCTCTTTGGACTCGAGGTCAGTCTGAAAAAGACAGAGGTCCTTCATCAGCCAGCACCCACGGTAGAGCATCGCCCTCCCCACATCACCATCGGCGATTCTGAACTAAAGTCAGTGCACCAGTTTACTTACCTTGGCTGCATCATCACGTCGGACACCAAGCTGGACAAGGAGCTTGACAGCAGGCTGGCAAAAGCGAACAGAGCTTTCGGGCGACTATTCAAGTGGGTGTGGCACAATCAACAGCTTAAAACAGGCACCAAGATCAGCGTGTACAGAGCTGTCGTCCTCACCACCCTGCTGTATGATTCCGAGTCCTGGGCCCTCTACCGCAGCCAACTACGACTTTTAGAACGCTTCCACCAGCGCTGCCTGCGTACCATCCTGGGCATTCACTGGAGTGACTATGTCACCAACGTCGAGGTCCTTGAACAGGCAGAAACTGTGAGCATCGAGGCTTTGCTGCTGCGGACGCAGCTCCGCTGGGCGGGGCATGTCTCCAGGATGGAGGATCATCGCCTACCCAAGATCACCCTGTTCGGCGAGCTTGCCACTTGACACTGAGACAGAGAGGCACCAAAGAAGAGATACAAAGACGGTCTCAAGAAGTCACTTAGTACCTGCCAAATCGACCACCATCAGTGGTCTTTGCTTGCTGCGGTCCGTGACACCTGGCGCTCCACCATTTACAAGGCAGCTATCTCCTTTGAGGACTCTCGCAGAGCTAGCCTTAAGAACAAGCGGCTCAGGAGAAAAAACAGAGATGCTGCAACTCAGAACCCTGGCCAGACCTTCCCCTGCAGCCACTGCGGTCGAACCTGCCTGTCCCGGATTGGCCTCTGCAGCCACGAGGAGGCCGGCAGACGTCGTGGGCAACCCCTATAAAATCTTCGTTCGAGAAGTCAAGCCAAGAGACGTAATGAATGACCTTGACCTTGAGGGTCAAAGTCAAGGTCATTAAGATATTTGTTGTTGGCTTTGGCATAGTTATTTGTGGCTGTACTTATACCTCCTCTCAATCCACGTTCCACCATTTCACCCATCGTTTGATCAGACAGCAGGTCTATAGATATCTTACTGGATTTTAAAAAAGCATCCCATGTCATGCCAGGACTAGTTATGTAGCAAGCTGGGTCAAGACTGTAGTGCAACAGACCCTTTTCACGATAACTTTCAAATACGTCTGCTTGCAAACAAACGTCAGCTTTCAAGTACTGATCATGGTAATCACCAATCGTTTCACACCCTAGTTTATCCCATGCTTCAAGAGCATGCTGGTATTCAGAGTCAGAAATACCTTTACCATTTAAGGTAGAATAAAATTCTTCTTTTGGAGGTAGTCTCCTTCTTCAAACACAACCCAGTGATCAATGTACTCGTAGGGATAGACTCCATTTTTTATCAACTCTTGCTCAAAATATTTACTTGTTAATGAAAACTCAGTCAGTCCTTCTGCCAGACTAGCAAGCCCTAAAGACAAATGTTGCATGGAGTCATAAAATGCTAATTTGTTTAGCCTAAAAGTCAAGTATTTCTCAGTTGTCTGGGCAATACAACTAATTTCTTTGTAAGACTCATCCACAGCCTGTATGATAATGTGTGAATCATACCCCTTGAGATTGTGGAAAAAGATAGGCAGTTTATATGCCTTGGGATCTATTTTTAATTTCAAGTTACATGCACCATGTGCAGCACCTCTGTAACACCCAGTTATGTGGTCATGGTCGAGAACTTTATTACCTCCTAGGGGTTGTTCACACAACCTCCCAGAGGTTGTTCACAAATCCAACACATCGCTGCCATATTAAAATTATGTTTCTCTTCTTCTGTTATTACCAAAGGCATCTTACAGTTTTCCAGATAATCTACTACGTTACTGTACAGTTGTCTCATTTCTGTTAAAAACTTAGCTGCTGCATTTTCACCTCTGTAGATAACAGGTTCTGTATGCTGACCATCTGACCTAACAAGAATGTAACCGAAAAAACACACCACTTAGTCACTCAATTTTACAGTCTTTGGTAATGATTCTGGAGCAGGGCCCTCATATGGTAGAACAGTGATTCAAAATCAGAATACACTACAAACGGCAGCTTTTGCTGTTTCTCATAGTTCTTAAAATAAACCTGGCTACCAGGATCTGGATACCTAAGTACTGTTTGAATGTCATCAGGTGACCTGCAATGTTTAACATGTTTATGTGCTACTTCAATAGAGGAAATCCTTTGTAAACATCTTTTACACACTTCTTGTTTGCCATTGTGTTTTGTTGTATGCCCATGAATAAGACATGCCATACTCCTGATAATTGTGTAGTGAAAGTTATCGCCGGAGCCAGAGCTTATTAATAACATGTCAACATGTTTATCTTCTGACGGACCGTATGTTGGGGCAAATGGTGATACTCTAATTGGTTCTAACTTGTTTGGAGACTCATTATCCCATACATACACATTCACAGATTTACCAGGATTTAATTTTTCAAACAAGTCTATGTCCTCCACCTTAACAGGAAAATCTATGCCACTGAAGTTGAGTTCGTTTTCAAATTTGGTATAGTTCGATACACGCTCAGGTTTTGTTTTTATATAATGCACTTTGGCAAGCACACACCACATGAAACAGAGATTATCTTTGTTCTGTATATTGACGATATTCTTTTTGTCTGCAACCTCTTTTAATAATAATAATAATTACGGTATTTATAATGCGCTTATCTTATAATAATTATAACTCTAAGCGCGCACTCACAACTCGCACACGCATGCGCACACTTTAGACAATGACTCATGTAACACAAATAGTTAAAATACATTACGACGGTCAGCTTGGGGTGGGGAGTGTGGTGATATAGTGCTAGAACTGTTGAGTTTTGAGGGCGGACTGGAAGGAGGAGAGAGAGTGTTTCTGACGGAGAGAGAGTGGGAGAGTGTTCCAGGTGGATGGACCGTATACTGAGAAAGAGCGGGGGCCGAAAGTGCTGAGTTTGGTGCGGGGGATGAGGAGGCGGAGAGGGTCGGAGGCGGAGCGGAGGGAGTGGGGAGGAGTGTAGGGGTGAAGTAAGTTGGAGAGATAGTTAGGAGCGTAGTTGTTCAGGGATTTGTAGCAGAGAGACCCACATGAACCCCTTCTGGCAACTGTGAAACGGCGCAAGCTTGCTTGGTTTGGCCACGTGACCCGACACAACACCTTGTCCAAGACTATCCTCCAAGGCACTCTCGAAGGAAGTCGTCGGCGAGGTCGTCAGAGAAAGAGTTGGGTCGCAAACATAAAAGAATGGACCGAACTCGAGATGCCAGACTTGCTTGCCACCGCCCAAAATAGAACTCAGTGGAGAGCACTGTCTGTTGCTGCTGCCTTTCAGTCCCCCAAACGCCCAGTTCGGGCAAGGGACTGATGATGATGATGAGCAGAGAGACAGAATCTTGTATTGGATGCATTGGGGGATGGGAAGCCAGTGAAGGAGCTTGAGCAGGGGAGTGATGTGGTCGGATTTTTTTTTTTTCTGAGGACGAGGCGGGCAGCATTGTTCTGGACGCGCTGGAGAGTGAGAGTGGTGGAGTGAGGAAGGCCGGAAAAGAGAGAGTTGCAGTAGTCGATGCGAGATAAGATGAGAGAGACAGCGAGTTTGGTGGCAGTTTCGGTAGTGAGGTATTTTCTGATCTGACTGATGCGGCAGAGGTGGAAATAACATGCCTGGGCCGTGGCGGAGACGAAGCTGGTCATTGAAAGAGAGGAATCGAGGATAACGCCGAGGTTCTTGACCGAGTCAGAAAGGGAGATGGGGGTGCTGTCGAGTTGAAGGTGGAGAGAGGGAGGGAGCTGGGAAAGTTTCTGACGAGTGCCTACCAGCATGGCTTCCGTTTTGTCGTCGTTCAGTTTGAGCTTGTTTGCTGTCATCCAGTTTTTCATGTCTTCATAGCAGTCAGCTGTGCGAGTCAGTAGTGTCTGAGTGTTGTCGAGTTTGTCTTTGTCTAGTAGTTGTGAGTCGTCAGCGTAGAGGTGGTGGTGTTTGTGGTGAGAATGGATGATGTTGGACAGGGGGGAGGTGTAGAGTGTGAAATGGATGGGCCCAGAACGGACCCTTGAGGAACGCCGCAGGAGAGCGTCACTGGGTTGGAGGAGACGCCGTCGATTGTGACGGACTGCTGTCTGTCGGAGAGGTAGGAGAGAAACCAGGAGTGAGCAGAGTCAGTGATGCCAAAGGAGTGGTGAAGGTGGTGGAGGAGGATAGAGTGGTCTATGGTGTCGAAGGCGGCAGAGAGATCGAGTAGCGTAAGAAGGGAGATGTTGCCCGAGTCAGTGGAGAGAAGCAGGTCGTTAAGGATATGTAGAAGGGCTGTTTCAGTGCTGTGATGTTTGCGATAGGCAGACTGGAAGGGACTGAGGAGGATGTTGTTGGCGAGGTGGAGGTTGAGTTGGTTGAGTACAACCTTCTCAAGAAGCTTGGACAGGAAAGAGAGATTGGAGACTGGGCGGTAGTTCTTGAGTTCGTTTGGGTCGAGGTTGTGCTTTTTGAGGAGAGGACGGACGATGGCGGACTTGAAGATATCGGGGACGGAGCCATTTTCTAGAGATGTGTTGATGATGTCGGTAATGAAGGGCAAACGTTTTGGGAGGCCGTCCCGGTAGAGGGAAGCTGGGAGGGGGTCTAGTTCGCAGGTTTTGAAAGGCATGGACTTTATGGTCTTGAGGACTTTATCCTGAGAGACGGGGCGGAAGGACGAGAGGGGAGTGCCGGAAAAGGGGGGGTCAGGAAGGCAAGGCGGAGGAGGCAGAGTGTAGAGTGTGTTGCGCAGAGTTTGGATTTTGTCGGAGAAATAGGAGGAAAAAGCGGACGGAAGTTCTTCTTTGCTGTCTGTGTTTGGAAGAGGAGAGTCTTTAGAAGTGCCTAGGAGTGTGTTCATGGTAGCGTAGAGGGTTTTGGAAGAAGTGGATTCCAGGATTTTGTTTTGAAGGTGTTTGCGTTTGGAGTCGGAGATCATTCTGCAGACTTTGGATCTGGTGGTTTGGAAGATCTCTCTGTGAACGGTGAGGTCAGATGAGCGCCAGCAGCGTTCCGCTTGTCGACGCTCGCGCTTGGCCTCAGCTATGTCGTCAGTGAGCCAGGGGGAGGGGAGTCGGTTGGGTATGGAACAGGTGGTGACAGGGGCATGGGTGTCTAGAAGTTTACGAAGGGAGGAATTGAAATGGGATGCAAGATCGGGAGAGGAGTCGGGGTCCAAGAGAAGGTCGACAGCTTCGTCGAAGAAGTTCTCTTGGTTGACAGATTTTAGTTTGCTTGAGTTTTTTTCGGGGGAGGTAGGTTGAGGGCGACGAGAATAGCGAGGTGGTCGGAGGGAAGTACAGAAGAGGTGTCAGAGTCGAGGAAGAGTTGATCGGAGGTGCTGGTGATGATCCAGTCGAGGGTGTGGCCGAGTCGGTGGGTGGGTTTAGTGATGTGTTGTGTAAGATTGTGGTTTGAAAGTGACGTGCAAAGGCGTTTTGTGTCGGGGTGGTCAGGTTTGTCGAAGTGGACGTTAAAGTCGCCAAGAAGGATGTGTTTTCCGGGTCGTGTGTCGAGGAGGAGATCGAACTCTGTGAGGAACATGGAGTTTGTGAGTTTGTTTTGAGAGCTTGGAGGGGGTCGATAGATACATGAGAAGATGAGGGACTGGCCAGGGAGTGTTGCTACGGCCTCGACAGATTCAAAGGAGGGATGAGCAAAAGGGAGAGACTGAGAGAAGGAGAGGTGAGCAGAGAGACAGTCCCTGTAGATGATGGCAATGCCACCCCCTCTGGAAGCACGCGGGAAGGGGGCCAGGCGGTAGCCACTCGGAGTGACGCTGGCGATGATGGGTTCATCGCCAGCTGAGCGAAGCCACGTTTCGGTGATCACGACAACATCTAGGTCATTGTCTAGGATGAAATCTGAAATCACGTCGGCTTTGCCATCTTTGCAGACAGACTGTGCATTGAACAGACACAGTTTTAGGTTGGATGAGCCAGAAGAGGAAGAGGGAGAAGAAACGGACAAAGAAGAGGAGAAAGGAAGAGAAGGGTGGGGAGGGGGGAAAGAGGGTGGAGGGGGAAGGAGGGGGGAGAGGGGGGAGGAGGACAAGACGGGGAAGGAGAACCGGGCAAGAAAGAGGATGCGAGAGGAGGTGGAGGGGGAGGAGGAGGAAGGAGAGTAGGAAAGCTGAGGTAGAGGGAGGGGGAGGGCGAAGGGGAGGAGAAAGGGGGGAGAGGGGACGAGGAGGAAAAAGCAGGCGAAGGAGGAGGGGGTGAGGGGAGGAAGGGGGAGGAGGGCGGGGGAGGGGGCGGCCGAGCAAAGCAGGGAGCAGTAGATGAGCAAGAGACTAAAGGAAATGGGAAAAGAAGGAAGGGAGGTGGATAAATCGAGGAGGCGGGGGGAGGCGGAAGGGGTGGAAGAGCATAGGAAAAGGGGAAGAAGTGTGTGGTTGTGTTTGTGGTGATGAGTCCCGCCTTTTGCTAATTCCGCCCCTGTGGCCTCTCTTTCGTGATCGGATGCCGCATAAGGCATCTGCAACACTGTCAGCGGCACCGGCCGCGCAGTAGGTGGCGTGGCGACGTAGAGATAGCAGTTGTTGGCGTGTGTATTTGATGAGCATGATTGTTTGTGAGGACAAGAAAGAGGAAGACGAGAAGAGGGTTCATGAGGGTGTGTGTGTGTGAGTAAGTGTGTGTGTGTGTGTGTGTGTGTGTGTGTGTGTGTGTGTGTGTGTGTGTGTGTGTGTGTGTGTGTGTGTGTGTGTGTGTGTGTGTGTGTGTGTGTGTGTGTGCCGGTGTGTGTGTGAGCGGTGTGGTAGGGGAGCGACCTGATTTCCGGTCGGTCAGCGGCGAGATCGGGCAATGGCGCCGAAAGTGGGGAGAGGGAGATGTCGACGAGAGAGCACACGAAAACCTATAGAACGGTAGGAACATGAACGAGTCTACAACAACCAAGCAGCAGATGCAACCACGGGTGGCAAACAGTAAACATATCACACACTAGCACGCAGCACATGAAAACAGGGCGCGGAAAGGCCCGGCGAACCCACGCTGCGGAAGAAGCAAAATGGCGATGTAAACAAAAATTCAAATGACAGACACAATTCAATACGATACCACTCAAACAGCAACCAGATCCGACGAAACACAAGCATAATCCTCATCAGCACACTCTTATACGATACTCAGCAGACTTTCAGCACACGAAACACGTACATCCAACGAAAAACCACCAAACACTGGGAGCGAAAACACGTGGTAGGTCGCACAAACAAGATGGCGCCCGTCAGTTCCAACCATGATTTACCTAATATAGGATGATACCTTGATTGCTTCAGTTGCACTTCATGTACATGACCTTCATGCCAACCAGACCCTTTCATTTTTGCTCTGTCAATTGCTTCTAGGAAGTCTAGCAACATTTTGTCTCTAAACACTTTTTCCAATTCTCTTCTTGCATTAACAGTTTGTTGTTTTGTTGAGATAAACGATTTTATTGCTTCAGCATCTACCCTAATAAATTCTATTTCGCCAACAACCTGAATCTTTACACTACCAGCAAGAAGATTATCTTGTATGACAGAAAAGGAGTTTTCTATTGATTCATAGACATTGTAAGTGTTGGATATAGGCAAGTTTGTTGTGTGAAACACGTTTCTTAAGCTTGATGGGTTTTGTGCATTGTCCGTCATTGTTATTTGTCTGACAAAATAATAAATAGTAAAAATTACACCTTATGTAATACCGCTTTATTGGCTGTAACCCTTACAATAAACAAATTTAGTTTATATAGTTCACTCACCAAAACAAATCATCCACTTCGAAGGTATGTGTCTTAAGGTCTGGTGCTGCTCATGCTTCAGGTGTAATATCACTTTATTGACTGTAACACTTTCAATATAATAATGTAGTTTACTTAGTTGACAGAATATGTGTTCACACATTGTCTCAAACCAGTCAAAGTTAGCATCATAAACTTTAAAAGTATGTGTCTTAAGATCAACAGTCTTGTAATCATAATGTGGTGGATCATCAGAATATTCCAAAGTTACATTATATGCCATATATATCTTCGTTGGTGTTGAGAGTTTTATCACAGGCTCAAACGGGTGTTTAAAATGTTTTTTTAAGTCATAAAAGTGCTCAACTTCTTTGAAGCTCTCTGTGATATCAAACGCTTGCCCGCTTTGTCTGTCTGTCTTTTTTTTTTATGACCAAACCAAAAGTATAAATTAATTTTCTAATTCATACCCAATGGGCTGATCTGTCTTTAAAATAAGCTTTAGATGATTTCAGTTTGTTTTTCACATCGTCTCGTTTGTGTTTAATGGGTATTACATCGTTTTCTCTAAGACAGTCTTCAAAGCTCTCACGATCCTTACAGTAAAATAAACAGATAAACGTTAGTTGTTCATGAAAATCTTTTAGTACAGCATTATATTTTTGAGTGAGAATCCATACACTGATGTTTGCATGCCTGCCACTGAAGGCAAACTCTGCTAATGTGTTTCTCTTCTTGACAATGCCCTTCTCTGCAGAGCAATCATCAACAATAAACAAAGTTGGCTGTAATTCAAATTGCTTGTAAAAATACTGCAGGTAGTCATTCAGTTTTTTCTCAGGGTCGACTAAGTAAATGTTGTGATCAGACCAAATAAATAAACAGTTGTGATAAGCTTTGTTATGTTTGATAGTAGGACAAAATATCACAATGTTTTCAAAATGGCAGTTGTATCTTGTTTGAAAGAGGTCAAGAACAAATTCAGTTTTCCCACAGCCTATGGCACGACAAAACAAACCACAGTGTGGGTCACGTGTCATCAAGTTCATTTTAAAACACAATATAATTTTAATATATGACACCACTTAGTCTGCTTTCTTTGATATTGAGTTGAGCATCATAAATCAGATATAAATATATATTTATTGCTCCAGCAGTTTCAGTCTTTTTTTGTATCTGAATTTAGATGCCATCACTACCGTTTTTGACAGTAAGACCTGAACCGTGTAGGTAGTCGTCGTCTGTACTACGCAGATCTAGCCAAAGAGCATACTTGTCTGTTAGGTATTGATTAATTCTTACATCATACAGATGTAGATCTTTGCATTCTATGTTTGCCGGTTTTTCTCTAAGCCTTCCACCTACCCATTTTGTGATCTCGTCATAGTGCTGATAAGGTAGCATGTCTGAAACATACACTTGATTAGGATGCCTTCGATTGTACAGGATAAATGTGTAATCTTTGGATTAAAAAAAAAATTCTTACTCCCTTTTGAATGGATGTTTGGGTTCAATAAACAAAATAAGTATACCTTTCAGTGACTTAGCAGGTGTGTTCAGGTTAATGTTTCACATTGGATCACCTTGTCTTTGTGCATTAAACTGTGTCTTATCACACGTTCATAAAAAAATCATCAGTTTTGTCTCATACTGAAATTGTATGAGTTTGGCTAGTTCAGTTTCTGTGACAATTTCATATTCCAAAGAGATGTTAGAGATTTTATATGTTGCGTCTGTGTCTGTTGTTCTAATAACTTTGGAGTAGTTGTTAAAAGTTAGTTCAAAGCTTAGGCGGTCATTCAGTGCTCCTTGGTAATAAGGCAAATGCGCTGTTAGGATTTCAAATTCAAGTGGAACATAAAATCTATTGCCGTATGTTTCAGCCAATATAACGTCCTCAATTGCTGATGTTGATTTGTCTCCAGCATCGATTCTAAGTTTGGCAACATTATTAGACTGTATGCCTTGGTAAACATGATCTTTTCTTTCTTCTTGAGTGAGCCAAAGATCTTTGTAGCAGTAAAACACATCAGCATCATCTAGACTAAACACTTCCTGGCCTTCAAGTTTTACTTTAATAGTTCTAATAATTGCTCTGCCAAGGTTGTTAACTAGTGTTCTGTTTGCATCAGATTTTGATAAAAGTTCAATATTAAACCAGGAACAATAACGTCACTGGGACCTAGGTTTGGAAACTTGACAGTAAGAGTTTGGTTTTGATCTATCATGCTAGGATTGTTTGTGATAACAATTGATTTCCTAATGCCACCAACACCTAAAGGTTCACATAGTTTTCTATAACTTCCATCCGTAGGGTGATGCCATTTTATTATGCAAAAATCAAACAAAATTAATTAATAAAAACAATGGTAGCGGGAGGATCTAACTGTGATGATTTTGAAATAGATGATATGCATGACTATGATACTAGTGCAACAGATATGACTGGAATGGTGAATACTTCTAGTATGTATCACGCACTGTTAAAAGACAAAGTAAACTCATTTTATGATAGTGTTGGTGACCACCCAGAAGTTATGGATCCTAATCAGTTTGAACTTGATAAAGGCCACTTATTTGTAAATACAGACAAAGGAAAAGTGCAATTGACTTATTAAAAAGATCAAGCTAAGTTTAGAGCTTTAAGTACAATCAAAACTGACGTTGGTGGTGAGGCAGCACTGCAGCGTTACCTTGGTGTTGGTAGTAAGAAGTTACCACCTCGAATTGTCAGCACCCTTCACGACATGCAAACAATGTTGCCAATTGGACAAGAAATTGAAATGACAGAAATTAAAAGACTGCCAGAAATAGCAAACAAGGTAATACAAGAAACCTCATTTACAGAAGGGCATATAAATGAGGCTATGAAAACAATAGAAGACTCTCCTTTGACAATGCAGGAAATTATAGGTTTGGGTAAATCACTGCAAACAATCAGTGATGAAATGGTGAATAATGAAGCCATACTAGGTGAGATTGATAAACACATAGAAATAGAAAAGGAAAAACTAGGTACAGCAGACAATGAGAATCCTGACACAGAACTGAAACAAAGAATACAACACAGATTAAATTATTTGCAGATAGAAAGATCAGCGCGACTAGAAGTGATTGAAATTGGGAAAGAAAAACTGAAAAAACAGGTCTACAGGATTAGAGAAACTATACAGAAAATACTTCAGGAAGACACAACTTTGGCTGAGAGATTGAAAACACTTTTCAGAGAGCAGGGTATCACTATTGCAAGTTTAATTACTGCTCTTGGATTTATTATCAGTACTGTTGTGTTAGCTGTAATGGGTGGTGGTGGTGGCTCAGTCCCGGCTCCGACACCTCCCGTTCCATCAGACCCAAAAGATTTACAGACATGGGTTAAAAAAAAGTTGTCTCATATATCAGACTTGCTTAAGAAATTTGCTGTGAAAACAATGGATGCTTTGCCTGGCATAATAGGTAGTGTTGTCAGTTGGCTGATCAGTACAGCAGGAAAGGTAGTAGAGTTTATGGCAGAGCATGCGTGGATCTTTTTGGTGACAGTAGGAGGCTTAATAGTGGGTTATTTAATGAAACAGGTAAAGAAGTAATATTCCTAATCTTGAACTTTGAACTTGTTTATGTCGCCATTTTGCCACCACGTGTTTTTGTGCTCCCAGTGTTTTAGTGCTTTTCGTTGGATGTACCGTGTTTATGTGTGCTGATAGTCTGCTGAGTATCGCATTAGAGTGTGCCGTGGCGCCGATGAGGATTGTATGCTTGTTTTTGTCGGATCTGCTTGCTGCTGACTTGGTATCGTATTGAATAGTGTCTATCATTTGAACTTTGTTTTACGTCGCCATTTTGCCTCCCCCACAGCGTGACCGGTTGCGGGCCTTTCCCGCTGACCTGTTTTTACGTGCTATGTGCTAGTGTGCTAAGTGTTCACTGTGTGAGTCTGTTCGCTACCCGCATCTGTTGCTGGTTGTTGTTCATGTTCCTACCGTCCTATAGGTTTTACGTCTGCTGCCCTAAATTTGTTATTTCCCGTCGACATCTCGCCCTCCCCACTTGTGATCTCGCCGCTGACCGACCATGTTTGTCCTCTTGTAATTTTCTTCCCCTGTATCCCTTCTGCCCTTTCAGTGTTGGTTTTTGCGTATTATCAGCGTCGCTCCCCTACCACACTCACACACGCACACACACAGACACACACACACACACACACACACACACACACGCACGCACGCACGCACACACACACACACACACACACACACACACACACCTACTGTACTTTTTCTCCCTTGCGTATTATCAGGTCGCTCCCCTTCCACACCGCTCACACACACACACCGACACACACACACATCACACACACACACACACACACACACACACATACACACACACACACACACACACACTCACACACACCTTACTGCACCCTCGTCCCGTCTTTCTCTTTCCTGTCCTCACAAACAATCATGCTCATCAGATACACACGCCAACAACTGCTATCTCTACTTCACCAGGCCACCTACTGTGCGGCCGGTGCCGCCGACAGTGTTGCAAATGCCTTACGTGGAATCCGGTCGCGAAAGAGCAGAATTAGCAGAAGGCACAACTCACCACCACACCCACAACTACACACTTCTTCCCCTTTTCCTATGTCCTTCCACCCCTTCCGCCTCCCCCCGCCTCCCAGTCTTCTCCCCATCCCTTGCTTCTTCTCCCATTTCTTCTCCTGTCTTCCTTACCTACCGCTCCCTGCTCTCTTTGCCCGCCTCCTCCCCCACCCTCCCCTCACCACCTCCTCCTCCACCTGCTTTTTCCTCCTCGTCCCCTCCTCCCCCTTTCTCCTCCTCGTCACCCTCCCCCTCGCTCTTCCTCATCTTTTCCTACTGTCCTTCCTCCCCCTTTCCCCTACCCCTCACCCTTCTCTCGCATCCTCTTTCTTGCCCGGTTCTCCTTCCCCGTCTTTTCCTCCTCCCCACTCCCCCCCCCTCCTTCATCTTTCCCCCCTCCTTCCTCTTTTCCCCCTCCACACCCTCCTCGTCCTTTGTCCTCTTCTTCGTCCGTTTCTTCTTCCTCTTCCTCTTCTGTCTCACCCAACCTAAAACTGTGTCTGTCTGCAAAGATGGAAAAGCCGACGTGATTTCAGATTTCATTCTAGACAATGACCTAGATGTTGTCGTGATCACCGAAACGTGGCTCCGCTCAGCTGGCGATGAACCCATCATCGCCACCGTCACTCCGAGTGGCTACTACCTGGCCTCCTTCCCGCACGCTTCCAGAGGGGGTGGCATTGCCATCATCTACAGGGACTGTCTCTCCGCTCATCTCTTCTTCTCTCAGTCTCTACCTTTTGCTCATCCCTGCATTGAATCTGTCGAGGCCGTAGCAACACTCCCTGGCCAGTCCCTCATCTTCTCATGTATCTATCGCCCCCCTCCAAGCTCTCAAAACAAACTCACAAACTCCATGTTCCTCACCGAGTTTGACCTCCTCCTCGACCACTACAGCACACGATCCGGAAAACACATCCTTCTTGGCGACTTTAACTTCCACTTCGACAAACCCGACCACCCTGACACAAAACGCCTTTGCACATCACTTTCAAACCACAATCTTACACAACACATCACCAAACCCACCCACCGACTGAGCCACACCCTCGACTGGATCATCACCCGCACCTCCGATCAACTCTTCCTCGACTCTGACACCTCCTCTGTGCTTCCCTCTGACCACCTCGCTATTCTCGTGGCCCTCAACCTACCTCCCCCGAAAAAAAAAGCTCCCTGTCTCTCGACGCAAACTAAAATCTGTCAACCGAGAGAGCTTCTTCGACGAAGCTGTCGACCTTCTCCTGGACCCCGCCTCCTGTCCTGATCTTGCATCCCATTTCGACTCCTCCCTTCGAAAACTTCTAGACACCTATGCACCTGTCACCACCTGCTCTATACCCAACCGACCCCCCTCCCCCTGGCTCACTGACGACATAGCTGAGGCCAAGCGCGAGCGACGACAAGCGGAACGCCGCTGGCGCTCATCTGACCTCACCGTTCACAGACAGATCTTCCAAACAACTCCAAACGCAAACACCTTCAAAACAAAATCCTGGAATCCACTTCTTCCAAAACCCTCTACTCTACCATGAACTCACTCCTAGGCATTTCTAAAGACTCTCCTCTTCCCAACACACACAGCAAAAAAGAACTCCCGTCCGCTTTTTCCACCTATTTTTCCGACAAAATCCAAACTCTGCGCAACACACTCGACACTCTGCCTTCTCCGCCTTGCCCTCCCGAAACCCCCTTTTCCGGCAACCCCCTCTCGTCCTTCCAGCCCCTCTCTCAGGATGAAGTCCTCAAGACCATAAAGTCCATGCCTCTCAAAACCTGCGAACTAGACCCTCTCCCAGCTTCTCTCTACCGGGACGGCCTCCCAAAACTTCTGCCATTCATTACCGACATCATCAACACATCTCTAGAGAACGGCTCCGTCCCCGATATCTTCAAGTCCGTCTTCGTCCGTCCTCTCCTCAAAAAACACAACCTCGACCCAAACGAACTCAAAAACTATCGCCCAGTCTCCAGTCTATCTTTCCTGTCCAAACTTCTTGAGAAGGTCGTTCTCAACCAGCTCAACCTCCACCTCGCCGACAACAACCTCCTCAGTCCCTTCCAGTCTGCCTATCGCAAACATCACAGCACTGAAACAGCCCTTCTACATATCTTAAACGACCTGCTTCTCTCCACCGACTCGGGCAACATCTCCCTTCTTAAGCTACTCGACCTCTCTGCCGCCTTCGACACTATAGACCACTCTATCCTCCTCCACCGTCTTCACCATTCCTTTAGCATCACTGACTCTGCTCACTCACTGGTTTCTCTCCTACCTCTCCGACAGTCAGCAGTCCGTCACCATCGACGGCGTATCCTCCAACCCAGTCACGCTCTCCTGCGGAGTTCCACAGGGGTCCGTCCTGGGCCCAATCCTTTTCACACTCTACACGTCTCCCCTGTCCAACATCATCCAGTCTCACCACATACACCACCACCTCTACGCTGACGACTCACAACTACTAGACAAAGACAAACTCGACAACACTCAGTCACTACTGCCTCGCACGGCTGACTGCTACGAAGACATGAAAAACTGGATGACAGCAAACAAGCTTAAACTGAATGACGACAAAACGGAAGCCATGCTGGTAGGCACTTGCCAGAAACTTTCCCAGCTCCCTCCCTCCCTCCACCTTCAACTCGACAGCACCCCCATCTCCCTCTCTGACTCGGCCAAAAACCTCGGCGTTATCCTCGATTCCTCTCTTTCCATGACCAGCTTTGTTTCCGCCATGGCCCAGGCATGCTACTTCCACCTCCGCCGCATCGGTCAGATCAGAAAATACCTCACTACCGAAGCTGCCACCAAACTTGCTGTCTCTATCATCCTATCTCGCATCGACTACTGCAACTCTCTCCTTTCCGGCCTCCCTCACTCCACCACTTTCACTCTCCAGCGCGTCCAGAACAATGTTGCCCGCCTCGTCCTCAGAAAGAAAAAATCTGACCACATCACTCCCCTGCTCAAACTCCTTCACTGGCTTCCCATCCCCCAACGCATCCAATACAAGATTTTGTCTCTCTGCTACAAATCCCTGAACAACTGCACTCCCGCCTATCTCTCAAACTTACGTCACCCCTACACTCCTCCCCGCTCCCTCTGCTCCGCCTTCACATCCCTGCACCAAACTCAGCACTTTCGGCCCCCGCTCCTTCTCAGTATACGGTCCATCCATCTGGAACACTCTCCCACTCTCTCTCCGTCAGAAACACTCTCTCTCCTCCTTCCAGTCCGCCCTCAAAACTCACCTCTTTCAACAGTTCTAGCACTATACCCTTACACTCCCCACCCTAAGCAGACTGTCGTAATGTATTTCACTATTT
This sequence comes from Semisulcospira habei, assembly GCA_036245525.1. Taxonomy (NCBI): domain Eukaryota; kingdom Metazoa; phylum Mollusca; class Gastropoda; family Semisulcospiridae; genus Semisulcospira; species Semisulcospira habei. The sequence continues at coordinate 113,478,601 of BTPG01000002.1, forward strand.
GTGGTTCTTGAGTCCTTGTCTAAAACGTGCGCATGCGTGCGCGAGTTGTGAGTGCGCGCTTAGAGTTATAATTATTATAAGATAAGCGCATTATAAATACCGTAATTATTATTATTATAATCCAGTAAGGCCTATTACCAATGCTATTTTCTCTGACTCATGTGTGTTTGCTGTAGCTGACTGTACTGGTGATGGGGATGGGGATGGGGTCGGGGCTGTTACTGTCTGTATGGGTGATGATGTTACTAGCTTTACTGGTGTTATTAATGGTTTTAGCGCAAGCGGTGACTTTAGGCGCAAGCGATGTGTGGTTGTTGGGCCCAAGTTTACTGATTGATTGAGTCCTAATTTCTGATCACAACCTTCAACAATTATTTCATTATTATAATTTGTTATTGTCCCCATTTGGAGTTGAAGGTCAGATGGCAACATGTATAACCTAATGCCAACTACAAAGTCAACTTTTGATCTAGCATATCTGAGAACGTCTTGATAGCGTTGTATGCTTGATGGGAGATCTACTACTGAGTTTACCGAGTCTTCTAGGTTTGCAAGAAACTGTTTTTGTGCTTCAAATTTGCCTGTTTGATTTTGTTTGAGCTTGTGCTCCTAGTATACCCCACACATACATTCTGATAGACTCATTAATGCGCTCGACTCCCGCTTGTGTAAACCCGTCACTCCTGTCAAAGATAAATGTGGTCCAGGCATTAGACTGTTTCTGTTCTATTGAGCCTAACCAGACTTCAGATTTTGATGAGAATTAAGAGTAAGGAGGTCAGTAATCTTGAGGGTATTGTCTGTGACTCATAGCATAATACAATGTTCCCATGCCATTGTGATCATCAAGTTTTTGTGCAAAGTCATATTTTGTACTGATGTTAAATTCATTACAGATGCGTTTAAATGCTTTCATATTTATGGGGTTATTTAAATGGTTAAAACTGGATTCAGTGGGCAGTGGGGTATGCAGTTCTGACAGTATTCTTCTAAGCTGATAATACGTCTATAAACGATACACTGACCTAATCAGTTTGAGTGATTCAAGTGGTCTGTAAAAGAAACGCCACAGCCTGTAGTTGAGCACAGTATAGCAAAGTTAAGCTGGTTTTGGAACATCTGTAGTGGGCTTCAGGACCACTTTCTTGCCGTTGCATCATCAGTTATTGGAGAGTTTAGATATTTATCATAAGGATTGGATACTTTCACTTTGAATAAATCTCCTTCAGACACAGCTATATCAAGCTGATTTAGTTGAATTAATTTCTGATCATAAGTACGCGTGACATTGTACTTGGCATCCACGTTAAATTGAAACGCGTTTGTAGTGATAATTGTTGTTGATTTAAATTCCATTGCTTTTTCATGAGATAATAAAAATGTTTATAACCTTAACAAATCTTGATACAAGCAAACCAGTGTTGTTTCCTAATGGGATTGATAATCACGATGGTAGTAAGGCTGTAGCTATCCATGAAATGTTCTACACTGTAAAGTGGTTTAATGTAGAAGATGATAAAATTATTATGTACATGGAACTCTTGATGGTTTACAGAGGGGTGATACTTTACGATCCGGGTATTATGACTTTTGTACTTTAGCTGAATGTCTTCAAAATGAATTTAAAATTAAAGCAACTTTAAATCCAGCTAATTTACTTGTTACAATTGAATTTCCAAAAGGCAGTCAGTTTTCTTTATCAATTAGTCTTGTATTATTACTTGGTTTTGTAGGTAAAACAAATAATACATCCAGATGAAGTTAGTTAGTTAGTTATTTGGGTTTAACGAGGAGCAGCGACTAAGGCTATCTCATGGCGGAACATCCAGATGAAGATTGGACACCATCAGACAAACAACTAATATTGCAACAAAAAAAAAAATAATTGGAAGATATCCTGTTCATTTGTCAGTACACACAGTGCTAAATGTTCATTTGAAAGAACTAAACACTACTGAAAATGTACACAATGGAAAGCCTTCGACTTTGTTGAAATGTGTGTTAACTGGAACGGCTCCTAATTGTGAAAATGTAGTTGTTAGATTTCCTAATTCACAGTTTAAAAAAATTAGACTCCAGTTTCTTTGAATCACTCTGTTTATATGTAACTAATCAGGATGACAAACCATTTTAATGCATGATTTTAGTGTTGTGTTGGAAGTTAAATAAATTTTATTTTTGTTAAATAAAAAAATTAGTGGTCTTGGTCAAAAACCAAGAATTATTCACTTGCGTGTCCATTAACAGAGTTAAAGGATTTGGCTGACGTGCAGGGTTTTGATTTTTTTTTTAAAAGGAGAGGTAGGAGAGGTGTATGGCCTTGAACTTGATTCCTTTGGATTGTACAAGTGAAAAGTAATTGACGCTGTGAAAGATGATGCAGAAAAAGGTATCCTTAACTTACTTAATGTTACTGTACCTACTCCTGTAAATAATGTGCTCTACAACTTAAAACATGCGGGCAATAAGTGGGTAGTTGTTCCTGCTCCTGCTCCTGCTCCGCGTTTGCCTGTACCGATTGTATGGGAAGTAAAGTTTGAATTTATTAGTCTTTATGTTTATTATACTGATGAAGAAGCCTTAGTATTTAGAAAAGTTGTTAACTCTGAGCCAATGCTTTGAGTCTTGTGCCAAGCTATTTCTTAGACATCAATAGCAGAGAAAAACTAAAACTGCAAGAGTATGGAAAACGAAGATATCTTCTTACAAATAGAAAGGGTAGGTCTGATTCCTTACAAATAGAAAGGGTAGGTCTGATTCGACTGTTGTGTTGCCCACTAGGCACCGGCCTCCACGTGGCGTGGGTGGGTAGCCTCCTCAGTCACTGACTGAGTGGGCTAGCAGAGGGGTGCCATCTTTGTCCAGGATTAGGACTTGATGTCAGCAGATATATTGATCAGTCTTTTTCACTGATCCGGTTTTTAAGGGGCTGTGCTGACCCAGGTCCTACCGTGTTGGATTGGTCCTTAAAAATACTCGTGAGCTTTTGGTCCTTTGGATCCCAAGTGTTTTTCATGCTTGGAGACCCATGTGGGGGGAGAAGAGGATCCTGGTGGCTGATGTTCGCTTTGGGTTGCGGCTCACTGGTGCCAACACTCCACTTTGGCCTTGACTTCTACCTAAACGGGAGACTAGTCGTAAAGGCCTAGTCAATCGGCTCTTGTCACGTTGAGCCCCATCCCACTGTTGACATGCGGGTTGCTATACGGAGCACCATGCTATAGCCTGTGCTGCTGATTAGGTGCTTTACACCAGTATTCCCCTGCATTCAACGGTGTGATAGAAGACGGTGGCTCAAACGGTTCAATTGGGCTTACCCCCTTGAGTATATCTTTCGGGCAGTCTCCATTGTGCGTCGGCTGGAGACCCGCCGACAGTTGCACTTTCCCTTGTTGGGCTCGGTGGCGGGCGGGGACCCCCGGGGGATGAATATCTCTACTAAGATAATATGGAAAAAAACAAAAAAAATCAAAACTGGCACAGAAACGGCACATAGCCACCGACATTGAACATGACAGTGATTCGGACTGTAAGGAAGCGACGCCTCAGGCGTCGGCCGTATGGCCTCGCTTCCTCATTGTCCACAGCAAGGTGAAGGAGAAACCTGTATCCAAGCTGCATCCTTTTCTGGTGGAGGAGACCCTCAGGAGCCGTGTTGGCAGGCCTGTTGCCCAGCGGCGCAGGTCTGGTGACTTCCTGATAGAGTGCCGTACCCGGGCACACTCCAGCAGGCTACTGGGGCTCTCTTCCATCGGAGACACTCCAGTGGAAGTCACACCCCACAAAACTATGAATGTCTTTAAGAGGGGTAATCAAAGATCAAGCTTTGGCAGAACTGTCGGAAGATGAACTTGTACAGAACATTAAGTCTCAGGGGGTGACTTACGTCAGGCGCTTCGCTTCCAAGCGAGGTGGTGAGGAGATCCGTCTCCCTACCATCATCCTGACGTTTGGCACCCCGACCCCTCCTACTACCATCTGGGGAGGTTACTACTCCTTGAGAGTGAAAAAGTACGTCCCTCTCCCCCTCCGGTGCTTTAAGGGCCAAAAGTATGGCCATGGGCAGAAGACATGCCGCCAGGCGACATGCCGCCAGGCAGAGGCTTCATGCGCCCGTTGCACTAAGCCCGGACACTCTGCTGAGTCCTGTACAGCCACCCCCCCCCCCCCCCCTGTGTGTGAATTGCCAGGGGGGCGCATATGGTTTCGGACAAGAAATGCCCTCATTGGATATCCGAGTGCAAGATTCAGCAGGTGCGTGTGGAGAAGGGGCTGTCCTTTCTGGACGGCAAAAAAAACTGGTTGAAGGCGCTGGTGCAGCTGCGGCTGTCCCAACCTCTAACACCTCTGTGTATACTTTCAGTTCAGCGGTGGCAGGCAAGTGCCCCACCAAAGACTTCTCATGTCAAACCCCAACTTCTTGGTGGGGGGGGGGGGGGAGCCTCGGCTCCTCTCGCCCCTGGAGAGTAACCCTCCACCGTTGGTGACAAGGAGCCAGGGAACGCAGAAGGCGGACACTGCCGGTCCGGTAGTGCCGCCTTCTGTTGCCCCTAAGCCTCAGCTCCCACCCAAACCTGCTAGTTTGTCAACGCGAAAGGCTTCTGGCTCTGGTCAGCCTTCTAAGGCCGCTAACTCTAGCGGCAGGAACGCTGCCCAGGACCAGAAGTCTAAGAAATCTATAGGACCGCTGTGCGCACGGGCCCAGAAGGGGACCACTAATGTCCCCCTTCAAAACAAATATGCTGCATTGGAGGAGCGGATGGAGGGGGTAGAAGTTGTCGTTGCTGATGCGGCAGCTCCACCCCCCTCATCTCCGAAGAACCAGAGGAGGCGCGGGAGCAGGCCCCCCTCTGTTTCTTCAACTCCATCCAAGGCAAAGGAAAAGGGGGGGGTGAATCTCCTTACCCCCAGATAAGACATAATCAAGTACTCTCTGCTTCAGTGGAATTGTCGTGGTTTTCAAACTAACTTTGAGGAATTACGTCTTTTAGTCAAGTTCTATAACCCCTCAGTAATATCTCTTCGGGAGACTTACCTGAAGACTTCTGACCCTGTGTCCTTTAATGGTTTTAACGTTATACATAAAGGCTCTGATTCGGAGAGGCGCTCGGGTGGAGTGGTCTTCTCATTAGTAGCCAAATTTTATGTAGCCCCGTTAGCATCGACACCTGTCTTCAGGCTGTCGCAGCTCGGGTTACCTTGAAGAAGACCATAACCATACGCAGTATTTACCTGCCACCATCCCTGCGGGTCTGTAGTAATGATATTTTTAACTTAGTAGATCAACGTGCAACTGCCCCCTCCCTTTATTTTCATGGGGGATTTAACGGTCACGCTCACCTTTGGGGTAGTGACCACTATGATGGCAGAGGTCAGATGTTAGAAGATGTTTTTTCTCAACTTAACCTATGTGTCTTTAACGATGGCTCACCTACATACTCTAACTCAGGTTCATGATCTAGTTCTGTTCTAGACCTCACTGTGTCTGATCCTTCTCTCATGCTGGACTTTGACTGGAAGGTTCACGACGACCTGTGTGGTAGTGACCACTTCCCAGTAGTCCTGTCATCAGTCAGCGGTGAGGAGGATTCGCCGGTGGGGCGCTGGAATCTCAAGAAAGCTAACTGGCCTCTGTTCGCCTCCCTCTGTCAGTCTCGTCTTACAGAGGAGGTGGTCATGTCAGCTGAAGAACCCGTTTCTTGTTTTTTTTTCTATTTTGTTGGACGTAGCAGGTGAAACCATCCCTAGAACTGCCACATCACTCCCTCGGAAGCCGAGAGTACCATGGTTCAATGAAGAGTGCCGCAAGGCCCAAAAAACGCGCAAATCTGCTCAGCGACGTGCTTTTCTTAATCCGTCACAAGCGAATATTTTAACATTTAAAAGACAGCGCGCGAAAGCCCGTTACGTTTTTTAATGTGAACGCAGTGCATCCTGGAGACGTTTCGTCTCATCTTTATCTTCTAAGACGCCATCCAAAAAAGTCTGGAAGGCTGTTCGAAGAATTAGGGGCAGGGGTGGCTCGGCTTCTGTCAGCCATCTTAGAGATGGTGCCAGTTTGGTCACGGATAAAAAGGTTGTGGCCAATTTGCTTGCCTCCACCATTGCCCATAATTCTTCAACAGAGCATTATTCACCTTTCTTCCAGATTGAGAAGGAGAAGCGAGAGTCTTGTACTTGTGATTTTATATCGGATACCTCGGAAGACTATAATGCCCCTTTTACGTTTTCAGAATTGCAGCAAGCCATGCAGAAATGTACTGACTCTGCTGCTGGATTAGATACCATCCATTATCAGCTCCTATCACATCTGCCTGAGAATTCACTCCTTGTACTTCTCAAGGCCTTTAACCATATCTGGATAACCGGTCATTTTCCGCCATCTTGGCGCCAGGCTTTGGTTGTGCCAATCCCCAAGCCGGGTAAGGATTCTTCTGACCCGGGCAACTACCGGCCAATAGCTTTGACATCATGTTTATGTAAAACTACGGAACTGGTGTGGCATCTTGAGTCATGGGGTCTCATCACCGACCTCCAATGCGGTTTCCGGCGCTTCCGTAGCACAACTGACCATCTAGTCCGCTTTGAGTCTTTTATCCGAGATGCTTTTGTCAACAAGCAGCATGTCTATGCAATTTTCTTTGATCTTGAAAAGGCATATGACACTACCTGGAAATATGGTATAATGTCTAATTTGTCGGACATGGGTTTTAAAGGGCACCTTCACGTTTTTATTCACATTTTTTTGTCTAACCGGTCGTTCCATGTCCGTGTGGGCTCCACCCTCTCCGACTCCTTTGAACAGGAGATGGGTGTCCCTCAAGGCAGCATTCTATCTCTGTTTTATTTAGCATTAAAATAAATAACATTGTAAAGGCCGTCAAGGATGAGTCTGAATGCTCTTTGTTTGTGGACGACTTTGCTTTGTGTGCACGAGGTCGAGGACTTGAGTCCCTTGAGAGGCGCTTGCAGCTGTGCGTTGATCGCGTCCAGGGTTGGGTGTCTCTCAACGGATTCAGGTTCTCGACCTCCAAGACAGTCTGTGTGCATTTTACTAACCAGACGAATCTTTTTCAAGATCCTAGCCTGAGCATTGCTGGAGTGCCAATTAAGGTGGCCGAAGAGACAAAGTTTTTGGGGGTCATCTTTGACAAAAGATTGACCTTCTGCAACTATATTATCTACCTTAGAACCTCTTGTCGGAAGGCCCTCGACATTCCTCGTGTCGTTGGTTGCACTGACTGGGGTGCAGAAAGCATTGTCTTACTTCAACTGTACCGGGCCCTTGTTCGGTCCAAACTGGATTACGGCTCTGTGGTATATGGCTCGGCTTCCAAGTCTGTTCTACTGCGTCAGAACACAATCCACCATCAAGGTCTGCGCATATGTCTTTGAGCATTCAGGACATCTCCAGTTGCTAGTCTGTATGCTGAGGCAGGGGAGCCTTCTCTCAGGCTCCGCCGCATCCACCTCATGCTCAGCTATGTTCTGAAGCTGAAGGCCCATCCAGACAATCCTGCCTATGATTGTGTTTTTAACCCGTCGTTTGCAGAGATTTACGATGCTCATCCGGAAGCTGTCCGTCCACTTTCCTTCCGTGTCCGACCTCATCTTCAGGTGGCCGGAGTGGACCTGGACAAAGTTTCGGAATCTCTGCAACACATCACTCCACCCTGGCTACTACCAGTTCCTGACATCTTGCTGGACTTGACCGCCCACAAGAAGGATTGTACTCCACCAGCCATATACCAACAGAGCCTCAATGAACTCCTTTCAATTTTTCCTGGCTATTGTCGTCTTTATACGGATGGGTCCAAGTCTGAGAATGGGAGAGTGGCTGCGGCTGCAGTGTCCTCTCGCTATCCTAGACGCCCATTTAAGCTCCGCCTCCCTGACCATTCCTCTGTATTTAGTGCAGAACTGCAGGCAATTCTGCTGGCACTCAAGCATACCTATCAGTCGCGGGAAAGGAACTTCCTGATTCTGTCTGACTCTCTTTCTGCCCTGCAGGCCCTCCAGGGCGTGGGCACAGACCACCCACTGCTGGTGCAGATTACAGAGCTCTACGCAGACTTGATGAAGGAATATTATGACATTTTTATTTGGGTCCCAGGCCATGTGGCATCAAAGGCAACAGAATCGCAGACTGTTTATAGTGATTTTAAACCTGTGATTAGTGTGTACATAGCCCGCGAGTGGCAGTCCGAGTGGGACAAAGAGGAAGGGAACAAGCTGCATGAAGCTCTTCCTATGGTGTCCGACAGTCTACCTTTCCGCTGCGGCAGCCGCCGTGAGGAGACTGTCCTTACTCGGCTCCACATCGGGCACACGTATGTTACGCACTCTTACTTACTTAAACAGGATGAGCATCCATGGTGTTTTGCCTGTGATGAGCAGTTTTCTGTTTGACACCTTTTGATGTATTGTGCTGATCTAATTGACACGAGATATAAACACTTCACAGCAGACTCCTTGAAGGTTTTGTTCCGGGATGTTCCCCCCGGACAAAATCTTGCATTTCTTGAGAGAATGCAATATTTTTAACAATGATCTGAGCATTCAAAGACTATGTGAATTTTGTTTTCCATTTTTTGAGAGTCTGTAGATGTTTCTGGTAAAGAAGTACCCAACGGAGAAAGAAACACGCGTAGAAAGACGGGTACAACACAATTTATTAATATGTTGGGTAAATACCCTTTGTCAAAATAGACAAACAAACAAACAGAGAGATTAGCCGCTATTTATCTTCATTGGCAGAAGGAATGTTTTGTAATGTGTTTCTTGTAAAGACATGTGCGACATTTTAGCCTGACATTTTAAGCTATATTTACATCTTGTCTTAAGATCTTGCTTTTAGTCTGGCTGACCAGATTTTTACCCATCCCGCCGTGAGATGGCCATTGTCGCCTGCTTGGCGTTAAACCCAAATAACCAAATAACCAATCTACTGTTGTGTTCAAGCCAGCAAACTTTACCATAGCTAAAAAAGCGACAATAGTGTTTGAAATTATCATGAGATCTGTGGATGCTGCTAAAGAAGCAGATAACGCACAGGGAATCAAACTTACGTGGGATGACTCAGTAACAGAGTTAACAAAGTTCATTATAGCTATTAGAAAAAGCACAAATTTTGAAGTATCAAGCAGTATCCCCGCTGTTAAGGTAGTAATCGATAAAACAACTCTAGTTTATATAAGTTACATAAAACTGAAACACATAGATCTTGTTCCGTTTTATTACGCTAGCAAATTATACACTCTTGAAGAGTTGCAAAATGAAATTACTGATTAAATTTTTAAAAAAAATATTTGTCATAAAAAAAATGCCACCACTGAATCCACAAATACCGCCTGAGCCACCTGAGGTGCGTGAGCCGATTGAGCATGATGAAAGATTACAGGCAGACTTATTCCATTTAATAAATATTACAGAAGCGTTGAAGTATTTGGAAGATGAAAAACAAAATACTCCAGTTGTAAAAGACGATATAAAACAGTTTTCAATTCTCTACACGACACATCAATGGCTGTTGGTGTGGTTTCAGCTGGATTATCTGTAGGAGGTATTGCTCTGTTCGCGACGGGAGTGGGAAGTGTCATAGGAATTGCTATTGAAGATGTTTGCATTGCCACAAGCCTGGCATGCTTTGGTATGGAAGCCCTTAACAAAAGATTTCATACAAAGTTGCAAAGGCATGAAGCATTGAGTACGCTAGCAGGAGCTAAGCTGAGCAGGATGAAACTTATTATCAGTAAAGCATTAGATGATAATAAAATTGAAGATCATGAATTTAAGAGAGCCGTGCAGGATGATTTGGCCAATTACAAACAACAGAAGTGTGAAATTCAAAATAAGATGCGTAGTCAACCCGTGAATGTTGAAGAACTAAAGAAATCTTTTTTAGAAGAAGGGGAAAAGATCGGGGTAGAAGAAACAACAATCAAAGAGCTGGTAGATTCCAGTCTGGGGTGTTGTGGAACACCATTTTGGCCAGACCACACCACAAGCTCTCACAGACCAGCAAATTGTGCACTTGAACCTGGGTTATAGCCTCCTCTGAGAGCACATGGGAAAAGACCATGAGCGGACTTTTACCATGTTTGGGTGTCAGACCCTGTGACCTTTGACCCCATGACTTAGACCCTTGACGACTGATCAGAAAATACCTCACTACTAAAGCTGCCACCAAACTCGCTGTCTCTCTCATCTTATCTCGCATCGACTACTGCAACTCTCTCCTTTCCGGCCTTCCTCACTGCACCACTCTCACTCTCCAGCGCGTCCAGAACAATGCTGCCCGCCTCGTCCTCAGAAAGAAAAAATCCGACCACATCACTCCCCTGCTCAAGCTCCTTCACTGGCTCCCCATCCCCCAACACATCCAATACAAGACTCTGTCTCTCTGCAACAAATTCCTGAACAACTATGCTCCTACCTATCTCTCCAACTTACTTCACCCCTACACTTCTCCCCGCTCCCTCCGCTCCGCCTCCGACCCTCTCCGCCTCCTCATCCCCGGCACCAAGCTCAGCACTTTCGGCCCCCGCTCCTTCTCAGTATACGGTCCATCATCTGGAACACTCTCCCACTCTCTCTCCGTCAGAAACACTCTCTCTCTCTCTCCTCCTTCCAGTCCGCCCTCAAAACTCACCTCTTTCAACAGTTCTAGCACTATATCACCACACTCCCCACCCCACGCTGACCGTCGTAATGTATTTTCACTATTTGTGGTACGTGAGTCATTGTCTAAAGCGTGCGCATGCGTGTGCGAGTTGTGAGTGCGCGCTTAGAGTTATAATTATTATAAGATAAGCGCATTATAAATACCGTAATTATTATTATTATTATTATTATTATTATACAGTTTGCTAAAAAGACTTACCTCCCGTCAACGAGGAAGGCAAATCACCGTGTGTACAACACAGACTAAGAATAGAGGCACAGCAGTCGGAAACGGACACTGCCAACTTCGCATCGACCACCATGAACGCACCAACTTTAATCTACAACACGAGGCAACAGCGGTCACAAAGAACTCGTTTGAAAGCCCACAAAATTGAAAGGAGGACTGAAACACTCGCAACAAGCGAAGCCAACTATTGTGTGAAGCACTCGAAGAAATGAAGGCACATTTACACCGACAAAACCAGCCACTGATATACCACTAAAACGGTATACAATTCAGGCGGCCCAAAAAGCCAAGGGCAACAACAGCGATCAACAAAACGACAGCCACACCAAAACAGCAGCAGCAGCTACAACACTTAGCTGCTTTTAAAGCATCAACTTTGAGATGTGCACCTGGGGAACACTGCGTATCACTTTCATCTACACAGAGGGCAATACTACAAATACCAGTCTGTCGTAAGTGCGGCAACACAGCCACACAAACAGCCGGCAACATCTACAAACACGAATACACTGCGAAACAACAACAACGTCAAGCCTGGGGTTAATCAGTCAAAACGGACGAATTAATAAACAAAGAATATCACTCCCACGTCCATGCACGCAGACTCCCAACGCTTCCTGGTGTCTTATCGCGGCTAAGCCCCCCTGAGCAGGAAATGACCTTTGACTTGACAGGCGCAAGCGCCGAGGGAACAGAAGACGCGGTGATACAATTGTATTCCGACTGACATAAGAGCATAATTGCACTAACTGGACGCTGCAAGGATTTGAAAGCGATCATCTTGACATCAATGATGCTGTGTCAGGACTACATTTACATGCATGGACAACACTGACAACAATTACCATGTCCAAATGTAAGGAATAAAATGCGAGGCAGAGGACTACACCAAGGAATGGACTGAGAATTGTAGGCCGGTTCCCTGACGAGTAAATCGGAGCCTGTAGTTACTAACTACGAATACCGATCGAAACGCCCCCGAGTGCTTCACATTTTTTGGCTCGGATATTAGAGGCGTCGGGACCAGAGTGACAGGATGCATACCTGGTTTGGACCAGTCTTGCATTACTCCACCGAGGGACCAGAGAGACAGGATGCATACCTGGGTAGGACCAGTCTTGCATTAATACACAGAGGAAACGTCCCCACCCCCACCCACCCACCCTCGGCCCACCCCCACCCCCACCCCCCCCCCACCCCCTCGCCCCTTCCACCGTCGGCCCTGATTTTTCTCCTTTTCCTTTTTATGAGTTGGTCGTGGAAAGCTGTTTGCAGACATTCTTTTTTCCTATTCGCTTATTCTTCTTAGTCGTACAGTGTATGTTGTATTGGTCCATACGGGATCGGTGAGTGTGTTCAGAAGACTAGTCAAATATACACATTCTGCGCTGCTGGCTAGCACTCCTTCACAGTACGTCAGTGAAACATAGAGTGTCATGTTCCCCTGCAGCCACAGGGTGCCATAAAAAGCACTACCTCCTCCTTGGCGATACCATACTCATTGCGACACCATCCTCAGGCTGAGGCAGTCATCTGGTTAAAACAAAAAAAAAAACAACGGCTGACTTGGACCCCACCCAGTCCCTCAGCCAGCCATGACTTGAGTTTCGTGTGCCCCTTCAGTCACGGGAGCTCACGGAAAGCTATACCTCATTCTGTGCTTCTTCAGATAAGTCTACGACTGTGGACACGCCCCCTGAGGCAACCGTCCAGTCAGAAAAGCGAAAAGTCAGTTGTGCCCCCTCCGCTGGTGTTAGCGATCGCCAGATGTTACCTGTAGGGGGACTTGTGTCACCTGTTGATCGGATCAGGGCAAATGATAGAGACGTTTGAAGGGTATTGATGGACTTGCAAAGAGGTAGCAGTGACCGATAATCCCCTAATCAGATCACGACTGCACGCAGCCGCTTAGCTGGTCGCCAGTCACGCTCAATGCGGCGATTGTCTTTTAAGGTAGTGTTAGTGGACATGCAATATTGCCCATCAGAGCAGCATTGTAGTCACTGAGGAGAGGTGGGAATTGTGTAGGTTCTGAACACTAATAATAATAATAATTACGGTATTTGTAATGCGGTTATCTTATAATAATTATAACTCTAAGCGCGCACTCACAATTCGCGCACGCATGCGCACGCTTTAGACAATGACTCACGTACCACAAATAGTGAAATACATTACGACGGTCAGCTTGCGGTGGGGAGTGTGGTGATATAGTGCTAAAACTGTTGAAAGAGGTGAGTTTTGAGGGCGAACTGGAAGGAGGAGAGAGAGTGTTTCTGACGAAGAGAGAGTGGGAGAGTGTTCCATGTGGATGGACCGTAGACGGAGAAGGAGTGGGGGCTGAAAGTGTTGAGTTTGGTGCGAGGGATGTGGAGGCGGAGAGGGTCGGAGGTAGAGCGGAGGGAGCGGGAAGGTGTGTAGGGGTGAAGTAAGTTGGAGAAATAGGCAGGAGCGCAGTTGTTCAGGGATTTGTAGCAGAGAGACAGAATTTTGTATTGGATGCGTTGGGGGATGGGGAGCCAGTGAAGGAGTTTGAGCAGGGGTGTGATGTGGTCGGATTTTTTCTTTCTGAGGACGAGGCGGGCAGCATTGTTCTGGACGCGTTGGAGAGTGAAAGTGGTGGAGTGAGGGAGGCCGCCCTACGTGTAAAAAGTATAGGTAGTGGAAGATCATGACTCTGCTTATTTGATCTGCATCAGTTTTCTGGGTGTGTAGCGCAGTATTACGGTATTCCTCAATCACCTGGCGTGTCAGTGTAGTGTGTGGTTGTGTTGTTCTTCATACGGAGGAGATGACTAGGAGTATAGTGTTGTTAAAACACACACATGCTGGTTGTTCCTGCAGAAACGAAGTACACCAATTTTCTTTTATTCAGAAAATGAACACATTAACTCATTCGAGACGAACGGCATCCGGTTACGCGGCTAAAGCCGCCTATCCGGATGCCGTTCGTCTCGAATGAGGTAAAACAATCAGTTGTGACCGTTTACTTCTTGTTTTGTTAGGGACTTGGGATGGAGGCGGGGAGGAGGACAAGTGTCCATGGGCTACAAGCGGTGCTCGGACCCGAGATAAGAAGTCGTCTTTCAACAAATACAATTTTACAGCTCTGAAAACTTATCTCAACACAAAAATTACACCAGTTTGCTATTGGAAATATGTGTTTTCATATGTGCGTGTGTGTGTGAGTGCGTGCGTGCACGCGCACTTAAAAGTGAGCAGGCTAGCATATTAATTTTGTGTTCATTTAGCTCCTTATCCTTCTTAAAAATGACGCCGTGCGGTAAACTTGGACATACATACAGCTGGTCGAAGGGTGGTGGTGGTGGTGGTGGGGAGGGGGGAGGGAGGACGGTGGCTGTGCCCCCCTCTGAATCCGCCCCTGAACGACCATGACATACTGATATTGGATTAACTGCCATTGACAAGCATGCTAGCCCACCTCCTGAGCAATAAACACTTGGCAGCTGTATCTCTGTAGCGCCGAGTAGGCCATGGGTACATCACACTTGGTCACTACAGACCAGGGTTCGTTGGGACTTCTCTGGAACCGGGCATTACATTTGGAGTTCTTTGCTGGATCTGGAAGAAACGCACACAATATCAGAAGTGTTGCAGATCTGAGACCGACAGCGTTGCCAATGCTACACACATTTAGAAGGACTGTTCCAATGCGCAAAATGTCATCGGGTCGACGTCGGCTCGATGTCCTTTGCACACTGGGGTGTTATGTATTTCTCACTATACTATTTTCCCCCAGTAGCAAAACTTCTGCGAGCCCCCGACGGGCCCGCGCACACAAACACACATATGCATGCATACACACACACACACACACACACACACGTACACACAGACACCACACATACATGCATACACACACATACATGTATACACATAAAATATACATGTATACCCGAACACGCACACATACACACACACGCGCGCGCGTTCGCGCGCGTGCGAACCAGCAGCATACACACAAAGTCATAACAGTACTTACATACAAGGTCCGTTCTGCATGTCGATATAGTATTCATTCCAAACGGCCCAGGTAAACCGCAAGATATGGTGGAGTTTGTGAACGAGTCCGATCTAGAGAAAAGGGTCACGTTGGTGGTGTCTATCGTCAGCTGAACCGCGCCGTTTGGTAAATGGGAGAATAAAAACAAGGTCGGAAATGCATCGGAAACGTGGCAACCTCTATATAATGCACATGTGCCGATGCGTACCGTGGAGCCATTTGTAAGCCAGTACCACCTCACAGTGTCCCTACCCTTCCTATAGCCAATGTCGCTCCAATAGTCAATGTCGCAGGTCATTTTGTTAGTTGAAGAAGTTTCGACGACTTCGAACAATCCGTCCGGTTTGCAAGGCTCCAGACGGGTGACACCTGTAAACAAGATCAATTATACTTCCTCCGAATATTTCATATTTGTTTTCGTTTCTGCTCATTATAACGTCCCACTAAGCAAATGTCCTAGGGCGAACGACGGTCGCAGTGGGCCCGCCGCGCACCGTCCGTCGTGGGCCCGAGGACGTTTTCCTACTGGATGTAAGTCATACGGATATGCGACAATGAAAAGAATGCTGACTTCATTTGCTACGTGTGCGCCTACGGCACGTTACCGTTGAGAGTTCGGAGAACAGTTCTAACTCAGACTCTGAAATGCCTAATTATTTTGATTCGATGTTGGAGATTATCTTGTTTATATACATACGCACACACACATACGCACATACATACATACATACATACATACATACATACATACATACATACATACATACATACATACATACATACATACATACATACATACATACATACATACATACATACGCACATACGGTAGCTTCGCGCCAAATCTACGTTCAGCAGCGAGGTTAGCGTAACTTGACATGATGTAATTTTTATCTTGTTACTTCAATTGTTAGAGATTTAGCCTTTGTCATCATGGAAATGCTATTAAATTCGCCCCACCGCGACACGTACTAAAACGTCCCTTCTATAAATAGTCCAAAAGCTATCCCAGTCTACCGTGCGACCCTCCCCCCAGAGATAGATATAATGACAGTTTAACCCCACCATTAAACAATAACAGCGTTAACCCCTTAAATATTACTTTTTGGGACATCACCGCTCATTTACCACCCACACCAAAAACAGAGACGATTTCTGAGGCTCAGTAAAAAGAATAAACTTAAAGAAATTTCAACCCCCCTCTTTGTTTTTCTAGCCATTATTTTCATTATTTCCATTCCGAAAATAATTGAAGCTACGTTTTTGTATCAGCTATCAACCCATGATTATTAACCTAAATTATTATTATTATCATTGTCTTTTAAACAAAGGCTAAGTCAAGGTCACGGACCAAGGTCAAGGTCACAGACAAAAGTCAAGGTCGCGGACCAAGGTCAAGGTTACGGACCAAGGCCAAAGTCACGGACCAAGGTCACAAGTCAAGGTCACGGATGAGGGTCAAGGTCAAGGCCAAGACCAAGATCAAGGTCATGGAGATGAAGGTCAGGACCAAGGTCAAGGTCATGGGGTCAAGGTCACGGACCAAGATCAAGGTCACGGATCAAGTCAAGGTCACAGACCAAGGTCAAGGTCAGGGACCAAAGTCAAGGCTTGTACATGCCAAAAGAATCAAGTTCAAAACCATACACTTCCCCCACCTCACCTTCTTTATCAAAATCCTGTTCATCAGCCAAATCTTTCAAATGTGTTACCCGACAGGCAACTGGTATAATTTTTGGTTTTGGACCAACACTCATTTTTATTCAGCAAAAATAAAATTTATTTAACTTCCAAGACAACACTAAATTCATGCATCAGAACTGGTTTATCATCCTGATTAGTTACAGATAAACACAGTGATTCAAAGAAACTGGAGCCCAATTTCTTAAACTGCAAATTAGGAAATCTAACAACTACACTTTCACAATAGGGAGAAGTTCCAGTCGACACACATCTTAACAAGGTTGAAGGCACACCATTGTGCACATTTTCAGGTGTGTTTAGTTCTTTCAAATGAACATTTAACACTGTGTGCACTGCCAAATGAACAGGATATCTTCCAGGGTTTTTTTGTTGTTGTTGTTTATTTGGCGACAATAGACTTTTTCAGGATCTAATGTTCAATCGTCATCTGGATATATTGTTATTTTGCCTAAAAAGTCAAGGAACCTTGCAAGTCTACCTGAAAATGAATACTGACTACCTTTCGGAAATTCAAATGTAACAAGTAAGTTAGCTGGATTTAAAGTTGCTTTAATTTTAAATTCATTTTTTAGCCATTCAGCTAAAGTACAAAAGTCATAATACCCAGGTCATAAACCATCACCCGGCCTATCACCATCAAGAGTTCCAGTTACATAATAATCATGGTCACTTGTTACATTAAACCACTTTACATTTCATGGATAGCTACAGCCTTGCTACCATCGCGATTATCAATCCCATTAGTTAACCACACTGGTTTGCTTGTATCAAGATTTGTTAAGGTAATAAACATTTTTATTATCTCATAAAAAAGCATAATGGAATTTAAATCACCAACAATTGTTACTACAAACACGTTTCAATTTAACGTAGATGCCAAGTACAATGTTGCGCCTACTTATGATCAGAAATTAATTCAACTAAATCAGCTCGATATAGCTGTATCCAAAGAAGATTTATTTTAAGTGAAAGTGCCGAATCCCTATGACCAATACCTCGTTACTGTGAAGTGAAAATTAACTCAGGGAGACAATTTTACAAATTGTCAGGCAGGCCCTTTCAAATTGACTTTTTGACGTCGGTGTCACCAAAAACAGACATGCCGCGGACAGGTCCCGACTAGAAATTTTTCACAGTACAAAAGTATAAAGGGCCTGCGTGAAAACGTGGAAAATTTCAGTGAACACTACCGTGATTTCACTTCACAGTAACGATATCCGTGGACAACCTCAGCCCGTTCCCCACGAATGCAGTTACCGAGGAAGAATCTCAAGGCCGTTCTTGCGGCACGGTAGGTCTTGACCTGCATTTGTGGACAAGTGGTTGGTTTTGTCCACGAAATAGTTGCTGCAAAGTGATGTAAAGGGCCAAGCGGAAACCTTAGATAAATTCGACACTGCCGCAATTTCACTTTACACTCACCACCTCCGTTTGCGGGAGGCCTTTCACACTGATCCAGGCGCGGCGCGCGAGTACTGCCAAGTGAAATTACCCTTTTGCGGCAGGCTTTTTACATTTTTGCGGTGCGAGTGAAAACCGTATCGAGCAATCACGGTTGGTGTGAAATAGGGTGATGTCAAAGAGTTTATGCCCAGTGGTTTTTCTGGTGTGGAATGAGTAGGGGGGTGGGGGGTGGGTGTGGGGGGGAGGGGGGGTGATGGTGGCGGTGCATTGCTGGGATAAGTTCGCTCCCACCCGCCCACCCCCTCCCCCCAACCACCCACCCACCCCGCCCTATCTCTCTCTCTGTCTCGCTCAGCTCTCCTGCTCTGTCTGTCTGTCTGTCTGTCTGTCTGTCTGTCTGTCTGTCTGTCTGTCTGTCTGTCTGTCTGTCTGTCTGTCTGTCTGTCTGTCTGTCTGTCTGTCTGTCTGTCTGTCTGTCTGTCTCTCTCTCTCTCTCTCTCTCTCTCTCTCTCTCTCTCTCTCTCTCTCTCTCTCTCTCTCTCTCTGCATTAACGGCAAGTTTGAAAACCTCTCTCTCTCTCTCTCTCTCTCTCTCTCTCTCTCTCTCTCTCTCTCTCTCTCTCTCTCTCTCTCTCTCTCTCTCTCTCTCTCTCAAAAATGGCACATGTGCTAACTGCTTCTTCCGTTCAGAAATAAAGTTTCATTTCATTTCATTTCATTTCATTTCATTTCATTTCTCTCTCTCTCTCTCTCTCTCTCTCTCTCTCTCTCTCTCTCTCTCTCTCTCTCTCTCTCTCTCTCTCTCTCTCTCTCTCTCTCTCTCTCTCTCTCTCTCTCTCTCTCTCTCTCTCTCTCTCTCTCTCTCTCCCATTCTGTGTGTGTGGCGTGTACGTGTGTCTGTGCGTATGTGTGTGTGCACAAAACCCCTAAAATGAGTGACTTTCTTTACCATCCTTATGGAAAATGGGTGTGTGTAAAATTCTGGGTGACCAAGTCAGGCACCCATTTTTTCTGAGGGTTGTTTCTGCATTATCTTTCATTCAAAAGTCAAAAAAAAATATCAAAATAGGATGTCTCATTTTCGCAGGTTTACCTCATGTTGTGTGTTTGCAACGCACTGGGTCTGTGTGTTTACCATGGAAGCGAGCGTCTCTATGGATCAACTTAATACCTGATTGGTCGGCTGCGCACAGTGACATGAACTGAGTTGTTTCCCATTCTATTGTCTCTCCTCCCGCCAACCGTTTTCCATCTGCCGAGGTACGATTGATTTTATGCAATATTTCTTAGTTAAGTGCACGCCCAAGTGTACTTCTTCAGCGCAGTTATTTAACTGAGATGCTCCCAATCCGATACAATTGCACAGACCCGTTTGGCCGAGAAAACTGAGACGTCTGCTACGACAGGCGTCTGCTGCTCAGTCAGTCTTGTAGTAACAGATAATAGAACCCCACGATTTTAACGAAAGCTTTCTTCTTCAATGGAAGGAATTCGTTCAATAACACCATTACAAGGTCAATCTGTCACGCGATTGTGTTGCTTTTTTCCTGACATTTGTGATTGTGATCGAAAAGTAACTTGACACATGCATGCACTATAAACAAAATGGCGCCAGATTTCAGTGTGTATTTCAATCCTCGTACGCAAAACTACCCCGCGATTCGAAGAACAGACTTCCACGAACAGGTTTTTTTGGATTGTGCAACTGAAGTGTCGCTTTTTACTGTATTACCAGTTATTGTTCGTAGGGGGCAGGGGATACTGCAGTAATTATGTATATATCTGATCCAAAATGTCAATGGTTTACAATGGTTGCATTTGACATGTTTGCATTGCAGCACTGTTTTGGCCACACTCAGCGCTTTCTGCACACACCCAGCGCCAGATGGCACACACCCAGCGCCCGATGGCAGCAGGATGTCCAAACTCATCGGGATCTATGGAAGTGAACAAGCACGCCCCTTCCTGGCACATGACCAAGGCCCATGGCAAAATTAGTCAGCTGCAGCATGATGGCTCGGCCTCTGCCACAGAGGGTGCGTCTGGTAGGAGGGTGCATAGACGGCAGCGAAATGCCCCCAATTACAAACTGGTAAGTGATTCTATGATCATCTTCATTTTATTGGCTCGCATGCCAAGCAAAAGTGAGGTTATGTTCTGGGCCACTGGTCGTCCGTCCGTCGTCCATGGTAAACGTTAACAGTGGCATTTTCTCGGAGACTATTCAAGCCACATTCTTCAAGCTTGGCCCAAGGATACTTTGTGGCAAGACCTTTGTAAACATACCAATTTGAGTGACCTCTCTCAAAGGGTCACGCGGGGTTGACAGATGTGTGAAAACTGCTTACATTTTCAGAAAACATGGATTTTGCTGCTGCAGAAGCCAGCCCTCGTCACCGAGGTCACACATATGTAAATCGGTCATACACGGAATTACTCTTTATATTCTTGTGCAAGGCCCCTTAAACTAAAATTGGGCTGTTTCTGTCATAATGCTTCTTTTTTTTCTTTCCTTTTCCAGTTGGCAAATGGAGCCTGGGATGGACCTGAGACTGAGAGTGCAAGCGCATCGCAATACAAGGACAGTGATGACGAGGAGTTTGTTCCTGGCTCGAGCTCACAGGATTCAGACGGTGTGTTGCCATCAATCTCTGGGGTCTCTGACACAGACAGTATTGTATTGAATATGTTAAATATGTTAGATTTCAAAGTGGCTGGTACAGGGTGGGCAGGTGTCAGTGAAGCAAGTACCAGCAAGGTGCAGTGTGCGTTAGGGGGTGAATTAGGGGGTGGCAATGACAATGTGGATAGGCAGAAGGAACACGACGTTGGGGGTGGGGAAAGAGCGCTTACCGAAGAAACGGGTGTGTACGTGTCGCAGAGAGGGAAAGGAAAGTACAAATGGGACAAGAAACATGCAAGCAAATTCTGTAGCAAGCCTGTCTTGAAAATGAGCACACACTTACAAGATGTCCATGCAGATGAGGCAGACGTTGATAAAAAATTTTGGTGATGAGAAAAAGGGACTAAGCGGAGACGTCAAGCATGGACTACAAGATGAGGGTGATTACATGCATAACGTTGCCATTCTTGAAAAGAAATCAGGATGTTTGATTCCTAAGTATCGCACCAAAACTAGTAAGGTAGACGACCTTCTCGCCCGTAGCCATTGCAAAGGGCTCTATAAAAAAAAAAGCTGATCTCTGTACACTCAAAACGTTGCTGTCAGAAACCAGGAGGGTTTCAGCTCGCTAAGAGAGGTGAGGCGGCACGATGTAGGAGGCTAATGCTTCCAATACCCTTAGACGTTGACTTTTCCTTCTATCATAAGGTTTTAGCCAGACAGAGAGATGATGAGATAAGCCGTCTCATCAGAACTGACCCCTTGCTTCTTGAGTATGGAAAGACATTATTTGACCGCAGGGACATTGAAGAACACACGGCTGGGCAAATCAGCTCCAGGATCCGGGAGTTAGAGAGACTATTAAAGATTCTTAGGGTGAGGTCAGAAATGAAAATCACAAGGTTAAATGCTGTGATTAATTCAGCTAGCTTTAAATAATAATAATAATTACGGTATTTATAATGCGCTTATCTTATAATAATTATAACTCTAAGCGCGCACTCACAACTCGCACACGCATGCGCACGCTTTAGACAATGACTCACGTAACACAAATAGTGAAAATACATTACGACGGTCAGCTTGGGGTGGGGAGTGTGGTGATATAGTGCTAGAACTGTTGAAAGAGGTGAGTTTTGAGGGCGGATTGGAAGGAGGAGAGAGAGTGTTTCTGACGGAGAGAGAGTGGGAGAGTGTTCCAGGTGGATGGACCGCATACTGAGAAGGAGCGGGGCCGAAAGTGCTGAGTTTGGTGCGGGGGATGAGGAGGCAGAGAGGGTCGGAGGCAGAGCGGAAGGAGCGGGGAGGAGTGTAGGGGTGAAGTAAGTTTGAGAGATAGGCAGGAGCGTAGTTGTTCAGGGATTTGTAGCAGAGAGACAGAATCTTGTATTGGATGCGTTGGGGGATGGGGAGCCAGTGAAGGAGCTTGAGCAGGGGAGTGATGTGGTCAGATTTTTTCTTTCTGAGTACGAGGCGGGCAGCATTGTTCTGGACGCGCTGGAGAGTGAGAGTGGTGGAGTGAGGAAGGCCGGAAAGGAGAGAGTTGCAGTAGTCGATGCGAGATAAGATGAGAGAGACAGCGAGTTTGGTGGCAGCTTCGGTAGTAAGGTATTTTCTGATCTGACTGATGCGGCGGAGGTGGAAATAACATGCCTGGGCCGTGGCGGAGACGAAGCTGGTCATGGAAAGAGAGGAATCGAGGATAACGCCAAGGTTCTTGACCGAGTCAGAGAGGGAGATGGGGGTGCTGTCGAGTTGAAGGTGGAGAGAGGGAGGGAGCTGGAAAAGTTTCTGGCGAGTGCCTACCAGCATGGCTTCCGTTTTGTCGTCGTTCAGTTTGAGCTTGTTTGCTGTCATCCAGTTTTTCACGTCTTCGTAGCAGTCAGCAGTGCGAGTCAGTAGTGTCTGAGTGTTGTCGAGTTTGTCTTTGTCTAGTAGTTGTGAGTCGTCAGCGTAGAGGTGGTGGTGTATGTGGTGAGACTGGATGATGTTGGACAGGGGGGAGGTGTAGAGTGTGAAAAGGACCGGGCCCAGGACGGACCCCTGTGGAACGCCGCAGGAGAGCGTGACTGGGTTGGAGGAGACGCCGTCGATGGTGACGGACTGCTGTCTGTCGGAGAGGTAGGAGAGAAACCAGGAGTGAGCAGAGTCAGTGATGCCAAAGGAGTGGTGAAGGCGGTGGAGGAGGATAGAGTGGTCTATGGTGTCGAAGGCGGCAGAGGGATCGAGTAGCGTAAGAAGGGAGATGTTGCCCGAGTCAGTGGAGAGAAGCAGGTCGTTAAGGATATGTAGAAGGGCTGTTTCAGTGCTGTGATGTTTGCGATAGGCAGACTGGAAGGGACTGAGGAGGTTGTTGTCGGCGAGGTGGAGGTTGAGTTGGTTGAGGACAACCTTCTCAAGAAGCTTGGACAGGAAAGAGAGATTGGAGACTGGGTGGTAGTTCTTGAGTTCGTTTGGGTCGAGGTTGTGTTTTTTTGAGGAGAGGACGGACGATGGCGGACTTGAAGATATCGGGGTCGGAGCCATTCTCTAGAGATGTGTTGATGATGTCGGTAATGAAGGGCAAAAGTTTTGGGAGGCCGTCCCGGTAGAGGGAAGCTGGTAGGGGGTCTAGTTCGCAGGTTTTGAAAAGCATGGACTTTATGGTCTTGAGAACTTCATCCTGAGAGAGGGGGCGGAAGGACGAGAGGGGAGTGCCGGAAAAGGGGGGGTCAGAAAGGCAAGGTGGAGAAGGCAGAGTGTCGAGTGTGTTGCGCAGAGTTTGGACTTTGTCGGAGAAATAGGAGGAAAAAGCGGACGGAAGTTCTTCTTTGCTGTGTGTGTTGGGAAGAGGAGAGTCATTAGAAGTGCCTAGGAGTGTGTTCATGGTAGCGTAGAGGGTTTTGGAAGAAGTGGATTCCAGGAGTTTGTTTTGAAGGTGTTTGCGTTTGGAGTCGGAGATCATTCTGCAGACTTTGGATCTGGTGGTTTGGAAGATCTCTCTGTGAACGGTGAGGTCAGATGAGCGCCAGCGGCGTTCGGCTTGTCGACGCTCGCGCTTGGCCTCAGCTATGTCGTCAGTGAGCCAGGGGGAGGGGAGTCGGTTAGGTATGGAACAGGTGGTGACAGGGGCATGGGTGTCTAGAAGTTTTCGAAGGGAGGAATCGAAATGGGATGCAAGATCGGGAGAGGAGGCGGGGTCCAAGAGAAGGTCGACAGCTTCGTCGAAGAAGTTCTCTCGGTTGACAGATTTTAGTTTGCGACGAGAGACAAAGAGCTTGGGTTTTTTTAGGGGAGGTAGGTTGAGGGCGACGAGAATAGCGAGGTGGTCGGAGGGAAGCACAGAAGAGGTGTCAGAGTCGAGGAAGAGTTGATCGGAGGTGCGGGTGATGATCCAGTCGAGGGTGTGGCCGAGTCGGTGGGTGGGTTTAGTGATGTGTTGTGTAAGATTGTGGTTTGAAAGTGACGTGCAGAGGCGTTTTGTTTCGGGGTGGTCGGGTTTGTCGAAGTGGAAGTTAAAGTCGCCAAGAAGGATGCGTTTTCCGGGTCGTGTGCTGTAGTGGTCGAGGAGGAGATCGAACTCGGTGAGGAACATGGAGTTTGTGAGTTTGTTTTGAGAGCTTGGAGGGGGGCGATATATACATGAGAAGATGAGGGACTGGCCAGGGAGTGTTGCTACGGCCTCGACAGATTCAAAGGAGGGATGAGCAAAAGGGAGAGACTGAGAGAAGGAGAGGTGAGCAGAAAGATAGTCCCTGTAGATGATGGCAATGCCACCCCCTCTGGAAGCACGCGGGAAGGAGGCCAGGCGGTAGCCACTCAGAGTGACGCTGGCGATAATGGGTTCATCGCCAGCTGAGCGGAGCCACGTTTCGGTGATCACGACAACATCTAGGTCATTGTCTAGGATGAAATCTGAAATCACGTCGGCTTTGCCATCTTTGCAGACAGACTGTGCATTGAACAGACACAGTTTTACGTTGGACGAGCCAGAAGAGGAAGAGGGAGAAGAAACGGACGAAGAAGAAGACAAAGGAAGAGGAGGGTGGGGAGGGGGGAAAGAGGATGGAGGCGGAGGGAGGGGGAGGAGGAAAAGACGGGGAAGGAGAACCGGGCAAGAAGGAGGATGCGAGAGGAGGGTGTGGGGAGCAGGGGGGGAGGAGGAGGAAGGGGAGTAGGAAAAGCTGAGGTGGAGCGAGGGGGAGGGCGACGGGAGGGAGAAAGGGGGGAGAGGGGACGAGGAGGAAAAAGCAGGCGAAGGGGGAGGAGGGCGGGGGAGGGGGCGGCCGAGGAAAGCAGGGAGCAGTAGATGAGCAAGAGAGGAAAGGAAATGGGAGAAGAAGGAAGGGAGTTGGAGAAATCGAGCTTTTGGCTGTAAAAGAGCTAGCAGAATTTGATGAGGACACACATCAGTTCAAAAAAGGCAATCTCGCAATGCACATAGGCCATGCTTTGAAAAGATTTTCACAGATCAAACAGTTGCAGGCATCCAAACAGCTTGTTCATGGTTCAGATGACAGGTGGCGACAGGAGCTCTCTGAGGCGCAGCGGTTTGACAATGTCTTCACCGGAGACTGGTACGATTGTGTGTCAGCTACAGCAGCCCAGTCGGTCGGGAAAATGACCATGAACAAACCCAAACTGATCCCATCATGTGAAGATGTGAGGAAGGTCCAACAGCTTCTTGAAACAAAGATGGTTTCGGAAGATTATCCGACGGTGGTTAAAGCAACTCTTTGCGCTGTATCACTTTTCAACCGAAAACGAGGGGGAGAAGTTCAGAGAATAAAGGTATCAGACTTCCAGAATGCTAAGATTGGATCGATCACCAATCAAGATATCTTGAAAGGTCTCACAGAGGTTGAGAAGAAACTAGTGAATCATTTTCAGCGAGTGGAAATCAGAGACAAGTTTAATAGGAGTGTTCCCATTTTGCTGACGAAGAAGATGATGACAAGTGTGCACAGAATCCTTCAAATGAGGCAATCAGTGCCAGCTCTCGCTGGTTCCCAGTACATCTTTGCCACACCTTCTGGTCAGAGGCCTTACAGAGGCCATGATGTTCGGAAGGAACATGCGCTACAAGCACAAGTGCCAAACCCAGCCATGTTCACATTTACTCAGTTACAGAAGCAGGTTGCAACTTTGGCTCAGTCCATGGCCATCTCGGAGTTAGACCAGAATCAGCTGGCAGACTTCCTTGGTCATGATATTCGGATACATCGCCATATCTACCGCCAACCTCAAGATGTCCTTCAAAAGGCAGAAGTGGCAAAGATTCTTCTGTCAGTTAACAATGGGATGACAGATTTTGAGAGTTGCATTAGAGCTGAACTGGGCGATGATGAAGAGATTGACTTTGACAATGAAGACACATCAGAAACTCGCAGAGAGGTCTCGGGGGAAACAGCACCTGTGACTGAAGCAAGTAGCAAGTCAACAACACAGGAATCAATGAGCATGACAGAGAAAAGACGTCCAGAGCCTGATGACAATCTAGGTAGTTTTGATGTTCGAAAGAAAGCTAGATTTACAAGGAAACCATGGGGGAAAGCTGAAGAGAAAGCTGTTCAAACTCATTTCAAGACACACCTCGTCGTGAACAAACTTCCTGAAAAGGCTGAGATACAGCAGGCAATTGCAAAAGAGCCCGCACTTAGACATAGGCGCTGGAGAAACATTAAGGATTACATCCGCAACAGACTGAAAAAGTTACAAAAGAAATGAATTGAGATTCTCCAACACTCGCGTCATTTTCGTTTTCATACAGATTTATTACAAGAGTGTTAATTATTATTGGGCTGGTTTCAGCATGTATAGCTTGTTTTTATCTGATGGACACCTGGATCATTTTGTATACTGTATAATTGCAAAAGGAAACAGCCGGCTGGGGATGAAAGACAATAATAAGATTTTTTAAAAAAAACATTGACAACATAAAGATTTATTACCAGAGTGTTATTATGGGGTTGGTCCGCCTGGATCATTTTGTATACTGTATAACATTTAAAACTTTGAAAATGGAACTGCAAATGGAACAACGGTTGGGGACGAGAGACAATAATAAGGGGTAAGAAAACCATTGTCAACATAAAGATTTATTACAAAAGTGCTACTATGGGGTTGGTCCGCCTGGATCATTTTGTATACTGTATAATATTTAAAAACTTTGAAAATGGAATGCAAATGGAACAACGGTTGGAGACGAGAGACAATAATAAGGGGTAAGAAAACCATTGTCAACATAAAGATTTATTACAAGAGTGCCACTATGGGGTTGGTCCGCCTGGATCATTTTGTATACTGTATAACATTTAAAACTTTGAAAATGGAACTGCAAATGGAACAACGGTTGAGGACGAAAGACAATAGTAAGGGGTAAGAAAACCATTGTCAAAATAAAGATTTATTACAAGAGTGCTACTATGGGGTTGGTCCGCCTGGATCATTTTGTATACTGTATAACATTTAAAACTTTGCAAATGGAACAGCGGTTGGGGACGAAAGACAATAATAAGATAAAAAGAAACAAACATTGTCAACATACAGATTTATTACAAGAACGTTATTATTCAGTTGTTTTCAGCGTGTATAGCTCTGTTTTTATCTGATGTACACCTGGATCATTTTGTATGCTGTGTAACATTAACCTTACTTTGCAACTAAACAGTGGCCCCCACCCGGGTC
This sequence comes from Semisulcospira habei, assembly GCA_036245525.1. Lineage (NCBI taxonomy): Eukaryota > Metazoa > Mollusca > Gastropoda > Semisulcospiridae > Semisulcospira > Semisulcospira habei. Next base: position 113,505,934 of record BTPG01000002.1, read on the forward strand.
TGCCCTGGGGGACTTGGGTGGGGTTAACTACTTTTTAGTTTCTAGCATCACCCTGGTCAGCCCCAAAGGATGGGTTTTCCTCTCAATTCTGGGCATGTGTTTCTATCTACCCTTGGTCCATTAACTTGTATTTTTCTTTTTTAAGCTCTCCCTACTATCTGCACTGCCTGTATCTCTTAAAAAGAAGTACCCAACGGAGAAAGAAACACTCTTAAGGCCCCGACACACATGCCCGATTTTGAGGCCGATTCTCGAGCTGTTTCGAATCGGAGTGTGATTGGACCGGACTACAAAACGTGTGCACTGCCACACATTCCCTGACGTTTTTTTAGCGGACCGGTTTGAATCGAAGACCAAGGTCGTACCTGTTCAGCGAAATGGCTGCTAGTTTTGACAGTGATGATGATGTGCTTGCATTATCAGCAGTTTTGCATCATATTCGGGAAGAGGCGGGCGAAACATCGGCAACGAAGGTGGTACTGATCTTCCGCCATTTTCAAACTGAAACGACATGCTTTGCGAGACGCGCTCTGATTGGTTGAAGCTTACAATCGGGGCCGATTCGGATGGGAAAAAAAGAGCAGGTTCTAGACACCCGATTCCCAGCCGATTGGGATCGGATCGGATATATGACGTAATCCGATCGCAATCGGATCGGAATCGGCTTCAAAATCGGGAAACAACCGGCATGTGTGGTGGGGCCTTTAGAAAAAACGGTTACAACACAATTTATTAATATTTCGGGTAAATCCGCTTTGTCAAAACAGACAAACAAACAGAGAGATCAGTCGCTACTTATTTTCATTCGCAGAAGAAATGGGGCACATTCCTTCTGTGAACAAAGATAAGTAGCGACTGATCTCTCTGTTTGCTTTTGTTTGTCTGTTTTGACAAGGTGGATTTACCCGAAATATTAATAAATTGTGTTGTAACCGTCTTTTCTAAGCGTGTTTCTTTTTCCGTTGGGTACTTCTTTGCATTTTACATGATTGGCAGTCACCTTTTAGGTCTGAATAATTTTTTTTTTTTTTTTTTTTTTTGGGGGGGTGGTGGGGTAGGGGGGGGTGTATCTCTCTTGATTTTGGGTGTGTGTTGCTAAATGGTCTTAGGTTTATTTAGCGTATTAGACCGGCTGGCGACATACATTCAATATTCTGTTCATTATTTTATTTTATTTTTTCCCCTTCATTATCAGTGCTGGCACGTCCTGCAAAGGTCTAGACGTTCAGCAATGTACAACCAATCGGGATGAAAGACAATAATAAGATAAGAAAACCATTGTCAACCTGATAAAGATTTATTACAAGAGTGTTATTATTTCAGTGTGTATAGCTTGTTTTTATCTGATGTACGCCTGGATTATTCTGGAAATGTCTGTAACTTTTTTTCTGTTACTAGTACACTTTGCATACTGTGCATTCTTTTAAAAGTCACAGGAAGCATAAACCTTAGCTGAGTTGGTATACCTCGCCCTCTACCTAGGTTAAACACACCAGCGGAGCCATTGTTGCTATTTTCGCACCTGACCGGTTTCTCGGACCGGTCACGTGCACCAGAACTGCGCACGCAGGTTGGCTTCTGCACTTGTAGTGTGGTCTCGTACGTTCACGCGGAAGATTGTGATTGCAGTCGAAAAAAAGGTTCGTTTGCGGTTTTAACTTGTAGCTGCGCCTTTTACCTCCCCGAACACGCCAGTTTTGTGTTGAGATGGTGGAGGCTTGTGTCATGCCCCACACCACTGAATCAAGTCTATTGTACATGTAGTGCGCTCATTTCTCGAACTTCAACTTTGACGGTGCTTCCTGCCGCAAATGCCGCCGATGTCGCAAAAATCACCTCCATTGAGGATTTTAAAAAGCTATTTTTCAAATCTTCCAAATCGCGTAATGTTTCGTGGTGCTAGCATAAGGATGAATGCATTATTGCCGGATTGCATATATGGGAAAGGGTTTATTCTTTATTCATGTTATTTTGCAGCAATCAAACGACCCTCACGTGATTCTTTCTCCGAGGTTGCCCATTACAGGTGCAGAAAGCACACGCTCTAAACCGAGCAACTGGTCTGGTACCAAAATAGCAACATTGGCACCGCTGGTGCATTTAACCTAGGCACTGGACGAGGTATACCAACTTGGCTAAACTTTATTGTCGCACTTGCTAGAACTCAGTATTATATTTCTCTCTCCATTTTATGAATAGAGGCACATAAGTCGCGGAAACCCTTTACGTGCCGAACTTGGGCAAGAACTAGTTTTCCTCATCACAAAGTTGCCAGAAAAGGTTTGACTGCTCTTGATTGTTTCATTTGAAGTGTTTACAAACAATTACTATGTTTTTATATGCATGCACCTTTGATATGATTAATAAAGGCTGAAGTTTCAAGTGATTTCCTATGTTGTCAGTTAATTAATTAATGGCAGTGTTCTGTTTTGTCATTTTAACTCATTCTACCCCAAGACCGGAATCCCCAAACGTTGACGTCGTCTTCTGAAGACTGCGTGGCAGGGCATGACACAGATCGACCACGATAGTTCAAGGGTGATGCCAGAATAGCTTGGCGCCCATAGGCAGCCACGCTATTCTGGCATCACCTTGAACTATCATGATCGATCTTTATTTTGCTGTGGTGTGTCTGGGGTAGAATAAGTTAAGTGTTAGTTTCTTCGTCTGGGTCTTTTTCTATCTTTCATAATTTTCCACACTTTTTAACCCGCATCATACTGAGGCTAAAAGTTTCACATTTGTACACTGCCATATATGCAAGCTACATTACAGAACTTACAGATGAGGACATAGACCAATGGCATTAGTTCAAGGGTGGTGTCACAATAGCTTGGCGCCTAGAGGCGCCAAGCTATTCTGGCACTACCCTTGGACTATTTTAGTCACACTTGTTGCACACACTGGTGTATTCCGAATGATAATTGTTAATATTCAAAATGCTCTATTGCTGTTTGTCTTAAACTCCAGGGTACATAAAAAAATGTCCTTTAATTTCCAGAATTCTCACATAAATGCCATGATAAACTGTTTTGCTTCAGACGGACAAAACGTAGCAATGTTTAAAAGATTTCCTCTGTAAACAATCATAATTGAAAGGTTACGGGCCTGTGTTCATTCAATTTTGCACCCTACAATGTTAAAAATGTTAATGCATACATACACATTAAGTTGAAAAAAACAAAAAAAATGAATGTGAAAAAGAAGTATTCCATGAACTTGACCTTATTACAGACGCCTAATGTTGTGAAGACACCCATTTTCAATGTAATGCCAGTTTTTGTGTGAGAGGCACCCACTTTATTGGTAGAAACCCATTTTTTCTGCATCTAGTGGCTCTGTTTCTAGAAAATTTCTATTTGATTTTAAGTTATAGAGCTTAGTTATAAGGTGAGTTCTAAACATTCGCATCAATTCCAGAGCCCTAGAATAAATAGAAATATGGGAACCCATTTTCACATAAAATGGTAGGTAACCCACTCTGAGGCTTTTGTCTCCATGTGTGTGGGTGTGTCTGTGTGTGTGTGTGTGTGTGTGTGTGTGTGTGTGTGTGTGTGTGTGTGTGTGTGTGTGTGTGTGTGTGTGTGTGTGTGTGTGTGTGTGTGTGTGTGTGTGTGTGTGTGTGCGTGTGTGTGTGTGTGTGTGTGTGAAGAGTTACAAAGCTGGCTTACGAACTCATCAGTCTTTCTCCAAACTACCTACATTCGAAATTTCAAGTAAATCTAAGGAAAATGACGGATTCTAATGTGGGTCAATCGACTTTCAAAAACGGTTATTTAACTCTTCAATGAGACATCCAATTTTAGTATGCTTGGAGGCTCTCATACACACACCCCGAATGAAGCATATCCTTTATTTTCAAGCTTTCGCGTACACATCAGACATTCAAGTCTTTAAATACATACGCGCCACACACACGCGCGCGCGCGAACACACACACACACACTGAGTTTTCGCCAGAAGTACGTTCTGCAGCGAGGTTAGCATTACTAGACATAACCTAGGACATGCTGAACTTCCTTAACCCAGTGTGGGATTTTCAGTGGGGCGACCATCCCCAACCTAGCGCGTCCCTGGGTGGCGGATAGGGGAACGGCCTTCAGATATGGAGGTTAGCTGCGCGAGCAGTCGCGGACCAAATGGCGATGAGTTTACCAGGACGGGGCGGGGTAGCAGGTGGCACTGCTACCTCCACTGAAATTCCCCATGTGTCCAATGACGGGTTTATCATGCGATCAAGAGCCGCAAAAAAACTCTTGCCACCCTGTGTTCCCAGGGAAGGTCGCATACCAGGAACTAAGGGTGAGGTCTCTTCTTGGCTTGACTTTGCGAACGAAGATTCTATAGGAGTTGTCCACGACGTCTGCAGGCATGCTCGTGACTGCGGAGGACAATCCGGGACAGGCAGGTTCGACCGCAGTAGCTGCAGAGGGAGGTCTGGCCAGGTTTCTGAGTTGCGGCATCTCTGTTTTTTCTCCTGAGCCGCTTGTCTTTAAGGCCAGCTCTGCGAGAGTCCTCAAAGGAGACAGCTGCCTTGTAAATGGTGGAGCGCCAGGTGTCACGGTCTGCAGCAAGTGAAGACCACTGGCGGTGGTCGATTTGGCAGGCACTAAGTGACTTCTTAAGACAGTCTTTGTGTCTCTTCTTTGGTACCCCTCTGTCTCTGTGTCCAGTGGCGAGCTCGCCGAACAGAGTGATCTTGGGTAGGCGATGATCCTCCATCCTGGAGACGTGCCCAGCTCAGCGGAGCTGTGTCCGCAGCAGCAAAGCCTCGATGCTCACAGTTTCTGCCTGTTCAAGGACCTCGACGTTTGTGACATAGTCACTCCAGTGAATGCCAAGGATTGTACGCAGGTAGCGCTGGTGGAAGCGTTCGAGGAGTCGTAGTTGGCTGCGGTAGATGGCCCAGGACTCGGAACCATACAACAGGGTGGTGAGGACGACAGCTCTGTACACGCTGATCTTTGTGCCTGTTTTCAGCTGTTGATTATGCCACACCCGCTTGTATAGACGCCCGAAAGCGCTGTTTGCTTTTGCCAGCCTGCTGTCCATCTCCTTGTCCAGCTTGGCGCCTGACGTGATGATGCAGCCAATGTAGGTAAACTGGTGCAATGACTTCAGTTCAGACTCGCCGATGGTGATGTGGGGAGGGCGATGCTCTACCTTGGGTGCCGGCTGATGGAAAACCTCTGTCTTTTTCAGACTGACCTCGAGTCTAAAGAGCTGGGCAGCGTCTGCGAAGCAGGATGTGATGCGCTGCAGGGCTCTCTCTCTGTGTGCAACGAGGGCAGCGTCGTCAGCAAAGAGCAGCTCACGAATCAGTTGGTCTAGGGTTTTCGTGTGGGCCTGCAGTCGTCTGAGGTTGAACAAGCTGCCATCGAGACGATACCTGATGTACACTGCATCGTCATCGTCGAGGTACACTGTGGCCTGCTTCAACTTCATGCTAAAAAAGATGGCGAAGAGGGTCGGTGCCAGCACACAGCCCTGCTTCACACCGTTGAGAATGGGGAATGGTTCTGAGAGGTCATTGTTGAGTCTGACCTGGCCTTGCTGGTCCTCGTGTAGCTGGACAATCATGCTGAGGAACTTTGGGGGACAGCCAAGTCGCTCCAGGATCTGCCACATGCCTTGCCTGCTCACAGTGTCGAACGCTTTTGTTAGGTCGACAAACGTTACGTACAGCCCTTTGTTCTGCTCGCGGCACTTCTCCTGAAGCTGTCTCAGCACAAAGACCATATCGGTGGTGTTCCTGTTGGCTCTGAAGCCACACTGGCCCTCTGGGAGGTGGTCTTCTGCAATGGCAGGTACCAGCCTATTCAGGAGCAGCCTTTCGAGTATTTTCCCGGCAGTGGACAGCAGGGTAATTCCACGGTAGTTGGAGCAGGCAGACTTCTCTCCTTTGTTCTTGTACAAGATGATGACGACTGCATCGCGGAGATCCTTTGGTAGTGTTCCTTCCTCCCAGCAGCAGCAGAGAAAGAGGTCATGGAGCTTGTTGTGCAGTGCTGGGCCTCCATGTTTCCATATCTCTGGTGGGATTCCGTCAATGCCTGCTGCTTTGCCACTCTTGAGCTGGTGGATGGCTGTGAGGGTCTCTTCAGCAGTGGGTGGTTCGTCCAATTCAATCTTTACTGGGAGGTGTGGGATTTGGAGGATGACTGATTCTTGAACAGTGCGCTCAGCGCTGAAGTGGTCCTGAAAGTATTCCGACCAGCGGTTCAAGATGGAGTTATTATCTGTGAGGAGTGCCTGTCCATCAGCGCTTCGCAGGGGACTTTGTATCAGGTGCCTGGGGCCATACACTGCTTTCAGTGCTTCGTAGAAGCCCCTGTAGTCACCGTTGTCAGCACAAAGCTGTGCGAGTCTGGTCCACCACTCGTTCTGGAGATCTCTGAGCTTGGGCTGGATACTGCTGCAGACGAGGCGGAAGGCAGATTTCTTCACAGGGCAGGAAGGCTGGGCTAGGTGGGCCTGATGGGAGGCTCTTTTTTTTTTTTTTTTTTTTTTTTTTTTTTTTTTTTGCTAGGAGTTCCTGGATCTCTACCTCGTTTTCGTCAAACCAGTCTTTGTTCCTCTTTCTAGCGAAACCCAAGACTTCTGCAGAGGATTTTGCGACAGCAGTTTTCAGCCGTTCCCAGAGTGTTTCAGGGGAGGAGTCTGCTGGGTCAGCTGTGTCTGTGAGCCTGCGCTGTAAATCTGTCTGAAAGGCAGCTTTTACGTCGTCACGCTGAAGGCTGGCAACATCAAGCTTTTTCTTAGGGGGCCCCCCTTTCTTGGGTTTTGGCTTGAAGTGGAGCCTGAGTTTGCAGCGGACAAGGCGGTGGTCAGTGTGGCACTCTGCGCTGGGCATCACTCTGGTGAGGAGGACATCACTGCGGTCCCTCTGGCGCACTAGGACATAGTCGATAAGGTGCCAGTGTTTGGAGCGAGGATGCATCCAGGTGGTCTTTCGACTGTCCTTTTGCTGGAAAGTAGTGTTGGTGATGACAAGCTGCTGCTCTGCACAGAACTCCAACAGTAGGCGGCCATTGTCATTGCAGTTCCCGACGCCATGCTTGCCAAGGACTCCTTTCCAGACTTCAGAGTCCTGGCCCACTCCTGGTAACCCCGACAGAAACCTCGAATGCTGAAGACGGAGGACCTGGGCCGCACGGCGCATTCTGATAAACCACGGATCCACGCAAACCCGCAACCATGACTATACGGCCAACTAACATTGATGATAATGGCGCTCGCCCACTGAGGACCCTCCAGGGTGGAGCAGCGTCGGGTTCCATGCCTCTGGGTGCCTCAGCTACTGGAGGTCCCTCTCGTCCGTCTTGTCTCGCCAAGGGACGCGGGAGGAGAGTTACTGGCACCACTACAACCAGGAAGAATCCCAGTCAGCAGCGACCTTTTCAGGTCATGCACTGGAACGCAGAAAGCATTCTGAACAAAAAGACCGAGTTGGAGCATATCCTGCATGAGAAGAACATCAACATCTGCTTATTCAGGAGACGCACACCAGTCCTTCAAAGTGAGAGGCTACAGAACGGACCAAAGCAAGGGAGGAATCCTGACCCTGACCAGGAACAACATCAAAGCATGTTTGATTGATACGCACATGGAGAACTTCGAGTACCAAGTGATTCGGATCCAGACGAAGACAGCAGATTTCCAGCTGGTCAACTTCTACTGCCCCAACGACAGACCACTCTCCTTTGACACGATCCCCACTAAGACCTCCAACTTCATTGTGGGTGGCGACTTCAACAGTCACTCACAAAGTTGGGGATACGACCACTTGGATCGGAGAGGAGAAGAGGTTGAGAACTGGCAGGACGACAACGGTCTCATTCTGTTGAACAGTCCCATTGACTGCCCCACGTTCTACTCCAGAAGATGGCACACTACATCGACTCCTGACCTAGCCTTCTGCACAGAAGAAATGCACAAGCAAGCCAGCAGAGTGGTCGGAGAACAGCTGGGTGGAAGTGACCATCGGCCAGTCTTTTTTACCTTGGGCATGGAGTCCTGCGCTGAAGCAACCTTCCCACGGTGGAACTACAAAAGAGCTAACTGGTTCCTCTTTAGACACCGCTCCAGCAAACTCACCAAAGACATTCGAATCGAAGGTCGAGACATCAACATGGTGGCGAAGGACCTCAACATGAGCATCCTCACAGCAGCGCGTGAGTCCATACCCAGAGGTGCTAGAAAAGACCATAAGCCCTACTGGAGCAATGAACTGCAGGAACTGGATGATGATCTAGCAGATGCCAGAAGGGAAGCGGAAGTCAACCCATCACAGGCAAACACATCCGCTTCCAGGAAGCCAAAGCCAAATTTCTCAAGAAGAAGCTACAAGCAAGACGCAGGAGCTGGCAAGAGAAAACAAGCGCTCCTTGAACCTTGAGAAGTACGGCAGAAAGCTCTGGAAACTGCCCAAGCAGCTGAACGATGAGAACACGAGCAAAGGAAACATCACCTTAGAAGAAAATGGGAAGATACTAACAGGAAAGCATGCTGCCAACCAATTTGCTGAAAGCTATGTAGCTGAGAGCAATCTCCATGTTAGCCCCGAAAAGCAGAGAGAAGCAAGAAGAGAGCAAAGAGAGAGAAACCTGCCAAACAAGCAACAGCGGACGCCATGAATCAACCACTTACACACAAAGAGCTTCATACAGCTCTCAAAAAACTGAAGGCGAAGAAGTCTCCTGGTCCAGATGGCATCACCAACGAGATGCTAACCCACCTTGGTAGTGCAGCAGAAAACAAGCTACTTGAGGTCCTCAACAGCAGTTGGCAAAAAGGATCGCTACCACAACTCTGGCGAGAAGCGATCATGATCCCCATTCTAAAGAAGGCCACCAGCTATCGCCCAATCAGCCTCACCAGCTGTGTTGTGAAGACTTTAGAGAGAATTGTGAACGAGCGCCTCAGGTGTTACCTGGAATCCAGGAACCTCCTCGCCCCTGAACAAGCTGGCTTCCGACATTTCCGCAGCACTGAAGACCAGGTCACTTACTTGGCGCAAGAAGTTGAAGATGCCTTCCAGGAGCATAAGATGGTCTTTGTAAACTGGATTGATCTTCAGAAGGCTTTTGACAAGATCTGGAAAGATGGGCTGCTTGTCAAACTGCTGAGAAAAGGCGTGTCCAGCAACACCTTCCAGTGGATACGCTCCTACCTCTTCAACCGCAGGGCAAGAGTCAGCGTCGACCAGACCAAAAGCAAGAAATTCCTCCTTCGTCATGGCGTCCCGCAAGGCGGAGTCCTCTCCCCTACCCTCTTCTCTTCATCGACGATCTGGTGTCTGAGATGCCCAAGGGAATCAAAGCTGCCCTTTACGCAGACGATCTTGTGATCTGGTGCAAGGAGGAGCATGCAAGTACTGCAACCTACAGAATGCAGCTAGCGGCAGATAAGCTGAACGCATGGGCAGAAGACTGGTGCATCTCCGTCAACAAGGAGAAATCCCCCACCACCCTCTTCACAAAGCAGAAAGCCGGAACCATCAAGCTTGGTGGAACCCCTCTGAGTAAGAATGAAGAAGCTACTTACCTTGGTGTCACCTTCGACAGACGTCAGACCTGGAAACCACACATTGCGCAGGCAGAGGCGAAGGCCCGGCGCAAGCTGGCCATACTCAGGAAACTGGCAGGCACCACCTGGGGAGCGAACGAGAAGATACTGAAAACAGTATACCAGGGAACAGTCAGGCCCCACCTCGAGTACGGCTCCACAGCGTGGTCAACCTCAGCCACAACGAACCTGCAGACCCTCGACCGAGTGCAAAACCAGGCTCTTTGACTCATCACTGGCGCAATGAAATCCACACCAATCAAGGAAATGAAGAAGCTGACCACAATCCAACCTCTCAGTCAGAGGGGAAAAGCCAAAACCATGGTACAGGCTGAGAAGCTCAAGTGCTTGCCCGACCACCCCATGAAGCACAGACTGAGCAACCTCACCAAGAACCGGCTCAAAAGAAGCAGCTTTGTCCATGACAGCATGCGACTTTCCCGACAGTACAGGGAAGTCCTTCCACACTACCTCTGATCACAAAAGAAGAGGAAAACCCTTGGGGATGGACAAACCAGACATCCAGATCTGCACCAGTGTCCCACATGTTGCCTCAGGAGACAGTCAGGATGACTCCGTTTGACGGGCACTCACCCTAGCCCTGATCGACGAACAGTACCCAAAGGAGGCATGGATCCACATCTACACTGATGGATCAGCAACAAATGCCGTTTCCAATGGAGGTGCTGGCATCTTGATCCAGTTCCCTTGGGGACATACAGCCACATCCAGTGTAGCCACCGGCAAACACTGCACAAACTACAAAGCAGAAACCGAAGCACTTATGCAGGCCGCTTCCATAGCCCAGAATTCCACAGACCCATGCTACCAAGTTGTCTTCTTCTCCGATGCCCTTTCAGTCCTCCAGGCCCTCGAGAACGACAAGCTCCCCCAGCTGACCAGAGCTTTGCAGAAGGTCAGAAAAACCAGAAGAGTTGTTCTCCAGTGGATACCAGCCCAATGTGGGGTACCAGGAAATGAAAGGGCAGACGAGCTGGCGAAAGAAGGAGCCACCAAAGATCAACAAGAAAACAGCGTCAGCTACAGTGAGCAAAAGACAATCATCAAGGCATTGATGAGGCCAAGGTCAAACAGAGACGACTACCACACAATGACCAGAGAGCAGCATGTTGTCCTGATCAGACTGCGTACCGGCCACAACAGACTGAACGCTCACATGAACAGAAAGCTCAAGGTGGAGCAATCACCAACCTGCGCCTGTGGTCAGGAAGACCAAACAGCGGAACGTATTCTAAAGAGATGCCCCCTACTGGACGATGAAAGAAAAAAAGTGTGGCCGTCGCCAACTCCACTGCAGACCAAACTCTACGGCAGTCGAGAAGACCTGGAGAAAACGACGTCATTCACCGCCGGTGCTGGATTGACCGTATAGCCCACTGCGAACGACAAGAAGAAGACTAGACATAACTAAATTGTATCTTGTTATTTGAGTTGTCACAGGTTTAGGCATGCCCGCCTGTGACGTCATGGGTATGCTATTATATTTGCTCGACCAGCGCGACCCACCCTAACAAAAAATACTTCCTATAAATACAATGTACTGAAAACGATTGTAGTAGTAGTAGAGTCCGAAATAGCTCAGGCGGTTAAACGTCGGAGCAGGAGAGCGTAGGGAATCGCCAGGTCGTGGGTTCGAATCCCGTCCCGGCCCCGGTAGCTGGACTCACAATCCAGGGGGAAAAAACGGATTTGTTCCAATAGCATGTCGGTTGAAAGGTCCTGGTAAATCAAAGTGGCACAGTTGGAGTGCGCCTGAGTTGATCAGTGTTCAGGTCGTACTCCATAGGTAATAGATTTCCCTGTCCCCCATAACCCGCCCGTCAGGGCCGTCCATGATCACCTCGGTGCTGTGGACGTTAAACCCGAACTAACCAACCGATTGTAGTTATGCTGAATGGGGTCAACCTCTCTATATGAGACAATTTGAACAAATACAACTGCATGAGGTATAGATCCTCATGAGCCCCCGCGGCTGCGGGGGCTCATGCGGAGCTATGCCTCTTGCTGACACCACTTTGACACTACTGTTCCTTCGACAGGTAGGGCTTGTTGGTGATGAATTGACGAAGACTGAAGAAACACAGTTTCCGTCAATGGGCACTGAACGAGTTAAACATAAATCTAACCATAGCGAATTCACCCAAGCGTTAAACCGTCCAACGGGGCGGCAAAGGAGCAGCACAGATATATGCAGGGTGGATTCATGCCTGGTTGGATAATTGGATTTTTATGAGTATGAGTCACAGACTCGGGATGGTCGTTGCGTCATTACTCCTAACACGGTTAGGTTTTAGTTTGCTACTACCTGTGTTAGGAGTAATGACGCAACGACCATCCTGCGTCTGTGGTATGTGTGCTCTATAAGTTTACGCCAAGTTAGAGCGACATTGATCCCTTTTGACGATGTTAGAGGCGGGACAAGAAGTTCGACAAACTATCATACATGAAAGCTTCCATACAAAACATGGTATGGGTTGATGCTACCACATCGGCTGTTACTGCCAAAGAAATAAGTTCGAGTTCAATTATTGCGCTTTCACATTGGGTCTCTGCAGTTTATACCGGGATGGTAATGAAATTAGACACTAACCTCCCGGAATGCATAATGCAAACAGCACCGCGCACACAGCAGCAACTGGAGACTTCCTGGTTGTGTCTGTACTCATGTTGCTGCAAATGCTGCATTAGTAACATCCATACAAAACACTGAATGTGAAAGACAGATCAGTTGTATAAGGAAGCTGTGTTTGCACTTCCTTGTTTGAAAATAATTAGTCGTCTAATAGAACGACACATCCGTGTTCAAATGGTACTACCGCCAAACTGCAAATGCAGAACAGTTGACGCAAATTCTGCGGCTAAAATCTCTGTTAACCCTTTCACTGCCGAGTAAAAGTGAACACATTCCAGCTGCAAGATACACAGATCCTCACGAGCCACACAATTGCGCGGGGCTGATAAGGATTTATGCCTCTTGCTGATACCAATTTGCATCCATCTTTCTTGGGTTTTGGCTTGTGGTCTTTGAATGAACAAAAGTCGCCTGCTCGGCGTTAAACCCAAATAACTAAATAACCAAATTAAATGAACAAAGATTTCAGACACAACAATGTCCTACAGTGGCAGGGATGGGGTTAATTCAACGTCAAACCGTCAAAGGAACACGGATACAAAGTGGTGTCAGCAAGAGGCACAGATCCTCATGAGCCCCCGCACTCGCGGGGGCTCGTAAGGAACTGTGCTTCTTGCAGTTGGATTGTGTTCAGTTTTGCTTGGCATTGGAGTGGTCATAAGGCAGTGTATAATATTGAGACAGAGGAGAGATGCGCCATGCAGGAAATTACAAATTCATAAACAGGCTCTAGCTGTGACTGACTATGCAAAAGTGACGCACGATAGAACAAGAATGCTTTGTGATACATAATTTGTGTGGCGCGATTTTATTGGAGATACATTATACACTACAACAAAATTGTAGTGTGTATCGATATTAAATTGAAATTGCCATACGATCATATAGCGACCATAAGCGAGACAGTATTTTCTCAAATTGTCAGCATTGTAGGATTCTGAAGGAAACCTCCTTTACTTTTCTGGTGATACGCTTACAAACTAATTATATGTGTGCTGAAGTTTTTAAAAATTGTTTTAACCCTTTGGCTGTCGGTAGCGCATTCAGTCGCGATGATTCCTGAATGAATCATCGGCGACTAAAAACGCTACAGACAGCCAAAGGGTTAAAAAAAATATTTAAAAAAATTGGCAGTTGCTGTTTTTGTGACTGATTAGCCAGTTTGGACTTAAACCTGGACGATGCCCCAGTCGGAGTTTTTGTCCTTTTTTGTTTTGTTTTTGTTGATGTTGTTTTCGGTTTGTTTTATTTGTTCGGGTTTTTTAGGGGGGGAGGGGGGAGGGGGAGGTGTCTCTAAGGCCTCACAGCCCGAGGAATATATAAGCCAGTTTGGACTTGAATGTCTCTACGTCTCCCATAATCTGTAGGGGTTCGACGATTAATAATTATTAATAATGACTATTTCTATAGCGCTTATCCTAAAATAAGCTCTAAGCGCTTTACAACTCAAGGGTGGGGGTGGAGGGTGATTAAAGCCAGAAAAACAAAGGATTCCGCAATGCTCACGCACGCACACACACACACACACACACACACACACACACACACACACACTCTCTCTCCCTCTCTCTCACACACACACACACACACACACACACACACACACACACACACACACACACACTTACGCCTGTCACCCCTCCCAGGGTATAGGCTGTCGACGAGAGACCTCCAGCGACTCCTGTCCTGTGCTTCTCCTTCGATTTTACTCCAGGTGGTTCCCAGTCTCTTGATGTCTGCTTGGAGGTCTCGACGCCAGGTGTTTCTCGGCCTGCCTCTTTTCCTCTTTCCCTCTTTCCCTGGGGGTTCCATGACAATGCCTGCCTAGTGATACTGGAAACTGGCTCTCTCAGACTGTGACCAATCCATCCCAATCTTCTTCGTCTAATTTCATTCTCTGCTGTTATCTGCTCTGTTCTCTCCCAGTCTGACGTTGCTGATCTTCTCTGGCCAGTGGATTTTCAAGCTTCTTCTAAGGCAACTGTTTATGAAGATCTCTACTTTGTTGACTGTGGTTTTTGTCAACCTCCACTGAGTGTCGTAGGAGTTTCCACAAAGTCTCTCGGTCTACGCTGTCAAATGCTTTCTCGTAATCAACAAAGTTGACGTACAGCGGGGAGCTCCACTCCAGAGACTGTTCCATGATGATGCGGAGAGTGGCAATCTGGTCTGTACATGATCGGTTTTTTCCTGAATCCTGCTTGCTGGTCTCTCAGCTGGGGGTCGACGGAGCTCTTCATTCTCTCCAGGATGATCCTGTTGAAGACCTTTCCTGGTACTGACAGCAAGGTGATTCCTTTGTAGTTGGAACACTTGCTGATGTCGCCTTTCTTAGGAAGCTTGATTAATTACCCCTCCTTCCAGTCAGCCGGCATCACCTCCTCTTCCCAGATCTTTCCAAACAGTGGGTACAGCATCTCTACTGTTGTTTCTAGGTCTGCTTTCAGAACCTCCGCTGGGATGCCATCTGGCCCTGCTGCTTTACCGTTCTTTAAAAATGCCACTGCTCTTCTGATCTCTTCCCGGCTGGGTCTGTCACAGATGATGGGTAGGTCAGTCTCTGCTGGCTGGATGTCTGGGGGGTCGGCTGGGGTGGCTCTGTTCAGTAACTCTTCAAAATACTCGGCCCATCTGTCGAGTTGATCTGCTCTGTCTGCAATAGGCTTGCCTTCTTTGTCTTTTACTGGTCTTTCTGTATGGCCATACTTGCCAGACAATCTTCTGGTAATGTCGTAGAGCTGTTTCATGTTGCCGCTGCCTGCTGCCTTTTCTGCCTCTGCTGCTAGGCCGTCTGTGTAGGCTCTCTTGTCTGCCCTGATACTCCTCTTCACCTCGCGGTTGGCTTCCGAGTATTCCTCATGTGCCCTTGCTTTGGCTGCTCTCGTGCGACTGTTGTTGACAACTGCTTTCTTCTGCTTCCTCACTTCTATCTTCTTTAAGGGCTGAGCCGACAGCCAGTCCTTGTGATGGTGTTTCTTGAACCCCACAGTGTTTTGCAGGTTGAGTTCAGTGCCTCTCTAACTGCCTTCCACTGCTGCTCTGTTGTGAGCGCCTCCTCTTCATTTACTAGCTCCTGTAGCGCTTGAAACCGGTTGGACAGCACCAGTTTAAACTCTTCTCTCACTCCAGTCTCTGTCAGGAGGCCTACATTATAGCGCTGTCTTCTTGTTGTCCCTGTGCTGCCTTTCTTTAACTTGAGCTTTATTCTTAAGTTGCCTCCTCGGCGTTAAACCCAAATAACTAACTAACTAAATTTATTCTTAAGATAAGCAGATGATGGTCTGAGGCGACATCTGCTCCCCTCCTCATCCGAACAACTTGAAAGGATCTTCTAAATTTCTTGCTAATGCAGATATGGTCTATTTGGTTCTCTGTAGTATGGTCAGGTGAGACCCACGTTGCTTTGTGTATTCTTCTGTGTGGGAAGATGCTGCCTCCAATGACATGTCTGTTTAGAGCACAAAAGTCTACGAACCTCTCCCCGTTCTCACTCATCTCCCCTAGTCCCTGTCTCCCCAACACCTCTTCGTATACGGTGTTGTCCTCCCCTATTTTGGCATTAAAATTGCCCGTGATGATGGTGATGTCTCGCTCCGCACATTTGTCCACAGCACTCTGGAGTCGGTCATAGAACTCTTGTTTCTCTTCCTCGTCACTGTCATTAGTGGGCGCATAACACTGGATGACGTTCAGCTTGATCTTTTTCCTGGTTCTAAAGGCTGCTGTGATAATTCTTGGCCCATCAGCGCTCTCTGTGCCACTGGTGACAGCATGAATGCTGCACGGCCTTCTGTATGGGGGGCATTCTCCTCTTCATGACCTGAATACAGAATCATCTCCCCACTTAACAGCCTATTCTGGCCAGACTGCGTCCATCTGGCTTCACTGATACCTAGCAGGGAAAGGTTGTACTTTTGCATTTCCGCTGCTATTTAGGCGGACTTCCCGCTCTGGTACATTCCATGTGCCCGTGATTGTGTCCCTGGATAGAGAGAGGCGCTCGGTCCTGTGGCTTCTGAAGACTTCCGGCTTTCACCACACGACGTCATAAATCTTCTGATAGAAGAACCTTCCTCTTCAAAGAAAGTAATTGCTGTTTGTCTATTCGCCGGCGTTTTTGTAGCTATTTCTTTATTTGCAGGGTGGGGAAGCTACCCCCACGCCCAACCCCCTTACTAGGAGGACCAGGGGTTTTCTGTCGGGCTCTCCTTCCCTTAAACCATGTTAGTTCACGGCACCTTATTTCATTCGGTGCACCCCTCTCGCGAGGGACACCCTATTAACCACCCAGGGGACACGCCTCAACGCTATATGGTCCTAGCGCGAGGACACACACACACAGAGGTACATAATCATGAAGAACTAAGCTACATTGGGGTATCGAAGAGGTGGGTCTCGAGGACATTTTTAAAGGAAGTGAATGAGGAAGAATGTCTGAAGTCTATGGGTAGAGAGTTGCAGTTACAGGTGCAACGTGTGCAAAACAACGGTCACTTCTGGCTTTGTATTTGCAGAGCGGGACTCTGAGAAAGCGAGTGTCACTACTTGAAGGGAGGGAGCGAGAGGGAGTGTATAGTTGATTCTGTGTGTAAGCTGAGGTGGTTTGGTGGTAATATTGGTCCGTTCACGTTTCTTTTATTCTGGTCTTCTGCTTCGTATTTTTGTAACAAACAAACAACCATGTGGTTCCCGGCACTGAATGAAATAAAGACTTTCGCATGCGTCTGCCGTCGCATCAGTTCACCTCATTACGATATTCAAACTCATTCTACATTACCGCTTTTTCGACACGCTCCCCAATGCGCAAAGGCCGTCGGACTGACGTCGGCTCGATGGTCTTTGCGCACTGGGTCTCGTCTGCAAAGTTTTCTTCCAAATGGTAGTGTTACCCCATCTTCAAAGACTGAAGAACAAAATACTAAAATGACAAAACGAACAAAAAAACAATGAAGGTAAAATGCAACCAAATTTTAATTTAATCATGTACATGTACTTGTTCATAAAAATCATGCTTTTAAATCGTAGTTTCACTACTTGATCAGACAAAGCAGCTAAATGGAAGAATATGTTTACCCAAGTTGTGCAAATCAGTCCTAGACAACCAGACTTCCCTGAGACTCACCCTCTGGCGATGAAAATTTGGTCCGGTCTATGACCGATTATGTACTGACCAGCTCCCCAAAAATGCAACATTTTTTTATCATCGGAAACACTGAAATGTCGCATTTCTTTTGCTCTGAAGTGTTTTTGATGATTAAAAAATTGTCCCATTTATGTTGCTCGTGAGTATACATGTAATGTCGCCCTTCTGACACCAAAATTATGTAATGTCGCCTCACCCCCAGCCTTCGACACCAAAATCTGTAGCGTCGCTGACCGTGTGCAATGTTTGTGTGACCGGTGAATGTGTATGTAAATGTTTGCTCGTGTCAGGATGCCAAGTTCACACACACAAGCACAGTCACTCGCACTCGATACTAACTACAATAAAACATGTGAAACGAAGATCGCATTTCGTATATATATTGCAGCACAGGCTAATAAGGCTAAAGCGACAACAAATCCCCGGCATGAGGCCGTTTGAGAAAAATATATTCTCTGCTGGTCACAATGTCATCAGACGTTACTACAGTAGCGCAGCAAAGTACTATTATCTAAGTTGTGTCTCTAAAAAGAATGACAAAGTCCGAACAAAGGAGAATGTAGTAAAATAACTAAGTCGAAGAGCCCATTAGATAAAGGAAGCCTCGGCAAAAAATAACAAAGTCCAAAGTGCCCTTTATAAACGCTCAAATCCACCTATCTCCGCAGACCAGGTACCACACCGCCATCTAAGCCAAAGGCCGACCGCAGCGGGAGCTTTTCGCTAGCCGAAAAGCCGACGGGTAGCGGAAAGTCGCTCGCCCGACCAAAATCATTACGTGTTACAAAATGGTGAAGCACTCTTCCATGCGATAGAACATTACTTTCCTAGCTGAATACGCTTTTGTAAATTCTGAAACTATTACCAACACTTAGAGCACTTCGAACACTATATTGTTGTAAAATCCCCTTGCAGATGAAAAATCGTACTTTTACAAGACTACGTAATTAACAACCCAAATCAAATCTCATGTCAAGGGAAAATACTCCGCAGTAACCAGCTGTCTGCCACCGTAGCAGAGCTCTGGAAAGAAGGGAGAAACCGACACTAGGCGACTTGCGGTCACTGAGTACAACATCTGGCCTTTGTCTAAACGTTCTTCCGTGTTACACAGCCTCGCCTCTTACTACTGGCGGTAAATACACACTAAATTCCGGCCAGGCTTGCAGGAAACAAAAATAGCTGAACTATGCAGTAAGCCTCAGTGAGCACACTGACTACACAAAAAGAAAAGAAATAATAATACGATTAAAAAAAAAAAAACGTGTACAAGGCATTTTTACCACATACAAATCGTCAGAGTAACCGGTCAACCTTGTATCTGATCTGCAAAAGAAATGCGACATTTTTGGAATCATTGAATAAACTTCAGTGTTTACAATGACTCCAAAAAATGTTGCATTTCTTTTGCTCTGAAGTGTTTCTGATGATTCAAAAATTGTCGCATTTATTTTGCTCGTTAGTATACAAATCGTCAGAGTAACCGGTCAACCTCGTATCTGACCTGCAAAAGAAATGCGACATTTTGGGAATCATTGGAAACGCTAAAGTGTTTCCGATGCTTTTCTTTTTTTTTTTAAATGTCGCATTTTTCCCCTCGTCAGTACACTAGTGACGTAAGGAGATATTTACTCTTAAGAGCGTGGGAAAGAGGGGGGGGGGGCTATTTTCCAGCCTCCAAAAAGTCCAACAACGCGGGGTTAAGTGGGGAGGGGGGAGTGGGCCGGGGCGGATGGTGGGCATGGGGAAGAGGGTAGGAAGGGGTGACAGCAGTCCAACCTCGGGTGACAAAGCGACTGTCCATCCTCGTATCTCAAACATAACAAACAATACTCGTATCTTATGGTATTTTAACACTAAATACAAAATATTATCTCCAAAAATATTGAGGGGGGGGGGGGCAGGGGATACTCTGGCACCCCTACCCTCACCACCCTCCCCTCCCTCCACCAAAACACACACACACACACACACACACACACACACACACACACACACACTCACACTAGGCCCATTCCCTCCCCCGTCTCGCAGTTCTTACACCGCTGTATACATACACTGCGGCCGTCGTGGGCCCGGAGCCGTTATGCTTCTGGGGTCAGTCTTGTACTACAATGAAAATCTCGCTTTTCACCAAAAAAAGGTTTACTTTCTTTTGCCTTCACAGAACAAGAGATATGAATATTGGAGAGCGGACCGACACCTAAATCAATAATGCCGTATCGATAGTTATAAATCAGGGTAAATTACGTACGTAATTACGTTCCAGTCCAGAATTTCTAATTTCCCGTTGTCACTGTTGGCGTTCCTGAGAAATAGCAACTAGAAAATTTTCAGTGCAAAGTATGTTGCTGATTCATTCCAAGTAATATTATATGTCGACTAAATACGCAAAAACAAACTGCGTCGGTGGCTAAATGCGCAAACAAACTGCGTCATCATGACGAGACAGGGCAGGTCAGTACGACGATGAAAAAACTTATGACCCACATCACGTTAATTTTATGCATAGAATTCGGAGCCTTCATGAGTTCTGCTCTGCATTGGCCAGCTAGCGTGGCTTGCGGCAAATGTTCACAGTCAATAGCCACAACTTCCGCGCAAAAGAGACTTAAATAAAACAGTATACCTGTGCTGTTCCTGCCCTGTTTTATCTCCAGTCAACATGCACCAATGAAAGAGTTGTGACTGGTTTTTAGGAAATGTTTACAACAACCGGGCCCAAACAAGCATTGCGTCAGCTTTTTCCCAATGTTTTGGTGTGACCGTTTCTCGATCCACAGCACGTGTTTGCTGGTGCAATCGTCCGCAAATAGCATAGGTATAAATATATCCAGGGTAGTCTATATTGTTGTGACGCATGTGGGTAAACCCACCTGTGACTGAGACTTGAGAGCCCTCATCCAAATCACTCAAGTACACAATCCACGCTATTTAGCCTCAGGCTTTAAGAAAAAAGCCATTTGAAGTCTATTTATACCATTATTTCTGAGTCAATACCCTAAAAACACGGCTATAAGAAACATGTTAGCAAGTGCGTACATGCACTTGTAAAAACATTTAAGCAGATGTTAAAGTGACAAAGGTAATTACAAAATAATGTATAATTTGTTGTTGTTTTTTTTAAATAAATCACTCATTGTTTTAACAAAATCAAATAACAACATCTTTATTCTATTATCTATTGTAATTATTTGCACATTTTGTTATTTACTTTTTGACAAAAAGTGTACTTTAGTCAAGAATTAAAGCATAATTTAATAAAGCAAGGGAAGTAACTTTTTTGTCTTTCTGAAATTTTCACAAAATTACTTCCCTTGTATAAACCTATACTGAACAAAGGAAAGTAATCTGAAATTTGTTATTGAAAAGGGGTGATTCCTTCCTTTTTCTGGTGCTCAAGTCATGGGTAAAATTATCAAGTTACTGTCTATGTTACTTTCTAGATTTTTTAAAGTAAATTACAAATACTTAATAAGGTAATTTATAAACCAGCAAGTAACTTTGTAAGTAACTTTGAAGTTAATTGCCATAAGTTCTTTAAAGTGACTTAAAACAAGTTCTTATAAGTGTCTTAACATAAGATCTTGTAAGTTCTTGACACAAGTCAGCAAGATACTCGGACAGATTTCCGAAGTTACAAGGACAATAAAAAAACTTTTTTTAGTACTCTGGTGGAGGGGCAGATGGTGTTAGATGGGCAGATGTGAAAGGCATGACATCTCTTTGCGAAGTGTATGACAAAAATAATGGATTACCAAAACTGATTGTTAATTGTTTATAAGTCCTTGTACTTTTTTTTTAGTTTCTTTTACGCCTATTTTTTTTTTTCCTTCCTCTAAAAAAGATTTCTTTAGTTCTTCAACATTCACGGGTTGACTACGCATCTTATTCTGTATTTCAGATTTTTGTTGTTTGTAATTTACCAAATCATCCTGGACTCTCTTAAATTCGTGATCATCAATTTTATTATTTTTCAAAGCCTTACTAATAATAAGTTTCATACTGCTCAGCTTAGCTCCAGCTAGTGTACTCAAGGCTTCATGCTTTTGCAACTTTGTATAAAATTTTTGTTAAGGGCTTCCATACCAAAGCATGCCAGGCCTGTGACAAGGCCAACACCTTCAATAGCAATTCCTATGACACTTCCCACTCCCATTGCAAACAGAGCTATACCTCCTACAGATAATGGGGCTGAAACCACACCCACTGCCATTGATGTGTTGTGTACAGAATTGAAAACCATTTTATATCGTCTTTTGCACCGGGAGTATTTTGCTTGTTCTTCTTCCAAATATTTTAACACTTCTGTAATATTCATTAAACGGAATGAGTCTGCCTCAATAGGCTCAAGCGGTTCAGGTGGTATTTGCGGATACAAGTTCACCATTTTTTATGACAAATATTTTTTTATTATTTAATTAGTGATTACATTTTGCAACTCGTCAAAAGTATACAATTTGCCGGCATAATAAAACGAAACAAGATCAATGTGTTCTAGTTTTATGTAATTTAGAAAAACAAAAGTTATTTTGTCGACTAATATCTTGACAGATGGAACACTGCTCGAAACCTCAAAAACATCTAATTTTTTCCTAATAGCAATAAAAACTTGTGTTGACTCTGTCAATGTTTCATCCCACGTAAGTTTTATTCCGTTCAAACTGGTGCTGTCCAACCGGTTTCAAGCGCTACAGGAGCTAGTAAATGAAGAGGAGGCGGTCACCACAGAGCAGCAGTGGAAGGCAGTTAGAGAGGCACTGAACTCAACCTGCAAAGACACTGTAGGGCTCAGGAAACACCACCACAAGGACTGGCTGTCGGCACAGACCTTGAAGAAGATAGAAGCGAGGAAGCAGAAGAAAGCAGCGGTCAACAACAGTCGCACGAGAGCAGCCAAAGTAAGGGCACAGGAGGAATACTCGGAAGCCAACCGCGAGGTGAAGAGGAGTATCAGGGCAGACAAGAGGGCCTACACAGACAGCCTGGCAGCAGAGGCAGAAAAGGCAGCAGGCAGCGGCACATGAAACGGCTCTACGACATTACCAGAAGATTGTCGGGTAAGTATGGCCATACAGAAAGACCAGTAAAAGACAAAGAAGGCAAGCCTATTGCAGACAGAGCAGACCAACTCGACAGATGGGCCGAGTATTTTGAAGAGTTACTGAACAGACCTAGCCCACCCGATCCCCCCCCCCCCCCCCCCCCCCGACATCCAGCCGGCAGAGACCGACCTACCCATCAGCTGTGACAGACCCAGCCGGGAAGAGATCGGAAGAGCAGTGGCATTTTTGAAGAATGGCAAAGCAGCAGGACCAGATGGCATCCCAGCGGAGTCTCTGAAAGCAGACCTAGAGACAACAGTGGAGATGCTGTACCCACTGTTTGGAAAGATCTGGGAAGAGGAGGTGATGCCAGCTGACTGGAAGGAGGGGTACCTAATCAAGCTTCCCAAGAAAGGCGACCTCAGCAAGTGTTCCAACTACAGAGGAATCACCTTGCTGTCAGTACCAGGAAAGGTCTTCAACAGGATCATCCTGGAGAGAATAAAGAGCTCCGTTCAGCAAGCAGGATTCAGGAAGAACCGATCATGTACAGACCAGATCGCCACTCTCCGCATCATCATGGAACAGTCTCTGGAGTGGAGCTCCCCGCTGTACGTCAACTTTGTGGATTATGAGAAAGCATTTGACAGCATGGACCGAGAGACTCTGTGGAAACTCCTACGACACTACGGTGTACCCACAAAGCTCGTCCGCCTGATCAAGAGCAGCTATGATGGCATGACATGTCGCGTGATCCACGAATGGCAGTTCACCAGGGAGCTCCAGGTCAGAACTGGTGTCAGGCAGGGGTGTCTGCTGTCTCCGTTCCTCTTCCTACTGGCCATAGACTGGGTCATGAAGATGACCACAGAGCACAGACGAAGTGGAATACAGTGGACACTGTGGACACAGCTTGACGACCTCGATTTTGCAGACGACTTGGCATTACTGTCCCACACTCGTCAACAAATGCAGGACAAGACCACGAGGCTTGCTGACATCTCATCCCAAGTGGGCCTCACCATTCACAAACAGAAAACAAAGACAATGAGGCTGAACACAACCAGAGAAGAACCAATCTTGCTTGCTGGCACCCCGTTGGAGGAGGTGGAGTCCTTCACCTATCTCGGGAGCATCATAGACAAAAAAGGCGGCACTGATGCAGATGTCAGAGCACGAATCGGTAAAGCCAGAGCAGCCTTTCTCCAGATAAAAAAAGTGTGGAGTTCCAGAGAGCTGTCACAACACACCAAAGTCCGGATTTTCAACTCCAATGTAAAAGCAGTTCTCCTATATGGAGCAGAGACTTGGAGATTGACAAAAACCACAGTCAACAGAGTACAGACCTTCATGAACAGTTGCCTTAGAAGAATTTTGAAAATCCACTGGCCAGAGAAGATCAGCAACGTCAGACTCTGGGAGAGAACAGAGCAGATAACAGCAGAGAATGAAATTGGGCGAAGAAGATGGGGATGGATCGGTCACAGCCTGAGAAAGCCAGCTTCCAGTATCACTAGGCAGGCATTGTCATGGAACCCCCAGGGAAAGAGGAAAAGAGGTAGGCCGAGAAACTCCTGGCGCCGAGACCTCCAAGCAGACATCAAGAGACTGGGAACCACCTGGAGTAGAATCAAAGGAGAAGCACAGGACAGGAGTTGCTGGAGGTCTCTCGTCGACGGCCTATACCCGGGTAGGGGTGACAGGCGTAAGTAAGTAAGTTTTATTCCCTGTGCAATATCTGCCTCTTTCCCAGAAGAAACAGATCTCATAATAATTTCAAATACTATTGTCGCTTCTCTTGCGATGGTAAAGTTTGCTGGTGCAAACACGACCTTCGCATCAGATCTGCCCTTTCTGTGTGTAAGAAGATACCGTCGTCTCTCATACTCTTGCACCTTTAGTTTTTCTCTGCTATTGTTGTCTTGTGCAAAACTTGGAACAAGGCTTACAATCAGCGGCCCAGAGTTAATAACATTCCTAAACACTAAGGCTCCTTCATCATCAGTGTATACATAAGGACTAATAAATTCCAACTTTATGTCCCAGTCAATTGTTGGTGCAAGCGGTGGCGGTGCAGGCACAGGCGAAACCACCCATTTATTACCCACATGTATTAAGTTGTAGGGCACATTATTTACAGGAACAGGTACAGTGACATCACGCAGCTGACCAAGTTTAGGAATTGGTCTCTCTGTTCCGTCTTTCATGTCGTCTATTACTTTCTGCCTGTACATACCAGTCGAATCAAGTTCAAATCCATACACCTCGCCCACCTCCCCCTCCTTTTCAAAATCCTGTACATCAGCCAAATCTTTCAACTCTGTTACAGGACACACGATTGGAATAATTCTCGGCTTTGGGCCAGCACTCATTTTTATAAACAAAAATAAATTTATTTAACTTCCAACACAACATAAAAATCATGCATTACAACTGGTTTGTCATCCTGATTAGTTGCAGATATACACAATGATTCAAAGAAACTGGAGCCCAATTTTTTAAACTGAGAATTAGGAAATCTAACAACTACATTTTCACAATAAGGAGCAGTTCCAGTCGACACACATTTCAACAAAGTCGAAGGCTTTCCATTGTGAAGATTATCAGTAGTGCTTAATTCTTTCAAATGAACATTTAGCACTGTGTGTACTGACAAATGAACAGGATATCTGCCAGTTATTTTTGATTTTTTTGGTGATAGTAGACGTCCATCTGATTGTGACCAATCTTCGTCTGGATATGTTATTTTTTTACCTAAAAAACCAAGTAATAATAAAAGACTAATTGACAAAGAAAACTGACCACTTTTCCGAAATTCAATTGTAACAAGTAAATTAGCTGGGTTTAAAGTTGCTTTAATTTTAAATTCATTTTGAAGCCATTCAGCTAAAGTACAAAAGTCATAATACCCAGCTCGTAAAATATCGCCCTTCTCAATACCATCGAGAGTTCCACTTACAGAATAATTTTTATCATCTGTTACATTAAACCACTTTACAGTGTAAAACATTTCATGGATAGCTACAGCCTTGCTACCATCACGATTATCAATCCCATTAGTTAACCACACTGGTTTGCTTGTGTCAAGATTTGATAAGGTTATAAACATTTTTATTATCACATAAAAAAAGCATAATGGAATTTAAATCACCAACAATTGCCACTGTAAATGCATTTCAATTTAACGTGGATGCCAAGTACAATGTCGCACCAACCTATGATCAGAAAATAATTCAGCTAAATGAGCTCGATATAGCTTTGTCAGAAGGTGATTTATTTCAAGTGAAAGTACCAAATCCGTATGATCATTACCTAAACCCTCCAATAACAGATGATGCAACTGCAAAAGAAATGGTCCTCAAGTCCACTACAGATGTTTCAAAACCAGCTTAACTTTGCTATACTATGCTCAACTACTGGCTGTGGCGTTTCTTTTACAGACCATTTGAATCACCCGAACAAACTGATTAAGTCTGTCTATCGTTTCCACACGTACTACCAGCTTAGAAGAATACTGTCAGAACTCCATACCCCACTGCCCACTGAATCCAGTTTTAATCAGTTTAACAACCCCATGGATATGAAAGCATTTGAATGCATCTGTAATGAATTTAACATCAGTACAAAGTATGACTTTACACAAAAACTTGATGATCACAAAGGCATGGGAACATTGTATTATGCTATGAGTCACAGACAATACCCTCAAGATTACTGGCCTCCCTACTCTTCATTCTCATCAAAATCTGAAGTGTGGTTAGGCTCAATAGAGCAGAAACAGTCTAATGCCTGGACCACATTATTTTGTCTTAGATAAGAGTGAAGGGTTTACACAAGCAGGAGTCGAACGCATTAATGAGTCTATCAGAACATATGTGTGGTGTATTCTAGGAGCACAAGCTCAAACAAAATCAAACATTTTGAATGGAAGTGGAAAGTTTGAAGCACAAAAACAGTTTCTTGCAAACCTGGAAGATTCAATTAACTCAGTTGTTGATCTCCCATCAAGCATACAACGCTACCAAGACGTTCTCAGATATGCCAGATCGAAAGTTGACTTTGTGGTTGGCATCGGGCTATACATGTTACCATCTGACCTTCAACTCCAAATGGGGACAATAACAAATTATAATAATGAAATAATTGTTGCTGGGCGTGATCAAAAATTAGGACTCAATCAATCTGTAAACTTGAGCCCAACAACCACACACCTACAACCATTAAAACCATTAATAACGCCAGGAACATCATCATCACCTGTACAGACAGTAACAGCCCCAACACCGGCACCAGTACAGCCAGAAACCCCAGTAAACACACATGAGTCAGAGAGAACTGCATTGGTAATAGGCCTTACTGGATTAGGAATACTACTTCTTTACCTGTTTCATTAAATATCCTATAATTAACCCTCCTACTGTCACCAAAAAGACCCACACATGTTCTGCCATAAACCCTACTACCTTTGCTGCTGTACTGATCAACCAACTGACAACACTCCCTATTATGCCAGGCAAAGCATCCATTGCTTTCACTGCCAATTTCTGAAGCAAGTCTGATATATGAGACAACTGTTTTTTTACCCATGTTTGTAAATCTTTTGGGTCTGATGGAGGAGCTGGAGGGGCTGGGGTGCTACCACCACCTGTTACAGCTAACACTACAGTACTCATAATAAATCCAAGAGCAGTAATTAAACTTGCAATAGTGATACCCTGCTCTCTGAAAAGTGTTTTCAATCTTTCAGCCAATGTCGTGTCTTCGTAAAGTATTTTCTGAATAGTTTCTCTAACCCTGTTGACCTGTGTTTTCAGTTTTTCTTTTCCTATTTCAATCACTTCTAGTCGCGTTGATCTTTCTATCAGCAAATCATTTAATCTGTGTTGTATTCTTTCTTTCATTTCTGTGTCAAGATTCCCATTATCTGCGGTAGCCAGTTTCTCTTTTTCTCTTTCTATGTGTTTATCAAGCTCCCCTAGTTTGGCTACATTATTCACCAGCTCACCTCTGATTGACTGCAGTGTTTTATCCAACCCCACTAACTCCTGCATTGTCAAAGGAGAGTTACCCATTGTTTTCATAGCCTCATTTATTTGCCCTTTTGTAAATGAAGTTTCTTGTATTACTGTGTTGGTTATTTCTGGCAGTTTTGTTGTTTCTGTCATTTCAATTTCTTGACCAGTTGGCAACCTTGTTTGTACCTCATGAAGGGTACTAGCAAGTCGAGGTGGTAACTTTTTATCTCCAATACCAAGTTGATGCAAGGCGCCAACACCACCTTCATTTCTGATTGTACTTAAAGCTCTAAACCTAGCAGGGTCTTTTTTGTTAGTCATTTGTATTTTTCCTTTGTCAACAGTGTTTAAATATAAATGTCTTTTATCATATTCAAACTGATTAGGATCTATTTCATCTGGGCGGTCACCAACACTATCATAAAACGAGTTCACTTTGCTTAGTAAAACTTCGCGGTTCCCTCTACTTATAATATCCATTGAACTATTAACTGTTGCACTAGTATCATAGTCATTCGTGACATTCATTTCAAAATCTTCATGGTTAGATCCTCCCACTGCCATTGTTTTTATTAATTTAATTTTTTAGATTTTTGCATAATAAAATGACATAGGCCTATGGATCAAAGTTAGACCCATACAGAAAACTACGTGAACCTCTTGGTGTTAAGGGCATTAGACAATCAATTGTAATCACAAACAATCCTAGCACCATAGATCCAAACCAGACTCTTACTGTCAAGTTTCCTAACCTAGGGCCTAGTGATGTTATTGTTCCTGGTACTGCACGCCTTGCATTTAATATTGAACTTTCATCAGACACAGATGACAAAAGAACACTAGTTGACAATCTTGGCAGAGCAATTGTTAAGACCATCAAAGTAAAACTTGAAAGTCAGGAAGTGTTTAGTCTTGATGATGCTGATGTATTCTACTTTTACAAAGATCTGTGGCTTACACGACAAGAAAGAGAAGACCGTATTTATCAAGGTATACAGTCTGATAATGTTGCCAAACTCAGAATCAATGCATCAGATAAATCAACAACAGAAGTCAAAGACATTATTGTGGCAGAAACATATGGAAATAGACTTTGCATTCCACTTGAATTTGAAATCCTAACAGCGCATTTGCCTTATTACCAAGGAGAACTAAATGACCGTCTGAGTTTTGAACTAACTTTTAATGACTTTGCAAAAGTTATCAAAACAACTGACACAGATGCAACATACAAGATCTCTAACATCTCTTTGGAATACGAAATTGTCACACACACTGAACTTGCCAGACTAATTCAAAATCAATATCAGTTAAGACTTCCAATTTATTATGACTGTGTGATAAGACACAGTACAATACCTAAAGACAAAAGTGAAACAATGTGGAACATAAACCTAAACACACCTGCCAAGTCACTGAAAGGTATACTGATGTTGTTTATTGAACCAAAAAATCCATTCAAAAGAGAGTCAGGAAAGTTTTACAATCCAAAGATAACACATTTATCCTGTACGATTGAGGGACGTCCTAATCAAGTGTATGCTTCAGGTATGCAGCCTTATCAACACTATGACGAGATTATAAAGTGGGCGGGTGGGAGACTTAGAGAAAAACCAGCAAACATGGCATGTAAAGATTTACATCTGTATGATGTAAGAATCGCTCAATACCTGACAGACAAGTATGCACTGTGGCTAGACCTGCGTAGTACAGATGACGACTACTTACATGGGTCAGGTTGTACTGTTGAAAATGGTAGTGACGGAATCACAATTTAGATACAAAAAAAGACTGAAACCGCTGGAGCAATAAATATATATTTGTATCTGATTTATGACGCACAACTCAATATTGCAGAAAGCAGACTAAGTGGACACATATATTAATTATATTCTATATTAAAATGAACTTGATGACACTCGACCCACACTGCGGCTTATTTTGTGGCACCACAGGCTGTGGAAAAACTGAATTTGTTCTTAATCTATTACAAACAAGATACATCTGTCATTTTGAAAACATTGTGATATTCTGTCCTACTATCAAACACAACAAAGCTTATCACAACCGTTTATTCATTTGGACTGACAACAACATTTACTTAGTTGACCCTGAGAACAAACTGAATGACTACCTGCAGTATTTTTACAAGCAATTTGAAGGGCAGACAACTTTGTTTATTGTTGATGATTGCTCTGCAGATAAGGATATTGTTAAAAAGAGAAACACACTTAGCAGAACTGGCCTTTAGTGGCAGACACGCAAATATCAGTGTATGGATTCTCACTCAAAAATATAATGCTGTACTGAAAGATTTTCGTGAACAACTAAAGTTTATCTGTTTGTTTTACTGTAAGGATCGTGACAGCTTTGAAGACTGTCTAAGAGAGAACGATGTTATACCAAATAAACATGAACGAGACATTGTGAAAAACAAACTGAAATTGACTAAGCATCTAAAGCTTATTTTAAAGACAGATCAGCCCACTGGGTATGGATTAGTAAATTAATTTATACTTATGGTTTGTCCATAAAAAATGATGGACAGACAAGCGCAAGTGGTTGATGTTACAGACTACTTTCAATATATCCAGCACTTTGAAGAGATAAGAACATATTACAAAAACCCATTTGTGCTTGCTATAACACCAATGACAGTACCAGCAGTTATATGTGTGACATATAATGTGACTTTGGAATATATTGATGAGTTTCCATTTGGAGGGTGTATTGCTGGTAATTTTAAGACAAATACCTTTGCAGTTGATGATGACTGGTTTATAAAACATGCACCAACAGCTAAAAAAACTAAATGTTTGTTTTTTAGGTGTTACAGTCAATAAAGTGGTATTACACATTGTGTAATTTTTCTATTTATTATTTTGTCGGACAAATAAAAATTATGGACAATGCCCAAAGCTTAAGAAACGTGTTTCACACAACAGACTTGCCTATATCCAACACTTACAGTGTTTATGAATCAATAGAAAGGTCTTTTTTGGTCATACAAGATAATCTTCTTTCTGGTAGTGTAAAGATTCAGATTGTTGCTAAAATAGAATTTACCAGGGTAGATGGTGAAGTGATTGTTTCGTATATCTCGACAAGACAACACACAGTTAATTCAAAAGAGGAATTGGAAAAAGTGTTTAGTGAAAGACTGTTGCCTGACTTTCTAGAAGCAATTGACAAAGCAAAAATGCAGGGATCTGGCTGGCACGAAGGCCGTGTACATGAACTGCAACTGAAGCAGTCAAGATATCATCCTATTTTAGGCAAATCATGGATACCACTACCAAAAGAGGTTGCAGACAAAAAGGCTGTCATCAATGTTCAGAACAAAGATAATTTCTGTTTCATGTGGTGTGTGCTTGCCAAACTACACTTTGTAAAAACAAGACCTGAACGTGTATCTAACTATATCAAATTTGAAAACGAACTCAACTTCAGTGGCATAGATTTTCCTGTTAAGGTGGAGGATATAGATCTGTTTGAAAAACTAAATCCTGGGATATCTGTGAATGTGTATGTATGGGATAATGAGTCTGAGAACAAGTTACAACCAATTAGAGTGTCCCCAATTGCCCCAACCTACGGTCAATCAGAAAATAAGCATGTTGACATGTTACTAATAAGCTCTGGTGATAACTTTCACTACACAATTATTAGGAGTATGTCACGACTAATTCATAATCATGTATCAAAACACAATGGCAAACAGGAAATATGTAAAAAATGTTTACAAAGGTTCTCCTCTATAAAAGTGGCACACAAACATGCTAAACATTGCAGGTCACCTGATGACATTCAAACAGTACTTAGGTATCCAAATCCTGGTAGCAAGGTTTATTTTTAAAACTATGGGAATCAGCAAAAGCTGCCGTTTGTAGTGTATGCTGATTTTGAATCACTGGTTGTACCATATGAGGGTCCTGTTCCAGAATCATTACCAAAGACCATAAAATTGAGTGATCAAGTGGTATGTTCTTTCGGATATATTCTTGTTAGGTCTGACGGTCAGCATACAGAACCTGTTATCTATAGAGGTGAAAATGTAGCAGCTGAGTTTTTAACAGAAATGAGACAACTGTATAGTCAGCTAGTATATTATTTGGAAAAGTGTCAGATGCCTTTGGTGATGACAGAAGAAGACAAACAGAATTTTGATACAGCAGTGATGTGTTGGATTTGTGATCAACTTCTGAAGGGTGATAAAGTTCGTGACCATGATCACATAACTGGGCGTTACAGAGGTGCTGCCCATGGTGATTGTAACTTGAAATTAAAAATAAATCCCACGGCATACAAACTGCCTATCTTTTTCCACAATCTCAAGGGGTATGATTCACATATTATCATGCAGGCTGTAGATGAGTCTTACAAAAAAATTAGTTGTATTGCCCAGACAACTGAGAAATACTTGACTTTTAGGCTGGACAACAAATTAGCATTTTATGACTCTATGCAACATTTGTCTTTATGGCTTGCTAGTCTCGCAGAAGGACTGACTGAGTATCCAATAACAAGTAAATATTTTGAGCCAGACTTGATTAAGAAAGGTGTGTATCCGTACGAGTACATCAGTGACTGGTTTGTGTTTGAAGAAAGGAGACTGCCACCAAAAGAGAAATTTTATTCTACACTAACTGGCAAAGGTATTTCTGACTCCGATTACAAACACGCACTTGATGCATGGGGTAAACTAGGGTGTGAAACGATTGGTGACTACCATGACCAGTACTTGAAAGCTGATGTTTGCTTGCTAGCAGACGTATTTGAAAGTTATCGTGAAAAGGGTTTGTTACACTACAGTCTTGACCCTGCTTGCTACATAACTAGTCCTGGCATGACATGGGATGCATTTTTGAAATCCAGCAAGATATCTACAGACCTGTTGTCAGATCGTACGATGGGTGAAATGGTGGAACGTGGATTGAGGGGAGGGATTAGTATTGCAGCGAACAATTACGCCAGAGCCAACAACAAATATCTTGACGACTTTGACCCCTCGAGGTCAAGGTCATTCATTACATACTTGGACGCTAATAACCTTTACGGATTCGCAATGTGTGAGTTATTGCCCTTGAAAAACTTTTGTCTGTATGATTTGTCACAGTATGACATAACACAGTTAACAAACTATATTATGAGTCATGACCGAAACGACGCAAAGGGTTGGATCTTTGAAGTCGACCTAGAGTACCCACACCATCTACACGATTACCACAATGACTATCCATTAGCAGTTGAGAAAATGAGTATGACGGGTAAAAAAGAAGACACCAAACTTGTGCCAAATTTAAATGACAAATTTAATTACGTTTGCCACTATCGATTGCTGCAGTTTTATATAAGACA
This sequence comes from Semisulcospira habei, assembly GCA_036245525.1. Lineage (NCBI taxonomy): Eukaryota > Metazoa > Mollusca > Gastropoda > Semisulcospiridae > Semisulcospira > Semisulcospira habei. The sequence goes on from BTPG01000002.1 coordinate 113,538,715, forward strand.
TGGGTTAGTACTAAAGAAAGTTCACAGAGGAATTCAATTTGATCAGAGTGCTTTCATGAAAGATTATATAATGAAAAACACAACATTGTGTGCCAGAGATGGCAACACTGCATTTGACAAAGACTTCTTTAAGCTTATGAACAATGCCTGTTTTGGTAAGACAATGGAAAATCCTCATCACCGCAAAGATGTGAGACTGGTCACAACTGAATTGGGTGCAATTAAACTTACAGGCAAGCCACAGTACACAGGATACAAAGAGTTTCATTCATCATTGTATGCAGTGTCACTCAAAAAAAAGATTGTCAAACTGGACAAGCCAGTATTCATTGGTATGGCAATACTTGAGTTATCAAAATTGCTGATGCTTGAATTTTATTATGATTACTTCAAACCAAAGTATCCTGAGTGCCGTCTGTTATACACTGACACCGACTCTATGATCATAGATGTGCCTACTAAAGACTTTTATGAAGACATGAAAACAGAGTTACACATGTATGACACGTCTGATTATCCTAAAGACCACCCGCTGTTTAACACACAAAACAAGAAAGTGCCTGGTAAGTTTAAAGATGAACTAAATGGTGTGCCAATAGTTGAGTATGTTGGACTGAGATCAAAAATGTATTCTATACTGCATCAAAAAGGTAGTCTGTCCAAAGCCAAAGGTATCAAGAAAACAGCGATAAAAAATAAAGACATCCGTCTTAAACACTACAAGCAAGTATTAGATGGAGAACTGATGCCTGATTATCCAAACAAGACACTGAGATCAAATAGACACAATATTGAAATGATCCAAACACATAAAAAAATCTCTAGCAGTAGGGGACACAAAACGAGTGTTTCACACTAAGGAAAAGGCTTATGCACCTGGGCATTATGCGCTTAAGTTATCTGAAGAAATAGCTGATGAACTAATCGATGAGTTAGTTGAGGAAATGATTAAAAATGCGTAACAGTGTCTGGGGGAATAATTTGTAATTCTTCTCTGACAAATGCCCTCTGAGGCGCAGGCTCATACAGATAATAAATCAATGCATTAGCGGAAGGAACTATTTTTTTTATATTGTGAACAGACGTAGACCAAATTGGATCAGTTGCCCTGCGCCTAACGTCATTCTCAGCTTCACCGGGTTGATACAAATATCTTACCTGTTTTGTAAACAAGCTTGTGTCAGGTGCTTTTGTTTTTATTTCTGACCCTGATGGTATTGTTTTTAATTTAATAGCATCAACAGGTTTAGGGTGACCTTCATTATTCATTGCTTTTATCACAGACGGTAATCTCTTAACCCACTCAGTGTTACGTGAGTCATGCATGAGTTCCTTAGAATACTGATAGCTGAAAAGTCTCTCTGATAATTGTTTGTTAAAGTTCTCAACAATAGCCTGTGATCTGTGCACACCTGGAATGCCTCGCCGCACTAGCACTCCATGCTTTGCAAATAACTGATTAACAGCGCCTTTAAATTCAGATCCGTCATCGACTTGTACAAGCCTGGGAAATTTTAAAGGACCACGACTATATATCTTTGTTAACGCAGTGGCCACTGTTACAGCATTTTTGTCAGTTATGGGTTCGGCGTCCTTATACCTTGAAGCTATGTCAACAACAGTTAATGCATACTTGTATCGTTTCTTTCTTAGTGTATCATGTGGTAGGAACAGAAGATCCATTTGATGGGTGTCATTAGGGATAGTGTTTACAAAATGAGGTCTTGTTATTTTTCTTGGAGCAGGTAAATATATTTGCCAAATTGCTTGTTTTTGTAGCCACTGTTTTATTTGTTCGAGTGTAACATCCCCACCCACAGCTGCATGTAATTTTTCTATTGCAGTATTCCCTTTCCAGTAACCAATTGGGGAGTAATATATTTTTGATAGTTTAGCTCCGACGTCTGTCATTTCTTTTAGCAATAAAAACTCCTGTAAAAATAAACAAATGTCATTCCTACTAGAACAAATATTATTTCTCCATTTTTTTGTTCTGGGCTTGGTTGGTAGTAGTCACTAAGTTTTGGTCGTGGGATGGTCATGTCTTCACCAGTTACAAGAAAATATTCTTTGATCGCGTCATCGACATTTGAAAATGTATGCTGTGCGTGACCCTCAAGCCTCAATCTTTCATTAATGAAATCAAGTTTTTCAATTCTTTGCTTCTCATAATCTTGTTGCGCTTGTGCCAGTTTTTCAGATGCCTCATTGTGACGCTTCATTTCTTCTGCAGATTCCTCTTTACCCATTTTTGAAAAGAAATAGTTTGATCCACTAAATGCAAGTGCATTAACAACGGCCCCACCAATCATAATAGCTATTGTTGCCATATTTTTTATTTACTTAGAAACATTTTCTGGAATAATTCCTTGCTTGACAAGAAAGTCTTTTGTTGCAATTGATGCTGTTACAACAGCTACTAGCTTAGCACTGTCTTCGAAGTCTAATCTACTCAAGTCTGCCGATTTCATTTTGAGAAGACTTTTCCCCAGCATAGAATAAGCAACTGTTAGCCCGCTTATTACGGCAGAGTGATAGATGAGGTTCATTATGTTCTTTGTGTCGCTCATTTTCTTATGCTACAAAAATTAAAATAATAAATTTATTTACTGCATGTAAAATGGGTCCATGGCTTTGGGTGTTGCTGGTAATGTGGCAACTTCTTCTTTTGTTTTTGGAGTGCTTGATTTTTTGGACACTGTTTGAGTCTGTGGTTTGTATTTTTTGTATAATTGGTAACCTACGTAACCAAATCCGACAACAAATCCAGCAACTATATATTTTGTTGTTTCAGGTTTAGACTCAGTTGTTTGTCTCTCACTTTGTTGGGGGTGTGTTGGTCCTGACGGTAGTGACACTGGTGCTGTTGATGGTGTGTCAGTCTTTTCTGTTAATGCCTGAATCTGTAATTTTTTTTGTCTGTTATATTCAGCTAATCTTTTCCCAGCCTCTATTCAACCTGGACTTTTAACCTTAGTCACCGTTTGAACTTGTGTCAAGACAGGACTCTGATGTGGAGTCATCTGGGTCTCGTCCATTTTCTTCTAATTTAAAATTTATTTTAGAAAAATCAATATGACTACTAGTAACAAGTAAGGTTACCACAGGTGCAAGGTAGCACTGGCGGAATTGTACAACAAACCAAGGGGAATTACTCAGCGCTGGACAACAGTTAGATCCCCTGCCCCCGCCTATCAGGCACCCAATCGCCAGCCCACAGAGAAATACGCAGGTATAGAATAAGACGATCATTTGCATTTGCATCTTCAATAAAGATGCATCAGGTCTCTTATATAACCCATGTCTTTCTCCGGAACTTCCCCTGCCTACTTCCTAAGTTCCGGAGAAAGACATGGGTTATATAAGAGACCTGATGCATCTTTATTGAAGATGCAAATGATCGTCTTATTCTATACCTGCGTATTTCTCTGTGGGCTGGCGATTGGGTGCCTGATAGGCGGGGGCAGGGGATCTAACTGTTGTCCAGCGCTGAGTAATTCCCCTTGGTTTGTTGTACAATTCTGCCAGCGCTAGCCTCACCTATCTGGTTTGTGAGTATCTCAGTATAACTTGAGGCAAATTTGTATCGTTACATTGTTGTTTAATGTTCTGTGCATCTACTGTGGGAATTCAGGGTATTTACCCGACCACTTATAGTAATGCACCTTCGTGTTTGTGTATGTATGTTTCCCCTGCCTACTTCCTAAGTTTCGGAGAAAGACATGGGTTATATAAGAGACCTGATGCATCTTTATTGAAGATGCAAATGATCGTCTTATTCTATACCTACGTATTTCTCTGTGGGCTGGCGATTGGGTGCCTGATAGGCGGGGGCAAGGGACCTAACTGTTGTCCAGCGCTGAGTAATTCCCCTTGGTTTGTTGTACAATTCTGCCAGCGCTAGCCTCACCTATCTGGTTTGTGAGTATCTCAGTATAACTCGAGGCAAATTTGTATCGTTACAAGTGGTGACCCTGTTGTGTGCCACGTATTGGACTGTCGACTGACAGCGCGGAGATTTCGTTTGACTGTGTCAATGCTTTCTATAATCGTGCGTGTTGTTGCCGAGTGAAGTCTACTTGTAATTAGAACACGAATAATGGCGGAAAATGCAAGCAGGTTTGTTTATTTAGTCCTTTTCTAAGGTCATTATCACTAGCGGACATCAGTGTCGTCAATCTCAATAATGTGGCGATTCGATTCGTGTGTTTTCTGCTGTCTATTCTCCGATTATGAGTGTATATAGGAAAGAAAGTTCGAGCGTGCGTATACACTAAGAAGTATTTCATTACTAGTGAGCATAAGGAGCTTGCTAATGTGACAGTATGCACATATTTAGCGTTTTGTATTGCGAACAGGCAAGCATCAAGATTGAGTCTTTCTGGTCTGCAAGGCATTATGGGAAGGAAAGCATATCGAGCAAGCTCATGAATATTAATTTGCTCGTTATACAATATATCAGTACTCACAAACCAGATAGGTGAGGCTAGTGCTGGCAGAATTGTACCAAGGAATAGCTTGTACCAAACGTCTAGCGCTTTGTTGGAATCAATAGTGTTATAGACATGGTGAAAGGATGTGTTTGACAGGTCATGAAGGAATTCGTCTTTTTTTAAACTTGTTGCTCGACCTGCATGTGAAAGATGTGTGTTGCTTGAGCTGCGGTTTATCACGTTTAGCCGATAAATTAAAACAAGTAGGAGAAATATCACTTATGGCTACATTTGACATGTGGACGTGTTTGACAGCTTGTGTATTTGTAGTGTAGATGTGGTCAATTAATGTCCGTAAAGACGAGGTAACTCTAGTGGGAGACTGAACCATTTGCTATAGGCCAAATAGTGAGGTGGTGTTGTTCCACGCTGCATTACCTTTCTCCAGTAGTAGGTCGATATTAACATCCCCTAGCATGTGAACGTCTTTACTGTAACATTGTTGCACCTTATCCATCATGGTGACAAAATCATCATTCCATGAGAACGTGACTGATGGGTTGCGATAAATAAATCCTGTTAGGGTGGAAGAAGATTTGTCACATTTCAGTTCAAGAAATAAACTTTCTACATGACTAGACTCTAAATCCATGCAGTGGGTGACGTACTGACGGATAGAGTTGTTAATGTACACAGCTATACCGGGATGACCGGCGGATTTTGCATCTCTGCGAAATATAGCATTGTTATGAATGGAGACTGAGTCGTCATCAATACGTTCTCTGACTCTGGACTCCGTAAATACAAATATATGAAAGGGTTGGGGTGTGAAAGTAAAATGTAGTGGCGTCGGGCGCTTTGTTGTATAAAAGATAAATGTTAAGGTGCCCCATCCTTAGATTGTGATTTGTTTTGTTGTTTTGTTGATGTTGTTTTTTGGCATGCTAAATCAACACGTGGGGAAATAAATGTATAATTATACAAGTCAAATAAAAACAAAAAAAATAAGATAAGATAAACTTTATTGCCATATGCATAAACATTAGGAATTTTTTGCGGCATAGCTGACGAGCGTCCATATGACCATCAACACATAAAACATACATACATCACAATCAAGTAGACTCTAAAATAACAAAACACACATATGTATAGCAGTCATTATACTAAGTGTGCCCACACATCTAAGTAAATGAAGTAAAATAAACCTATAGCATAATAAACATATATGACAACAAAGACCGCCAAGTGAGGCCGCAGCGAAAACAGATTAGCTACATTCATATTCATTCTTAAAACTGTATATCCTGTTTGAGAAGAGGTTTGATAGAACATATAAAGAACTATAAACAACTAAGAGGCTGTAGGTAATTCTAATGAGGGACTTTAAGTCAATCTGCCGAATTAAATCATACCACAGCCACATTAGACAGGGCCTGAACAGCCAAGGGATAAAAGCTCTTCTGAAAACGAGTGGTTTTGGCCTTGATGGATCTAAAGCGCAAGCCAGATGGCAAGGGCTCGAACAGGCTATGTGCAGGATGGTGCTCGTCATGTATGATGGAGCTCGCTTTCTTCATGGTGCGTGCGTGGTACAGAGATTCCAGCGAGAGGAGATCGCTTCCAACAATATGAGATGCTGTTTTGATCACCCTATTTAGTTTCTTGCGGGCTTCGTCGGTTGCGCTGCCATACCACACCGTCATTGAGAAGGTAAGAATGTTCTCAATGGCCCGCGGCGCGGTAAAACTGCACCATGATCTGCTGACTGACGCCAAAAGACTTCAACCGCCGAAGAAAAAACAGGCGCTGCTGGGCTTTCTTTACTAGCTGTTCAATATTCTTCTCCCACTTCAGATCGCGCGAGATAAGAGTACCCAGGAACTTGACCGTTTCAACAATTTCAATATCGTTTCCTTGGATGGTTAAGGGGAGGAGGTCAGTTTTCTTTTTCCTGAAATCAATTATCATTTCCTTGGTCTTAACAACATGTAAATCCAGGTTGTTGTCAGAACACCAGCCTACCAGCATGTCTACCTCATCCCGATATGCACTCTCGTCATTGTTATGTACAAAACCCTTGACTGTTGTATCATCAGCAAATTTTACTATGCGCGTGCTATCATAGTGGGATACACAGTCGTGTGTAAAAAGAGAATACAACAATGGGGATAAAACACATCCTTGGGGAGCTCCCGTACTCAAGGTCAAAGACTGGGATACATGTCCACATTGACCAGGAGTAGGGAACTGACACGGCTGAGCACAGTTCTGACCGCACGAACCGATCTTGACAATCTGGGGTCTGTTTAACAAGAAATCCAGAACCCAGTTACAGATGGACTGTGCGAAGCCAAGGTGCAGCAACTTTTCATGCAGTTTGGACGGTATGATAGTGTTGAATGCGCTGCTGTAATCAACAAAAAGCAGCCTAACATACGCATTTGGCTTCTCCAGATGCTGCAGAATATAGTGCAGTCCTAGCGACACAGCGTCCTCTACTGATCGATTCGCGCGGTAAGCAAACTGATAGGGATCGAGGGAGGGGGGCATGACAGACTTGATGTGCTGCAGAATCAGCCGCTCGAGCGTTTTCATTATGACTGAGGTCAATGCCACAGGCCTGTAGTCGTTAAGGGTACTGATGGTTGCCTTTTTTGGTACGGGGATAATAGTTGACTTTTTGAGACAGTGTGGAACCTTGCATGCCTGTAATGACCAGTTAAATATAACTGTGAGAACGCCCGAGAGCTGGTCGGCACAGTAACGCAAAAGGCCAGGGGAAATTCCATCAGGGCCTGCTGCCTTACGCACATTCAAACGTCTGAGAAGCCGCCTCACGTCCGTTTCACACACCACAAGAAAATCATCATCGGAACTAAGCGGGGGTGGCACAGAAACGGGGTCAGTGGTTGTTTTGCCTGTCAATGTCTTACTAAATGTCTTACTAACACTAAAACAGTTACTGATTCAAACACAACACACAGGAATAACTTGGATTCTCGGTTCTCACGCTTTCGGTGAGGACAATGCCACTTCCACACCCGACCGTGGGGGAAAATAATGGTTCGTAGCGTTAGGTAAAGGAAATAAATTGTCAGTGGACCGTATACGATAAACTCAAGTTTCGGTCAAAAAAAATCACTGGCTCTTTCGCTACATGTATAACGGGATTAGTCTATTTCCTCTGCTATTGCAGAAGCTTTAACAAAATGCAAATAAAGAGGTAGACAGACCTTTATTCAATCACAGAGAGAGAGAGAGAGAGAGAGAGAGAGAGAGAGAGAGAGAGAGAGAGAGAGAGAGAGAGAGAGAGAGAGAGAGATTCAATGAAGCTTTATTTATCAACGGTTGAGGCATTGGCATCGTCATAGACATAGCCATTTTTCAAAGAGAGAGAGAGAGAGAGATTCTATTAGCCGCCTCAGTCACGAGTTGACAAAACGTCTCTGCCCTTCATAATTAATGGGGGAAAATGTTTGTCCAATCAAAAGTCGTGGCGGTTTCAATCCAAGCTTTCTTGAATTATGACACACAAAACAATGTCGTCGAAAGTCGTCACAGCAGTTCCGAAGCCGGACTTTTGACGATTCGTGTTAAACGCTGCCATAGACCGGAGATTCTGCAAGAAACATACACTGTCCACACTCGTGCAGAAGATAGGCGTTGTCCCTAAATCAGACAATGGTAGAAACAGCTAGTGTTTCGACGATAACAGTGGATTAAAAGTCCGGACAAACATGCGATCTCGCATGTTTGTCCGGGCTTTTAATCCACTGTTTTTGTCGAAACACTTGCAATTTTGACCAAGGTCTGATTTCTAAAATCGTCTATTGCGCACTTGTAAAACAACAACAGATTCCACTTTTAACTTTCTCATCGTAATGTCGAGACGATTAACTCACTGGTTATGGAAATGTTCGATATAGAATATGGATCTCATATTAATTGTCCAGATGACAAGATTTAGCACAAAAGCGCGGGGGTTTGCTTCATGTTTCATGATATGATGCTTGCCTTCAAAACAGTTGAAGTATTAAAAGTGGTAGCGGACACTTTTTATCCGAAAATGATTATTGTTTGTCAACAAAAAGCAAACAAAAAAGCACGTAGATTATTGTCAATGATATGTGAAGGATACTCAAGTCCTTATTGTCAATGACATGTGAAGGAAACACAAGTCCTTATTGAAAGTGAAATGTAAAGAAAATACAAGTCCTTACCGCTTTGTTTCTTCACTCGAGTTTTCTTCGGTTTCTTTCTCCCTGGTGGCATATCTCCACGCTGATCGTTGTCACAGCCAAAAGCACAGTTGTCATACACTCTCCTAGTTTCTGTTCAGTAAAAATTAAAAAAAAATAAATAAATAAAAAAATGTATTGCTTCCCATGATATTCTGTTTAGTAAGAAAACAATGTATGAACAAGAACAGCAAAGCCATTATGGCTCACTTGTATGACCTATTTACATCTGCGCATCAAGTTGTATTATAAATATGAGAAATGCGCTATATAAATACCATGTATTATTATTATTATTATTATTATATGTGTGACCTTTGTGACAATAAGTAAAGGGCTGGCTTCTGCACCAGCAAAATCCATGTGGTTTCTCAAAATGTTAAAAAGATTAACACATCTGTCAACCACCTCCCATCCACCCCACCCTCCCACCCCCGTGACCCTTGACCTTTGCGATGAGTCGACTAAATTAGTATGCATAGGAAGGTCTTATCATCAGCTTTGTGCCAAATTTGAGTGAAAGATTTGTTGGTATTTTACACACATTTGCCGGCCTCTTGTGACCCTTGACCTTTCCGAGGGGTCATCCAAATTAGTATGCATAGATAGGTCTTACCATCGGGTATCTCTGTAGCAAGTTTGGGTTTGAAGTTGTGAATAGTACATGTATTTGGGGGAAAAAAAAACATCTTTTGTCAAAATATGGCTATTTTGGACCTATCTCCTTAGCTCTTGTGACCCTTGACCTTTTCAAGGGGTCAATCGAATTAGTATGCATAGATAGGTCTTCCCATCAGGTATATCTGTAGCAAGTTTGGGTTTGAAGTTGTGAATAGAATTTGAGAAAAAAACATTTCTTGTCAAAATATGGTTATTTTTTTACCTATTTCCTGAGCTCTTGTGATCCTTGACCTTTCTGAGGGGTCATCCAAATTAGTATGCATAGATAGGTCTTACCATCAGGTATCTCTGTAGAAAGCTTGGGTTTGAAGTTGTGAATACTATATGAGAAAAAAATTATTTTGTGAAAATATAGCTATTTTGACCTATTTCCTGAGCTCTTGTAACCTTGACCTTTCCGAGGGATCAACCAAATTAGTATGCATAGTAAGGTCTTACCAACAGGTATCTTTGTGCCACGTTTGGGTTTGAAGATGTGAATAGTATTTGAGAAAAATAAATGATGTCAAAGTATACTATTAGCTATGTTTTACCTATTTCCTGATCCCCTGGCCCTGTGAACTTGACCTTCTTGGGCCAAGTTTGAAGACTGTGGCTTTAACAGTCTCAGACGCGACTCTTAAACGACGGAGGAGTTCTGGGCCCTGTGGAACAGGATGCGCCCGCTCATGCAAATGTACTTGATTTTTGCCGCTAGAATTTCAAAGGTTTAGCAGCGGTTCTTTCTCAAAGTAGCCAGTGACAGTTTTCGAATCTGTAGCAAGGAAGTGCGGACTTTTCTCACTGGATTCAAGTGATAGAATCTCTAAATTGTGAGTGCGGGGGATTATGCCAAACGAATGCATACGGTAGGCCTGATTTCGGAGATGGAGCTTTTTTTCTTTTCTCTTTTTTATTTTTTATTTTTTATTTTTATTATTATTATTATTTTAAAGACATTTTTTGACAACCACTGCTGAATGCACACGTGCATTCAACAATGAATAGATCTTTTTAACAAAAAAAAAAGATATAAAAAATAGATATGTCGCATTTTCTTTATTTATTTCTCTTTCTCTCTTGCTGCGCGCGTGTAGCTTTCTAAGCAACATACGTGTAGACACACACAATGGAAAGTTTAGAGCCTCCGACCAGAGTTTGAATTGCGACGTGTCTGTGCAGCACTTAAGCAATGTACACCCCGATTGAATCATGTCGAAATAAGGTAGGCCTACATTTCTTTTCTTTCCCTATCATGTACCACCATTTGATCTTTGCGTTTTCGGTTTATTTATGGTGTATGGTGCCATATAGCCCTGATCAAAATGTTCAGTCGAAAGACCTACGTTAGATTCGGGCTTAGTGACAAACTTACGGACTGGCCAGCTGATTACAATTTACAGGTACGGCAATTGGGCATTGAACCCCGTGCAAATTTTATGTGCTGATCAATCAGAGAGTTGGAGAATGCACTGACTTCGCGGAATGAAAACTGAAATCTATTTATATCGTTATTATTGTTCGTAACTTTTCCGGATTCAAAATAAACTCACGCAAAACTAAAAATAACATTCTTAATTTTGGGAGGTGCCGGGGCGTCAAGCTAATCTTACACTACCGTCGAACTGTCTTAATGTCTACAATCACAGAAAGGCATACAAAACCTTTGTGGATTGGTGCAGTTGAAGTTTCAGGTTTGTTTGGCAGGCGCAGATCCTCGTAAGTAGAGGGCACGTTCACCTCGTCAAGTCGTAAGCCTTCGTATAGCCCTGGTCCCTCTGTAAAAGCCATGGTACATGGTACATGGTGGAAAATGGGGAGAACACGTCGTCACGTCCAGAGAACAATCGGAGACGTTACGTTTAGACTGAACAACTCCCAACAACGAACGAGAGCGAAATCACGGCGTCACCAAATCACCAGCCTGCTTTATAAGCAAAATAACACTCCACTAACCATCTCCAAGAGGCATAGGCCCTCATGCGCCATATGGAGATGATTGAAGTGTTGTCTATGCTTATGGTACACACTGGTTATCCGCCGTGACTGCGCTCTCGTTCGTTGTTGCCAGTCGTTGGGCTTAAACGTAACCTCACTATTATCGGTACATCGTCATCAGATCAAAAATGAGGCAGCCATATAGGCGTAACCCCGTGTGACAATACTCAATTTGAGAATTGATGCAAATGACACCGATTTCTGATTCCAGGAGGTATAGAATTTCATAAGCTAGCAGCCAGCAGGGGCTAGTGAGAATCTATGTCTCCAGTAGATGTGGTGGGAGTGCAACTGTTCCAGGTATACAGGTAAAGCATGCTTACCATTCCCGCTATCAGGGACGGCATCTGATCCATCGCCTTCACGTGAAGACTCACAGATGTTGGATGCTTCCACTGAACGCGTGGCATCTGCACGGCGGGTTGTATTATACAGACAAAACCCAGACACAACAAATGAAAAGAATATGATCAAGCCTGAGTTCACCCCCTCCCTCACCCCCCCCCCTCACCCCATCCCCCTCCTTGTACGCAAACACACACACCCACGAGCGGCCTAATTAATTCCACACAACTGAGAAGGCTGATGTGACTTAACATATGTCAAGTTTAATTTAACTCATTACATCCTGAGGCTATTTTTTTATATTTGCTTTTTGTCCTATGATATCTACATTACACTGAGATTAGGAAACAGATCGGGCGTTTTAGTGCTAGGGTGGTGCCAGAATAGCTTGGCGCCTCAGGTGTCAAGCTATTCTGGCACCACCTTGAACTATCATAGTCATTTTATTTCAAGCAATAGTGCATCAGGATGAAAAGGGTTAATGTTGCCGTAAAAGCTGTGCTACTCTTTCGGTCGTTTCAAAAACAACTGCGGTCAAATAGTGCTCAAGTAAAAAAAACTATAACCTACTTTACTTTGTAACCTTCCTAAAATATTAGCACTGGCAGTCTCCCCTTTTCTTTTCATTTATCACTACAATATCGACTGCAACCCCTTCCCCCCTTTTGGTAGGTTCTCTTTTAGGGTGCATGGAAATTTAACTCTAGGTGGTGGCATGGAATGTATGCCCCTGCAGACACCACAGTAAAATGTGGTTGTCATTGCAGGTAGGCAGAATTTCCTGCCTCCTCCAGTATTGCCGATGGTGTGCTGAAGAGGTCGCCAAGACCGAAACAGCTGTCCACACCGGCTAAATATCTGGACCCCCCTTGGGGGGGGGACCTAGATTCAAATTTCCATGCACTGAGTGGTTGGAACAGTGGATATGTGATACGCCCCCCTTCGGGGGGGCTTCCATATGCATTGCTTTCGGTCACTTTCTTAGCGCCCCCTCTCTTTCCTTTTTTTTTTTTTTTTTTTTTTTTTTTTTTTTTTGTTGTGCTTTGGCCACAGTAGATCTATGATCACTGGTCGATCATGCACATTTCTCTCCCATGACAGTGCTATAACCTACTTTACTTTGTAACCTTCCAGTGCTCAAGTAACTTTCCACCCCTTGGGTAAACAGTCGCACAGGTCAATCGTACATGCCTATAGACTTGTTGAAGTTCATAAAAACCGTCAGATTTATAGTCTACAAAGACTCAAAACTAGTTAAACAAATTGGCGTCCTTTAGAAAGCTGAGGATTTTGTCCGGGGGAACGTCCCGAAACAAAACCTTCAACGAGTCTGCGGTACCCGCCTTATTTCGATTAGGTCAACACATAATGTCAAACTTCCCCTAGTGACGGAAGCGTAGCAATTACTGTTTGATTTAAACCGAAGGAGCTGACCCAGAGAGTCTCTTGGACACCTGCTTTTTGTACTTTCACCGTAAGCAAAAGGTCATTGGGCCAAAGGCATGTTTGTTGCGCATTTCTGCTCCTTTCAGATATAACGTGCTCGCTTGGTGATGTAATCTATACTTATCGGGCGGGAGGGGGGGGGGGGGGTAACTGTATACAGACATAATAAGAGCTTCAAATACCTGCACACGGCAGCACCCACCCCCGCCTCCAGGAAACGATAAGAACAGCAACAGCTATCGCCGCTACCGCCAGACCAACACCAGCGCCGACTCCAAGAATCAGATCTCCACCAGCTGTAAAATAAACACAACATACTCGTAGAAACAATAACGTAATGTGTCCAGATTCTGTCACTGGAGATTAGCAAGATACATACATTGCTAAATCCATTGTCAGTGACACACTCTGTACCAAGAAAGCGTTAAATCTGTCAGTCAATCAATAACTAATAAATAAATCAATCGATCAATAATCAATCAATCAATCAATAATAAATCAATCAATCAATCAATAATAAATCAATCAATCAATAATAAATCAATCAATAATAAATCTATCAATCAATCAAAGGAGGCAGCCACCTCAAAACACGATATGTCGTGAGTGGTTTTTGTCGCGATGATTCCTGTATGTATCATCCGACAATCCAGACCAAATTGGTGACTGCCACGCGTGTAAAATGCAAAGAAGTACTTAACTCATTCTACCCCAGACACACCACAGCAATATATGAATCGACCATGATAGTTCAAGGGTGATGTCAGAATAGCTTGGCGCCTATGGGCGCCAAGCTATTCTGGCATCAGCCTTGAACTATCATGGTCGATCTGTGTCCTGCACTCCAATGCACTCTTCAGAGGACAATGGCAAAATTTGGGGATTTCGGTGTTGGGGTAGAATGAGTTAACGGAGTAAGAAACACGCTTAGAAAAGACGGGTACAACACAATTTATTAATATTTCGGGTAGATACCCTTTGTCAAAATAGACAAACAAACAAAGAGATCAGCCGCTACTTATCTTCATTCTCAGAAGGAATGTTCCTTCTGCGAATGAAGATAAGTAGCGACTGATCTCTCTGTTTGTTTGTCGCCCCACCCAGGTCTGCCCTGGGGGACTTGGGTGGGGTTAACTACTTTTTAGTTCCCAGGGTCACCCTGGTCAGCCCCACAGGGTGGGTTTTCCTCTCTATTCTGGGGCATGTGTTTCTGTCTACCCTTTGTCCTTTCACCTGTATTTTCCTTTTTAAAACTCTCCCTACTGTCTGCACTGCCTGTAGCTCTTGATATTGGATGTTTGTTGCTAAATGGTCTTAGCTTTATTTAGGCCCCGTGTCTTAGGTTTATTTAAGGTGTTGGACCGGCTGGCGACATACATTCAATGTTCTGTTTTTTTTTTTTTTTTTTTTTTTTTTTTTTTTTTTTTTTTTTTTCACAAGCAGTGCAGGCATGTCCTGAGAAAGCCTTGTTGCTGTCGGGACGTTAAGCAATGTACAATCAATCAATCAATCTCTGTTTGTTTGTCTATTTTGACAAAGGATATCTACCCAAAATATTAATAAATTGTGTTGTAGCCGTCTTTTCTAAGCGTGTTTCTTTCTCCGTTGGGTACTTCTCAGCTACCGACAGACAACGATTTCACTGTAGTCAATATCACCAGTGAAGGAAGTGACAACAAATACAATTCTGGTTCACGAATCATTGCAGTCCGTCGCTTCACTGTCCAATGGGCTCATCTGGACCATACAACAGACCACCACGCATTGATTCATTGCGCGAAGACGACAGACGTAAAATGGGAAGTCATTTAAAAGGCACCACATCAATAACTGCGTAAGTGTCATATAGCATTGCGGCAACGCTATATGATACTTCCTCAGCTATTGATTCGGGGGCCCTTGAATGAGTTAGATTGAGTAAGAGGTCTTGTATATAGCCAAACTTGCAGTTAACTCTCAGCGTGTAGTTTGTTGAAGCCACGACTGTAGCGTTCCACAGCAGATGACAGGTAAAAACTGTTCCATTATCCGCCCTGCTGACGTCAACACGCCTGAGGTCGGCAGAGCTGGATCCCTGCCACTGCAGAAAGCCGGGAGGACTGCCCTTGTCATCTGTGGTGCACGTACAGCCCAAGTCAGACCCTTCATCCACGTCCTGAGGGCAGGTGTAGCCTACACGGGCAGAGGATGGCCGTCCTGCTCACAAACAAGGCCATCGTGTCCATATAAAATGCGTTATAAGTATGCGTGCTATTTTGGAGACATACTTTAACTTTGAAAATAAACTCGATGATGTGTTTCAGTGTTTTAGAACTCAAGTACACAGCTTAGCTCGTTGAGCCCTAATTTTTCACTCCGGAGTTTTCATGTGAAGACTGCATAGGCTATCAGTATAAGGGGCAGACTGACAACGATAGTGCAATGAAAATGTTCGAGTGGCCTGTCACCATCTTTGACCTATTACGGTCGATAAATATCTTGTTTGTGTGTGTTAGGACTTAATCCTTTGCGTGTCGGTAGCGGTTTTTGTCGCGATGATTCCTACAGGAATCATCGCGACATAAACCGCTACAGACACGCGAAAGGTTCGCTGATCACGGCAGGCAGTTAAAACCAGTACTGGATTCGCAGCAAAGCAATATGGTCTGCCTGAGACAAAGAGTGGATATGAACGTGGCAAGAGGAATAGATCTTCATGATCATATGCGCATGAGGATACATGCTTTTTGCTGCTGGGCGATGTTCATAGTGTTCGGCAGTGAATGGATACACAAGTTGAATTTGGTGTATTTCACGAGGAACGTTCTTTGCCGTTCATTATTTATTAATATTGTTAACGCCCGAGTAGTCACCGATTGTCCCGATTTTCTGACGAAATCACTTCAATTCAATGACATTTTGGTTATATAAGTGTACATGCATTGGCAATAGTGTACATGCATTGGCAATAGTAATTTGTCGGTACAGGATGCTGCCTTATTTTTTTTACTGCAAAAATGTACACACTGTTGTGTTCCTGTTTATATAAGTTTTATTCAATTGTATCTGTTCTGCAGCACGTTATCAATGTTATTTTGCCATATTATGTATTTGGATGTTAAAAGTATGCCTGCATATGTGGTGTAGTTTATATGAAGAACGTGTAAGTGATGCCCGGAGTGACTTTGTAAATACCTGTTTGACAGAGTGTGTAAGAGGTGTGAATGAGAAGGCAACATGATAAATTCCTTTTGTTGTATATTTTGTACACATAGTATTCTGAAATGTGTGTTGATTGAACGCCAAAGAAACCCGTCGGTCCAAACAATTGACACAAACTAGGCAATCAAGAGGCATAAATCCTCATGATCATTTGCATCTACGGGGACTCATGAGGATCTATCTCAAATATGCATCCTGCCTTTGGATATTGCTTCTTGTTGTTTTTCAGTGATGGTGCTGAATAGTGATAGTGAAACAAACTCAGATGAATAAAATGGTATCGTCATGTGTCCTACTATACTGACGAGTAAAAGAAATGCAATATTTTTGGAATCATCGGAAACACTTTAGTGTTTTCGATGATTCCCAAAATGTCACATTTCTTTTGCTCGTCAGTATACGTACTAATTGCAGACGCAGTAACGTTGATTCTCCCTGGAATAATCATCACTGTTATGTTCCCGCCAACAGAGGGCAGATCTGACGACACGGAACAGGAACCGGAAACATAATCAGTGCCGAGAGGAGTGGTGACCATGGCAACAGGTGATCCTACGGCCTGTCGTAAAAAAAAATCAAGAAGAAATTGTCAACTGTCATTGATAACACAAGAACCAATACACCCCCCCCCCCCCCTCCTTGTGCATGCAGGTTGTTTACCGGTAGCAGCACGCACAAGCGGGTTATTTCAACGTATGCCCACCTTGTTATTTTCTAGGGGCTTGCCGGCGACCTGTCCTACTGCTTGACTATCATCGCTGGTTTGCATTAACTCATTCAGCCCGATGCACGTATTTTACAAATTTGGGAGACATCGCCTAACTACTATGCACCTGTTGCAGGAAATGTATCGACCATGATAATTCAAGGGTAGTGCCAGATTAGCTTGGCGCCGGTAGGCGCCAAGCTAATCTGGCACTACCCTTGAATTATCATGGTCGACCCATCTCCTGCTGTAGTGCGTCAGGGCTGAATGGGTTAACTGCCAACATTTTTTAAAGTTTGCTTTGGAAACCATCTTATTCCAAAATTCATAAACAGAAAAGCTAAATTTGTTCATTCTTCAATGAAAACCCGATGACTGCTACAGGTTGGAAAAAAAAATTGAAAGCACAGACCAGAGGACATGATCACTATCAAAGGAAAGATCGAACGATTCTTGTCCCATACCGCGCAGCATAGGAAAGGACAGCAGGTACTGGGTTAACCCCGTCCATGCCACTGTAATACACTGAACGCACATTTGTGTTTCTGAAATCTTGGTTCATTTAACGACCAAAAGCCAACACCGTTCAAGTAACATCGACACAAACTGGTCTCGGCAAGAGGCATAGATCCTCATAGATCCTCATAAGGATCTATGTCTCTTGCAGTAAAATAGCGTTCACGATTTTTCTCGCAAGTGAAGAGGTTAAGTGTTATTGACAAGCATGCTGGCCCACCTCCTGAGCAATAAACACTTGGCAGCTGTATCTCTGTAGCGCCGAGAAGGCCTTGGGTACATCACACTTGGTCACCACTGGCATGGTGGGACCTGGCTGGAACTTAGCCGAACACGAGGAGTCCTTAGCTGGATCTAGAAGAAAACTCACACCACAACAGAAGTGTTTACGATTTGAAATTTGAGCATCGCGAGTTCTACGCTTCTACAGATGTTCCGTGTTACCTGCTTCTCACAACTGCCCAGAATGATACTTCCTTCAGATTCTCAACATTGACAGAATATTTCTATTTATGTCCCACATTAATCCATAAGTTTCCAATATGGCAACATTGGCTTAATACTGAAATCTAGTAAAGCCGACGTACTGCCCGTACCAAGGTCCTGACCCCTTCAATGGTCGTCACCGTCTTCACTGCCGAGAAAAAGGAACGCCTCACAACAGCAAGATGTATGGATCCTCAAGAGCCCCTGCAATTGCGGGGGCTAATGAGGATCTAAGCCTCTTGCTGAAACTATTTCGTACCAATGTTTTTTTGACGGCTAGGGAATTCTGAGGTTGCAATTTAAATGATTTCAAAACACGAGCCGCATCGACTGGCAGGGAAGGGGTTATTGTTTGTTATATTCCCCATGGTCGATTGCTCAACCAAGTGTGAACACAACATAACCAGATCTTGGTACCTAGCAGCCGAAAAATCAAAAGACGGGGTGGGGATTGGGGGGGGGACTCTGTACTATGTATGAACACAATATAACCAGGGGCGGATCAGTTACCTGCACAAAACAGGGGGTTCAAACATTTTGCTTGGGACCTTCAACTTGACACAAAAGGCCTACGACGTCAGACCTTGCTACCCAGCATACATCACCCGCCGAATATCACAAAGCAGAAAAGGGGGGGGGAGG
Organism: Semisulcospira habei; assembly: GCA_036245525.1. Classification (NCBI taxonomy): domain Eukaryota; kingdom Metazoa; phylum Mollusca; class Gastropoda; family Semisulcospiridae; genus Semisulcospira; species Semisulcospira habei. Next base: position 113,557,389 of record BTPG01000002.1, read on the forward strand.
GGGGGGGGTCCAAACTCCAAAAACAGATATATCAGTATGTACCCACTCCATAAAGTTTTACCTTCTAGCTTGCTAGGCCATGGCAGATGAACCAAGGGTTTAAAGGGTGGGGCCAGTACTGCGCACACTGCACTCCACCAAAAAGCTCCACCGCGCAGGCTTTAGGAAACGTCCACGGACCATGACACTGACCATTCCAAGTCCTGTAGCGACGGGCGAGGGGCGAAACGGCAGGTGAAAGATGTCACTGGAAGCCGCAGTCTCAAACCTGCATGCAGGCGGTTCAGGATATTGGTCGCCTGATGTTGACCTGGGGATGACAACATCACTCGGCACACCCTGAACGACCAAGCAGCCTTCTCTAGGGACAGCACTGCTTGCTCCACACGGAGAGGGGCCTAGAAAAGGTGGCCTAACCAAAGCTCGTCCCCTCGCAAACCCCAGTTGGCTAGCCGCGGTCAACGGGCATCTTCTCCTGCGGTCAAAAAACAAGAAAGAATAACGGATCCACTCTCATGACGACCACGACCGGACTCAACGTAGCATGCTGGAACGTCCGAACCATGCTCGACAAAGCAGACAGCGGACGCCCTGAACGTCGCTCCGCCCTCATTGCCCATGAATTGCGGAGGTTAAACATCGACATCGCCGCGCTCAGCGAAGTACGCCTTCCGGACGAAGGCAGCCTCCAAGAACTTGGTGCTGGGTACACCCTCTACTGGTCAGGCAGGCCTGCATCAGAAAGACGGCTTTCAGGCGTGGGTTTCATGGTCAAGACATCCATTGCGACTAAGCTGGAAAACCTACCAACGGGCCACTCAGACCGCATCATGTCCATGCGCCTCCCACTGAGACACCAGCAGCACGTCACCCTTCTCAGTGTGTACTCCCCAACCCTCCTGGCAGAGCCTGCTGAAAAGGACAAGTTTTACACTGACCTGCGCAGCCTCCTACAGAGTACCCCTGCAGACGACAAAGTCATCATCCTTGGCGACTTCAACGCCAGAGTGGGCCAGGACTCTGAAGCCTGGAAAGGAGTCCTCGGCAAGCATGGCGTGGGGAACTGCAATGACAATGGCCGCCTACTGTTGGAGTTCTGTGCGGAGCAGCAACTGGTCATCACCAACACTACTTTTCAGCAAAAGGACAGTCGAAAGACCACCTGGATGCATCCTCGCTCCAAACACTGGCACCTTATCGACTATGTCCTAGTGCGTCAGAGGGACCGCAGTGACGTCCTCCTCACCAGAGTGATGCCCAGCGCAGAGTGCCACACTGACCACCGCCTTGTCCGCTGCAAACTCAGGCTCCACTTCAAGCCAAAACCCAAGAAATGGGGGCCCCCCAAGAAAAAGCTTGACGTTGCCAGCCTTCAGCGTGACGATGTGAAAGCTGCCTTTCAGACAGATTTACAGCGCAGGCTCAAAGACACAGCGGACCCAGTAGACTCCTCCCCTGAAACACTTTGGGAACAACTGAAAACTGCTATTGCAAAATCCTCTGCAGAAGTCTTGGGTTTCGCCAGAAAGAAGAACAAAGACTGGTTTGACGAAAACGATGTAGAGATCCAGGAACACCTAGCAAAAAAAAGAGCCGCCCATCAGGCCCACCTAGCCCAGCCTTCCTGCCCTGTGAAGAAATCTGCCTTCCGCCTCGTCTGCAGCAGTCTCCAGCGCAAGCTCAGAGATCTCCAGAATGAGTGGTGGACCAGACTTGCACAGAGGACCCAGCTTTGTGCTGACAATGGTGACTACAGGGGCTTCTACGAAGCACTGAAAGCAGTGTATGGCCCCAGGCACCTGGTACAAAGTCCCCTGCGAAGCGCGAATGGCCAGGCACTCCTCACAGATAATACTTCCATCTTGAACCGCTGGTCGGAATACTTTCAGAGCCTCTTCAGCGCTGAGCGCACTGTTCAAGAAGCAGTCGTCCTACAAATCCCACACCTCCCAGTAAAGGTTGAATTGGACGAACCGCCCACCGCTGAAGAGACCCTCACAGCCATCCACCAGCTCAAGAGTGGCAAAGCAGCAGGCATTGATGGAATACCGCCAGAGATCTGGAAACATGGAGGCACAGCACTGCACAACAAGCTCCATGACCTCTTTCTCTGCTGCTGGGAGGAAGGAACACTACCAAAAGATCTCCGTGATGCAGTCGTTATCACCCTGTACAAGAACAAAGGCGAGAAGTCTGACTGTTCCAACTATCGGGGAATTACCCTGCTGTCCATTGCTGGGAAAATCCTTGCAAGGCTGCTCCTGAATCGGCTGGTACCTGCCATCGCTGAAGACCAACTCCCAGAGGGCCAGTGTGGCTTCAGAGCAAACAGGAGCACCACCGATATGGTCTTTGTGCTGAGACAGCTACAGGAGAAGTGCCGCGAGCAGAACAAAGGGCTGTACGTAACATTTGTCGACCTAACAAAAGCGTTCGACACTGTGAGCAGGCAAGGCATGTGGCAGATCCTGGAGCGACTTGGCTGTCCCCCAAAGTTCCTCAACATGATTGTCCAGCTACACGAGGACCAGCAAGGCCAGGTCAGACTCAACAATGATCTCTCAGAACCATTCCCTATTCTCAACGGCGTAAAGCAGGGCTGCGTGCTGGCACCGACCCTCTTCACCATCTTTTTTAGCATGATGTTGAAGCAGGCCACAGTGGACCTCGATGATGACGATGCAGTGTACATCAGGTATCGTCTCGATGGCAGCCTGTTCAACCTTAGACGACTGCAGGCCCACACGAAAACCCTAGACCAACTGATTCGTGAGCTGCTTTTTGCTGATGATGCTGCCCTCGTTGCACACACAGAGAGAGCCCTGCAGCGCATCACGTCTTGCTTCGCAGATGCTGCCCAGCTCTTTGGACTCGAGGTCAGTCTGAAAAAGACAGAGGTCCTCCATCAGCCGGCACCCAAGACAGTGTATCGCCCTCCTCACATCACCATTGCCGAGTCTGAACTAAAGTCAGTGCACCAGTTTACTTACCTTGGCTGCATTATCACGTCGGACGCCAAGCTGGACAAGGAGCTTGACAGCAGGCTGGCAAAAGCGAACAGCGCTTTCGGGCGACTTTTCAAGCGGGTGTGGCACAATCAACAGCTGAAAACAGGCACCAAGATCAGCGTGTACAGAGCTGTGGTCCTCACCACCCTGCTGTATGGTTCCGAGTCTTGGGCCCTCTACCGCAGCCAACTACGACTCCTCGAACGCTTCCACCAGCGCTGCCTGCGTACCATCCTGGGCATTCACTGGAGTGACTATGTCACCAACGTCGAGGTCCTTGAACAGGCTGAAACTGTGAGCATCGAGGCTTTGCTGCTGCGGACACAGCTCCGCTGGGCGGGGCATGTCTCCAGGGTGGAAGATCATCGCCTACCAAAGATCACCCTGTTCGGCGAGCTTGCTACTGGACACCGTGACAGAGGGGCACCAAAGAAGAGATACAAAGACTGTCTCAAGAAGTCACTTAGTGCCTGCCAAATCGACCACCACCAGTGGTCTTCGCTTGCTGCGGACCGTGACACCTGGCGCTCCACCATTTACAAGGCAGCTGTCTCCTTTGAGGACTCTCAGAGAGCTAGCCTTAAGGACAAGCGGCTCAGGAGAAAAAACAGAGATGCCGCAGCTCAGAACCCTGGCCATACCTTCCCCTGCAGCCACTGCGGTCGAACCTGCCTGTCTCGGATTGGCCTCCGCAACCACGAACAAGCCTGCAGACGTCGTGGGCAACTCCTATAAAATCTTCGTTCGCGAAGTCAAGCCAAGAGATTCCCCATGGTCGATTGCTCAACCAAGTGTGAACACAACATAACCAGATCTTGGTACCTAGCGGCCGAAAAATCAAAAGACGGGGTGGGGATTGGGGGGGGGGGGACTCTGTACT
>BTPG01000002.1:113561290-113942723 GCA_036245525.1 Semisulcospira habei
GAAAAATCAAAAGACGGGGTGGGGATTGGGGGGGGGGGACTCTGTACTATGTATGAACACAATATAACCAGCGGCGGATCAGTTACCTGCACAAAACAGGGGGTTCCAACATTTTGCTTGGGACCTTCAACTTGACACAAAAGGCCTACGACGTCAGACCTTGCTACCCAGCATACATCACCCGCCGAATATCACAAAGCAGAAAAGGGGGGGGGGGGGGGTAGGGGGGGGGGGTCCAAACTCCAAAAACAGATATATCAGTATGTACCCACTCCATAAAGTTTTACCTTCTTTGACACATGCATTGATATATTCTATAACAAGCAAATTAATATTCATGAGCTTGCTAGATATACTTTCCTTCCCAAAATCCCTTGCGCGCCAAGAAGACTCTGTCTTGATGATACTTGCATTTTCAAAACGGAAACGCGAAATATGCTGACACTGCAACATTAACAAGCTCCTTATGTGTAGTAGTAATGAAATACTTCTTAGCGTGTATGAATGCTCGAAATTTATATCCTATATACACACGAACGGAGAAAAGACGCCAGGAAACGTGGGACTCGCTGGACTGACAAGTGAAATTAACGAGATGTCAGCTGGCGATATCGACAACCTGGGAACAGAACTAAATTTTAATTAATATATAAAAACAAACCTGCTGGCATTTTCCGCAATTAAGCGTGATCTAGTTACAAGTAGAATGTACTCAGTAACACGCACGGTTGAAATGCACTGATGTCTTCATAATCAGACGAAATCTACGCGCTGAGTCGACAGTGATAATATGCAATCGTCTGCCCGCCTTCATGTGTTTTGTCTGAACACCGCAATCAGCCGCAAAATGAATCGCGCGAGGCATAGTTTTGTTTTAGACCGGGTACATAAGTTATATTGAGCAACAGTTTTGTTTCATATAGTGCCAATAAACAGACAGATGTGATTACTCGACTCGAATCAAATGTCCTCGTCTTACGACTCTGACATTTTGATTCGGGTCTCGTAATCACATCTGCCTGTTATCGGCACTATAGCAAGCAAAATATAATATAATATTAGTTTCAAGACTTTTTTTAACAGAGGGGGCCCGCGGACGGGGGTCCGGAACCCCTGGACTCCCACCCTAATTCTCATCCCCCCACCCCCACCCCCACCTCCCACCCCCATCCCACCCCACTCCCCCCCACACACACACAACACCAGATCCGCCCCTGATAATTAACTGAGCGTCAGTGTATATGAAACAGATTCTGATGGAAAGCAAAGATGGTAATGGTAATAAAAAATAATATTGGCCGTCAAAATTTGGTTCATAGACCAGTGACCTGGATGTAAGCTCAACATTCTCCAAACACACGCAAGCATTCACAATATCATACGCATCTCTACCTTTACACATGAAGGAAAAAACCCTGCACTTGCCTTTCAATGGCGGACTATAATATATATATATATATATATATATATATATATATATATATATATATATATATATATATATATATATATATATAATATATATATATATATATATATATATATATATATATATATATATATATATATATACTAATGGTCAAAACTTAAGGGTCACTTTTTATCGCAGACGCACCGACAAACACCACACAAATAAAGTAACACTTCTTGAAGTCAGTACTTTGCTAATTTATTCAGTAACAATTTCATTTAAGTTGTGAGTAAATCAAGCAATTGTAACAACAGCAGTACGTTAGAATGTTCACCCACCCCTCATTTGAAAAGTCACACAAGACTGGTCCAGTCCGAGTAGCGAGTGCACCCACCGTTTGCAGCCAAGCATTCAATGCAGCGTTGACGCATGGAGTTCACCAGGGTTCGGAGAACATGTTGTGGGATCGCTTCCCACTCTTGATGCAGGAACTGAGTCAGCTGGAGAACGCCTTGAGGTAGGGGGTGGTTGCTGACTACACGTTGCCCCAGTACGTCCCAGAGGTGCTCGATGGGAGCCAGATCAGGTGAACGAGCTGGCCACTTCATCCTCATGATGCCCCGTTGCTCAAGGTATTCATCCACCACACGGGCGCGATGAGGTCGAGCGTTGTCGTCCTGCAGAACAGCATTGTCGCCAATGGCTTGGAGAGCTGGCTAGATGAGGGGCTGCACAATCTCGTCCCGATAGCGCAGTCCAGTCAGGGTGCCTCGGATGACGTGGAGGGGGTCCTGCCTTCCCTGCTGAAGCCTGCCCATACCATGACTGAGCCTTCTCCGTAGCGATCCACCTCTTAGACGCATCCCTCCGTGAATCGCTCGCCCTGGCGTCTCCAGACCCTCACCCTGCCGTCGTTGAAGGACACAGTGAACCGTGACTCATCGGTAAACAGAACCTGAGTCCACTGAAGTCTGTTCCACCTCACATGTTGACGACACCAGGCAACCCGGGCTCTGCGATGAGCTGGAGTGAGAGGTGTTCTCATTGGTGCTCTGCATGAAGCCAGGCCAATTTTGCGCAGACAGTCGGCAGACTGTGCTTCTGCTGACGTTAACGTTTGCAGCTTGCATCAGTTGACGTCACAAAGTGATTGACGTGACAGTTCGGTCGCACAGAGCCGCCACACAGAGGTATCTGTCCTCCCTTCTGCTGGTGCAGCGCGGGCGTCCTGAGCAGGGTCGTCGTTCTGCCCTTCCAGTTTCTTGGAATCGTGCCAGCAGCCTCTGGATCACTGAATGGCGTCTCCCGACTTCTCGTCCGGAAATTCCATCCTGCAGCCATGCTAGCGCCCGGCCTTGATCTACTGGCGTTAAGCTTCGTCGTGGTGGCATGGTTAGGAAAGTGACAATTGTGCCCCTACTGTACCGGTATTTGTAGCGAAACAGAAGTGCTCAGTGTTCACGACTGACCCCTTTAGCACGTGCATCACGACTTTACCGAGTTTTTCCACCTGCCTGCTTTTGGTACGCTTGCCAATATCGCGCAGCTTTTCACAAAAACTGACGATGTTTCACGTGCATTTGACACGTTCGTGGAAATTGATGAATTGTTGTCTATTGTTCCCTGTACAGTGGACTGTCTAAGGTCAACTTTTAACCCATTTGGTTCGAAAGAACATTGTATTTTATTAGCGTACTTGCGACGATAAACAATGACACAAAAATGTGGGGTGGCCCTTACGTTTTGACCATTGGTATATATTAAGTGCCGGCATTACTTGGGAAACATATTTCAGCAAATGCATAGCATGTACATTATTAACATGAGGGCCGAAATACGCCTCGCCCTGACCTTCCACATGCAGAAAAGTCAGGGCCATATATACGTTTATTTCTAAACACACAACAGGGGCGGATCAGTTACCTCGGAGGGGGGAAGGGTTGGGGGGGGGACGGGTTCCAACCTTTGATCTGAGACCTTCAACCTGACACAAAAGGCCTCCCCGACGCTAGACCTTCTTCCATTGGCCGAAAAATCAACCATCATGGGGGAGGGTGGGGTGTGGGGGGTAGAGGAAAAGGCGTGTGTGTGTGTGTGTGTGTATATCAACACTCTCGCCACTCGCCACAAAATATCAGAGGAGGTTAGGGTGTGTGTGTGTGAAATATGGAGGGGGGTGGGAGGGTCCAAACACCCCAAAATCGGACTTTGTTATAGTATTTTAAACAATTTGCGGTGAGGGGGGTCCAGAACCCCTAGGATCTCCCTCAGATCCGCCCCTGCACAACACACACACACACACACACACACACACACACACACAAACAAACACACACACACACACACAGAAGCGCGCGCAAACAAACACGCACGCAGAGAGAGAGAGAGAGAGAGAGAGAGAGAGAGAGAGAGAGAGAGAGAGAGAGAGAGAGAGAGAGAGAGAGAGAGAGAGAGAGAACCAACAGCAGACACACAAGTTTTAGCATGTAGTACTCACATATGAGGTCCGTTCTGCATGTGAAATCAATGTCATCAAAATCTGCTCGGCATGAGATACTGGAGTTTGTAAACGAATCCGGTCTCGAGAAGAGGGTCATATCAGTGGTGTTTATGGTAAGTTCAGTTTTGCCATTTGGCAGATGAGAAAGTGAAAACAATGCTGAAGGAAATTCACTGCTGCAATAAAGTCCTCCTCTACAGTAACCTAACATCTTGTGAGTGCCATTCGTGCGCCAGTACCATTCAACAAAATAATAGTTCGGCCGTAAAAGGCTGCTGCACGTCATTGTGTTACTGGCAGAATTTTCAACGATTTCGAACAATCCATCCGGCCAGTAACAAGGGTCCAGTTTGGTAAATCCTGAAAACAAAAATCAACATTTCTCGGAATGGTTCACTTTGGCTGTGTTTTTGACTTGTTACATCTAGCTTCATGAGCTAAACTATCGCATAAAGATGAAGTTAGTGTTATGGACATGACACATATTATGTGTATGCGGCATACCTGGAACGCTTACTTCGTACTCTGCGCATGCATCTGTTGAAATCAAAGGGGCCCGACGATGGTGACTAAATGCAAATCCGCTGTGCCACCGCGTGCGCAACACCACGTCACAGGCTCAATTCAGAATTGAGCCTGTGACGGGGTGTTGCGCACGCGGTGGCGCAGCGGATTTGCCGATTTCAAGTAGTCGCCATCGTCGGGCCCCTATGGTTGAAATTGTATAATAAAGAAAGGAATGTGTACACGATAAAAGTGAGCGTAGTTATAGATAGATAGACAATGACAATGACAATGGCAATGATCCTTTATTTGACAACGGTAAAAGTTTTGGTAGTAACAACCATTTTTCGAACTTGCCGTTGCTAATCTACTGATTACAGAGTTACTATCGCACTAATTGTATTCTACTACTAAAAAGGGGAAAAAAATTACATGACACAGCACAAGCCAAGAATGAAGAAGAAGAAAAAAAATATGTAAGGGGGAAGTGACATAGGAATTACCAACTTTACTGGTCGGGCATAATGACATGTTGTGAGGTTTAATTATAATAATATAATCAGAATACACACAACCTAATACGCATACATAACGCATGCACATTTGAGCACGCCACTCTCTATCTCTAATATACACGTATGCACACGCACAAACGCACACACACACACACACACACACACACACACACACACACACACACACACACGTGCACATACGCGCTTACGCGGCTTATAACGTTAAGCTAGTCAGTCATATGAGTAGCTGGCTACATACAAGCTGTACCAAATAAATATGAGTCATCGAAACTTGTGATACACGCAATGATTGATCTAATGAGAAATAGTATTTTTCAATATGTCACAGTGCACAGTCACGGGGATGCTGCTGACAAAAATAAGTACTTGATGAGACTGATTTTAAATGAGGAGAAAGTAGCTGATGTCGTGACGTTTCTAGGCAAGGCATTCCAAAGACTAGAGCCAGAGAACGTCAAACTCGTTTTATAGAGATCAATTCTAGATCGCGGCACAATAAGGGATTTTCTTGATCTGGAGTATGTTGATGACTGGACGGTAAATAGCGATGTGATATATCGGGGTAGCTTATCGTTTAATGCCTTGAACATAACCATTCCCTTATTGTAAATTAGATGATCTTTCAGGGGCAGAATTTACAGAATTTTTAGAATTTTTAAAGCTGCCAATTTTTGGTCAGTAGTTAAGCTGGGATCAGGGAGTATTAGTTTGGCAGCTCTCCGATGTAGAGCGTTAAATCTTTTCAACTTGACATCGCTCGAACCATCCCACACAGTAGAAGCATAGTCTATACGCGATCTAATATGAGCATTGAAGAACAGTTGACGTGTCTCCATATCAGTAATGTGTTTAAGTTTTGCTAAGATGTACAGATTTCTGGAGACAATTTTACAAACATTACTGATGTGTGGCTGCCACCTAAGCTGGTTGTCCACCGTGACTCCAAGCAGGCGATGGTTAGTAACTTGGCTGATGGTTTTGCCTTGGAGGGACAGACTGAGTGAGAGAGAGAGACAAGCTGGTGTTTTTGGCGGGTGCTAATTACCATGCTCTCCGTTTTTACTGGGTTTAAAATCATAATATTATGACTGCACCATTCATCAATATCTTGCAGTGTGTTTTGCAGTCGTGAATTGATGTTTGATATATCCTTATCTGGCGTGTGTACAGCATCATCATCTGCAAACATATCACATGTAACGCTTTCATTTTTTATCGCAAGAGGAAGATCATTTATGAACAAGCAGAATAAAATGGGACCAAGAATAGAGCCATGCTTCACTAACCTTTGATTCGAGTATGAGCCATTTAGTAATACCTTTTGTTTTCTACCTTCGAGGTAGGATTTGAGAAACAACGCCGAGTTGTTGGTATACATGGATACTTTCTTGATCAGTATTTCGTTGTTTACTATATCAAAGGCTTTACGAAAATCTAGAAACATGACTCCTGTAAGTTTTGAGTCGTTGATGGAAGATAACCAGGTGTCTATCATCCGTATCAGCGCAGTGTGACATGAGTGTTCTGATCTGAAGCCCGACTGCAATGAATAGATTAATTTTCGGCTTTAAAGGTATATAGATAGATGCTTGTGAATATGCCGTTCTAAGGGCTTGGACAGAACAGGTAGAAGTGATATGGGCCTAAAATTATTAATTTCACTAAGATCTTTAGATTTAGGTAGAGGTATTACTTTCGCGTCTTTAAATGCGTCTGGAAAACAATTAAAATTAATACAGAGGTTCTAGATATAAGTGATACTCTCTACAATGTAAGGGAGGGATATCTTGAGTATTTTCGCGCAAATCTCATCCAGTCCTGATGATTTTTTTTTATTTTCCAAGGATGTAATTAATTTACCAACTTCATGGACCGCTATAGTTGGTATGATGAAAGGTTTTGTGCCGGCAGTTCTCTGCTTGCAGAAATTAGATAGATAGATAGATAGATAGATAGATAGATAGATAGATAGATAGATAGATAGATAGATAGATAGATAGATAGACAGACAGACAGACAGACAGACAGACAGACAGACAGACAGACAGACAGGCAGGCAGGCAGGCAGGCAGGCAGACAGACAGACAGACAGACAAACAAACAGATATGTAGACAAATAAACAGATAGATTGATAGACAGACATGAGGCAGGCAGACAGACAGACAGATAGACAAACAGACAGACGGATAGACAGACAGGCAGGCAGACAGGCAGGCAGGCAGGCAGGCAGGCAGGCAGATAGATAGATAGATAGATAGATAGATAGATAGATAGATAGATAGATAGATAGATAGATAGATAGACAGACAGACAGACAGACAGACAGATAGACAGACAGACAGACAGACAGACAGACAGACAGGCAGGCAGGCAGACAGACAGACAAACAGATAGATAGACAGATATACAGATAGATTGATAGACAGACAGCACTGAGACAGACAGATAGATAGACAAACAGACAAACGGACAGACAGACAGGCAGGCTGGCAGGCAGATAGATAGATAGATAGATAGCTGGATAGACAGACAGACAGACAGACAGACAGACAGGCAGGCAGGCAGGCAGGCAGGCAGGCAGGCAGACAGACAGACAGACAGACAGACAGACAGACAGATAGATAGATAGATAGATAGATACCCAATGTCCTAAACACACTGTAAAAACTTTAAAACTAGACAACTAATATCACAAACCGCACACTGGCCAACGCTCATCTACCACACACACAGCACACACGCATATTATTCTAGGAAGTCTAAATTAATTAAAGGTATATCATTTAAATGAAAACACTATATCTTAGAGTAAATATGTCACTAATTTAGTGATCACAGTCGGGTGTAAAATTGTTTAATATATATCATAAGACTAGGCTTAATACTAACGTACATTATCCGCTCAACCGTTGGGGGCGCGCCCTGCCGGGGGGGGGGAGGAGGAAGGGGGGGGGGGAGACTCATGGCGTCAACTCGACCAAACTGAGCGCCACCAACAGCCAAAGGGATAGCACAAGGGTTGGGCGAGTTGCTCTGTAGGCCGGCCACACGATTCCATAAACATACGCACGCTCCCTCAGTCATTCACGATGGTCAACTTCACTATATTTAAACATATATATTTGAAATTATCGTGAATCCACCTATGCATGAAACCATCCAACTGAGCAGCCTCTGGGCGCAAAGGGGCAGCACAAATCTACTCTGGGTGGACTCACGCGTAGATGGATTCATTTCTGGGTAGATGTGTACTAATTTACGCCAGGATGTAGTGAAATCGATCCCTTTTGACTCCGTTATAGGTGACGCTAGAGTATCGTACATTTAAGCTTGCATAGAAAACACGGCCGGATAAGGGAGTCCGAAATAGCTCAGGCGGTTAAACGTCGGAGCAGGAGAGCGAAGGGAATCGCCGGGTCGTGGGTTCGAATCCCGTCCCGGTCCCGGTAGCTGGACTCACAATCCAGGGTGGAAAAACGGATTTGTTCATTAGCATTTCCGTTGAAAGGTCCTGGTAAATCAAAGTGGCACAGTTGGAGTGCGCCTGAGTTGATCAGTGTTCAGGTCGTACTCCATAGGCAATAGATTTCCCTGTCCCCCATCACCCGCCCGTCAGGGCCGTCCATGATCACCTCGGTGCTGTGGACGAACGAACTAACTAACTAACACGGTATGGATTAGTCCTGCAGAGAGACGGGCGGGCTTGTTCTGCACGCGGTGGCGCAGCGGATTTGCATTTATTCAAAGCACCATCGTCAGGCCCCTTTCGGCTTTCAACGGACATGCATATAGAACAAGGTCGTGGTAAAATGAAGTGGCACAGTTGCAGTGCGCCTGAACGGATTAGTGTTCAGGTCGGACTCCATAGGCAATAGTTGTCCCTGTACCTCAGTCCCACCTACTCCCCAAATAACTTGCCCGCTAGGGTCGTCCATTATCTCTTTATTATGGACGATAAACCCCGAACTAATTGTATGGACTGTCGACACTATAACGGCTATTCTTTCAGTGCCCTGAAAATCGGTTCGAGTTCAATTGTAGGGACCCCCACTTGAACATGTGATACATCATTGCACGTTTAAATAGGTTCCTCTGCAGGTTATAGCCGGACTGTAACTGAAAATTATCACTATGCACTTACCTTGGCCTTTACCCCCCGGAATGCATAATGCAACGAGCAGAGTGAACACAACAGCTATTGGAAACTTCCTGCTTGCGTTTGTACTCATGATGCTGCAGAATGATGCTGCGTCAGCATAAGCCAAATAAAAAGCTGAATGTGGACGACTGATCAGTTGTATCGTAACAAAACATTTGTGTAGAATGTTCTGTCAATGATTCAACGTATTCAGCGCGTGTAGACGTGAATAAACATTGTCGCTGTTGTATAAGTTTTACACAGATGTAACCCTTTCCATGCAGTTCAAAACTCATCACTGCCGATGAAAACTGAACACTAAATCCAAAATCAAGATGAGCAGTTCCTCATTAGCACACCGCATTAGCTGCCTAATGAGCAAAAGGCCTTCGGGCCGACGTCTGCCGCCGTTGCGGGCCCGCGCACGGGCGTGCGCGGGCCCGCAACGGCGGCAGACGTCTGCCCGATGGCCTTTGCTTACTGGGTGTAGCTCATGAGGATGCCATACCTCTTGCTAACAATACCACGTTGCTTGGACGACTGAGGTCATTACTGGCGTTGAATTAACACAGAATCCCACACTGATTTCAGAACTCAGTCTGCGTCCACTGGCAGCAAACGGGATAAATACCGGGACACTTTAGTCAGTCCCTGTTGCGCGGCTCGTCGTGTACATGCACTGTCAGTTTCACAAGTCACCTTTCGTCATAAGTGCTATATAAGCCGACTGTCTTCAGGCAGTCAAAGCTCCAGTTCAAGCCGGACGAAACTCAGTCACCAATATACACTTACAGCATAAAGCAGCGAAGTAAAGGTCGTTCTTCTAATAAAGACAGCTGCCATATAATACTCCAGGTCTGGTCCTGCTTGCACTTCCTTGTCGAATAGCAGGGTATTCAAAGTCGACATGCAATAACTGACTCCTACCTGTACTCAAAAGCAGCACAATGTGTGAATTCAGTGCCGGATAGGAATTTAAGTAACAGCGCGTACTGGAACAGAGAAAATAGCCGCCGTGCGAGAAACCAACTATGACATGCCGGCATTAGTGGACACGAATATCTTAACCCCTTCACTGCCGGTGATCACGAATTGCGCGTCTAAAGCCGCTACACACTGAGATTCTCGTGACGACCGAGATGACAATGAGACCAGATCAGTCACAGTAGGGCCGCATAAACAACACAGGACTAACAAGAGACATAAACCCTCATGAGCCCCCGCGACTGCGGGGGCTCATGAGGGATTATGTCTCTTGCACATGGGTAGCGTTCGCCTTGCCCCGGCATTTAAAGGGTTGAGAGTGATTCACGGTAGAATAAAATACGTGTAAGCCGAACTGATTTTGTGGCAAGATGTGTATCATCGGAAGATACCTTACATATTTTTTCCGTTTCTGAAACTCTCTCTCTTTTTTTTTTTTTTTCTCCAAAATGCAGTACTTAGTTATCGCTATGGAAAAAAAACACGTTGCGCCAAGCTATTCTGGAACAACCCTTGCACTGTACTGATCGATCTACATAATGAAATGGTGTATCAGGGCTGAGTGTGTTATGCGGGCATCTAGGGGATGTTACCATCTTAAACAAAGATGTTCAAAGAGTTGCTTCTCTTACACTGAGAGCATGATTTCATTTTTACCAGGGACACTGGGGAACAGGACCGGAGCGGTTGTAAACGGATCTATTCCTGTTCGACATAAGAAGTCACAAAATAATGTTGTTGCTGCTGTCGTTGCTGCTGCTATTGCGGCGGATGTTGATGCCGTTGTTGCTGTTATCAGACGTCGTCGTTGGGCTGATCAAGGATTCAGATGCGTATGGAATAAATGAGTTAATCGTTTGATGTTTCACTATCAGTTCTGTTTCCTCTGCTGCCGGTTTAGTAACAGTTTTAGGATAAAGAAAAGGTGCAAATTTGAATATATCGGATAAGAAGAACAAAATTTTTTAAAATTTACAATATAATTTTAATTTACAATAGCAGCAACAAAAACAACGACAAGAATACAATTTTTAAAAAAAAACAATTATACTGACTTCCATTAAAAACGCGAAAAGTGTCTGTAAGTGTACCCGCAAACCGGAAAGAGCCACCCTGACAGCAAAACAAGAACATTTTATTTGTTGCTTACTTCAGATGTTCAGCCTACTGTCTGAACTACCTTCAGCACAAAAATTGGATGAGTTATCGCCCATAGCTACCTTGGAGGACACAGGGTTTCATTCACAAGTGGTGAAAATAAGCAAAACTGGACACACTCTGTGAAGCAAGTTTCCTGTTATATGGTTTAACCCACAAGTTGTGTGGATTGCTTATGATGTTATTAACTGCCTCAAACAAAATTTGACTCGAAAAAATTATTAGAGAACCAGAACTTCCGGTGCACACAATTTTCTTAATAAATTTTATTTGAAGTTTCAAACCATTTTTTATGCTCCAGTGACTGACACAGAGATAAAGAACACACCCTTATCCATTTATCAGGTAAATGTGGCCGCTAACCTAAAAATAAAGAACTTTTTGATTTTCATGTTTGTAGGTCATGTTGATTATTTAGGTGCCTTTGACAAACGAAATGTAGGTCAAGACCAAACCGGCCGGATTTTCAGGCACACGGACCCTAGTGACACTGCACATTGCCGGGTTGGGTTTCAGCTGTAACCTCTGCAGATGCTCTACATTTCACTTTCAATATCATGTGATAGTAATGTCACTGATGACGTCATAAGTCATCGGTGTGCGATTTTAAAGACTAAACATTATATTTGCACACGACATAATGATACATTCTCATAACATTTTCTAATAAATGAGGTCAAAACAACCCGGATTAAAGCATATTTACGAAGAAAAGCGTTATGGTGAACAATTCGCGTTTCTTTTGTTGATCAGTACATATTAAAAAAATAACATGACAAATACAAGGAAACAACAACCCCGAAAAAAATCATTTTCTAATCACTCTTGTTTAATAAAACTCCGTTGCAAATTGTTGTCGCATTTTGTCAAGTGGCCGTTAACTCCTGTGGATACAGAGGAACCCAGCGTTCAATGCGACTAACAGGACCGAAGTTTCTCAGGATTGAGAGACGCTCTATATGGTTCAGCGGAGGACTGCATTACAATTCAGGAGACAGATTGACCATGATAGTTCAAGGTGTGCAGAATAGCTGGCGCTACAGGCCAAGCTATCTGCTCACCTGACTATCATGGTCGAGCCATAATTATGTTGATGTGGTGTGTCGCGGCCGGCAGAATGACTGAGCTAAAGCGAGCTGCTCCATGGCGGGCTTTGGATTCCTAAAATTTGCCGATACAACGGGTTATCAGTGTTGTCTCGCTTCTACTAAGACTTTCCTGAAGGTCTTTTTACAATCTCAGTCACCCAGCGCGCAAAGGCCATCGGGCCGACGTCGGCCGCCGTTGGCTCGCGCCGGTAGTACGGCCGTGCGCGGGCCAACAGGGCCGACGTCGGCCCGATGGCCTTTTGCGCATTGGGGAGTAGGCCCACGTAACCAGAGGTTTTCCACTGCCTTTTGAGCGTAACCAAAGAGTGGAGTCTAGCCCCCTTATACGCAAGGAACTCTCCTAGGTGAGAAGAAGAGAAGAAAAGTGCTTCGCTTTACGGTGTAAACTTCATAATTAAGTCAGCCCTTTTTGTCCATCATCACTGAAAGACTTACTAAAACTTTTATTATATGGGAGATATTGCCATCTATTAACCCATTACTGAATTGAGTAAGTCGCTGCGGCAAGCATGACGGGCTGTGCAATGACTGTGTCTACTTAGCTTCTAGTTCACCACTTATTTCCAGGCGCCAAGCCGCAAGCAGAGACTACCCTTGAACCATCATGTTAGAGTTTGGCCGATTCCCGCTGCATTGTGTTGATTATCGTGTTGACGGGTCGAAGGAGTTTGTCTGCTACGAAAAGCGTAGGTTAATTAAGCACTACCCTTTAACTGGCATATGGTCGATAGATCCCCTGCTGTAAGCGGCGGTACTATGAAGGCCGAATGGGCTGGTAAATGACTAATTATCGGAGGGAGGCGGTATTTTCTTGGGCGTGCTTATACCATTGTGAATTCGCTTTATGAACTCTCATTCAGTATAGACCAGTGCTTTAGATTGTCAGTCTATCTGTACAAAATTTTACTGAATTAACCTTTCGCTGCCAGTGGACGCAGTCTGTATTTCTAAACCCTTTGTCATTTCAGCGCTAAAGAGTCCCCCTCCCCGGCCCAATGAACATGGACACAAAGTGGTTTCGGCAAGAGGCATAGATCCTCCTGAGCCCCCGCAACTGCGGGGGCTCATGAGGATCTATGCCTCTTGCAGCCGGATCGTGATCACATTGTCTCCGCAATGAAGGGTTACTTAACTGCGCAAGTGTTAGTCAAATCACCTTTCAGCCGCTGGTGACATTGCCAGCTAGGGTTGAATGACTCGCGAGATTGGTGCATAATGCGTTTGGGTGTGCTGCGGACCCGTGTCTTCATAGCTTGAGACTATCTCCGTTCAGCGGTATTTCTCTGTACCACCATAATAACAAGTATAACGCAGCAACGACTGCAAGACTCGTTCGATTTAAAGTGGAAAAGAACAAGCTGATATTGTAAATTGATACGCATTGTGAAAATAGAATGTTTCGACGACAGCCTGTGGTTGGTTATCAGTGCCGCGCTGACTGATGGTACGGAAATGACCACTTGGGACTATAAACACAGTAAAGTACACAGCTGTAGATCTGATGTGTTAGCCATGGAGTGTCCCGTGTGAGTGGGGTTTGTATGGCTACCATCACGAATTCGCCACGATTTATATTTCTATACATGGGCGGAGTGGTGGGAAGTGTGTGGGGGTGGAGGGGGGCGGGGGAATGGAGGCGGGGGGGGGGGGGGAGGGGGGAGCAGTCACACGTCGCGAAAACTGAAATCACGCCAGTCACATATCACGATCTTAGGGCATAACACCCACCTAAAGCCCCCCCCCCCCCCCCCCTCCATTCATCCCCCTTTACCCATTGCCACCCCCATCTCGTGATCAGCAAAATGCACCAAGAAATGCAAGCTTAAATTTAAATTTAAAAATAAAGAACTTACCCGTTTCACCCCTTCACTGATCCTCGCGCTGGGACCATATGGCGTTGAGGCGCGTCCCCTGGGTGGTGGATAGGGGGTCCCTCGTGAGAGGGGTGCACCGAATGAAATAAGGTGCCGTGAACCAACATGGTCTAAGGGAAGGTGACCCCGACAGAAAACCCCTGGTCCTCCTAGTAAGGGGGTTGGGCGTGGGGGTAGCTTCCCCACCCTGCAAAAAAGGAAATAGCTACAAAAACGCCGACGAAAAGACTAACAGTAATTCCTTTCCTGGAGGAGGAAGGTTCTTCTACCAGAAGACTTATGACGTCCTGTGGTGAAAGCCGGAAGTCTTCGGAAGCCACAGGACCGAGCCGCCTCTCTCTATCCAGGGATACAACCATGGGCACATGGAACGTCAAGACCATGTACCAGAGCGGCAAGGCCGCCCAGATAGCAGCGGAAATGCAAAAGTACAACCTTTCCCTGCTAGGTATCAGTGAAGCCAGATGGACGCAGTCTGGCCAGAAAAGGCTGTTAAGTGGGGAGATGATTCTGTATTCAGGTCATGAAGAGGAGAATGCCCCCCATACAGAAGGCGTAGCATTCATGCTGTCACCAGTGGCACAGAGAGCGCTGATGGGCTGGGAACCTCTTGGGCCAAGAATCATCACAGCAGCCTTTAGAACCAAGAAAAAGCTCAAGCTGAACGTCATCCAGTGTTATGCGCCCACTAATGACAGGGACGAGGAAGAGAAACAAGAGTTCTACGACCGACTCCAGAGTGCCTTGGACAAATGTGCGGAGCGAGACATCACCATCGTCATGGGCGATTTTAATGCCAAAATAGGGGAGGACAACACCGGATACGAAGAGGTGATGGGGAGACAGGGACTAGGCTCGGAGATGAGTGAGAACGGGGAGAGGTTTGTAGACTTTTGTGCTCTAAACCGACTTGTCATTGGAGGCAGCATCTTCCCACACAGAAGGATACACAAAGCAACTTGGGTCTCACCTGACCATACAACAGAGAACCAAATAGACCATATCTGCATTAGCAAGAAATTTAGAAGATCCCTTCAAGATGTTCGAGTGAGGAGGGGAGCAGATGTCGCCTCCGACCACCATCTGCTTACCTTAAGAATGAAGCTCAAGCTAAAGAAAAGCCGCACAGAGACAACAAGAAGACAGCGCTATAATGTAGGCCTCCTGAGAGAAACTGGAGTTAGAGAAGAGTTCAAACTGGTGCTGTCCAACCGGTTTCAAGCGCTACAGGAGCTAGTAATTGAAGAGGAGGCGGCCACCACAGAGCAGCAGTGGAAGGCAGTTAGAGAGGCGCTGAACTCAACCTGCAAAGACACTGTAGGGTTCAGGAAATACCATCACAAGGACTGGCTGTCGGCACAGACCTTGAAGAAGATAGAAGTGAGGAAGCAGAAGAAAGCAGTTGTCAACAACAGTCGCACGAGAGCAGCCAAAGTAAGGGCACAGGGGGAATACTCAGAAGCCAACCGCGAGGTGAAGAGGAGTATCAGGGCAGACAAGAGGGCCTACACAGACAGCCTGGCAGCAGAGGCAGAAAAGGCAGCAGGCAGCGGCAATATGAAACAGCTCTACGACATTACCAGAAGATTGTCAGGCAAGTATGGCCATACAGAAAGACCAGTAAAAGACAAAGAAGGCAAGCCTATTGCAGACAGAGCAGACCAACTCGACAGATGGGCCGAGTATTTTGAAGAGTTACTGAACAGACCTAGCCCCCCCCCCCCCCCCCGACCCCCCAGACATCCAGCCGGCAGAGACCAACCTACCCATCAGCTGTGACAGACCCAGCCGGGAAGAGATCAGAAGAGCAGTGGCATTTTTGAAGAATGGCAAAGCAGCAGGCCCAGATGGCATCCCAGCGGAGTCTCTGAAAGCAGACCTAGAGACAACAGTGGAGATGCTGTACCCACTGTTTGGAAAGATCTGGGAAGAGGAGGTGATGCCGGCTGACTGGAAGGAGGGGTACCTAATCAAGCTTCCCAAGAAAGGCGACCTCAGCAAGTGTTCCAACTACAGAGGAATCACCTTGCTGTCAGTACCAGGAAAGGTCTTCAACAGGATCATCCTTGAGAGAATGAAGAGCTCCGTTGACCCCCAGCTGAGAGACCAGCAAGCAGGATTCAGGAAGAACCGATCATGTACAGACCAGATCGCCACTCTCCGCATCATCGTGGAACAGTCTCTGGAGTGGAGCTCCCCGCTGTACGTCAACTTTGTGGATTATGAGAAAGCATTTGACAGTGTGGACCGAGAGACTCTGTGGAAACTCCTACGACACTACGGGGTACCCACAAAGCTCGTCCGCCTGATCAAGAGCAGCTACGATGGCATGACATGTCGCGTGATCCACGAAGGGCAGTTCACCAGGGAGCTCCAGGTCAGAACTGGTGTCAGGCAGGGATGTCTGCTGTCTCCGTTCCTCTTCCTACTGGCCATAGACTGGGTCATGAAGATGACCACAGAGCACAGACGAAGTGGAATACAGTGGACACTGTGGACACAGCTTGACGACCTCGATTTTGCAGACGACTTGGCATTACTGTCCCACACTCATCAACAAATGCAGGACAAGACCACGAGGCTTGCTGACATCTCGTCCCAAGTGGGCCTCACCATTCACAAACAGAAAACAAAGACAATGAGGCTGAACGCAACCAGGGAGGAACCAGTCTTGCTTGCTGGCACCCCGTTGGAGGAGGTGGAGTCCTTCACCTATCTCGGGAGCATCATAGACAAAAAAAAGGCGGCACTGATGCAGATGTCAGAGCACGAATAGGTAAAGCCAGAGCAGCCTTTCTCCAGTTGAAAAAAGTGTGGAGTTCCAGAGAGCTGTCACAACACACCAAAGTCCGGATTTTCAACTCCAATGTAAAAGCAGTTCTCCTATATGGAGCAGAGACATGGAGATTGACAAAAACCACAGTCAACAGAGTACAGACCTTCATGAACAGTTGCCTTAGAAGAATTTTGAAAATCCACTGGCCAGAGAAGATCAGCAACGTCAGACTCTGGGAGAGAACAGAGCAGATAACAGCAGAGAATGAAATTGGGCGAAGAAGATGGGGATGGATCGGTCACAGTCTGAGAAAGCCAGCTTCCAGTATCACTAGGCAGGCATTGTCATGGAACCCCCAGGGAAAGAGGAAAAGAGGTAGGCCGAGAAACTCCTGGCGTCGAGACCTCCAAGCAGACATCAAGAGACTGGGAACCACCTGGAGTAGAATCGAAGGAGAAGCACAGGACAGGAGTTGCTGGAGGTCTCTCGTCGACGGCCTATACCCGGGTAGGGGTGACAGGCGTAAGTAAGTAAGTAACCCCTTCACTGACGAGAAAAACTTCAACGCCATCCAACTGCAAGACGCATAGATCCGCATGAGCCCCCGTGACCAATTTGAATACATATTCTTTGGACGGTTTTGTCTTTTGGAGGTTCAATGAGCACAGATTTCAGAAACAAAATACGCGTCCAGTGGTTGGGAAGGGCGGACTAAGTACAGGAATCTGCAGTTTTCACCGTTCATTGATCTGTATTTTTACTAAAATCCCAATGCGCAAAATGCCATCGGGCCGACGTCGGCCGCCGTTGGCCCGCGCACAGCCGTGCGCGGGCCAACGGCGACCGACATCGGCCCGATGGCCTTTCCGCACTGGGATACCAGGAAAACATGGGCTGCATGTCAGTCGTGAAAAAAAACTTTTCTCTCGTGTGATGTTTCAGCTGCATGTTGGTTGTTAGGCTGGCTAGTTGTCTAGTTGGTGCGTAGGTTTGGGTGGTTGGTCGAATGATTGATTGATTAGTAGGTGGGCTGGTAGATGGGCTGGTATGTGGGTGGGTGGTAGCTGGTTGGTTGTTTGGTGGATTGGCTGGCCGGCCGATTCGTTGAAGGATGAATGGATGGATGAATGGTCGGTCGGTCGGCTGGTTCATTGATTGATTGATTGATTGATTGATTGATTGATTGATTGATTGATTGATTGATTGATTGATTGATTGATTGATTGATTGATTGATTACTTGGGCTCATGAGGATTTATGGCTCTTGCATAGTTTCATTTCAATAAAGTTTCATTTCATCTCTCTCTCTCTCTCTCTCTCTCTCTCTCTCTCTCTCTCTCTCTCTCTCTCTCTCTCTCTCTCTCTCTCTCTCTCTCTCTCTCTCTCTCTCAGTCACACACACCTCACACACACACACACACACACACAAAACACACACACACACACACACAAACACAAACACATATGCACACGCACATAAACGCAAACACGGACACATACACACATGCACAACACACACACTAGTCTCTCTCTCTCTCAGTCACACATACCTCACACACACACACACACACACACCTCTCTCTCTCTCTCTCTCTCTCTCTCTCTCTCTCTCTCTCTCTCTCTCTCTCTCTCTCTCTGTCACACACACCTCACACACACACACACACACACACACACACACACACAACACACACACACACAAACACAAACACATATGCATACGCACATAAACGCAAACACGGACACATACACACATGCACAACACACACACTAGTCTCTCTCTCTCTCAGTCACACATACCTCACACACACACACACACACACCTCACTCTCTCTCTCTCTCTCTCTCTCTCTCTCTCTCTCTCTCTCTCTCTCTCTCTCTCTCTCTCTCTCTCTCTCAGTCACACACACCTCACACACACACACACACACACACACACACACACACACACACAACACACACACACACAAACACAAACACATATGCATACGCACATAAACGCAAACACGGACACATACACACATGCACAACACACACACTAGTCTCTCTCTCTCTCAGTCACACTCATACCTCACACACACACACACACACACACACACACCTCACACACACACACACACACACACACACACACACACACACACACACACTGTGCGTAGTTATGTCCCTAGAGATTTACGTGGTAACTTTCGGAAATGACGCCCCGACAGTGCCGCACATCTGAACTCGTATACAAGTATCTCCTTTGTACCTTGTCTACGACACTGCGACCGAAACTCTTGAAATGCCTACATCCAGATCTTACCATCTGCAAGAGGCATAGATTTTCATGGGCCCCTGCATCCGCATGGGATCATGAGAATCTATGCCTCTTGCAAGATGAGAATGGCTCGATTAAACTTCCTCTGACTGAGGCAGTCATCCCGGTTTTATACGTAAGACTGCATCCGCGCCATAACGTTCCATCCACTATAGTCTGTCGCTTTCAGATGGCTTCGCGGCAGCCGCCCGTCTGTGTCCGCATTTATTAGTACATCCAGCTTTGCCGGCAGCAAAGTCGGCATAAGTCAAGCCGTAATCAGATTTAAAACGCAGCAAAGTGTTAGTAGATAGAATTAGCAGTCTGCTTCATTCCTTCCAAGCTCAAACAAAATTGTTCGCAGGTTAAAGCCAAGTTGAAACTCGGAAGAGGATGTGTCTATACATACAGCGTATTTAAAACTTTCACAGCCCGGTTGCATAACTGACGGTACATACTTTGATTGGCCGAAAGTGGTCAAGAAGCGAGGTGTATAACGACAGATGTCAACCACCGCTGATATGGTCACGGCATTCTGAGATGCTACGACTGACGTGGTAACACAGAAAATAACTCTTTTGCAGGTGAGTCTTGCCTTGTCAGTTTTGTTCTCTTTTGTCTAGTCTTGTCCTATCTTGTCTCCCCCAACCAGGCGTGCCATGGACTTCGGTTAGCTACATTGGTCAGCTCCAGGATGATTTTCCACTTTTTTTTCTGTGGCGTATGTTGCTGTCTACCTTTGGTATATTTCATCTGTATGTTTCGATACTGTGTGAACTGCCTGTAGTCCCTGGATATGCATTTCTCTATGCCTTCTGCACCGAAGAGATACGTTATTTGTTTGCGGTTAACTCATTACATCCTGAGGCTGATTATTTTATATATAGCATCTTCTCCTATAAAGGATACATAACAGATTCAAGATAGATCAACCATTTTAGTTAGTCAAGGATGGGGCCAGAATAAGGCGCCATGCTATTCTGGCAACACCCTTGAACTAGCATTGCGAAATTTATTTCAAGCAATGGAGTATCAGAATGAAAAGGGTTAATGCATTTTTTTATAAATCATTTCCATGCACATGGGCGGTCCGTGGCGCAGTGGTTAAGGCGCCTGCCACCAATGCTAAAGGTGCGAGGTTCGATTACGGGTTCCGGCGTCGGATTTTTCTCCTCTAGTAAGTGTCACCGTTAATTCGGGCGGACCGTCGGGGGTTCTTTCTCCGGGTACTCGGCTCTTCCTCCCCCACGACTTTGGTATCAGTTTCAGCCCACTTAATCAAATTTCAAATACAAACGACTTTGAATTTCCAAAAACTTCAGTAGCTCGCTTGAGCTTGCCTTTAGCACCACGTGAATGTTCTGTGTTTATGTACAGTGTGTGAGTGAATGCGCGTGTTTCACGTGAGCGTCCTTGTTGGGTTCAGTTCGCGGCGGCGCTTTGAGCCGATTTTCAATTGGGATAAAGCGCCTATTTAATGCGCTTATTATTATTATTATTACATATTTTATAATTGTAATGATCCTCTGTACAGTAGGGGTCGCTAAATCTGTATGAAGATGTAGCGTCCATGGCATGTCTAACCCATTCAGCTCTGACGCACTACAGCAGGAGATGGGTCGACCATGATAATTCAAGGGCAGTGCCAGATTAACTTGGCGCCTGTCGGCGCCAAGCTAATCTGGCAGTGTCCTTGAATTATTATGGTCGATCCATCTCCAGCAACTGGTGCATAGTCCGGCATTAGATGACGCCTCCAACTGGGAAACTGTCGGGCTGAATGAGTTAAGATTTATTTCACTTATTAGACCGACTGGCGACATGCACTCAATATTTGGGGTTTGTTTTTTTCCCAAGCAGCGCAGGCACGTCCTGAGAAAGTCTTGTGGCTGTCGGGACGTTATGAAATGCACTATCAACCAATCCTGTCTTGTCTCGTCTTCTTGCGAGGAAATACTTTGGATTCTCTTCTTTCAGTCTCTTTACATTTCTTCTCATTGGCCTGGCTCTTTTCGGTTTTTTTCCCTGGTCGTCCGTTATCAAGGCAACGGGATTGCTTTTGTCACATGTTACCAAGGCAACATGGGATAAGTAGACTCTCGTATTAAATGTTACGATGACAATGTTGACTCGCTAAGCAAAGTGTTCTCCCCCAAATAAATCTTTGGCCAATCACATTTCTCGGTACAACATACCCTAATCTTCATTTAGTCAAACCTCTAAACAAAAATGTCATTAAATAAATAATTTAGGGGGCTACACAACAAATAAGAACTATATGTAGGTGTTCTGTGATACCGCTGGTACCAATTTCATACAAAACATAACTGAATAATTGGATAAGTTAGATAATATCAACGACAAAAAAATCAACTGAAGCGAAGGCCCTTTCACGTACTGACCGCATTCGAAACGGTGACGACACAAAATGTTGGGTAAATAAAAACTGAGGGGGTTACGCAACAAATAACTATGTGCACGCGTTGTGTACTGTATTATTACGAATTTCTTACAAAAGAATGACTGAAAATGTGTTAAATTAAAAATTACCTGAGAGAGAGGGGGGAGTTGTGAGGGGGCGGGGGGGTTCAATGTCGCAGGTAAGAGTCTTGGGTTAAAGCCCTCGAATTTTACCTCTGAATTTTACCGCCCACCCTGACTGAATCCTCGAGGCAACAAGAACCACTGGCACCTAACTCCGATTACAACTAATAATGTCATTTTGCCCCCAAAACAAGATAATCAAACAAATTCGGGACAAAAAGGCGAGTGTGAAGCATGCAAAGTTAACTTAGCCAAGGCTGCCCGCATCAACAGCTGCAGAAGTGTAGTTTAGCGTTGCCGCCGTAATACTATACGCGGACACTTTCGCAGCTATTGAATGAGTTAAAAAAAAATAACCAGCGAAGACTGGGCATTATTTTACCCATTACATTCTGAGACTAAGTTTTAAAACTTTGCTTATTGTCTTATGAAGGGTACGGCGTTACAGATTAGGAGATCTATCAACCCATTTTAGTTCACGGGTGATGCCAGAATATCTTGGCGCCTCAGGCGCCAAGCTATTCTGGCACCACCCTTGAACTATCATAGTCAAATTTATTCCAAGCAGTAGTGTATCAGAATAAAAAGAGTTAGAATTGCATTCCAAAACGTGCCTCCTGTTAGTTCTCTGTTGGCTATTTTGCTTAATTTTACACGCTTCATTGCCGACTTTTTTTTCGTTCGGGATTTGCATATCCTGTGTCTTGTTTGTTCTGCTTTTTGTTTGTTGGTGTTGTTGTTGTTGTTGTTTTCGCTGAAAACATTATAATTTTAGTAGTAGTAGTAGTAGTAGTAGTAGTAGTAGTAGTAGTATTGTTGTTACTGTTACTGTTACTGTGGTAAAATAATTAATGTGTAATGAGGGACATTTCAAGTACACTCAGGCTGATGATAACCCTCTACGGGTAGAGGAGTAAACATCAGATCGTGATAACTGCAGTGTCGTTCTATCCGCAGCACAATTAGTGTGAGATTCTAGGGGTTCAGGTCTAACCTTTAGACTGTCGGTATCAGTCGATTTAACTAGTAGTAGTACTGAACCAACCCGTAAAAAACGGAAATCTCACACTGACACATGTGCATGCTCCATACTAAATTGTGCATGGTGAATCTGATTTAGATTTAGAAACAAAACATAGTTAGGCGTGGTTAGGTTCATCCTAGAGAGGTAAGGTTCAAAAAAAGACCAGCACACATTATACGTCTAACAGCTTAATGAAAAAGAAGGCTAAGCTGGGGGTGTTGTTCATTCATTCACTCATTCATTCATTCACATATTTATTTCTGTATTTATTTATTTATTTATTATTTATTTATTTATTATTATTTGAATGAGTTTATTTATTATTATTATTATTTATATATTTATTTATTCATCTATTGATTGACTGAGTCATTCGTTCCTTCATTCATTTTTTTATTCATTTATTCATACGTTCATTTATTCATCAATTGATTGAATGTTTGATTGATTCATTTTTTCATGCATGGTAATTTAGTATTTATTTATTTGTTTTTTGTTTATTTATTTATTTTTGTTTGTTTGTTTGTTTGTTTGTTTGTTTGTTTGTTTGTTTGTTTTTATTGATTTATTTGCTTACTTGCTTATTTAAACTCATTCAGCCTGACGCACGTATTTCCCAAATTTTGGAGGCGTCATCTAACGACTATGCATGTTGCAGGATGATGATGATGATGATGATGAAACGTTTTTATTCAGGATAAAAAAGTTTTAGGCATAGCAATGCCTATCTTCCAAACTGTCCTGCTACTCTACACATAAAAAAATACACCAGACGATACAGCAAAAGATAAAATATATATTTACTTATTTAAAGACCCATCCCCCCCCCCCCTTTTCAGAAAAAGAAATTTAAAAAAAGAGAAATTTATATATATATATATATATATATATATATATATATATATATATATATATATATATATATATATATATATATATATATATATATATATATATATATATATATATATATATATATATATATATATATATAGGTATAAATCTGACAGCAGACAGTCGAACTATTACATAATCTGCAGCAACAGTAGAAGATTATTGGGTAATAGAAAACTTGCCACTAACTATACGAATAGTAGCATATGGGAGCCGAACATACTATTACTTCTGAGGTAAATATTTATGGAGGCGATCTTTGAAGACGCTAATCTTACAAATTGATTTCAGGTGTGGAGGTAAAATATTCCACGCTTTAGCGCCTGAAAAGGACAGGCTGGTTTTACAGATGTCTAATCTAATTTTTGGAAGGTGAATCGAACTATTTCTCGTGTTTTTCCTATTATTGTCGGAAAATAGAGTTTTTAGATATGGTGGGGCTTTTCCGTGCATGATCTTGTGCAGTAGAACACAGCGATTAAATTCAAACTGTTTATTCAATGTTAGTAACTTGAGAGATTTTAATTTTTCGTCAGTCGAAGTAGGACCGGGAAGTTTTAATTTAATGCCCCGACGATACAAGGAATTAACTTTTTTCATGTGAACATCGCTGCATCCATCCCAGACGGTAGAACTGTAGTCACAATGCGTTTTAATATGCGCATGGAAAAAGAGTTTACGGATATCAGTATTAACTATATGGCGTAGTTTTGATAACAGAAACAGATTTTTGGAGATTGTTTTGCATATAGAGTCAGTATGCGGTTCCAAGCTTAATTGGTTGTCCCGACTATAACGCCTAATAAGCGATGCCTAGTTACTTGTTCAACAGGCTGGCTATCTAAGGAGAGTGTTAAAGGTGGTAGGCCATGCTGGTGTTTCTGACGTGTATTAACTAACATGCTCTTTGTCTTTGGAATACTAATAATCATGTGATTATCACTGCACCAGCCTGCTACTTCATCAAGACTTTGTTGTACCTTAAGTACCTTATTAATTGTTGCGATATCTTTATCAGATGTGTGTATGGTCATGTCGTCTGCGAACAGATCGCAGTTTGCGTCTAAATGAGATATGCACAGTGGCAGATCATTAATAAATAGATTAAATAATAAAGGCCCTAGAATAGACTCCTGTGGAACACCGCAAGACCCCTGTGGAACACCGCAAGGCGCCATGCTATTCTGGCACTACCCTTGAATTATCATTCATGGTCGACCCATCTCCTGCTGTAGTGCGTCAGGGCTGAATGGGTTAATGTGTATGTTTTCAATGGAGTATGTGTGTGTCAGCTGTTTATTTTTCTCTGTGTATTCCCAGAATTCGGTGTAATGAACATATGTGCTTCATAATTTGTGTGCTGTCTGTGATTTTTCACCTAAGGGCATTGAGCAGTATGGACTAGCATCACAGACGAGCACACATTTTACTTTAGCAATAATTAGTACATCAGTTGCAATTTCAAGTGTGCTACATAAGTGAATTGAGAGGGCAGGATGCACCATTTCCTATGTCTGCCCTTAAGACCCTAGTGACATGACAAAAGCCAGTATGTCCACTTTCATTGTTTAATCATGAAAATCTCGCTTTTCTATAAACGGACGTATTGCCCAGCAAAGGTCCTCGGGCCCACTGCGGCCGTCCCCGCTGGGCCCAAAGATGTTTTGCTACTGGGGTGGTGTTTAGCCCATTATGATATCCTGAGGCTGATTTTTTTTTTTTTAATTGCTCCTTGTCCTATGCAGGCTGCACTAGAGATTCGGAGATAGATCAACCATTCAAGTTCAAGGCCGGTGGTGCCAGAATAGCTTGGCGCCTCATTTAGGCGCCAAGCTATTCTGGCACCACCCTTGAACTATCATAGTCAAATTAATTTCAAGCAGTAGTGTATTTGGATGAAAAGGATTAATAACGGCAGATATGCAAACAGCAGGCTAATAAACTATCAGAACTAGAGCTCACGACTAGTGTCATTGGCCAGGGGACAACATAACATGGCGGACCGGAACCAAAGCGAGGCAGCCGTGTCGGAAACGAGACCGGAACTATTCAAGTGGCATGGGGCTGAGCTGATTGTCATACCGTTCATGATGGCGCTGGGTATCCTTGGCAACGCGCTGGTTCTCTACATTACACACTTTCGCTGGCGGAACTCCATCTTCAGTTTCTTTATCAAGGTACTCATTTGACGCTGAAGCAAAGCACTCGTCACCTTGATGTAATACCGACAACACGCCAGGTGTGCGAGCGTTGAGAGTTCACGCGAAGAAACAGTAGTTTGCCGTATTACATTAACGTGGCGGGTGTCTTTGTTCTGGTGGTATAGTTACTGTAGTGTGGTTTCGCTTGCAACGAACGAATCCCAACGGGGAACGAGAGAGAAACAGTCACGGCGGATAGCTAGCGTGTCAGTACCTGAGCATAGACAAGACTCCAAACATTTGCAGACAACACTCCAAACATCTCCAGGAGGCATAGATCCTCAGTCATGAGCCCGGAGGGCTCATGAGGATCTATGCCTCTTGGAGATGCCGATGAGTGGGGTACTTCAAGAGGCACAGACCCTCGTGGCTCATGAGGATCTATGCCTCTTGGAGATGTCTGGAGTGTTGTCTATGCTTATAGTACAAGTTGGTTCAGTTTCGACAGCGATTTCGCTCTTGTTCGTTGTCGGTAGTCGTTCGTTACAAACGAAACATCACTAATTTGACCGAGAGATTTTTGTCCCAGCTGCTTTAGTGGAACATAATAGGTCGATATTGTAAACTTATGCACATCCGTTTGTCGACCCTAATGTGTGCTACGAAATGTACTAGTTAAACGTTTCATTTGCGACTGGGAGATGGGATTAGGGGAGACGCCGCACATTGCTAAAGGTTTTTGCGCTGGTGATATGATTAGCCCCTTCACTGCCACAGGACATACATTGTGTTTCATTGTGTTTTTGAAGTCATTGTCAACTCAACGTCCAACCCCCCCCCCCCCCCCCCAGCCGTCCAGGAAACATGGATACAAAGTGATTCAGAGGCAAAGATCCGCAACTGCGAGGGACTCATGATAATCTATACCTCTTGAATTTGTGAGGTGTCCATTTTTTCTAGGCAGTTTCTGTTGTGGGCAGTTTGTGAGATCTCCGCCGCACTTTTTGACTGTTCCTTTGCAATGTCATATAGCGATCGGCTACAGATGCGGGCTAAAGTGAGAGCTGTGGCACCGAAACATTTGGAAGAGAAAAACAATGTGTGGATTCTGAGGTTAACCCGTTCAGTGCTAGCTGACGCAGAACTTATGCGTTTCTGCAAACTTCGTTAATTCAACACGAAAAAAAAAAAACCCACAGAACTAGATGTTCCAGGAACATGGATTCAAAGTGGTGTTAGCAAAAGGCATAGATCCTCACGAGCCCCCCGCGACTGTGGGGGGCTCATGAGGATCTATACATCTTGCAGTTGGGTAGTGTTCAAATTCTCTCGGCACTAAGCGGTCTAAACCCCTTTCGAAAGATTGATGTAGACTCGCACTTCACTGATCCGTCGAACTGCGGAGAACGAGTGAATTTGAGCGAGGGGAGGTCAGCGATCCCCAGTAGCAAAACCGACGTCTTCGGGCCCACGACGGCCGCAGTGGGCCCGCGCACAGGCGTGCGCGGGCCCACTGCGGCCGTCGTGGGCCCGAGGACCTTGACTTCTGGGATAATTACATTTAATCTCTACTCCCTGGGCATTCTCTTCTAGGTTTTGGCATGGCTGGACATGTCCAGCTTGGTGATCGCCATGCCCACTTTGCTGGTCATCACACTTCATGACGACATTATGGGTTTCGTGCCTATCTGCCGGTGTACGAGCTACGTGGCCATATTCACCGCTACTGTCTCCGCCTGTGTGCTGGTTGTCATCGCCGCAAACCGCTTCAGAAAGATCGTACAGCCAGGGAGGACACAGGTTCGTTCCATGGGTCGTGTCTGTTCTGTTTCGTGCGGCTGGTGGTTAGCTGGCCGGCTGTGTTCACACATAGCTAGAAAATGGACAGCAGGCTATCGATTAAACGCCTACTTCTTCTTGTTCAGTGGCGGGTCGAAATTTTAGGGGTGGGGTGGGGATGGGAGAAGGAGGGCAAGACAGAGTGGGGATAGAGGGGAGAGGAGGGGGGGTGTTGGTATCCAGTAGTTCTGGACACGCAGCCCACTTCACCCCCTTCCCATCTCAGTCCCAAATATTGTAATACTTTCAATTGCTAACTCAAGATATTAAGATTTTGATACGTTAACCCATTAAGGCTGAGGCTGATCTTTTAAAATTTCCTTACTTTTCTATGAACTAAGGCTTCATTACAGATTAGGAGATAGATCAACCATTTAAGTTCAAGGGTGGCGCCAGAATAGCTTGGCGCCTTAGGCGCCAAGCTATTCTGGCACCACCCTTGAACTGTCATATTCAATTTCTTTCAAGCAGTAGTGTATGATGAAAAGGGTTTAAATGTTACGTATGAATTTTTTTTTAAAGTAATGATAGTTGGATTGCCATTGGTAAAGCACTTTAGCGACATAACAGTATTAGTGAAAAGGTGAATTTCTGCCTTTGCTCTGTAGTCATGCTCAATATGGGGCTGGCATCTTCAGCCATGCCGCTTTAAGACGTCAATGAAAATGTGATGTAAACAACTTTGCTTGAAAACAGCGACCTCTCGAAGATAATACATTTATTTCTACATCTTTAAAAGGGTGAAACTCTGAAAGTCTTGACAAAATACAAACTCAAATTTGAAAATCGTTTAATAGGGTAGCCTAGTCGTGTAAATGCATGCAAATGGATTGTGCAATTCAACTCTGAAAGAGAGAACTTTGAAGACGACTGTCAAATTCCAGCTGGAAATGAGCAAACTTTGATCTTTGTTTGCAGATTGATAAGCAAAAAGTACCCATATATACTGACGAGTAAAACAAATGCGACATCTTTTGAAATCAACGGGTGACACTAATGTGTTTCCGATGATTCCAGAAATGTCGCATTTCTTTTGCTCGTCAGTGTATCTTAGAAAGAACTCCCGAGGGTCCGCCTGAATTAACTATGACACCAAAAACAGTATAATATATTGTCTTTGATGACACATACCGGAGCAACCTCGCGTCTTTAGCATTGGTGGCAGGCGCTTTACCGCTGCGCCACGGACCGCCGCGCCCCACAAGAAACTGATCCACCCTTGTACACAAACCAAGAGGAATCACTCAGCGCCGGACAGACAACAGTTAGATCCCCTGCCCCCGCCTATCAGGCACCCAATCGCCAGCCCACAGAGAAATACGCAGGTATAGAATAAGACGATCATTTGCATCTTCAAAAAAGATGCATCAGGTCTCTTATATAACCCATTAGTCCACAAGCTAGGAAGGTCTACCGTGCACCCCCCCCCCCCCCCCTAGTACTCAATAAGATGGGTTTCAAAGTGTTCCTTAGTATGTCCTGAGATGTTTAAGCCATGTTCCCCGAAAATCCTTAGGAACACACCAGAGATATAGCCGATGGCGCAAGGGTACCCCCATTCACACTCTTCGCAGGTGTTAAAATGAGGTTGAGAAACATTTTTCTCTAAATAAATCAGAATTCATTCCAGAAACCCAAATCAGGCAATATTATGTCAAGGCACACCTTCTGCATCCTCTGCAAAAAACAGAATGAAAAAATATTGAATCTCTGGCTCACAGTGAAGGTATTTGTGCACCCATTAAACGACCATTTCCGCAAAATCGCAAAAAAAGACAAAAATAATGTGTCAGATGCCTTCAGACATTTTCTATAGCACTGACAGTCCATTTTCAGGTTTACATCATTAAAACAGGATGTCACAATTATTATAAACTTTACTAGGTGATGCTGTGATCCCTGTGAGTGCCACAGTGGTTGATTTTGTATCCCTACCCCCAAGTTGTAAAAATACACAAAATTAATTAGAAAAAATTGCTTAAGTTATTCCATTTTATTTTGACCTCTTTTTACTATTAAGTTTCAATAATGTGAGCATAAAGTGCAAGAAAATAAGTTAAGTCGTCATCCTTTACGGTACATTCGTGGTGAATGATAACTTTTTCCCCATTTAAAATTGCCGAATTGGGAAACGTATGTCGTTTCCGGTGCCCTCAGAAATTTTGTATACAACTGATAGGTCTTTGTTAGGTTTTATTGATTAGGATAGAGTACCACAGTTACTCCCAACCTGATTTTGTGATGCTATGATGCATTTAATTGCCACAGTGGCTGAATCTGCTGCCCTACCCCCATTTTACCAGTACGCAAAGTAACGCAAAATAATCATAAAAATTGCTTACGTCATACTCCTCTGTTTAAATATTTTTTGTTGCCAGTTTTTTTTAAAGTATGCATATTGAGCATAACAAGTTGTGATCATTTCATTAATTTCAATCTAACCCATCAATTTAATTGTAACTATTTTTAACTGGCTGGTCTTTTAGGTGATATTTTACTTAGCGTAAGGCAGGTCTAGTAAGGTCTCCCCTTTTCCTTTCATTTATTTTCATCTAGAAATGTGTCAATATGAATGCGTAATAAAGTTTCATGGTTCCTAATAGCCAAAACAATGTTATCAAAAATACTTAGTTTCCACATGTCGACTACGAGATCTCCACTTCCACCTTCTGCAACGTTCAATTTTGTATGGCCGTCTTTAAATCTTATATTGTTCTGGCTGCCAATAAGTGAGCTGTCAAGAGCTAGGCAGCATGTTTTCAGAGTTTGGTTATAGGGGCGTGTCTTCTGGTCAGAACTGCCAGCAGACCGCTTCTGTGTATGGGCATGTTTGGAGAATGTGTAAGGAGACTGATTTTCTACGCCAAATTCACATAGGGCTGTTTCCGCATGACCCAATCTCACGAGGTGAGTCCAGCAGGGTCCTTACGGTCTGTGAACATTTGTGAAAGTTGTTAAAAAATGACAAGGCTTTTTCAGGGCCCTGGAAAGTCTGTCAATTTCAGTCCTTTTCCTTAAAGTCTGTAAAAGTTTGTACAAAATTACAACGTGCTGGCAGACTTTTGTCTACTTCTTTTTTTTTCTCCCCCAATTTGTGACTATTCCATTGCGAACGATCATGCTGACGCTTGTTGCAAGTGATCTATATTTAGCTCTGATCATAAAGTGACTGCATGGCCTTTCTGCCGAACATTCTGATTGGTTGTTTACGCTTCTACCGAAGTCCGCCATTCGCTAAGCGTTCTTTTATTTTGGTATCTCTTCATGCATTAGGCACGGAAGCTTCAAATAATTGCTGATACAGAGTGATCTGATTAAAGTGTGTAAACCTTCAGGCTTTAATTTGGGTTTGTGAAACGTTCCTGCTTTTCTGTACGGACCCAGTCCAGAGTAAGCAGTGCGTAGATGAAAGATGGTGGCCTGGCTCTCCCTGTTCAGCTTGTTGATGTCATCTGCCCACAGGCTGCAGCCGCCATTCTGCTGTTGCCAATCACTTTGTTGTTGTAGTGTCTCCATTCCCAGCTAGTCCAGAATGCACTGGAATCCACTGCAGCACTATTTTGTGGACAGGGCATCCAGTCTATCTTGAAGCTTCCTGGTGAGATCAGTGGATCAAGCTGCTGCCTTTCCCTAGCTAGTGCTCTGCTGCTGTGTTGAGCACCTGCAGATCTGTACGATAGTTGGAGCTGCTGCCACCAGCTGGTAAGGAGAGGGAGGTAGTAGTGCGGTCTGCACAACAGATGTACACGCCACTTCCTTCATTCCGCATGGCATCTTATGTGGTATCACAGCTGCTGTGAGGGTAGCGCTTGTGCACAACCTCCAGCAAGATGGCTTTGTGCAGTGCCGCGACCTTTGGCAAAGAGTCCTGGAACATTGTTTATGTTGTCTTGAAGGCTCTTTCGAGATGTCCAGGTATCTGAAGGGAGCTGTTCACACATCTTTGGGCTTGGTTCCAGGACGTCAGTGTTAGCCCTTTGCAAGACCTTCAGTTGGCGGTTCAGATTTGGACATTTCTGACGGTTCTTGGTCTGCTCCTGTAGTCTCCCATGCTGTCGGTGTTTAGTAAGTTTCTTCATCGTGTGTGCTGTTCTGTATTCCAGTGGCTCCAATGTCCTCAATTTCCTAAATTGGGGTGCTCCAGATGGCTCTAAGAATGTCACTGCATCATGAGAATGATCCATGTTCTGCATCTTGTCAAGCCTGGCTTTTTGGGTTTTGCAGGCAGTGTTTCATGTTGTCGATGTATCTTGGTACCGCACAACTGGTCTGACCGAGCAGGCGTTTGCTTGTGCCAGGATGCTGTAATTTGCGCCAATGTGGTCCCCACCAGTTTCTTCATCAGAGACTTCTTTTTTTTTTTTTTTGCAGCTCTAGCTTCCATGGCTTCAATATGAGGCCTCCAAGTGAATCCAGTAATTTATTTGTTGCCAGTAAAGTTGGCCTGTCTGTCTTTGGTACTCGAAGGTCTCCAGTTTTGAGGTGACCTCTTCCGTCTGATTGAAAGAGATGGTCTAGCTCAGTTTGAGTGGCCTCTTTCAGTCCAGCTGCTGACTCTATTGGCAACATCCTGGATTCTGGAGGATGCTATTTCTTTATGTTTTCTGAAGGATGCTATTTCTTTATGTTCTGCTGCGCTCCACACTGCAAAGTCATCCGCATGGAGGATTGATTGATTGTACATTGCTTAACGTCCCGACAGCAACAAGGCTTTCTCAGGACGTGCCTGCACTGCATGTGAAAAAAAAAATAAATAAACGGAACATTGTATGTATGTCGCCAGCCGGTCAAATACATTAAATAAACCTAACACATGGGGCCTAAATAAAGCTAAGACCATTTAGCAACACACATCTAATATATCAAGAGCTACAGGCAGTGCAGACAGTAGGGAGAGTTTTAAAAAGGCAAATACAGGTGAATGGACAAAGGGTAGACAGAAACACATGCCCCAGAATAGAGAGAAAAACCCACCCTGTGGGGCTGACCAGGGTGACCCTGGGAACTAAAAAATACCTAACCCCACCCAAGTCCCCTAGGGCAGACCCGGGTGGGGCATCCGCATGGAGGATGTTCAAGACGAACCTTGGTACTGTTGTACTGATGTCATTAATGTAGACCAAAAACAGCATCAGACACAACATCTCCCTGAGGTACACCTTCCCCGAGTTTGACAAGAGTGCTGAATGTGCAGACGATAGAAGCTTCAGCGGGAGCCCCTGTTAAGCATGCCTTAAATAAAAAGAATTACAATTAAATTGATGGGTCACATTAAAATTAATGAAATGATCACAAATGTTTATGCTCAATATGCATATTTTGTTAAGAAAACTGGCAACAAACATATTTAATCAGAGGAGCAATTGTTATGATCATTTTTCGTTCCTTTGCGTACAGGTATAATGGGGGCAGGGCAGCAGATTCAGTCACTGTGGCCCCTAAATGCATCACAGCATCATAAAATCAGGTTGGGAGTAACTGTGGTACTCTTTCCTAAACAATAAAACCTAAAAAAGACCTATCAGTTGTATACAAAATTTCTGAGGGCATCAGAAACAACGTACGTTTCCCAATTCGGCAATTTTAAATGGGAAAAAGCTATCATTCACCACGAACATACCGTAAAGGATGCCGACTTTCCTTATTTTCTTGCACTTTATGCTCACATTATTCAAACTTAATAGGTAAAGAGAGGTCAAAATAAAATAGAATAACTTAAGCAATTTTTTCGAATTAATTTTGTGTATTTTTAAACTTGGGGGTAGGGATACAAAATCAACCACTGTGGCACTCACAGTAATCACAGCATCACATAGTCAAGTTTATAATAATTGTGACATCCTGTTTTAATGATGTAAACCTGAAAATGGACTGTCAGTGCTATAGAAAATGTCTGAAGGCATCCGACACATTATTTTTGTCTTTTTTTGCGATTTCGCGAAAATGGTCGTTTAATGGGTGCACAAATACCTTCACTGTGAGCCAGAGATTCAATATTTTTTCATTCTGTTTTTTGCAGAGGATGCAGAAGATGTGCCTTGACATAATATTGCCCGATTTGGGTTTCTGGAATGAATTCTAATTTATTTAGAGGAAAATATTTCTCAACCTCATTTTAGCACCTGCGAAGAGTGTGAATGGGGGTACCCTTGCGCCATCGGCTATATCTCTGGTGTGTTCCTAAGGATTTTCGGGGAACATGGCTTAAACATCTCAGGACATACTAAGGAACACTTTGAAACCCATCTTATTGAGTACTGGGGGGGGGGTGCACGGTAGACCTTCCTAGCTTATGGACTACATGTCTTTCTCCGGAACTTAGGAAGTAGGAAGTCCGGCGCTGAGTGATTCCTCTTGGTTTGTGTACAATTCTGCCAGCGCTAGCCTCACCTATCTGGTTTGTGAGTATTTATAACTCGAGGCAAATTTGTATCGCTATATCGTTACATTGTTCTGTAATGTTCTGTGCATCTACTGTGGGAAATTAGGGTATTTACCTGACCACATATGGTAGTGCACCTTCGTGTTTGTGTATGTATATTTCCCCTGCCTACTCCCTAAGTTCCGGAGAAAGACATGGGTTATATAAGAGACCTGATGCATCTTTTTTGAAGATGCAAATGATCGTCTTATTCTATACCCGCGTATTTCTCTGTGGGCTGGCGATTGGGTGCCTGATAGGCGGGGGCAGGGGATCTAACTGTTGTCTGTCCGGCGCTGAGTGATTCCTCTTGGTTTGTGTACAATTCTGCCAGCGCTAGCCTCACCTATCTGGTTTGTGAGTGATCTACCCTTGTTGTTGTCTTGGATGTCTTCCTGTTTTAATTCTACCCACTGTCTGTTTTATTATTATTCAGCTGGTGTCTGTTGTTGTCGTTATTGCTTGGTTGGGTTTTAGTTTTGTTTTGTTTTTGTTGTTTTGTTTTTGTTGTTGTTTTTTTGTTTGTTTGTATTTTTTGTTTGTTTGTTTTGTTGTTGTTGTTTGTTGTTTTTTTTTTGGGGGGGGGGTTGTTAGGGGAAAGGGGTTGTGGGGATAATGGGGGGAGGGGTAGTTGCTGCTATTGTTGGTGTTTCTGTTGTTGTTATTGCCGTTACTGTTGCTGTCATTGTTGTTGTCGTCGTTGGTGTTGTTGTTGTCAATGATGGTGGTCCTGGTGGTGTTTAGTATGGCGATCAGTTTTTAGTCCACATTTTTTGACACTATAGTATTGATTTCGTCCTCAGATGACACATTTTCCGTAGACAAGGTTCCAGAACCTTCAGTAACTGACAAATGTCTTCCAGGTTAAACTGCAGCTGGCCAGGAAGTTGTGTGCGGCGTGCTTTGTGTTCGGTACAATCACTACCATCCCAACTGTATTCATCTTTGGCCGGGACACTGCCACTTACGAAGGGGATGCCGTGCCCGTCAACATCTCGTACTGCTTTCTGGAAAACGATGTGAGTGTACTACGTTTTGGGTCGGCCATGATAGTTCACGAATAGTGCTAGATTAGCTGGGTGAGTTAATCTGACACTCCCCTTGAACTGTCATAGTCGCTCCCTCGCCCACAACTGGTACATTTGCGGGTGCCAAGCTTTCCAAACCCTACAAAAGTTATTGTAGCGTCGACGTCATAATAATTATTGTTGAAAATCCTGTGGATTAAACACATACATTTTATGTGTTTAACCCTTAAAGTTATATTGCCCAGGATCAAGCATCTCAACACAGTCAGAAAACTGTGTCTGCTGTCAATATGTGTATGGGCTCTTTGTGTACAATCTTAGAGCTTTATGATGTAAGTACAATGCCAAATGTCGAATTCATCGTTTGCAGGGTGTATTGTTTTTGTACCCGAGCCGCAGATTTATCGTCTGCATCGGCCTGGTTTTGAATTAATATGCCTATTTATGAGCCTACGTCACAAGGTCGCAGATCCCGGCCGACTATCAGTGTATCGCAATACTGCAGGTCACGAGGTCATCGGTGTGGTGTACACACGTGTCACTGTACACGTGTACTGATGTTCTCCGGCATCCCTTTGACGTAATTTTCCACGAGAATGTAGAATAAACCTTCCATACTCGCTATGCTGTCAAAATCACAATGCGGGTTCCGCTTGACCTGCTAGTACTTGCTAGTATTTACTATTAACGAGGCTAGTGGCATCGTCAGTGCTCGGCCGGGGGCGTGGCTTGTTCGACTCAGTCTCCGCGCAAAGCCACTGAGCCAGCGTCCACGGTGCTTAGTTTGACCTTTGATCCTTTATCCCTCGGAAACACGAAATAGAACATTGGTATTATACCCACTTTCTGTACTGCAATTTCACATCTCACACATCGAAGTCTACGTAACTGAAAGCATCACTGGAAACAACAAATGCACCATCGCAGTAGAAACACTACCTCCGCTATGAATCGAGTGAATGAGAGCCCGGCCCGCACAGACAAAAACGTGTCAAGACCAGCGATGTGCCGCAATTTTGACACACACCGTAGTTTTCATCCCTTTGAAGTAATTTTCCACGAGAATGTACAATAAACCTTCCATACTCGCTATGCTGTCAAAATCACAATGCGGGTTCCGCTTAACCTGCTAGTATTTACTAGTAACGATCGTGCTGCATCGTCAGTGCACGGCCGGGGGCGAGGCTTGTTCGACTCTCCGCGCACAGGGACTGAGCCAGCGTCCACGGTGCCTAGTTTGACCTTTGATCCTTTATCCCTCGGAAACACGAAATAGAACATTGGTATTTAGACGTGACTTTCTGCACTGCAGTCAATTTCACATCTCACACATCGAAGTCTGCGTAACTGAAAGCATCACTGGAAACGACAAATGCACCATCTCAGCAGAAACACTACCTCTGTGAATCGAGTAAATGAGAGCCCGCACAGACAAAAACGTGTCACGACCAGCGATGTGCAATTTTGACACACACCTAGTTTTCAGATACTTGCAGCATAAAATCTGATAACGAGCTCATAACTTTATGATAAAAAAGTGTAAAATCATGCAAAATCAGTAAGAGATAAATTCTACTGAAGATCATGAATTCTGAAAATCACTAGCGCTCGTGGAACCATAGGGCCTTACCGTTAAGAGCTTTGTGCACTCATAGCACGCACTTGTTAAATACCAAGTGTTTGCCAAGAGGAAGGAGTCCAGCTGCCTCGAGCCTCGCCTCAGTGGGTAGAGAGGAACTAGGAATAATTAGTTTGGATGCTCTCCTGTAAAGCGAATTTATTTTCTTCAACTTGACCTCGCTGCAGCCGTCCCAAACTGTCGAGGCATAATCAATGTGGGGCTTGATGTATTCATTGAAAAATTGTTTACGCGTGGTCAAATTAATGACCGATTTCAGTTTAGACAGTAAAAATAATTTCTTTGAAATGAGAGAGAGAGAGAGAGAGAGAGAGAGAGAGAGAGAGAGAGAGAGAGAGAGAGGGAGGGAGGGAGGGAGAGAGGGAGGGAGGGAGGGAGGAAGAAAGAGAGAGAGAGAGAGAGAGAGATATGATGATGATGATGATGAAACTTTATTTATCAACGGTAAAAAGTTTTGACAGAAACAAATCGTCATTTTACAAACTTGCCGTTGCTAACATCTAGAGAGAGAGAGAGAGAGAGAGAGAGAGAGAGAGAGAGAGAGAGAGAGAGAGAGAGAGAGAGAGAGATGAAATGAAATTAAACTTTATTTTTCAAGGATAAATAATTAGGTACCTTCAAGGTCCTGTTTTCAATCATGTCCAAGCTATAGCACGCACATACACATAATTTTATATATATAAGTATACATATTAGTGAAAAGTACAGGCAACAATAATTCCATTTCAAATAATCAATGCTCACATTACACCACACACACACACACACACACACACACACACACACACACACACACACACACACACACACACACACACACACACACACACACACACACTGATATATACCAGTCCGCACACACAGACACACATTCACACACCCTTACTGATTTAGAGAGATAGAGAGAGAGAGATAGGAAGAGAGAGAGAGAGAGAGAGAGAGAGAGAGAGAGAGAGAGAGAGAGAGAGAGAGAGAGAGAGAGAGAGAGAGAGAGAGAGATGATGAATCTTTATTTATTCAGGATAAAGCTATTAGGCAACTCAATGCCTGTCTTACAAGCTGTCCTGTAAACAAACAACATAACAGGAAAATAAACAGAGCATGCAAATACTAACAATAATAATAATAATAAGAAGAAGAAGAAGAAGAGGAAGAAAAACTACGGGAAAAAAACGCAATGGAGAATTTGTAACTGCCTCCGATGCAAAAAGCAAAGAGAGAGAGAGAGAAAGAGAGAGATGATGAATCTTTATTTATTCAGGATAAAGCTATTAGGCAACTCAATGCCTGTCTTACAAGTTGTCCTGTAAACAAACAACATAACAGGAAAATAAACGAAGCATGCAAATACTAACAATAATAATAATAAGAAGAAGAAGAAGAAGAGGAAGAAAAACTACGGGGGAAAAAAACACAATGGAGAATTTGTAACTGCCTCCGATGCAAAAAGCAAGAGAACGAAACGCGTGCACAGCATTAATATTATACTCATCTAAGACAGTGTCATAGAATCAGCAGCATCAATAGCGTATAGTGACACCGACAAGACAACAGATGATCAGGTAGCAAATTTAAGGAGAAAGAGAAAAATATTTGACGTTTACGTGTTATCAGCAGAATTATTTTTATATGGCAAACTGTGAAGTCACGCTGATTGGAAGTGAGTGTGCAATGCACGTTTAAAATGGGTTCTATCGCAAAATGATTTAATGTTTAATGGCAATGAGCTCCAGACAGAACTACCAGAAAATAGAAGGCTTGACTTGTACATATCTATCCGTGGGCGGGGTAAGTGAAGCAAGTCATTCCTCGTATGTTGTTGATGCCGAGGGCTGAAGTTAAATATCATGCGCAGATATTCCGGGGCTTGATAATGAAATATTTTGTGCATGAGGACGCATTTGTTAAATTTGAGTTGTTCCTTCAGTGTAAGCAGGCCA
Source organism: Semisulcospira habei (assembly GCA_036245525.1). Classification (NCBI taxonomy): domain Eukaryota; kingdom Metazoa; phylum Mollusca; class Gastropoda; family Semisulcospiridae; genus Semisulcospira; species Semisulcospira habei. The sequence goes on from BTPG01000002.1 coordinate 113,600,051, forward strand.
AGGGATTTTATTTTCTCAGCCGTGGAAATAGGGTTAGGAATAATTAACTTAACTGAACGGCGATACAGCGAGTTTAGTTTTTTAAAATGAAGTTCACTGCATTCGTCCCACAAAGAGGACGCATAGTCACAGTGGCTTTTAATGTGTGCGTAAAAGAACAATGTACAGCACTTTGTACTAAGAATATGTCTAAGTTTAGATAGCAGAAATACATTCCTGGACAAGGTTTTGCACAAACTGTCGATATGTGGTGACCAGTTCAGCTGGTCGTCAATTACAACTCCCAGTAGGCGGTGCCTGGATACTTGTTGGATAGGTTTATTGCCAAGTGACAGTTTCAGAGGGGCAGGATGTAGCTGACGCTTTTGGCGGGTTGTTATCAACATGCTTTTGGTTTTAGAAGTACTGATTAGCATGCGATTTTGCGCACACTAATCTGACACTTCATCGAGACTTTGCTGGAGGATACAATTTAGCGTCGTTTCACGTTTGTCTGAGGTATGCAGAGTGGAATCATCAGCAAAGAGTTCGCATTTAACCTCAGGATTTGAGATGGAAAGAGGTAGATCATTGATGAATAAAGAAAATAAAAGAGGCCCTAGGATAGATCCTTGGGGGACTCCGTGCATCACTATACCTTCTTTCGAATACCTTCCGTTTGAGTACACCTTCTGTCGGCGGTTACTGAGGTAGGAGGAGAAAAAAGCTATAGAGTTCGAATCAAGCTTATATACTGAAAGTTTCTTTAAAAGAATGTTGTGATCGACTAAATCAAATGCTTTGGTTAGGTCCAGAAAAACTGCACCATTTAATTTGGAATTGTTTATTGATGAGAGCCAAGAGTCAACAATGTGAACGAGGGCAGTATGACATGAGTGTTTAGGTCTAAAACCAGACTGAAGAGATACGAGGAGGCGGTGATTCTCCAAGAATTGGAGTAGGTGCTTATGAACGTGTCTTTCTAGTGGCTTCGATAATAGTGATAACACTGAAATAGGACGGAAATCGTTTGGACTTTTGGGATCTGTACATTTGGGAATGGGGACAACTTTAGCATCTTTCATGGCATCTGGAAAAATACCTTGCTTGATAGAAAGGTTGAATATAAATGTCAAGGTGTCAGCTGTGTATGGAAGGGACAATTTCAGTACCATGTTGTTTATTCCATCCAGGCCACACGATTTACTTGTTAGAGTAGAAATATATTTACCTACTTCAAACACTGTCATAAGAGGTATGGAGAATGACGCACCTGTTGCAGACTCACAGTGTGTGCGCAGTTTATCAGAACAACTGTAACTATCAGTGCCACTGGAAAAAGACTGTACAGGGGACTCAGCAATATTTAAAAAGTGGGAATTGAAGTCGTCTGGAGTTATGCCTGGAGAGGTAGCAGCATTGATGGAACTCCTCTTCTTTGTAAACAAATTGATTGCATTCCAGACACTTCGGGTATCTTTACCCTCTACGATAACTTTTTCCGCAAGCGTTTTCTGTGCTTTTCTAACTAAGGATTTTACAAGATTACGTTGTTTCTTAAAATCCGCAAACTTTTTCTGTCGTTTTAAGTCATCTCTTATTTTCATTGCGTGAATGATGTCCTTTGACAACCAAGGCGGAAGGGTAGGGTGTTTAACGCGTTTAGTCCTTAGTGGGGCATGTTTATCGAGGACCCAAAGAAATAGCTTGTACCAAAGCGAGAGGGCTTCATTGGGATCATTAGTGTTATAAATAAGGTGAAAGGTCGTGATTGAGAGGTCATGAAGAAAGTCATCTTTGTTGAACTTTGTGTAAGACCTGTATGTGATTGTAGTGTGGTGTTTGTGCTGGGGTTTATCACGTTTAACTGAAAGATTAAAACAAGTAGGAAAGTGATCACTAATGGCTACATTCGGCACGTGGACGTTTGTGACAGCAGGTGCATTAGTAGTATAGATGTGGTCAATCAATGTGGCGGATGACAAAGAAACTCTAGTGGGAGACCGAACCATCTGCTGCAGGCCAAATAATGAGGTGGTGCAATTCCACGCCGCATTACCAGTCTTAAGCAGGTCAATATTAAAATCGCCTAGAAGGTGTATATCTTTGTTGTGACGTTGTTGCACCTTATCCATCATGGTGACAAAATCATCATACCATGAAAATGTGGCTGAAGGGGTGCGATAAATAAATCCAATTAGTGTGGGGGAAGATTTGTCACATTTCAGTTCAAGAAATAAACTTTCAACGTGACAAGACTCTAAATCCATGCGGCGGGTAACGTACTGGCGGATAGAGTTATGAATGTACACAGCTATACCGGTATGACCGGGGGATGATGCATCTCTACGGAATACAGCATAGTTATGAATGGAGATCGAGGCGTTACTAATATGTTCCCTGAGTCTAGACTCAGTAAATCCAAATATATGAAAGGGTTGGGGTTGTGAAAGTAAAACAGTGGCGTCGGGCACTTTGTTGTATAAATGATAAACGTTAAGGTGCCCTATCCGTAAATCATGCTTATTCAGCGAACACTGATGTACATGTGGGCTACAGGCAGGCATGATGAAGCAACACGTGGGGGGAAAATGTTTACAAAAGTCAATTAAGAACAAATGAAAACTTTTGAACTCTAACAAAGTTAAACAAAACCCAGGAGAAACTACAGTGCTGAAAACTCAGCTCAGTCTATCGCTTTCGCTGCAGACAACGTCACACCCCACGCAGGGGAAATAATAGGTCGTTACGTTCTGTAGGCGAATGAGTCACTGAACGTATACCGTATCTGCGATATATACAAATATCTAAACCGGCTCCTTAGCGTCACATCCCACGTAGGGGAAATAATGTTTTGGTTACGTTCTGAAAAGCGAAATAAATGAGTCACTGATCGGACACCGTATAATATACGATACACACACTGGCTCCTTCGCTATATCAAGAAGAGTATATTTCCTCCGTTTTGAAAGAAAGGAAAATGCAGGAAGATAATAATCGTCCCCATTCACAGAAAAAAAATTCATGTCACTAATTAAATCCAAAGTGCTATTTGATTAAAAAACTATATATTCAATGTCGGACACTAAACAGTTTGCCAGATTGTCAGATTCATATTTCATAATTAATGAGAGGTAAGGTTTGTGCTGCACTGAGTGACTGTCGGACACTAAACAGTTTGCCAGATTGTCAGATTCATATTTCATCATTAATGAGAGGTAAGGTTTGTGCTGCACTGAGTGACTGTCTTTCCGTATGAGAGGGAAGGTGAGCGCCACACTGGTTGAGAGAGAGAGAGAGAGAGAGAGAGAGAGAGAGAGAGAGAGAGAGAGAGAGAGAGAGAGAGAGAGAGAGAGAGAGAGAGAGAGAGAGAGATAGGAAGAGAGAGAGAGAGAGAGAGAGGGAGAGAGAGAGAGAGAGATTCTGACTGTGACTGCTCTTCTCTTCCTCGACACTTTTATTTGACGTCACTGCTCTGTTACATCTTATGTTACGCACTTTGAATTCTTGCCGTTTCGTCACACCTTCATTTGTCGCTCTTCTAGCAGATCACAGATAAGTAGCCAATTGTTTTCCTGTCTGCATGTCCATTTCGAAAATGGGGTTTAGTCCAAAAAATGTGATAGCTTGTGTTGTAATTGTCCATTTAAAGCATGTTTCTTTCTTTGTTGGGATTTTTTAAACTTAGTCTGCGTCGAAAGAAATGCAAGTATGAAGGACGAGCAAAAGAAATGCGACTAACGTGTTTCCGATGACTCCAAAATTGTCGCTTTTTGACTCACGTGCAAAGCAAAAGTGAGTCTATGTTCTGGGCCAGTGGTCGTCCGTCCGTCGTCCGTCCGCCGTCGTCCGTGGTAAAAACTTTAACTTTGGTACTTTCTCGGAGACTATTTAAGCCAATGTCTTCAAACTTGGCACAAGGATACTTTCTGGCAAGACCTTTCTAAACATACCAATTTGAGGGACCTCTCACAAATGTCAAGGTCACAGGGGATCAGGAAATATATTTTTAAAAATAGCTATATTTTGAAATAATTTATTTTTTCTCAAATACTATTCACAACTTCAAACCCAAACTTGGTGCAAAGATACCTGATGGTAAGACTTTTCTGTGCATACTAATTTGGTTGATCCCTCGGAAAGGTCAAGGGTCACAAGAGCTCAGGAAAGTTTTGACAGAATTGTAGTCATTCTCAATATTTTTGCAAAAATTTTCAATCAAACTTGGCACACAGGTAGCTGATGATAAGACCTTCCTATGCATACTAATTTAGTCGACTCATCGCAAAGCTCAAGGGTCACAGGGGTTTCACAGATGTGTGAAACTGATTACATTTTGAGAAAACATGGATTTTGTTGGTGCAGAAGCCATCCCTTTACTTACGTGTGTGGATCGGTCATACACGTGAGCCATAACGACTTTGCCTTTCTTGTTGTTATTGCTGTTGTTGGTCGTGAGAATCAAGAGGTCCAGTCCACCACCTCTATATCACTTGAATATGTTTTTGTTATACAGGCGAATCTCCCCTTAGTGCTCTCGTGGGCCGCGGTGATGGGTCTGACGTTCGTGTGCGTGACTGGTGCCCTGGTCACGCTTTACGGATTCACTGTTTGTGCCCTGCGTCAGCACGACAAACGGATCTCAACCATGATGCGTCGCCCGTCCACCGTCTCCACGAACTCCAAGCGTATCTCAAAGTGAGTGATCTCTGTACAGTAAGTCAGTGCCTTAACTTCTTCACTGCCGAGGAAAGCTGAACACAATACAACTGCAAGAGACAATGATATATCCTCATCACTCAGTTGCGGGTGCTGATGATGATCTACACCTCTTGCTGACACCATTGTGAATCGTTGGGCGGCTTGGGTCTTTGACGTTGAAGTGATAAAGATTAAAGAAACACAATCTTCGACTAGTCGGGGCGGTTTACGTATGCCCAGAGAGCCAGAGAGGGGGGAGGTAGAGAGAGAGAGAGAGAGAGAGAGAGAGAGAGAGAGAGAGAGAGAGAGAGAGAGAGAGAGAGAGAGAGAGAGAGAGAGAGAGAGAGAGAGAGAGAGAGAGAACAATGAACCATGAACCTTTATTTTATAACGGTAAAAGTATTTGGTAACATGACCAATTTTCAAACTTGCCGTTACTACTATTAAGCTAAGAACTACCATTGAACACTATCATCAAACAAAACATCAGTTTCACACGAAATTAAATAAAAGCACACAGGCACAAACACTCCGCTCTACATCACACACACACATTCTGCACCACACACATACACACAGACACACACGCACATACTGCAACACACGCAAACACATACACACCAACGCACACACACTACACAACACGCATACACACACACTCACACGACCCCCCCCCCCCCCACACACACACACACACACACACACACACCTCCCACACACACCCTACCCTCCCCCCTCTCCCCCAGGGCAACAGTGAGGTGCAATTTCCATTGAAAAAAAATACAGTTCACAGTCATACAACGCACATAACAATTTTTTTTTAATATACATGCATGTCAAAACAGGACAATTGAAAGAAATACAGAATCAAGCCTAACGACAAATGAAACTATATACACATATGACTCAATGCACACATACGCACAAACACAAACGTGTATACTCACGCGCGCACTCACACATACACATGCACATGCACACACACACACACACACACACACACACACACACACACACACACACACACACACACGCACACACACACAGACGCACATGCATACACACACATGCATACACACACACATGCATACACACACACACACACACACACACAGACACACACACACACTTATGTAAATGAAAAGAAAATGCATGCAAAGAACATCGAAACACCCAAAGTTCAAAAGGCGGGAAATCAAAATGCACATAATAGACCAGCAACAACAAAAAAAATCAATTTTTAAAATTTTTAACACAAACTTTCTATAGACGTCCTCACATTCTACCCCCTTACCTTCCCCCTCCCCACGATAACTAGTACCTGCACAAACTGTCTTCTCCCTCGACTTCCCTGATCAACAAGAGAGAGAGAGAGAGAGAGAGAGAGAGAGAGAGAGAGAGAGAGAGAGAGAGAGAGAGAGAGAGAGAGAGAGAGAGAGAGAGAGTAAACGATTTAGCCCCAACGCACTACGGCAGAAGTTGGATAGACCATGATAATTAAAGGGTAGTGCCAGATTACCTTGGCGCCTGATGGTGCCAAACTAATCAGCAACTACCTTTGAATTATCATGGTCGATCTATCTCCTGCAACTGATACATAATCGTTAAATGACACTGATCTCGACTATTTCGAAAATGCAGGCTTGAGGCTAAATGAGTTAGTCATAGTCAATGGAATATTGTGTAATCATATTTTATTTTACCGTGTTGTTATTTTGTTGTTGGGTTGTTTGTTTCTTTTTTTTTCAGAAAACACACTATGGTGTTTATCGCGGTGACTGTGGTGTTTTTCGCAAGTTATTCGCCATATTTCGTCACCGTCATACTCCTGATTGCAGACAGGACCATAGAACTCTCGATGGGGCCAGTCGCAAAGGTACTTTACGTGTTCTAGTGTGTTTTCTCTGGTCACACTATAGGTAATAATTATAGAATCACTAGCAAAACACTCAACGTTGTCATAAAACCTTTTAATAGCACTTTTACATAGGAAAGACCCCTGCACCATATGTCCTAGTCTTACCGCGCTAGGCTATCTAGGATATCATGGTGAACCTGTAGTCAGTTCGCAAACTAACGTGTGTGATTGTTCGTTAAAAAAATTTTAAAAATATTATAAAAAAAAAAATAAAAAATAAAAAAGCACCTCATATTTCACATTTGCTAATGGCTAAAGCTCACTTCCGACACGTAGAAAGGCCACGCACAATCCGAAAGTATACTCATTTTCCCATTATCATTTATATTTCAAAATAAGAAGTTTAGATCGCGCAGATTACGTAAGAGTTGTATACATACCAAAATACCACAAAAATGCGAGAAATACCACAAGAATGCAGGAATGTTAGTAACAAGGGAAACAACTTCGCATTTGCATTGTAAGGTAGATTATAGTTTAAAGATACAGAGTTCAAAATAGTTTCGTATTACACTTTGTAGTGTTGCAAGTTAAATTGCATCCTATTTTTGTTGTTGTGCAAAATGGACATTTATCAATTACGAATTTTATTTGTTTTATTCAACTGTCCAGTTGAATTATTGTGTACTGCTTACGAAAATAAATGCGTCGGTCCTGTTGAAAATGTCTTCGACCTACATCACTATCTGCGGTTGTGAAAGGTTCTGTAAAACATAGAAGTGGAGTATTCGTATGCAGGGGCGGATCTTAAGGGGGGGGGGGGTCTAGTGGTTCCCTCTCCCCCCCCCCCCCCCCACACACGCCCCTTTCAAACCCAAAATTCTTTAGTGACTGAAATGCTATAACAAAGTCCCTTTTGGGGATGTTTGGCGGACCCATTAATGTTCGCTGAATAATATCAGAAGATTTCAGAAACGAAAATATACTACAGAGTACATACAGTGACAGGCAAGTGGCAAGGCTAGTGTCGTGGATAGTGTGCCCAGTGGACCAGCGCACGGCTGTCACCCAGAGTACTTTCATTTTTACTGTCTCATCAATTTCGTCTTTCATTTTCAGGCTTTTTTCGACATTGCCAAGCTGTTTCCGTTGCTGAGCAACGTGTCTAATCCAATCATCTACAGCTTCACATCAGAACGGTTCCTTGGCGAGTGTAAGAAGGTGTTCAAGTTGAGACCTTGCCGCAAGATGATGAACCTTACCCGGAAAGACTCCACTACTGTCAGCAATGAGCTGTCACAGTCGGAATCGACCAGCTAAATGACCCCATGGAATTACAATGTGCTGCTAAAGTTTTAAATAGATACACAAAATGTTCGAGGGGGTGAGGGGAAGGGGTTGGGGGGGGGGGGGTCTGTAATCGCACGCATGAAATATTTACGCCCGATACCCAACAAGCGGGAATAATTGCTGAGATTTTAAATGAAGACGCATGCTTAACCCCTTCACTGCCGAGAAAAAGTGAACACAATCCAACTGCAAGATGTAATGTTTGGAGTACTGTTGGTGGTGCGTGAATCGTGGACGTCAAGCATACAAGGAGTAAACAACACTGATTGATGTGTTCAGACTGACTTTGTATTCATACAGAAATATCGGTTGATGATGATCGCCATGTTTTGGTAGCCAGCACTAGCGATAACTCTAGCATCGCCTAAGTGCCGCGATTAGTGAGGAGTTAGTTCCCTTGAAGTTGTACATGTATTCATGAATATGAAACTCAACACATTACATCACCTCCTTCCTTGGATGAAAAGAAAGAAAAAATGCATGTGATCACAATTACAATCTTTTCTCCTTTTCCTTTCCTTCCCTTTGTTGAAAGAATTCTTGCATTAGTAGGTTGTTAACTCAAACATAAATAAATGAGGCTAATACAAGAGGTGGAGCATAATGACATCATGAACACAATGTGACTAGATTCCACTTATCACTGCTGATTATGACTAGCACTTAAAACTATTAAATGAAATGAACACAACAGTCTCGAAGACAAAACTAACACAACGGTGCGGGTAAGCGCCCTACTGGGTCTTTCACCAGAGTCTTTGTGAAAATAAGGAAAAAAATATTGGTGCAGGCTGGTCACGCCTCACTGGGTCTTTCACCAGAGTCTTTTAGGGTTTGTTCAAAATATAATCATCGAATCGTTTTGGCATGTGAACTTGACGCGCAGACCTTCTGGCATGGTAGGCACTGGGTGAAGCTGCAGGGGTTGGAGGCTGGGGTGAGCAGTCAAGACCACTTGGCGTTGTCGGGTCAGGGAATGAGCCGGGTTCCTGTTCAGCAGCGGAAGGGGGTCTAGGAGCCTTCTTGAAGAAGCTGCTGTTTCGGGTGATCTTTTGTTGACCTCGCTGAGCCGTGATCATGGACCCTTTTTTGTTGGTGACGACCAGCGGAGTCAGTTGGCATGGAGTGTCAGCCTTGGTGGGGTCATGAGTCTTAAGGAGGACAGGATCACCAATCTGGAGGCGAGATGGTTTGACATGGGCCTTGTTGTCAGCAAATTCCTTCATGAGGGCTTTCTGAGCAGCATCACGCTGTCTGACAGCATGATCATCTCGGGCTTGAGGGATTTGAGGGAGTCGAGACCTGAGGTTTCTGCCAAAGAGCAGGGAAGCGGGGGGAACACCGGTTGTGGAGTGTGGGGTAGTGCGGTAGTCAAGGAGAAATCTATACATTTCCTGCTTGAGGTTGGGGGTTGTCGCACTTTTGAGGGTCTTCTTGATGGACGCATGAAACGCTCAGTTTCTGCATTTGCACGGGGCCATAAGGGGGTGATTTTTTCTGTGTTTGATACCCATGTGAGCACAGTACATGGCAAAATCAGCGCTATTGAAAGGGGGACCATTGTCTGTTTTAAGAGACTCAGGAATGCCGGATTCTGCAAAGATCTTGTCGAATTTGGGAATGACGCTTCGAGCTGACGTCGAGTCGATAATGTCGACGACCGGGAAGCGGGAGTATTCGTCCATGATGACCAAGATGTACTTGCCGTTGGGAAGATGTCCAAAGTCTGCAGAGATTTCGGTCCATGGTGCACTAGGGAGGGGTGACATCTTCAAGGGTTCACGCGCAGGGGTGGGAGTTGAAATCTGGCATTTCATGCAGTTTTTCACAGTCACTTCAACGTGGTGTTGCAAGTTTTTAAACCAGACTTTTTCGCGTAGCAGGGCGACTGTTTTGACTATGCCTTGATGACCGGAGTGGGCGAGTTTCATAGCTCGATCCTGGAGTGATGTAGGGAGAACGACCTGGTTGCCTTTCAAGATCACTCGGTCACCTGAGGCTAGGGATAGCTCAGAGCGACACTGATGAAGTGTGTTAAATGTCGATATGTCGATGTTTTGTTCATGCTTGTGCCACTGGTTGGTGAGAAGCCCATGGATTACTGCGGTGAGGGTAGGGTCAGACGCGGTTTCAGCAGCAACGTCATCAACAGACATCGCTTTGGGGATGCAGTTCTCGGTGACGTAGTTGACGTATTCTTCTGCAATTTTCTCTTCACGGTCACTTGAGGCTTGTGGAACTGGGTGATGGCTGAGATAGTCTGCAGGGTTGTCTGCACCTGGTCGGTACTTGACAGTGATCTGATATGGCTGAAGCCTCATCGCCCATCGTTCGATGCGCGTTGACAACCTTGAGCGAGGGTTGTTGAAGATCGAGACAAGGGATCTGTGATCAGTGTGGACGGTAAATGGTGCGCCGTAGATGTAAATGTGGAAATACTCACACGCCCAAGTCACTGCAAGAGCTTCTCGTTCTGTTTGAGAGTATCGTTGCTCTGTTGGGGTGAGGGGTCGACTTGCAAACCGGATCACACGGCCATCTTGCGTGAGGACAGCTGAAATACCCACAGGGCTGCCATCAGTGTAGATTTCACTGGCTTTACGCGGGTTGAAGTATGCGAGCGTGGTAGCTTGACTGAGGGCTGCTTTCAGTTTCGCGAGCGCTGCACCATGTGCTTGTGTCCAAGACCATGGCGTAGTTTTCTTGGTGAGGATGCGTAGTTCATGCGTCAGCGTTGCGTAGTTGGGGATGTGGTGAGCACCACAACAGTTCATCATCCCAAGTAGGCTGCGGACTTCGGAAGCGCTGCTTGGCGTAGGTAGATGGAGGATTGTGTCAAGCTTGTCCTGGCTTGGTTTGATGCCATCCTTTCCGAAGATGTGACCAAGAAACTCAAGGGATTCCTTGTTGTACACACACTTTTCACTGTTCAGTGTGAGTCCTTTCTGGCGAAGACGTTCGAATAGTGCACGAAGGTTGCGGTCATGGTACGCTTGATTTGTTCCAAAGCACATGATATCGTCACTGATGTTTACAACACCATCGAGTCCTGCTAGGCATTGACGGACAGTTTCTTGAAATATCTCACTTGCAGAGTTTATGCCAAAGAACAGACGACGGTATCTGTAGAGCCCCATGTGCGTGGCAAAGGTAGTGATGTATCGCGAAGAAGGGTCTAACTCTAGTTGATTATACCCTTGCGTTAAATCAAGTTTGCTAAAGACGGTGGCCCCAGCAAACATGGTCTTTAGTTCGTCGAGAGTTGGTGTGGCATGACGTTCGCGACGAATTGCCTTGTTTGTCGCACGCATGTCGACGCAGACACGCACCTTTCCTGGCTGTTTGGGTTTGGGCACGACGACAACTGGAGACACCCATGGTGTTGGTCCAGTAGCTTTTTCAATGATGCCAAGTTCTTCGTCTTTCCGCAGTTGCTCTTCAATGTCTTTTCGCACATGAAATGGAACACGTCGGTATTGTTGTGCTACACTGAGGTTGGACAGTCTTGTCGATATGTAGTTGGATTTTCTGGTCATTCAGTTTGCCTACACCACCAAAGAGATCGGAAAATTCATCTTGCAGCTTTTCGTGTTCAGGCTTGATGTGATGCACGGTAGCGTGTAGGCCTAGTTCTTGACATGTCTTCCGGCCAAGGATAGCTTTTTCTTTCTGTTGGACGACATGGATTGTCGTCTTTGTTGTGTTTCCCTTGTGTTGGACGACAGTATTGAAGGCACCAATGACAGGAATGGCATGTTTGCTCCCATACGCAGAAATCTTCTTGTTCGATGGATGTAACGAAGGCTTGGGTGTGATCAGATCATAGTCATCTTTTGATAGAATGTCAATAGTAGCACCGGAGTCTGCTAGAAACTCAAACTCATGTCCTTGCACTGTCACTACGAAGTGAGGAAGTCGACTGCTGATGTTAGAGGTCATGAAGATATATTCAGTCTCGCTGGAGCTGTCAGATTCAGTCTTGATAACGTTGGCTTCATCATCTGGGTTGTCAAGATGGTGAACGTTAGATCTGGGCTTGTTGCGATGACGGTAGCCACCAGGTTGGTGTTTCGATGCATTCAACGGTCCCTGTGTTTGTTTCACAGGCTGTGAACGACAAACTGAAGCAAAATGGTGTAGTTTAGTGCAGGAATTGCAACTTTTGTTGAAGGCGGGGTAAGATTTCTGTCCACCTTTGTGCGGCCAATCACCATCACAGTTTCTGCACTTGGATGGTTGCTGAGATAGTTGTCGTGGTTGTTGATGGCGAAGACGACTGCCACTGGCATGGTGATAATGAGCATCAAATTTATTGATCTCAGTATGCATGGCTCGTGAGTGCTGGGTGGTCAGTTGCAGGGTACGTGCAAACGTGAGAAGATCAGCTAAGGTCATAGCTGGGGTTGATAGACCCTTTTCTCGGACTTTCGACGACTTGCATCCAGCAATCAGCTGCGATTTGATTTCAGACGATGCATCGGCAAATCCACAGGTTTCAGCAAGATGTTTAAGCTCAGAGTAGTACTCGTCAATGTTGTCTGATTTTTGTTCTGTTTGCGGAAGACGTACCGTTGGTATTCCACGTTAGTTTGCGAGTTGAAATGAGCGGTGATAGTGTCTACCAGCTTCGAGAAAACAGTGTCGTTAGCACCGGGACGAAGTGCTTCGTCGGGGAAAGTGTCAACAATGTCATTCAGTTCATCGCCGCCGAATGTAAGAAGAAGAGCTTTTTGTCGATCAACATCGTTTATTTCGTAGGCTGTGAATTCGTTTTGAGTCGTTGAACCTACTTCCTCCAGCGCACAGCTCTTCCCTCTGGGGCGCAGTCGAACGACTGGTAGGCTGGTAGAGCGGCCATCTTCTAGCGCAGTAACGTTTTTTTTCCGAGCACGTGGTCGAACAGAAAAGTCAGTGATAACTTGGACTTACTGCAATCCTCGTCGCCAATGTAATGTTTGGAGTACTGTTGGTGGTGCGTGAATCGTGGACGTCAAGCATACAAGGAGTAAACAACACTGATTGATGTGTTCAGACTGACTTTGTATTCATACAGAAATATCGGTTGATGATGATCGCCATGTTTTGGTAGCCAGCACTTGCGATAACTCTAGCATCGCCTAAGTGCCGCGATTAGTGAGGAGTTAGTTCCCTTGAAGTTGTACATGTATTCATGAATATGAAACTCAACACATTACACAAGAGACCAATTTGTATCCATATTTCTTGGATGTTGCTGGCTTTTTTGTTCGTTGCCGGAATGAACCAAGATTTCAGAAACAAAAATGTATGTACAGCGCACATGCAGTGGCAGGCAAGGGGCAAGAAGACTGAACTAAAACCGGTGCAGGCTCACATCGCACTTGGTTCGGCATGATTCAATTTGGAATCAACCGTACCCGTAGACAACGTATCAGGACACAGGTCTTGATTGACTCGGAGGTCACCCATTTCATATGCCCCACAAGTTTCTGCTTAACTCATTCTACCCCAACCCCGAAATCCCCAAATTTTGCCGTTGTCCTCTGAAGACTGCATTGTAGTGCAGGACACAGATCGACCATGATAGTTCAAGGGTGATGCCAGAATAGCTTGGCGCCCGTAGACGCCAAGCTATTCTGGCATCACCCTTGAACTATCATGGTCGATCCTTATCTTGCTGTGGTGTCTGGGGTAGAATGAGTTAAAGCCATCTGCTCCATAGCGGGCCTTGATTGCTTCAATTCGACAATACAACAGGGCGCCAATGTCAGTTGTCTTCCCGCAGCTAAAACTCTCTACCCTTCTCAGTTTTCAGTGACAATCCATGTGAGTAGGTACACGTAACGGAAGTTACCTCTCCTGCGTATAAAGGAAAAGAAGAGCAGAAAGGTCTTTGATTTTACGACACAATTCAGGCCACGGACCACAGTGGTGTTTCCGTACTGTCCAGTCTCTTAGCCTTAGTCAATCCCAGTCATCCCCTAATTGTTCAATTCCCTAAAAAGCACTACCGCCCACCAGCTGCACATTTGCCATGCATAAAATACCAAAAAAAAACAGCACATGACCCGTCTCATTTCTTGGCTATGAAACTGGTTCCTTACCAACCCCACACCCAAGCACAGCTGAAATCAGTGTGCCCCTCAAATCACTACGCCAAAGGCAACTCAACATAGGCCCACAAATGTCCACTGGATAAGCTCAGGATGGTATGAATCAAAGCACCAAACATGTCTCCTCTCAGCTAACCACAAATTTCCAGCAAATTCCCACATTCAGCCCAACTGCAAATTTTCAAACAAGGCAAAAATTATTTTTAAAAACACGGGACCTCTTACTGCCTGAACTTCCCAATTTAAATGTATACCGTGACCTTCAAGCGGTTGGCCCTTTTTGTCCAGCAATCATAGTGTAGGACGTATTTATTAAGAACGTTTAACAGGAGATATTGGGACCTATTAACCCTTTGCTGTCTGGAGCAGGTCGCTGCCGAGAAAAGTGAACAGGATCCAACTGCAAGAGGCATAGATCCTCATGAGCCCCCGCGACTGCGGGGGCTCATGAGGATGAATGCCTCATGCTGAGACCACTTTGTGTCCATGGTCTTTCAGGGACAGTTGCGGCCGTTGGGCGTTCAGTGAACACAGATTTGAGAACAAAATGTACGTCCGTTGGCAGAAAAGGGGTTAAAAGCCAGGCAGCGCTCTCGTCTAGCCTATATCATAGTGAGGCTAAAAGCTTCATATTAATTTTGTACACTGCCATATGCAAGCTACATTTTAGTACTTACAGATAAGGATATAGACCAATGGCTTTAGTTCAAGGGTCGTGCCAGAATAGCTTGGCGCCTAGAGGCGCCAAGCTATTCTGGCACTACCCTTGAACTATTTTAGTCAAACTTATTTTCCGAATGACTCATGGGCTAGAGCATTCTAGAAATGAATTGCTACACAGAGCAGTGCGTAAAGTGTCCTGGTGCCGATGGAGGACACTGCTTGCCCGTGCACGACTGCACGGGCCAACAGCGTCCAACTTCGACCCGATGAATTGGCTCAGTGGGAGTGAACCCTACACAGGACAGGAACTCTCGAACTGAATACAAAATCGTTGTTTTGTTTTCTTCCGCCGATCGCTTGTAAAGTTGCAAATAAAAATGTATATTATCTTCACATTGTTTTTGTTTTGTTTGCTTGGGATTTTTTTAAATTTTCAATTTCATCCTTGTACAGCTTCCATTATTCCGTTTTTAAACGGAAATTCTTCTCCCCCCCCCCCCCCCCCTTTTTTTTTTTTTTTTCCTCCCCCTGCTCGTCATTTGTGTGAAACGCCTAAATTTGACCATCTGAACCTGAATCATCTTCTTAGTCCCAATCAGTCTGCTTACCGTGCAGGTCATTCCACTGAAACTGCGCTTGAAAAAAAGTCTGAATGACCTCCTCGAGGCTCTTGGTGATGGCAAAGTATCTGTTCTTGCACTGTTAGACCTATCTGCTGCCTTTGATACGATTGACCATGACATTTTGCTACGTCTCTATTCTGTGTATGGCATTCATGAAACTGCTTTATCGTGGTTTAGATCATATCTGACAGACAGAACTCAATGCATAGTTGTTAATGATAAGCTACCCATCCCATCCACCGTGCGCTTTGGCGTCCCACAAGGTTCAGTTCTTGGACCAGTCCTCTTTACCCTGTATGTTCAGCCACTGGCCAGTGTCTTTAACCGTTTCTCTAGTATATCACATCATGCATTTGCAGATGATACTCAGCTCCAGGACTCATGTTCACCTGATCACATTATGGACACAATCAAGAGCCTTCACGAGTGTGTCTCGGAGACTAAGATGTGGATGACTTCAAACAAATTACAGTTGAATGACGGAAAAACTGAGGCCATGATCATTACTTCCCCGAGGTTGACGAAGACGCTGACACTCCCCCAGTCATTACAAATCTGTGGTGCCACTGTCCCCTTCTCCCTTGTCACACTTGATAGTAGCCTGTCCATGCGCCTTCATGTGAACGTTTGCAGATCCGCCTATACTGAACTGCGACGTAGTTGCTTCAGTCTGCCACTATCTGACACCTGAAGCAACTAAAGTATTTGTCTGCGCTTTTGTTTTGTCTAAATTAGACTATTGCAATGCTCTTTTGGCTGGCTGTTCCCAGTGTCTGATTGGCAAACTCCAGCCAAAATTCAAAACTCAGCTGCTAGGTTCATTCTTAGAGTCCCTAGATCAGATCATATCACACCCCATCTGTCTGCTCTTCACTGGTTACCTGTAACAGCTAGGATTCTGTGCAAAATTTCACGTATGACTCACAGTTGTATTACCTGTTCCTGCCCACACTTCCTTGCCTCTCTTCTCCAGCTGTAAACGCCCTCAAGACAGAATTTGCGCTCTGCTGCCCACTCTCGAGTTTTACGTATCCCTCTTGTCAAAACAAAGTCGTAGTTCGGTGAGAGGTCATTCAGGTACCAGAGCCCAGTTGTTTGACCTCCCACGCGAGCTGAGATACGTGGATTCGAGAGAGGCATTCAAGCGAGCCCTAAGACCCATATTTTTTATGTCTGCTACAAATGACTTTGTCACAGACCTGTCATGTTAAAGTTATCTCTTATCTCTGTTAGAAGTAGCGTGTGTGTGTGTGTGTGTGTGTGTGTGTGTGTGTGTGTGTGTGTGTGTGTGTGTGTGTGTGTGTGTCAGTGTGCGTGCGTGCCGCGTGCGTGCGTGCGTGCGCGCGCGCGTGAATGCGAGTATGAGTCAATAAGCGTTGCACTTTGAATGATGACGTTATAGCTTGTTTACAGAGTGCATTGTTTTTGTAAATTGCGTTTTTGTAATTAGTTATTTTTGTACAATTAGTTTTTGTTAAGCGCCTAGAGCTCTAATCTGAGGTTAGGCGCTATACAAGTACTCATTATTATTAAATCCAGGGAGAAAAGAAAGAAAAAAAAAACCAAGATGAGGATTTCATCCCAAAGTCTACCATATTGTTTGGAGCTCAGATGCGTTTATCTTTTAGGCACATTCACAGTTGTTCATAGTTTTAGGCTTATTATGATGATCCATTTCTCTCGCCTCTCTAAGCCAACCTCTGATCAACACACACGTCGGCGCACACAAATAAAGACGGACACACGGCGTCTCCCGCCATTAGTACGCTCTGTGGGCTCGTGAAGCGACAGGAATCCATCTACTTCTACTCTAACCCCCCCTCTGATCGACACACACTGGCACACAGAAATAAAGATGAACAAACGGCGATTCCCGCTATTCGTAAGCTCTGTGGTCTGGCGTATCATAGCTATTCTGAAGAAGAATAATATAGCACGAGCAGCGAAATGACGTCACTTCAAGCTTCACGTCATGACATCATTAGTCCCACAACGCTCTGTTCATAGTGACGACTCGATGTTATACGTACTAACATTTGACTTATCAGAGGATCAACTTTGCAATTTTCTTGCTTATTTTCACGCCCAGAGCTTACAGATCACAATTTGACCCAATCCTACCCCAGGGCCGGGACAAATAGCAGGCTTATGCAAACACTGTTTATGAAGAATCATGCGGGTATTAATGAGAATTGTAATTGATTGTACATTGCTTAACGTCCCGACAGCAACAAGGCTTTCTCAGGACGTGCCTGCACTGCTTGTGAAAAAAAAACTAAACAGAACATTGAATGTATGTCGCCAGCCGGTCAAATACGTTAAATAAACCTAACACATGGGGCCTAAATAAAGCTAAGACCATTTAGCAACACACATCCAATATCAAGAGCCGCAGACAGCGCAGACAGTAGGGAAAGTTTTAAAAAGGCAAATACAGGTGAATGGATCTCGGGTAGACAGAAACACATGCCCCAGAATAGAGAGGAAAACTCACCCTGTGGGGCTGACCAGGGTGACCCTGGGAACTAAAAAGTACCTAACCCCACCCAAGTCCCCCAGGGCAGACCCGGGTGGGGGGGTATTAATGAGAAGATAGCTTTTTTCGTAAAAGAAAAATTAAAGTTATGTTTAGTTATGTTAGCTGTTTTACAAATGACTCCCAAAAAGTGGTGCAGAAATGTCTGATTTTCACACCTAGGGCATACAGGTCACAGTTCACCTAATCGTACCTGACAGCCGAGACAAACTGTAGGCTTATGTAAATACCGTAAATGAAAAATCATGCGATTATTAATGAGAAGAATTTTTTTTCGCAACACAGATTCAATTGCAAGAAGTACCCAACGGAGAAGAAACACGCTTAGAAAAGACGGGTACAACACAATTTATTAATATTTCGGGTAAATACCCTTTGTCAAAATAGACAAACAAACAAACAGAGAGATTAGCCGCTACTTATCTTCATTGGCAGAAGGAATGTGGCAACTGAAGGAGGTGACGTAAAATAAAATCCAGATTCAATTGTTTTAAGATTAACCCATATAAAAAGGTCTCGAGATAATTCTTTTAGGGACAATATCCTGCAATTTCAAGCTTGCACGTCCTCAAACGCGGGCTCTAGTCGCTGTCACACACACACACACACACACACACACACACACACACGCGCGACGCTTTGGCGCCAAAAAGACGTTCTCTAGCAAGGTTTGCGTAGCTATACGTCATTGTTATCTTGTTAATTCTGTGCCAGAATTTCTGCCTCGCACGCCAAAAACGTCATGTGCATGTTCCAGAATGTGCTCCGACAAGCCCCATTTCAAAGTCTACCGTGTTTTCAATACGGTAGACAAAAGTGGGGGTGGGTGCAGTGGGGCGAGACCACCATTTTCCTTTCCCCCCCCCCCCCCCCCCCCCCCTCTCAGGTCTGTCCTTGAAGCTTTTCTATTTTTTCGTCCTTAGTTGTTTAGATCCGCGACAACAATTATGGCGTTTGGTCACATCGAGACTGTCGCTATAATAAACGAAACGCATAGCGTTGCGTTTCTTCGCGAAATTCGAGATGTGACCAAAAGCCATATGTTTTGTGGATCTAAACTTCAACAAATTTGTATCGATTCTCTTTCACAATTCTATAACCGACAGCAGAGATGTTCAGAGACTGTCTTTACTTACGGGATCCAACATTTTGTGCAGTTTCACATAGTGCTACAATTCCAAAATGTAACAAATTGGAAAACACATAATTCCATAAAGACACTTGATCGGAGGAACACTACAGCCATACACTACTACACTGACTGACGCTGTCCCTGTATTTGTGGAGAACCTTGATACTGCTCTATACACCCAATAATCTCCTCCACACAAGTAACGCATATGCAGATCAATTAATAAGGCATGGTCTCCCATGACATGTACCTCTTACAATGGATGACGACGCTTACGGATTAGTTGTTCAGAATCAACACACTTTACACCTCCCCTCTGCTGATATGGCAAGTGTCAATGACAACAGTGACGCTCTATGGGCAACGGTGCGTGTCCACTAACACTACTTAAAAGACAAAGTACGAAAAATGAGTGTGACCTGCAGTCCATCGTGATGAGATTAGGGGATTAGCAGTCACCTAGGCAAACCCATCACCACGATCAAAGGAGTCTATCATGGTCACCGGTCCCATCAACAGGTGCCATAAGCCCCTTCCTGCTTCCGGGTGACATTACGGAAGGCGAGCGCTTACCCCCAGGGGCGACAGCACAGTTGATTTCTCGCTTTCTGATTGGATAATTGCCTCAACGGGTGTGTCCACAATCTTAGACTAAAACCTGCATAACTGCCCGTCTGAGGATGCAGTATGGATGCTATCGCACAGAGCAGGGTATTGCTTTTCGTGTGCCAAGTGACCAATTGGGATTAATAAATGTGAAATAAAAAGAA
The DNA here is from genome assembly GCA_036245525.1 of Semisulcospira habei. Classification (NCBI taxonomy): domain Eukaryota; kingdom Metazoa; phylum Mollusca; class Gastropoda; family Semisulcospiridae; genus Semisulcospira; species Semisulcospira habei. The sequence goes on from BTPG01000002.1 coordinate 113,619,755, forward strand.
TTTGTCGTCCTTAATTGGTGCATGATTAAAGAATAACAAAGCCCCATAATTTTCTGAATCAGAAAAAGATGGGATGAGAGTCATAACCAGCAAAGTCACTTTTATATGCGAGCTGTCCTCCCTGTCTACTTGTTGTCTTTGACCTGATTCTGATGTTGAAATATCTCCTATTGAAAAAGCCTTGCAGATCTGCCAATGTGTCAGTGAGCTCTGTAAGAGACACCGTGCACACGCGTCATTGGTTTGAAAAACGTCATTTGTAATGACGTAATTTGTCTTTACGTAAGTTTATATTTTGCGTAATATTTGTTCAACTTTGTCTTCTAGACTAGACTTTAAATTTTTTTTTACTGACAATGTTCAAAAGATACAACACTGGCTAAGGAACTCATCCAATGTCTGCTATATCCAAAATTTCGTCAATATGACAAAAATTACGGACTCCAATGTCACTTTATGTACCTCTTACAATGGATGACGACGCTTACATGACATGTACAATCGACTTCCTATAAACTGTCTTTTAATCCTTCAATGAGACATCCAATTTTAGTATGCTCGGATCCTCTCCTAAACACCCCTTGAACAAAGCACTTCGCCAAGTATCAAGCTTGTATGTACACAAATATAGGAGATTTTCGTGTTTACATACGCACGAACACACAAACACACACTCGGCGCTTCCCGCCAAAAGTACATTCAGCAGCGAGGTTAGCGTAACCAGACAGTACTAATTTTTTCTGGTTACTTTAGTTGTCAGATATTTAGATCTTCCCGTCTATGTCGTCATGGGCATGCATTAATTGAATTCGATCCACCGTGGCCCATCATAAAAAGTTTCATAGACATCGGATCTTCCAATATTCACACAAAATCATTTGGGTTGGCATCTACCTTGGTAAATTCGAGACGTGCTGCATCCGGATACGCGGAATACGTATCCGGATGCAGCAGGTCTCGAATGAGTTAGCGGGTTCTTTGCTTATGCAGTTTTTCAGTGCTAAATGAGTTAAAGGCCCACTGTCGCCGTAACTGTTCAAAGATACACTTCAGTAACAGATGGTTAACAAACGTTACAAAAAGGTCTAGTTACGGTTCATTTAGACACTGGACAATCCAGTTCAGCACACGTCGTCTGTATAACAAGTAACCTGACTATGACTCCACTCTGTTCTATAAATACAATGCTATCAGTAAGAAAAACAGCTAAAAATAGATTAAATTGACACTAACGGCTGTGCAGAATAAATAAGTGCGATTACGCGTGTGCTTTTGCTGCGTGTCCCAAATGCTGTTAAAGTTCATTAGGCGTGTCGAAAAGGCATAATGAACACAAATGGTGCAGAAATGTGTCTTCAAATTTACGCGTAATGGTACTTTAATACGATTTTCTTAGAGGAACAATGACAGGGAAATCTCTGACAGACGTTTATTTTCAATTTGACACAAGATCATGTACAAAGTTTGATTCCGAAACGAATTTTAAAAGTGTTACATAAGTGTGCTTCCTTCGACAATTTTACTAACATTCTTACCATCTGAGCCTTTTGACAGTTGGAATAAACAAATACATCACCATCACACACACACACACACACACACACACAAACACACACACACAAGCACACACACACACACAGACACGCACAATATCAAATAATCATAAGATTTAAACACTAGAGTCTCGTTTTCTAACCAAAGACACAATGATAATCTGACGAAAAAGGAAGCATTGGTGACAATAGTAGTTGTATTACAAGTTAGGCTTTGCCAGTGGTTTTTGTCGCCGATCAGGGGGGTTCAACGTCGGAGGTGAAAGTCGAGGGTTTTAACAAACCCTCAGGATCTGGCTCTCGCCAGGGACGCTGCCACAACCGACAACTGCAGCCATTACCCCACCGCACCCAACGCCGTCAGTATTCTTTTAAAATTTTACCCAGCATATTCTATGACTGAAATGTCATTTGTGTAAAAGTTCAGCTGTCTCAAGTAAACTCCTCTTAGCTTAGACCCCCTCCCCCCACTTCTATCAATCAAAAAACACTGGACTTGTACTGGCTGATACTGAGGCCCTTGGGTCGAATTTCACGTAAATTTCAATAGACAGTACCTGCTTCTCCTAGTCCTAGCCCGCTTTGTTTTAACCCTTTGCGTGTCGGTAGCGGTTTTAGTCGCGATGTTTCCCGTAGGAATCATCGCGACTTAAACCGCTACCGACACACAAAGGGTTAAGCTATTTTTAGCCCCACGCAAATATCTCGCTGTAGTGCAGGGCTGGCAGTTACTGCCTTGGAAAAGTATCATGCGTCTGGAGTCTGGTGCCTCCAAGGAAGTCAGATCGGTCTTAGTGCAACGGTACAGACAACCCAACCTTTCTCATTATCTCTTTGTATTGTTATCGCAAACCCCGCAACAGCTACTAAATCAGCCTGGCGATTTTGGTCGCTCAGCCTAACAGGTACTGTCTATTGAAATTTATGTGCAATTCGACGCAGGGGCCTCAGCATCCGCCAGTACAGTTCCAGTGTTTATTGATTGGTAGAAAAAAAAGAAAAAAGGGGGGGGGGGGGGGGGGGTCTATAAGCTAAGAGGAGTTTACTTGAAACAGCTGAACTTTTACCCAAGGTCCCATTTCTCAGATTTTGGAGGTGTTGCCTAACGACTACGTACCAGTTGCAGGAGATGGCTTGACCATGATAATTCAAGGGTAGTGCCAGATTAGCTTGGCGCCTTAAGGCACCAAGCTAATCTGGCACTACCCTTGAATTATCATGGTCAAGCCGTCTCCTGCTGTGGGGATCCGGGGCTAAAGGGGTTAAAGAGTCATGTATGCTTTCTTCTACAGCTGCAGCACAGGCGGTGCGATGGTTTTACACTGATCGCTAGCATTTTAAATGTCAGCCGACTGTTTAAGGGAGAAAAACTCCTTAATAATATCATCGATACGTAGTTTGAAGAAGTAAATATTGTATCTTTGTCTTCAACACACACACTAAATGTGACTTTAAATCAGGTACTGGAGAGAGCCAAAACTCAGTTCATCAGCACTTCAGTCTACTGTAACCGAACACAGACATGACAACAGATAACCAACCAAACACCAGTTAATTAGCACACTGATCTGTACCCACTGGACACTGACCTCTCTAAAAGAAAATTAGCTCACATTCGTATTCATACCCTCAATTTGAGGACCTGGAACCGATCTTCAGCAAAGGATGTCAGCAAAAGACATAGATTCACATGAGCCCCCGCATCTGCAGGGGGCTCATGTGAATCTATGCCTCTTGCAGATGGCAGGAGCTGCACAAGTCACAGGTCACAAGCACCTCACGCGACATACACCCAGCAACACAGTCCCCGGACCAAAGGTACACCCACATGCCAGCAAACATGATACGGACTTCCAATTATCTGGACACTTGCAGACAACAGTTTAAATAACCTCCTCGTCCATGCAGCCTCCTAAAATGCGAATAGTACCGGCTGCTGCATGCACAAGGAGGTAAAAAGTTTTCCCTGATGCAGACGCGAGCCAACTGTCAGTTCATGAGCACTTCGATCTGCACGAGTCGTGCGTTGACGTCTCCTGGTAGACGATAAGGCAGCATGCCGGCAAACATTATCAAAGTCTTGGCTTGGCTCCGCAGATAGTTCATATACTGAAACACCAACAAGACATCGTACGATGTAAGTAATCAGGGAGAAATGAAAAAGCACAATGTAATATCCCCTGCAGAAAAACGTCTTTGGGCCTACGACGGCCGCAGTGGGTCCGCGTACGGGCCCACTGCGGCCGTTGTAGGCCCAAGGTCCTTTGTTTACTGGGACGGGGGCGTTAGTTTTTATCTTATCTATACAACAGGCCGAGTTCGTTTATATCTGTGAGACATCCGCGAGTGCAACTTGCAAAGGACGGACAGAATAGTTCAACGAATAATGCCTAATAATTTGGTACCTGGGAAGAAACTAAGCTAATCAGGCATTACCCTTAAACAATGATATTCTATATGAAGCACTGAAACTGTTTGATGAAGGTCTGAGATTTCTAGACGTCACAGTTAACAGGCAGCACACTAGACATTGTGATGCCTGATTCTGCTAAGTAATATATATTGTTAGGTTTTATCAGTTCTCCAGTACTCACCGTTTCCTTCCCTCCATCCTTGATTCCAGTCCGGCCTGGCATGGGACTCTGAGGACCAGCATTTCTGTACGAAAAAAACAAATTAAAATAGTAGAACAGTTCTATTGGCTCACAGTAGCAAAATGCCACTGACATTACCCTGAAAACAAAACACTCGTTCACACTAGGGCTTTTGACAATAGTTTTATTAAGTCCCTTCTATTTATAGAAGGGACTTTTTAGGATGGGTCGCGGTGGGGCGAATTTAATAGCATGTCCATGATGTCAAAGGCGGGTAGGCCTAAACCTCTGACAACCGAAGTCACAAGATAAAAATTACGTCATATATACTTACGCTAACCTCGCTGCTGAACGTACATTTGGCTGTATGTGTGTGTGTGCGTATGTATGTACTAATGTAGACACGAGAATCTCAGATACTGCTGTAAGCATAAGCTTGAAACTTGGCGAAATACTTTATTTAAGGAGTGGCTAAGACAGCCTCCGAGCATGTAACTGGATGTCTCATTGAAGACATTAAAGACCATTTATAGAAAGTCGGTTGACCCAGATTAGAGTCCGTAATTTTTGTCATATTTACTTGAAATTTTGGATATAGCTAGTTTGGAGAAAGACACTGGATGAGTTCGTTAGCCAGCTTTGTATCTCTTCAACTTTTTGAATAACAATTAATTCATGTTTGCATGTTTTGGATTGACTATATACTCCCATCAAACAGTCAGCCCTGGAAAAGGCTGTGTGGAACAAAACAGTCGGCCCTTGAAGAGGCTGCGTGCCTTTCGGATGAGTGACATGAAATATCAATTTCGTCACTGTGTACACAGCGTCGTGAGATATAGTGATGCCATGATGTCAAGCTTATAGTGTCATCATTTTGCTGCTCGTGCAATTTTTCTTCAGAATTCTTCAAAATTCCTGTCGCTACTCCAGCCCAAAGAGCATACTAATGGCGGGAAGCGCCGTGTGTCCGTCTTTATTTGTGTGTGCCGGCGTGTGTTATCAGAGGTTGGCTTAGAGAGGAGGGAAATGGATCAGAAGGATAAGTGTAAAAATATGAACAACTCTGAATGTTCCTAAACAAAAAGCGCATGTGAGCTTAATAATAATAATAATAATACATAGTATTTATATGGCGCATTTCTAATATTTATAATATAACTCAATGCGCAGGACATAGCCGCGAACTGAACCCAACAAGCACGCTCACGTGAATCACGCGCATTCCCTCACACACTGTACATAAACACAGAACATTCACGTGGTGCTAAGGGCAAGAAGCTCAAGCGAGCTACTGAAATTTAGGAAATTTAAATCGTTTTTAATATTTTTTAAATTTGATTAAGTGGACTGAAATTAATACCGAATTTGTGGGGGAGGAAAGAGCTGGAGCATCCGGAGAAAGAACCCCCGACAGTCCACCCGAATTAATGGTGACACTTACTAGAAGAGAAAAGTCCGACGCCGGAACCGGGTATCGAACCTCGCACTTCTTGCATTGGTGGCAGGCGCTTTTACCGCTGCGCCATGCACCACCCCAAACAATATGGTAGACTTTGGGATGAAATCTTCATCTTGTTCAATAAGAGATATTTCAACATCGAATCAGGTTGAAGACAAAAGGTAGAGACCCTTGACAGCGAGGACAGCTCTCATATAGAACGGACTTTGTGGGTTATGGTTCATCCCATCTTGTTTTGGGTTGTTTTTCTTTCATCAGGACATGACCAAAATAGCACCCACCATGAAAATCAGTCATGCCAAAACGAAATCATATTAGTTTTTGAAAAAATCAAATGACAGATTTGTGTGTGTATGTGTGCACAAACATGCACCTTAACCCTTTACAACCTGAGAATGATTTTGTAAAATTTGCTTACTGTCCTACAAAGGCTACATTACAGATTAGGAGATGGATCAACTGTTTTAGTTCAACGGTGGTGCCAGAATAGCTTGGCGCCTGAGGCGCCAAGCTATTCTGGCACCACCCTTGACCTATCAGTCAAATTTATTTCAAGCAACGAGTGTCTCTGAATGATAAGGGTTAATATTGCAAATCAGGTCATTGAAAAATCCAGTATTCTTTTACAATTCTGCAATCCCTTTGTTCATAAATGATGTAGCTACTACTTTCCTTTTCGATAACTGCCTCCCAAAACTGGTATTTTACCGGTGACTGCAAATACTGCGTACTGATCTTGTGGACTATCAGCTTTGCTTGCCTTCTTTTGCCAATGAAGATGTCATGTGATTCATTCACATGCAACTCCGCAGGCAAAAGAACGCAAGCAGAGAGTATAACCAGTATAATGTTGTCTTCATTCTATTAACCTCTCCTCATGGCCAGTAGATGCAGACTCTGTTTTGGAAATCATTATAAGTTCAACGACAAAGATCCCCAGCCATCCAAGGAACATGGATACACAGTGGTTTCAGCAAGAGGTATAGGTCCTCATGAGCCCCCGCAACTGCGGGGGCTCATGAGGATCTATACCTCTTGCAGTTGGGTCATGTTCAATTTTTCTCAGCAGTGAAGGGGTTAACCCACCCTTCACTGCTGAGAAAACTTGATTGCCACCTAACTGCAAGACGTATAGGTCCTCGTCATGCCTTCAGTTGTGGGGGCTCATGAGGATTTATACCTTGCTGAATCTTCTGCATGACTATGTTCCTTGGATGGCTGGAGCTCTTTGGTGTTGAACTAACAAAGATTTCAAAAACAGTCTACGGCCAGTGGTAGGGATGGGGTTAACCCATATAGCCCTGAAGCACTAGATCAGACAATGGATCAGCCATGATATTTCAAGGATAGTGCCAGATTAGCATTGCGCCATCAGGCGCCAAACTAATCTGGCACTACTCTTGAATTATCATGGTCAATCTATATCCCACAACTGGGTACATAGTTGTTAGCTGACACCTCCAAAATATGAGAAATGCAGCCTTGGGGTTACATGGCTTAAACGCACCTTTTGTTCTCTAATTCAAACTCCGTCAGAATGGTCACAGTCAGTCTTTTCACAGCAAAGATGATACCAGGAAACACACAATGCACCATCAGCAGACATAATGTCAGTAAACTCACCTGATGCTCATGTATTTGCTGTGAAGCAGATTCATGGCTGCCAGAAGAATGTCAGGTAAGTTGCGCCGAACCTGGAACAGAAAAATGAATTTTTCTCTAAAATGTATTTTTTCGAAAAATACTTACTGATGACATTGGACGTGTCTTAGCTAGCACAATTTTAGCCAAAATTTGGTTGTGTACCAGGGTAGGCAACAAGGGGCGCCCTTACCTAGGCCCTATCCTGAGGAGCCTCCCTTCCATCCCCATCCGGGCAATCGCTCACTGGATACTCGCCAGTCTGTTTACTTAGCTGACTAGCGGCAAGCAGGGTAGGTGGGAGGGTCCTTCGAGTAATGTCATCGGTAAGTTTTTTTGTTTTTTTTAAAATACATTTTAGAGAAAAATTCATTTGTTTCCTCAAAATACATTACCGATGACATTACTGTTAGGGAGAATAGCAAATAGGAGGTGGGTGCTGCGAAGGACACCAAAAACCCCTGAACTGTCCAATAGACCCGCCCTCCCTGGAGCAACCTCCCGACAATTTGTGACAATTTAAGGAACCTGCGGCACCTGGGGTGCCGGGAGGGAGTGTTGTACCACTGCGATATCTCCCACCAGTGACATGGTCTCATGCTGGCTGGAGAGGTCCCTCAGTTAGAATCGGGCGAAGGTAGACTCATCTCGCCAGCCCATGGCCGCCACACTGTCTTTGACAGCGCAGTCGTGGTCGAATGAGAGACGTGCGGCCATGACTCGGACCTTGTGAACCCCGATGTACATATGTTGGGCTGCATCAAGGGCGAGGTCCTGGTAGGTGGAGCGTATCACCCATCGGAGTTAGGAAGATATCGTCTGGGCCGAGATGGTAGTTCTACCTGGGGACAGAGGGAGGTATCGGCGTGCGTGTCCCCTGCGAAAGGCTTGTTCTGCAGCAGGTACACCCGCAAGGCCCTCGCTGTGACCTGCTGACTGGTCTCTCGGGCAGAGTTAGCATCCCTCAAGAGACGAAAGGAGATTCCTCGTGGGGCGGTCAAGAGAGACTGGGCCTTGGCTAGGAAAGCCAGGTCGGTCAGTAGTTGCACAGCGTCATCTGTTTGAAACTGTAAGCAGGAGTGGTGTGCTGAAAGGGCGTGTAGCTCGCTGACCACGGAAGCTGAGGCCAGGGCCCGTAGGGAGCAGTTCTGCGCATCCCGTCGGCCAAGCGCGTCCAACGGCGTGGTTCAAAGCAGTCTGTGTTGAGCCACGGCAACGCCCAGGGTAGGTCCCACCTTGGAATAAGCGCGTGAAGGGCAGGGCTTGCAGGCACCAGGATCCGGCCGGCCTCAATGGCGGTAAGTGTCGGCAAGCATAGCTGGTAGCCCCTAATGGTAATCGGCGCTGGTCGGTGAAGCGCCAGAGGAAGAACTCTGCCAGTTGTGGAGCCGTCAGCTCCGTGGGGAGAGGCGCATGTCGACACACCAGTTGCACAGTACTCGCCACTTTCCCTCGTGGACTCGTCAGGTCGAGGGTAGCGATAGCTTCTACTGCTGCACTTGAGACGCCGCTAGAGGTGAGGGCTTGCTGGACAACCTCAAGGCACGGAGGAGGAGAAGCTCGGGGCACGGAAGATACAGCGCCTGCCGCGGTTGCTTGAGCATCGTGTGATGGGCGGGAAGCCACAGCGGGGGGCCCGAGGAGAGGTTCAGTAGGTCGTTAGTCCATGACTTGGTCCAGCAGAGTGGAGCCACCAGGAGCACGATAGTGTAGCCACTGGTGAGCTGGAGCAGGACTTTGGGGACGAGCACCGCAGGCGGGTAAGCGTTCGCGACAAGGCCGTCCCAGGGAATGGTGAGAGCGTCGACTGCTCAGTCTAGCAGGCCTGGAACTGGGGAGATGAAGAGGAGGAGCTGTCGATCTACCTTGAAGTGAAGCGGTCGATCATGGGGTCTCCCATTCTGCGTAGATCTTCCGAAGGATGTCCGTCCAGAGTGCCCAGTCGGAGTGGAGAAGCTGGCCGCGTCGCGAGAGGTAGTCAGCTAGGACCATCAGGTGGTCCGGGCTGCATTCCGCTCGGAGAGAGAGGCCTCGATCTTCACACCATCAGAGAACCCGGTAGAGGCGGATGCAGTGGGAGGAGAAGCGTGTCCCGCTCTGCTTCTGGATGTAGGAGACTACTGTGGCATTGTCTGAGAGGATGAGAAGAGCCTGGTGCCACAGATGAGATTCCCACGCGATGAGGCTTGCCAGATCGCTCTAGCTCCAACCAGAAGAAATACTGGGCCACCTGGTCCGGGGCCAGACGCCGGAGGCTGTGGAGAACGTCGGTAGCAGGTGTGCTCCCCCACTGGAGAGACTTGCGTCGGCGCCAAGGGACAGCTGGAGTGAAGGCAAGTAGAGGGGAACTCCCGTCGTGAGCCAGCTGGGAACCGCCCAACGAACAAGACGATTACGTAGCATCGGAGACCCCTGCACGATGGCTAGGTAAGGTCTCGATGTGTGCCAGCGACCGGCGCCTCTGGCGCCGGGCGGCGGCATCACTGTCGGTGTTTTGTGTGCTCGGGTGCACTCGTGACGTGGCGTAGCAGCCACAACCACCCATTTCTTGATGATGGTGGCCTTTTGTCTTGCGCACCCATACCAGAATGCACATCCACATTCTTGCAGACACACTGGTGTGCTCACCCACGTTCTACATACACGTATTTTTTACGATCACACTGGTGTATGCACACATATGTTGGTGTTCACACACCACATTTGTTTCCTCAAAACACATTACCGATGACATGACTGTCAGGAAATATGAATTTTTTTTCTAAAATGTATTTTTTTGAAAAATACTTATCGATGGCATTACTATCTGGGAATACACTCTATTGCCTATAGATTTCAGCAAAATTGTGTGTAGCACACAACTGGGGAGGAGACACCGGGGATCCAAGCACTATGACCCCGGGTGGCCTCCCCTTACTACCCTATCCCGGCGAGCACAGGGCGACCTCGTCAGTTTCACACATAGCCACAAGAGGCAAGCGGGGCAGGCGGGAGGGCCATTCGAGTAATGCCATCGGTAAGTATTTTTCAAAAAAATACATTTTAGAAAAAAAATTCATTTGTTTTTTCAAAATACATTACCGATGGCATTACTATCTGGGAGAATGGCGAACAGGCGGAGGGTGCCGTATCTAACCACAACCCAACCACTCCGCCGGCCCCCTCGAGAGAGAACTCCCGACGATTTCAGCTATGATGTGCCTAAGACGCCAGCAGCGCTCGGAGGGAGTGCTGGGCCGCGGAGATGTCGCCCACCCGTGCCAGGGAGTCACGTCAGCCGGATAGGTCTCTTAAGGTAGAAGCGTGCGAAAGTGGAGTCTGAGCGCCAGCCACCCGCTGCCAAAATATCTTTGACCGAGCAGTTGCGGTCCAGGGCTAGACTGGTGGCTACTGCTCTCACTTCATGCGCCCGGATTTGTAAAGGCTCAGCGCCGCGTGGGGAGAGGTCTAGGTAGTCTGACCTAATCACCCACCGCAGCCAGGATGACACGATCTGGGCCGAGATGTGGCGTCTGCCCGCGGACAAGGTAAGAAGAGGCGCGAGCGCCCCCGGCGCTGCGGCTGAGAGCAGCGCAGGTAAATCTTTAGCGCCCGCACTGGGTCCTGTTGCCGCGAACCAGGGGAGAGGTCTGCTCCACCGAGGGGCCGTATCGTTAGCACCTGAGGAGCCGCCGCGGGCGGCGGTTCTTGGCCAGGAAGGACGGATCGGAGAGCCTCTGCGCAGAGCCGTCGGAACGAACCGCAAACAGGCTGGGAGCATCGAGAGCGCGTGAAGCTCGCTGACTCGGGACGCTGTAACGAGAGCCAGAAGGAAACAGGTTTTCCGGGTCAAGTCTGAGAACCGAGCCAAGGGGAGGGGCTCAACCGGTCCGTATTCAACCACGTCAGTACCCAGGCAAGATCCCACCGGGGTACTAGGGAACGTGAAACCGGACGTCGGAGTTCAAGTGAGCCAGAAAATCGACAGATCCTTGCAGGCGCCTGGGTCCGGAAGACACCGGTGACGGTAGATGTCCGCGAACGTAGCGCGGTAGCCCTTGATGGCGACCGGGGCTAAGCCCCGGTCGTCGAAGAGCCACAGGAAGAACTCCGCCAGTTGGTGGGAGGCTAGGTTAGTGGGAGGGTGCCCATGGGAGGTGCACCAGGTCCGAAAGACCCTCCACGTGCCTTCGTACACCTTCCTTGTAGAGAGTCTGCGGGCTGCTGCAATTGCCGCCACTGCTGCATCCGAGAACCTCTAGCGGCGCGGGCGTGCCGGACAACCTCCAAGCGTGTAGGCGGAGGCGTACGGGGCACGGATGGAAAAGCCGCTGACGGGGCTGCTTGAGCATCGTGGAAGGGGTAGGAAGCTCCAGAGGAGGGTCCGTCGCAAGCGCGAGGAGGTCCGTGGTCCAGCTCTTGGTCCAGTTGAAGGGGGCCACCAGCAGGAGGACCGCCGAGCATCCCAGAAGCTTCCGCAGTACCTTCGGAACGAGGACTGACGGGGGGTAGGCGTAAGCAATCAGGCCGACCCAAGGAATGGGGAGCGCGTCCACTGCCCAAGCGAGTGGATCCAGGACTGGCGAGACGTAGACCGGGAGCTGGCTGCTTCATCTGGTGGCAAACAGATCCACTAGCGGCGTTTCCCAGTGAGAGCAGAGCAGGCGAAAAATATCCGGGCGTAGGGACCGCTCCGTGTGGAGCAACTGTCCGCGACGAGACAGGGCGTCCGCCTTCACGTTGAGGTGGCCAGGGATGTGGCGGGCTCGTAGGGCAATGCCTCGATCCCTGCACCAGAGGCGAAGGTGGCACCGAAGAATGCAAAGGGAGGGCGAGTGAGTGCCACCCTGATTCTGTATGTAAGCCACCACCGTCGAGTTGTCGGAGAGCACGAGGACGTCCTGATTGGCCAAGGTCTCCTGCCAACGTCGAATGCCAATCCAACTGCCTTCAGCTCCAGCCAGTTGACGTGATTCCCGAACAGCTCCCGAAGCCAACGCCCGAGGCCGAGAGAAATCCGGTAACAGGTGCGCGCCCCAGCCGGCCTGGCTCGCCTCTGTACAGAGAGACCACCGAGGCGGCGGGGAGTGTAGGGCACCCCCGAAGCCAGCCAAGCGAGGTCCGCCCACCTCTCGAGGTGAGGACGAGCCCGAGGCGTGACAGGTACTAGATCCAACAGAGCGCCCGAGGGTCGCCAGTGAAGAAGGAGACGTAGCTGGAGAGGCCGAGCATAAAGTCTGCCCAAGGGAAGCAGGTCCGCAGCCGCCCTGAGGAGGCCCAGGAGTTGAAGCCAGACCCTGGCGGTGAAGGAGGATCCCATCCCCATCGAAGTCGCTAAGTCGACTATCTTCTGTCGCCTGGCCAGAGGCAGGCGGGCAAGGTTGAGGTCGGTCAGGAATTCCATCCCCCGATGTAGAAACCGTCGAGAGGGAGAAGATCGGATTTCCCGAAATGAGTAGGAACCTAGACGACGCAGAAGGGAAAGCAGGGCATCCCTGTCCGTCTGGAGGGCTGCGGAGACCAAGTTGCGCAGTAGAAGGTCGTCCAAGTAATTGGAGGCCGGGCTCAAGGAGCGCTGACAGAAATTGGCTATCACGGCGTCGAGCAGTCTTGTAAACACCCACGGACTGATGTTGAGGCCGAAAGGAAGGGCGCAGAACTGGTAGACGATCCCCCCAAGTCAAACCGAAGGTACCGACGAAACGACGGATGAATCGGGACGTGCAGATAGGCGTCTGACAGATCGAGGCTGATCGCAAAGTCCATCGGCCGGAGGGCCGCACGGAGTGTCCTGGCCGTCTCCATCCTGAATCGAGGGGCCAAGCCTCCTGAATCGAGGCCAAGCTGATAAGTCGATAACTGGACGCCACTTGCCGCCTGGTTTGGGAGCTAGAAGAGTCGGCTGTAGAACGCCGGAGAGTCCTGCCGCAAAACCACCTCTGTCGCCGCTTTGGTGAGGAGGGTCGCCACTTCCCCGCGCAGAGCGTCCGCCTGTGTGCCGTCAAGCGGTTCCTGGGTCCACATGGGTGCTCAGCGAAGAGGCGGAGGCGACAGGAACGAAAGTTGCAGGCCCGCGGTAACGGTGGAAAGAATCCAGGGGTCGTCCGGGAACAGCGATCTCCACGATCGCTGAAGAGCGACAGCCGCCCGCCGACGGGAGGCCCGAGTAATGAGGCGGGGGCGGAGGCGGGGGCGAGTCAAAGAGCCCGACCGCGGCCCGATCTAAGGGCACCGCGGGGCCAAGAAGGGCGAGGGGCGGGGCCGGCCTGAGTAGCCTGGAATGGACGGGCCCGACCTCGTGAAGATCCGACTGTAGAGAAGGAGGGCCTGAAAGACCGCTGGGCACGACCCCCGCCGTGCGGGGGGCGCGAAAGCGGGTCGAGGCTGGGTTAGATGCAGGCTTGGGCCACAAGTCCTTGGAAGATTCCTTAAAGGTGTGCCAAGTGTCGCCGAACAGCTGAGGACCCCCTAAGGGGGCGTGACGGAGCTGGGTCTTCACTGACAAGGGAAGGTCCGAGCAGAGGCGCAAAAGGGTATCCCTCCTCCAGAGGTCGCATTTGGCAGCCGCTGCCCTGGCGGTGGCGGAAGAATGGTAGGCGGACCGGTTGGCCGCTATCAGGATGGACTGCACGTCACGAAGCGGGGACTGAGCCTCCAGGTCCCACGTATCCTGTAGGCACTGCAGTGCTGCCTGGGTAGCCAGTTCCAAACCCGAGCACGCCAGCGAGTTCCGCGCTAAGGAGGCGATCCTGTCGAGAGGCCGAGGCCACTAGTTCTGGACGAGCCTGCGGCCGCCCGCCTGTAGTAAGGCCGCCACATCCACCGCTGGAAAAGGTAAGGCGAAGGCTTGGGAGTGTCCAGCGTACTAGGCCTGGCGGAAGCTTAAGTTGATTCCCACCGGCGATCGAGCGGCGGTAAAGTATCCCGTGTCGCCGAAAGCGTCGTTACGCAGCTGGGCGGAGAAGCATCGGTGAGGTCCCGGAAGCCGGCTTGCGGGAGGGACTTGCGGCGCTGGACTTGCCTCTGCGCGTCGACCATGGCCGAAGCCTGTCTCTTCAGAGAAGGCGAAGGCGGACAGACATCGGGCGGTAGGGACTTGGCGATAAGCCTTGAAGCCTCACCCATAGCGTGGACCGACTGTGATCCGAGCGAAGGGCCGGCAACGTCTGACGAGGCGGAGGCCGACGCGACAGCGGAAAAGGCGGGAAGGAGAACCCGCCGCCGAGTCCTGCACGAAGATCGCCGAGGCCGAGTCCGACGGATGAAGGCTGAGGACGTCCGTTCCAAACTGAACTTCTCGCGGCAAAGACGAAAGGGGCGAGCGGCTACGAGAGTGCCGCACCGCCGCGCGCGAGGTAGACGCAGCCGCCCGCGACGCACGCAAAGAGGCGCGCCGCGGCGACGGAGGGACCGTGGCAAAGCGACGGTCCACCTCGAAGTCGGGATCCGCACGCGGCAGCCGACGTGAGCGACAAACCGCGATCGGAATACCGAGGAAGTGGCCTGGTCACCCCTGGCCCGCCCGGGAGAACCGGTGCGAGGGGGGGGGGGGGGGGACCGCCAATAGTCTCCCCTAGCCCGCTCAGGAAAGGCGGAGCGGGGAGGGGACAAAAACCGGGCACGCGGCCCCCCGTCCGATGTGTCGGACCGTGGAGGACGCGCGATGTCACACCGGGCCCGCCTGGTCGATACGAGGCGGGGGGGGGGACAGTCTAGGGTCACGCCAAGCCCGCTCAGGAAAGGCGGAGCGGGGAGGGGACGATTTATGAGCCCGCTGCCCCAGCTCCGAAGCCTCGGAGCGAGGGGGGGGGGGGGGGGGGGCGAGGGTCCAAGTCACACCGGGCCCGTCCGGTCGATACGAGACGGGGGGGGGACAGTCTACGGTCACGCCAAACCCGCTCAGGCGAAGCGAAGCGGGGAGGGGACCATTATGTGCACGCGACCCCCGCTCCGACTCCTCGGAGCGTGGGGGGCGAGAGTCAACCACACCCCGGGCCCGCCCAGGCGAGACGGGGCGGGCGGGGGGGGGGAAGAAAGCGAAGCATGCCTTGCCCGTTCGGAAAATACAGAGCGGGGAGGCAGCATTACTAACGGTCTCGAGTCACGTTCCGAAGCCTCGGTGCGTGAGCGAGAGCATTTCTTATCACGTTTACTCTCTTTCTTATGCTTGCGTTCCGTCACCCGTCCCCGCTCCGGAGACCTAGAGCCGGGGGTGGCCGACGAACGCTCATCTCTCCCAGACCGCTCGCCCGAAGCAGAGCGGGGGGTGGGAACCAAAATGGGCTCAAGCCACGCGCTAACGAAGCAGAGCGTGGGGAGCGTGACTCCGAAACTCGCCTACCCTGCTCCGAAGACTCGGAGAGGGGAGGGAGAACCTGCGAGGTAACGGTACAAGAAGGGGACTTACCTGTGGGCCGGAAAGCCCGATGCGCCGAGGGAAGTACGTCCACCCGTGGAGGATCCCGTGGAGACCGAAGCGGGCGAGGGGACCGGTCACGCCTGAAGAAGTCCCACCTGCGCGAACACCGGTCTTCCGTCCAAGCGGCGCCACCATCACACGTTCCGTCCGAAGCACAGCCCGAACACGGCAAGCAAGAGTCGAGTGCATCAACCGGCCACTGGAAGTCCCCGCACGGCGGCAAGTCTTCGACACAGAAGAAGCCATAAGGCCCTAACCAGCTACGCCGGCGAAGAAAGTCCTCCTTGCACAAACCAGCCGGGCACAAGTCACGTGCGTCGTCGAACCCCAAGGCCAAGCCAAGGGAGAACTCACAAAGTCAGAGCCGGTAAAACCGGTCGGTGCACAGGTCACAATGAGTCCAATTGTCAAAGGAAAAACCACGAATGTAGTGAGTCCAGGGCTGAATCGAAGACTCCAATTCAAGCCCACAGTCAAAAACCACTGAAACCCGTAGAACGGAGAAAGGCAAAAACTCGACCGTCCGCGGTCGAGCTATGAGTGAAACTGACGAGGTCGCCCTGTGCTCGCCGGGATAGGGTAGTAAGGGGAGGCCACCCGGGGTCATAGTGCTTGGATCCCCGGTGTCTCCTCCCCAGTTGTGTGCTACACACAATTTTGCTGAAATCTATAGGCAATAGAGTGTATTCCCAGATAGTAATGCCATCGGTAATGTATTTTGAAAAAACAAATACACAACAAACCAAGGGGAATTACTCAGCGTTGGACAACAGTTAGATCCCCTGCCCCCGCCTATCAGGCACCCAATCGCCAGCCCACAAAGAAATACGCAGGTATAGAATAAGACGATCATTTGCATCTTCAAATAAGATGCATCAGGTCTCTTACTGTGGGAATACAGGGTATTTACCCGACCACATATAGTAATGCACCTTCGTGTTTGTGTATGTATGTTTCCCCTGCCTACTTCCTAAGTTCCGGAGAAAGACATGGGTTATATAAGAGACCTGATGCATCTTATTTGAAGATGCAAATGATTGTCTTATTCTATACCTGCGTATTTCTTTGTTGGCTGGCGATTGGGTGCCTGATAGGCGGGGGCAGGGGATCTAACTGTTGTCCAGCGCTGAGTAATTCCCCTTGGTTTGTTGTACAATTCTGCCAGCGCTAGCCTCACCTATCTGGTTTGTGAGTTGTCAGGAAATAGTCTACTTGCTTACCAATTTTAGCCTAAGACCCAAAGGGTCTCCCCAGGAGGCTCTCAGGGATCCCTAACAGGGACAAGAGTAGCCTCCCCTACCCATCCGGTCACGTGCCAGGTGGTGTCTCCTTTAGCCAGTTGTCTACTTCGCTGTTAGCGTACGCACGCATTTACCTGAGCCTCTGACCCTTGGAAGACTGTGTACGGTTCGACCGTCCTTACCGGCCTGCCTTCGCCTAGCCTCTCGTCTAGTGCTTCTGGCGTGGCCGCCTTCTTCTCTGCTGGCCCTCGTCTGGGCCTCGTGCTGCTAGCTGGGCCTGGGGCCTTCTTCTGCTTCTCTTCCGTCGCTCACGGTGGTTTGTGCTTCGGCGCTCCGCCATGGAAAGGTAACGTCTCGGCCGCCTCCTACGTCTCGCCCGGCTGGGCCGGACGTCGGGCTTCGCTCGAGCTACTGTTGTTTTCTCTCTGCATTTCACTGTGCGTTTTGCGTGTTTCTTAATTTTCGAAGCTTTATATGGCGGGGTTCGTTACCCGCCACCGGTCGCCTTTCATGTTTGGGTATGGGTTGCAGTTACCAAGCGCGCCTTTCCCCAGTACGGCGACTTCCAGTGACCTAGTGTCCGGTGCTTTGTGCTTCGTCACTCTGCCGTTCAGCCATGGGAAGGTAAAGTCTCGGCCGCTTCCTACGTCTCGCCTGGCTGGGCCGGACGTCGGGCTTCGCTCGAGCTACTGTTGTTTTCTCTCTGCATTTCACTGTGAGTTTCGCATGTTTCTTAATTTTCGAAGCTTTATATGGCGGGGTTGTTACCCGCCGCCGGTCGCCTTTCATGTTTGGGTTTGGGTTGCAGTTGCCAAGTGCGCCTCTCCCCACTACGGCGACTTCCAGTGACCTCCGTCCGTGCTTTGTGCTTCGTCATGCTGCCGTTCCGCCATGGAAAGGTAAAGTCTCGGCCGCTTCCTACGTCTCGCCCTGCTGGGCCGGACGTCGTGCTTGGCTCGGACTTCGGTTTGTTTCTCTCCGCATTTCACGGTGAGTTTCGCTCGTTACTTACTTCGGAGCTTTAATGGGCGGAGTAAGTTACCCGCCGCCCGTCGCCTTTCATGTATGGGTATGTGTTGCAGTTACCAAGTGCGCCTCTGCCCAGGACGGCGACTTCCAGTGGCCGGGTGTCCGCCACACAGTGTGTCGACCGGGTGCCGGCTGCTCCTCTGTCATCGGCTGCACTGGCTGCGCCTCTTGACTGGAGGTTCTGGGTCTCTACTCTGGTGTTCCACCAGCGAGCGACCCGCGACTGTCCGCCTTCCTTGGGACCTCCCGCGGCACGGTGGGATTGTTCAAGCTTCCCTCGGACTTGGGATAGCCCACACCTCGCATCCCTGGTAAGTTTGTAGCTTTTTCGTAGACGCGTTAAGCCCGCTGACGCCTCCGGCGAGTCGCCAAGCCGGCTACGTGCCCCCCTCCTTGGAGCCCCGGGCACCGCGACCTTGTCGCCATTAGTTCACGCGTCGGCCTCTCGGCCAAACCTCTAGCCCGCTGACTCCTCCGGTGAGTCGCCAAGCCGGCTTCGTGCCCCCCTCCTTGAGCCCCGGGCACCGCGACCTTGTCACCTGTTACATACAAACAAAAAACAAAAACAAAAAAGAAGTTGACGCTTGGCCTCGTGGCCCCTCCTAAGCCCGCTGACTCCTCCGGCGAGTCGCCAAGCCGGCTACGTGCCCCCCTCCTTGAGCCCCGGGCACCGCGACCTTTGTCGCTAATTAGTTTAAGCGTCGGCCTTTGTTCCTACTTCTAAGCCCGCTGACTCCTCCGGCGAGTCTCCTAGCCGGCTACGTGCGCCCCTCCTTGAGCCCCGGGCACCGTGACTTTGTCACTAATTTGTTTACACGTCGGCCTTTGGCCCTACTTCTAAGCCCGCTGACTCCTCCGGCGAGTCGCCTAGCCGGCTATGTGCCCCACTCCTTGAGCCCCGGGCACCGCGACTTTGTCGCTAATTAGTTACGCATCGGCCTTCGGACCTTCTCAGCCCGCTGACTCCTCCGGCGAGTCGCCAAGCCGGCTACGTGCCCCCTCCTTGAGCCCTGGGCACTGCGGCCTTGTCACCTATTGTAGACGCGTTGGCCTCGCGGCCCCTCCTAAGCCTGCCGACTCCTCCGGCGAGTCGCCGAGCCGCTATGTGCCCCCGCCTTGAGCCCTGGGCACTGCGACCTTCTCGCCAATTAGTTCACGCGTCGGCCTTCGGCCCCAGCTTGAGTCCGCTGACTTCTGCGGCGAGTCGTCTAGCCAACTATGTGCCCCCCTCCTTGAGCTGGGCACTGCGACCTTGTCGCCTTCGTTCTCACTTCGGCACTTCGGCCTCAGTCTCTGGGCCCGCTGACTCCTACGGCGAGTCGCCAAGCCGCTTTGTGCCCCCTCCTTGAGCCCCGGGCACCGCGACCCTTATCGCCTGTTGGTACCCTTGTCGGCCTTATGACCCTCCTTCCAACACGCCGACTCCTTCGTTGAGTCGCCCAGCCAGCTACGTGCCCCCTCCTTGAGCCTCGGGCACTGCGTCTGGATCGTCTTTCATATACCTCAGGACTTCGGGCCGTTTCCTCCTGGCGCCTACGGCCTTTCCACGTTTTCACCGGTTCTCGTCTGTTCACCGAAGTGAAGCTACGTCACGCTCGGTTAGCATTTGGATGGGTGCCCCCTTGGGTACACCCAGTGCAAGTGGGGATCGACGTCTTCGCCCTTGTCGCCTGGATAGTTGCGGCGCCCGACGTTCGTCGCCCGCCCGCTCGACTCCCTCCTGTGTCCCTGTCGACCTTCGCCTTGTGCTCGGCGCTGTCGTTCTCCTCGGGACATCCTCTTCCCCGCTCTCTGCACCCTTCGCTTCCAGCGTCTCCCGACCCTCTCCGGTGGATGACTCGGCGTCCTGCGTTCGCCGCTGGCCTGCTGGCGTCTTAGCCTTCGGCTCCCCGGTTCGCTGACCGCTCGCTCCCCTTCGTGCTCGCTGCCTCCGGTGGTTCCGCCGGCGCTCGTGCTTGCGGCGACACTTCCCAGCTCTAGCGGATCTTCCGCGTGGCTTCGAACCCTCCGCCCCTTGCCTTCCTTCGTTCGTGGCGGCCTGGCTCCTTCCCTGTCCATCTCCCCTGATGCGAAGTCGCGGCTCTACCGTGCTCCTGTGGGTACCCGCGCCCTTCGGCCCTGCCTGGCAGTCTCTGAAGGAACCCTTCTAGGCCTGTGGGCCCAGCGCCACCCTTGTGGATTGAGTTCCCATCCGTTCGGACCAAGGCCCTCGCCCTTCGCGCGCAGGTCTCCGCTCTTCTTCGGGAAGTTGCGATGGTACTCGTCGCTCGGCACGACTCCCCCGCCCCGGACCCTTCGCGTCGCCTTCAGCCCATGGTCGTCGCCGCCAGCCTGGATCTGCCTGATGCTTCTACGCGTCCCCTGCCTCCCGCCCCCCGCCGTTGCCTTCGCTTGCCGTCGACGGGACCATTTCCAGTTTCGGCCTCTCCGGTGTGGTCTCTCCCTCAGCCCTGGGTCCTTGCGTGGATCGTGGATGCCGTGGTTGCCCGAGCCCTTCGGTCTTCCGCCAGCCGATCTCCTCCTTAGACGACCTGCTTCTGCGGAATCAGTCAGCGGTCTCTCTTCGTAGGGCAGGGATGCTCTTCTCCTCCTGTTTTCTCGCCTGGTCGCCCTGGTCAGCGCCAACAGTCCGCCCTCTCGCCACTTGTTCTCCTGGGGATGGAGTTGGTGACCGACCGCAACTTGTGGCGTCTTCCCGAGCCTCGGATCCAGAACTTGCCGTTCTAGCCCTTGGGTAGCTACGGACGCGGCAGTCCCCGCCTGAGTGTGGCTCCAGCTCCTCGTCCGGATGAGTGCGGCGGCTGATCTCCTTCCCCTCGGTCTTCTGTACTCCTCCACTGGAGACCGTCCTCCGGCGATCTCTCTACCCTGGTGCCGATCTCTCCTGTGCTGCGGCCCTTCTGCTTCGCTGGACGGACATTCTTGGCTCGGCGCCGGAATCCCCCTGACCTCGCCACTGCCCGTCTCTCTCTTTGCGTCGATGCCGGTCTCGACGGTTGGGGGCGCTCACCTTCTTCCGAGTTTCGCTCGACGGCCGGCCGCTGGCCCGCGATCCTGACTTCACGGCACGTCAACCCGCTGGGACTGGTTGCAGTTTGGCAGGCCCTCTGCCCTTGGCGATACGTTCTTCGGACACAGGACCTCCTCGTCCTCTCCAACTCCACAGTCGTGGCTTGCCTACAGAAGCAAGGAGGATCCCGCTCCCCCGACCTCTGCATCCTCCTCTATTGACTCCTTCGCTGGTACGAGGACCGCGACATCTCCCTCCCAGCCTGTCACAGTCCAGGTCACCTGATCGTCCTGGCAGACTACCTCTTGCGACGGGGTCAGCTTCTTCACACGGATTGGGCCCTACGCTGGGACATCCTTCGCCTGTTCTGCGCTCTTTGGGAGACTCCCCTTACCGATCTCTTCGCCACGAGGTGGAACCTCCTGCTTCCCCTCTTCATCTCCCCGATGCCCGACCCTCTGGCCTGGGCAGTCGATGCGCTTCGATCCCTTGGGACGGACTGGTCGCTTACACCTACCCTCCAGCGGTCCTGGTCCCCAAGTCCTACTCAAGCTCCAGGGATGCAACGCAGTCGTTCTCCTGGTGGCCGTTCTCCTGGACTGGATCGTGGACTATCGACCTTCTCAGTCTCGCCACGGGCTCACCCTCCCTCTCCCCACCCCACGCACAATGCTCGAGCAGCACCGCCAGCCGCTCTTCCTCCCCTGCCCCAAGCGACTTCTCCTACACGCCTGGCGATTGTGTGGCAAGCCCTCTCTGCTGGAGGCTTCTCGAGTGCGGCAGCGGACGCTATCGCTTCAGCCCGCAGACCTTCTACCAGACGTGTCTACGAGGGAATGTGGCATGCTTCGTGCCTGGTGCTCTGACCGCCGCCTCTCCTCCGTCGGCCTGACGACTCCTCAGCTCGCGGACTTCTTCTCTGGCTCGTCCAAGACCAAGGATGGCTCCCCTCTGGTTCAGCAGCTACCCCTCTTGATCGCCGACGCCTACCGTCTCCACGGCCGTCCCAACCCAGTGCCTGCAAGGACCTGCCCGACCTTATGGCGCGTTTCGGCGTGCACCGTCCGGTCTCCCGCTCCCTTGTCCCGCGCTGGGACCTCCCTGGTCCTCCCCTGGCTGACTTCGGACCGTTGAACCGCTCCATCTGGCCCGCTTCGCAGACGTGACTCGGAGACCTGCTTCCTGATGGCCCTCGCCACGGCGCCCCGCGTCAGCGAGCTCCACACGCTCTCGTCTCGCCCCACCTGCCTGCAGTTCAGAGTGGATGGCTCCGTTCAGCTACTCCCGGATCCTTCCTTCTCGCTCAGACTAGGTCTCCCTTGACAGCGCCTCCGGTCATCGCCACTCGGCCGCTTACACGGCCCGGCTTCCTCGGGAGACTCCGCAGCAAGATCCGGTGCAGGCGCTTCGTATCTACCTGCGTCGCTCCAAGTCCGTGCGGAGGGGACGGGCTCGTCTCTTTGCCGCTGACTGCCGGCAGAACCGGCTTCTCAGCCCAAACGTTCTCCTCCTCGCTTACTCTTACTTACTTACGCCCATCACCCCCCCTGGGGCATAGGCCGCCGACAAGGTCCCTCCAGCCGTCTCTGTCCTGGGCGAGTCTCTCCAGCTGTCCCCAGGTGTGGCCCATCTTCTTGGCATCTGTCTCCAGGTCACGTCACCAGGTGTTTCGTGGCCGACCTCTCTTCCTTTTTCCCTGTGGGTTCCATCTTAGGGCTTGCTTTGTGGTGTTGGTTGCTGGCTTGCGTAGTGTGTGACCTATCCATCTCCAGCGGCGTTGTTGAAGCTCCACTTCTGCAGGCTTCTGCTTTGTCCACTGCCACAATTCCTCGTTGCTGATTTTGTCCGGCCAGCGTATCCCGAGGAGCCTTCTCAGACTGTTGTTGATGAACGTCTGTATTTTCTTGGTGGTCAACACTGTGGTCCTCCAGGTCTCTGCTCCATAGAGGAGTACTGGTTTCACATTGGTGTTGAACAGTCGGATCTTGGTGTTGACTGACAGATCTCTTGAAGTCCAGACGTTCTTTAGCTGGAGAAATGCCTTGCCTACCCTGGTCTTTACATCAGCATCCGTCCCCCCCTTCTTGTCGACTATGCTGCCGAGGTAGGTGAAGCTCTCCACCTCTTCTAGCGCCTCGCCTTCCAGTGTGATGGGCGTTCCACTGGCAGCGTTGACTTTCAGCACCTTGCTCTTTCCACGGTGGATGTTCAGGCCTAGCCTTGCGGAGTTCACTGCCACTGCGTTTGTCTTTTCTTGCATCTGTTGTTGGGTGTGCGAGAGCAGGGCTAGGTCATCTGCAAAGTCCAGGTCGTCCAGTTTCTCCTCCTCGCTCCGCTGGGTTTTACGGTCCGCCTATCGCGACCTCTCCCCACAGGGAGCCGAGGCACTGAGGATCCGTGCCCATAGAGTGCGCGCTAGGGCCGCACGTCTCGCCATTGCCCGCGCCTGTGTGGTTAAGGACATTGTGGCTGCAGTGGGGTGGCGGGCCGAATCTACCGTCGCCCGCTTCTACCTCCGCGCCCTGACAGTCCAGCGCGACAACCTTACGCTGGTGGGCGACATTTCTGCGGCACAACACTCCCTCCAGGCGCCCTCGGCGCCTTAGGTATCCACTTTGCTAAAATTGTCGGGAGTGTGTGATCAGGAGTGACGGTTGATTGATTGATTGTACATTGCTTAGCGTCCCGACAGCAACAAGGCTTTCTCAGGACGTGCCTGCACTGCTTGTGAAAAAAACAGAACATTGAATGTATGTCGCCAGCCGGTCAAATACATTAAATAAACCTAACACATGGGGCCTAAATAAAGCTAAGACCATTTAGCAACACACATCCAATATCAAGAGCTACAGGCAGTGCAGACAGTAGGGAGAGTTTTAAAAAGGCAAACACAGGTGAATGGACAAAGGGTAGACAGAAACACATGCCCCAGAATAGAGAGAAAAACCCACCCTGTGGGGCTGACCAGGGTGACCCTGGGAACTAAAAAATACCTAACCCCACCCAAGTCCCCCAGGGCAGACCCGGGTGGGGTATCAGGAGTGACGGGCCGTCCTCGTCCCTAAAGAGGTTTCTGAATGGGATTGTGCGGCACCCTCCTACTTTTTGTCATTCTTCCTGACAGTCATGTCATCGGTAATGTGTTTTGAGGAAACAAATTAATTTTTCTCTAAAATGTATTTTTTCGAAAAATACTTACCGATGACATGACTCGGAGGTCCCTCCCTCCTCCCCGCTGGTAACTCCGTAGACAACTGGCTAAAGGAGACACCACCTGGCACGTGACCGGATGGGTAGGGGAGGCTACTCTCGTCCCTGTTAGGGATCCCCGAGAGCCTCCTGGGGGGGACCCTTTGGTGGGTCTTAGGCTAAAATTGGTAAGCAAGTAGACTATTTCCTGACAGTCATGTCATCGGTAAGTATTTTTCGAAAAAATACATTTTAGAGAAAAATTAATTTTATGGACATGTTGCATACACCCACGTTTGTTAGACACCCAGTGTGCTCGTCGCATTTAAGACACACTGGCGATGTCTGTGTCATGCACACCCATGTATCCTGACATGCTAGTATCCATGTTCAGATATACACAGCGTTTCTCATACCTTGGGACTGAAAGAAGAGAAGATTTTCTACTGCACTCCTGTGCACAGCACACTTTAATGCTGGCATTACACTAGTATACCATTATTTTCTTTGTGCAGTCAGCCACTATTCTGCAGTGCCATAACTAAATAATTAATAAATACAACACGCACCTGCTGGTGCATCGTAGTCCTTCCTTTCGCCTATACAAATGATAACAAGCGTCCCTATAGGAAGGCCCTGGCATGTTATAAGCACTGTCAGACGCAGCCTTAGCAGCTGAGACTGGCGGCATGTGCCGTCCCCATTAAAAGGCGGTCGGCCGTAGAAAGGCCTGGGACGCTATATAGGTGTTTGTTCTGATCTGATGTTGCAGTTGTCAAGTCTGCACCTGCACCCAATGTGGCGATTTCCTGTGGCCGAGTCTTTGCATGCAGTGTGCCTCTCCTGCTCCTGTTGTGCCTCCGGCCGCACCTGGGATGTTTGCGCGCCCTTGGTAGAGGAGCTGGTCCCAGCTCTGGAGCTGCTATCGGCGTGAACATCCACTGCCGTCCCGCAGCATCACGCATGCCTCGGCCCCTGACCAACGAAAATGCACCCACGCTGCTGTTGGGGGACAGCTTACCAAGGATCCCCCCTTGCGCACCCACTCACTTGAGTCTGGTCCGCAGCGAGTCCGCTCACCCCGCTTTGCAGAAAACAAACGGCTACCAAGCCCTGACGTTGGGGCTCGCCCCGCCTTGCGGAACCCAAGCATCACACGACAAGACACGGAAGTGCACCTCGCGCCGTCCCGACGCCTGACCTTCGGCATCGTCTGGCGGCCCACGACAGGTGACCCCTGGAACGCTCCGGGACAGACACAGCTTGAACTTTGGCCGCCCGCTCGCACGTTCAGGGGCCACGTCGACACGTTTCTTCTCGGATGACGGTCTCCTGCCAGCAATTCCGCGGCTCCATGGTTCCAGACCCTCAGCATCGTCGCCCGCCCGGCTCAGTCTCTGCCCGTCGTTCCCGCGCCCTACCCCACCCCCCCTCCCCCCGGCGACCAGGTCTGCTTCGGGCCCCTTGTTTCCTGCACTCCTCGGCCTCAGACTTCCCCGGAGGTCTTGGAGGATTCCTGCTCGCCCCCTCGCCGTTACTCTCCTCAGACTCGCTCCTCGTCGTCGGCGCCAGCCTCCTGAGGATGCCGTCGCCCTCATCGTGTTTCCGGAAGCATCCGCTTCAGCGCTCCTTAGCCGTTCGGCCTTCCCGCCCTCCAAGAGGACGCTCTCGGCCTTGTAGATCCCCCGGAGCAGTTACGCGCAGATGGACTTCGCGCTTCGCGGCGGATCTCCCGGTCTGGATCGGACAGCGTCCCTCTTCCGCTACGCCCTCACCTGTGCAGGATTGATCCACTTGGTTACGCAAGCCCTCGTCTCTCGTGTGGAGAAGGCCTGGCACCCGTCATTTCACTCCGCTGTTAGGAGACGTCCTCGCCTTCGCCCTGCCCGCCCGGGCGGCTTACCACGCTTCCGTCCACACCATGCCCAGTTCCAGTTCCATTTATTATCACACTCTTTGTCTATATCCTTTGCTCTGCTAGAATTCTTCTCGACGATGTCTGCACGGGACATGTTTGCGACATGATGTGATCGAAATGGTGGTAGCCGTGAAGTGCACGCGCATCTGTAACTTCTGGCCGCGTTCTGCTAACTTCCGTCGTCTGCTCTCATACTCTGGCTGCGACTCACAGTTCACCGTATTTTCAGTATTTTAATTTCCCCATGGACAATCATTTTTTCACGGGTCGCAGGTCAATTTCACGGAAATGACATTTGGTTTTTCGCGGAAATCCGCAAAACCGCGGGTAATTGGGAACCCTGCAAATTTTGGAAGTGTTATTGAAAGACCATGTACCAGTTGCAGGAGGTGGATTGACCATGATAATTCAAGGGTAGTGCCAGATTGGCTTGGCACCTGAAGGCGCCAAGCTAATCTGGCACTGCCCTTGAATTATCATGGTCAATCATTCTCCTGATGTAGGGTGTTGGGGCTAAATGGGTTAAGCTCTTGACTAGAGTATAAAACAGTGACAAAAAACTAATATGATGAACAATAAACAAGGTAAGAACCGCTACCTACCTCATCTGTATAGTTACGGAAACTGTTCACTTTATGTTCCACTTCCTCATGTGTGAACGGCAACAGTTTGAGTTGCTTCAGCACCTGCAGAGACAGCACAAATTAAAGTAACCATACATTGCATAATGCCTGGGAAGGCAGCAGTTAATTTCACATTACCAATGAACTTTTAAGGGCGAGCCACCTGAAGCTTGTAGTCTTTATACAAGCGTCCCACATTTTGCGAAAGTCGTGATCAGATGAAAATGAGATGTTTTTTGTCTAGCGTATTGAAAATACGGTAGAATTTGGGATGGGGCTGGTCGAAGCAAGGAAATTACGAACATAGATGGGCACACATCAGACTCTGACAGTGAAGTAACATGATAAAATTTAAGTCATGCCTAACTACACTAACCGCACTGTGGAACGTACATGTGGCGGGAAACGCTGTGTGTATGTGTGTGTGTGTGTGTGTGTTTGTGTGTGTGTGTGTAGACACGAGTATCTCCGGTGTTTGTGTACATACAAGCCTGAAACTTTAGGAAATGCTTTGATCGAGATGTATTTCGGAGAGCCTCCGAGCATTTTTTAAATGGTAGACTCGTTAAAGAGGAAAATTGTCATTTATATAAAGTCGCTTGACTCGCATTTGAGTCTGTAATTTTCATTCTACCCACTCTGAATTTTGGACAGAGCTAGCTTGGAAATAGACACTGGATGAGTTCGTTAGCTAGCTTTGTACCTTTTCAACTTTTTCATAAAATGTAATTCATCGCAGAAAAAAAAAAAAGTAAGAATTCTCGACTCTCGAAAAGGATCAGACAGTGACAGTGACGTAAAGGTGCCAAACATGTCAGTGTTATACAATGTTCCTAAATTGTTGCAAAGCACCAGATGTCAGTGTTATACAATGTTTCTGAATTGACATCAAATTCGTCACTGTGTACATGGCGTCATGGGACTAGCAACGTCATTTTGCTGCTCGTGCTATTCTTCTTCAAAATTCCTGTCGCTACTCCAGCCCACAGAGCGTACTAATGGCGGGAAGCGCCATGTGTCCGTCTTTGTGTGAGCTGGTGTGTTTTGATCAGAGGTTGGGATAGAGAGGAGGGAAATGGATCAGAAGGATAAGCTTAAAAATATGAACATGAATCCTGAATGTTCCTAAAAGAAAAACACATTTGAGCTCCAAAATACAGTAGACTTTGGGATGAAATCCTCATCTTGTTTAAGTCTATAACAGCATAATTTTGTGTATTTCTGTAGGCAGCTCTTGTTCAAGAGAAAACATAAAAAATATATCACAGACCTATTACAGAGTCTTCATCTGGCTAAATGTGCACAAACCAAACAAGACTAATGCCCAGCTAATCAGGCACTGCTCTTGAACTAACAGTCACACAATCTATAGTAATTTACACACGGTGACAAGCAAATCAACAAACGATCCCACCCTTTCAATATAAGTGAAACATCATGACCTGAGGTTAAGCTGAATCTGGGCGTGCAAGAGGCACAGATTCTCATGAGCCCCTGCGAATGCAGGGACTCATGAAAATCTATGCCTCTTGCAGATAGCAGGATTTGAATAAGGGGGTACTTCAGACCACAGCTGCTCATCAGAATCTACAGCCCTTGCAGACAGAGGAGACTATTTGGGTATACTGGTACTTACATCCAAGGCGTTGTCCACACTGCTGGTGTGACAGAGATCAAAGAAAGTCATGAGGTCCAGCAGCAGATAGAAAGTGCCCGAGTTGGCTGAACTCATGTTGTGACCGACCAAGCGGAACCTAAAAGCAGAATTTTATTGTGAGCACACAGATGTTCTACCGCAGATACCACTATTTTACTCACCTTTTGGCTGTTGGCAGCATTTTCGTCTCAAAGTGACTCATCCAGGAATAAACTCGTCAAAAAGTGCTACCAACAGCTACAGGGTTAACTATTAAAGTCCCAGAACTAAATGACTTCCATTCTACAGAATGGAAGTCATTTAGTTCTGGGAGTTTAAGAGTTAAGACATAAACAACTTCATTTATCTTCTTGTTAGGCAATGTGAACGACTGCCACGTACACGTAAGTGTGTGTTTATTATCAAAGTAATGAGAAAACTTACCGTTCTGCCATACTGATAGCCTGCACCTTGAGGCGATCACGTGTGCCATCTGGATTGTTGGGGAGTGACACCACCTTACTCAGCAGCTTGTTCATCAAGCTCACAGCTTTGTCTTGGTTCTGAACAACCACACCAATCATGAAATATTCAATGCAGGCTGATAGTAATTTTGCACCTTATGGCCTAGAGCCATACGCTCCATAATCATAGCCCACACACAAATTGTAAAGATCAATTCCTAATAAACAGTTCTAGTAAAACAACAACAAATTTCTTGCCGAGGAATAAAAATAATTTCAGCAGGCTCCATATTATTCTTCCCCTGATTACTTTATAAATTAATCTGTAATCAAACATTTCAAAAACAAAAATAATTTAGTAACTAAATTAAACTAACCTTGGCCAGATCGTATAAACTGACAGCCTCCTCAAACATCCCTTTAGCCTCTGTGTCACGAGCAACCAGCTCTATGATCTTGTCTGTGTCTTGACAAAACTTGTCAATGGCCCCAGGCTGACGGTGAAATTCACAAAATAAATCAATTAATTCAAATGAATTTCATTTCATCCCTTCACCGACTGAACATGAGCTGCACCCAAATGCAAGTGGCACATTAACTCATTCGTGGCCAGCTGCATCTGGATGCGCGGCATAAAGCCACGCATCCAGATGTGGCTGGCCATGAATGAGTTAAACATTAGGGCGCAATGTCTTCTGTCGACCATGAAGGTGATTTCAAAGACAGGGCACCAAAGAGGGTCTGAACAAATTTTGACCCCAGCTGGATACAAATTGGCGACCTTTCGGAGACGAGTCAAAAGTTCTACCACCGATCCTCATGAGCCCCCGCAGTTGTGGGGGCTCATGAGGATCAATGCCTCTTGCTGGAATTGTTCATATGATCTATGTGCCTCTATGCAGCAGTAATTTGCAATGGTTTCACATAGATCATTCCTTGACACTGGCAGGGAAGGGTTTAAAGACAACAAATTAGAGGTGAAAAAAGAAAAGCTACAATAACACTAAAATTGGTTGATAGCTATTAACCCTTTTGCTGTCGGTAGCAATTTTTTTGTCGAGGTGATTCTTATAGGGTTATCTGTGCATGAATCATCTCAACAAACTGTGCTACCAAGATTCAAAGAGTTTTACTCAAAATGAAACACACAACTGTATGTGTTTCATAATCATATACTCACCAATCGTTTTCCATCTTTTTCAAGTCTCCCTAGCAGCATCTCAAACTGAAATGAACACAGATTATATAACAGCTGAAACTTTTTTGACATATGAAAAGGATTTAAATGACATGCTGTAATTTGTACTTTTTATCGACACAAGTTGGAAAGTTCTTAAGTACCAGTGATTCAAAGGTCATTTCATTCATAAAGAGAAAGATATGAGTAAATGCAGACCTTTAAAATCATAAGTTGTACTCGTAGTCAACTGACTAAACTCTAAAAATGTTTGTAGGAACATTTTGGGAATATCCTTTATCAATATGGTACAGAAACTCAAACATACTTAAGGAAAGAACAAGCACAAAACATTAACCTCTCGTGTTTCCAGCACCAGCTCACTGACACAGGACATAAACAGGTTGTCTCCACCTGGGGTCTTCAGATTTCTGTACAAAGCAAACAAGAACTTTTCAATTTCTCATTGTTACTTTCTTTCTTTCTTTTTTTTTTTTTTTTTTTTTTTTGCTGCTCCAAGTTTCCTTTGTCGACCTCAGAGGTCTTCCTCTCACACTGCTCATCTCCATCAACCCCAGTGTGCTCACCCAGGCCCGCCAGTTGTTCCAGCCAGACTCCCGGCCCCGCTGCTATTTTATGTCAGGTAGTAGGGGACTCCCTCCGGAGGAAACTCCGCACTGCTGCCGAGTCACTTCGGTGGTGTTCAGTGTAGCCTTCAGGTGACCACACTTACTATTCCCCCAACTTACGACATTGTTTGCTAGTCGCAGAGTCGACCAGTGGGAGCTCCCCCCTGAGGTGGCAAGTCAACCACTACGTCTTTCCACGCACAGCAGCAGGGTCTGGCCGAAGACAACCGTGCACCTAGGGCTCCTGGAGGACTGGGCTGAGGTCACCATGAGACGGAGACTTGAGGGATCAGAGACTTGGGCAAGCGTTTTTCATTTTGGATGAGGACTGATGAGGATGATGATGTGATGATGCCATGGTGGTCCATGTGTTTGGGGACTACGTGACAGGGCCGAATTCCACGCTTCCTGTCATAAATATCTTGGTGTTAACCAGGCCCGGGAACTGCGGACACCTGCAGTGCCAGCCGTGTAATCATTCACACATTACGATGCGTCATAACCCGGGTAACACCCCGAAAGTCGCACCCGTGAAGTGGGTGAGTCTCGGCTGCGTGGCATCAGCCTTCCCATTGAGTCCATAGCACACCTGATCTGGGTAGCAGCTGACCCAGGTAGGAAAAATCCCGCTTGACTCGGCAGGGATTTGAACCCGGATCTCCTGGCCACCAGTCCGACGCGCTAACTTCTGCGCTACGAAGGCCAGTGTCTCATTGTTACTTTCATGTGACATCAACAACAAAAATCAAACATCAGGATACTAAAATCAGACCAGCAGTTGTATTTCGTTTTATTTAATTTCATTCTCCTAATAAGAATGGCAAAGCCCTTATGGCTCACATGTATGACCGATCAAAAACTTCGTTATAAAAAATGAATTTTTCTTTAAAATTAATTTTTGGGAAAAATACTTACTGATGGTATTACTGATAGGAAACATTACCTAGCCAACCTAATTTTAGCCAAATTTTGGTTGTGTCTGTATATGGGAGTGTTGGCAGGTGATTGATTGATTGTACATTGCTTAACGTCCCGACAGCAACAAGACTTTCTCAGGACGTGCCTGCACTGCTTGTGAAAAAAAAAAACCAACTAAACAGAACATTGAATGTATGTCGCCAGCCGGTCCAATACGTTAAATAAACCTAACACATGGGGTCTAAATAAAGCTAAGACCATTTAGCAACACACATCCAATATCTAGAGCTACAGGCAGTGCAGACAGTAGGGAGAGTTTTAAAAAGGCAAATACAGGTGAATGGATGAAGGGTAGACAGAAACACATGCCCCAGAATAGAGAGGAAAACCCACCCTGTGGGGCTGACCAGGGTGACCCTGGGAACTAAAAAGTAGTTAACCCCACCCAAGTTCCCCAGGGCAGACCCAGGTGGGGCTGTTGGCAGGTGAGGGGCGCCATAGTCCAGGCAGTAACCCGAGTAGCCTCCCTTCCGCCCCATTCGGGTACGAGCTCACCCGATATTCATCAGTTGGTTTCTTAGCGAACTGGCGGCAAGCGGGGCAGGTGGGAGGGATCTTCAAGTAATACCATCGGTAAATATTTTTCGAAAAAATTCATTTTAAAGAAAAATTCATTTGTTTCCTCAAAACACATTACCGATGGTATTACTGATAGGAAAAATCCTGAAGAGGAGGTGGGTGACGCTATAGCACCCCTAAAACCCAAGACACTGGTCCTCAGACCCGCCCTTCCGAAGCAAACTCCTGATAATTTTAGCTAAGATACTTACGGCGCCTATGGCGCCGGGAGGGAGTGTTGCGCCGCTGCGATGTCTCCCACCAGCGAAAGGTTTTGCCGCTGGGCGGAGAGGTCCCTCAGGTAGAAGCGGGCAAAGGTAGTCTCAGCTCGCCATCCCACGGCCGCCACAATGTCCTTGACAGCGCAGTTGCGGTCGAATGCGAGACTTGCGGCCATGGCTCTGACCTTGTGCGCCCTGATGTTCATACGTTTGGCTGCATCAGGGGCGAGGTCCTGGTAGGCAGAGCGAATCACCCATCGGAGCCAGGAGGAGATGGTCTGGGCTGAGATGTCACGTCTACCTGGGGACAGAGGGAGAAACAGGCGGGTGCGTCCTCTGCGCAGAGGCTTGGTCCGGCGCAGGTACACACGTAAGGCTCTCACCGGATCCTGTTGTCTGGTCTCCCAAGTGGAGTCTGTCACTCATAAAGGGCGAATAATTGGCCAGGAAGGTCGGTTCAGGTAGCAGTTGCACGGAGCCGTCCGTCCGGAACTGCAAGCAATCTGGGCGTGTCGACAGCGCGTGAAGTTCACTGACCCTGGAAGCCGTGGCTAGGGCCAACAGGAAGCACGTCTTCCGAGTCACGTACGGCATGCGCGCCAACTGAAGAGGTTCAAAACAGATCGAGTTCAGCTAAGTAAGCACCCATGGTAGATCCCATCTCAGCAAAAGCAAACGCAGTGCCGGGCGTTGCAGACCGAAGTGGGCCATCAGATCGGCGAGGTCTTTGCAGCTACCAGGGTCGGGCCGGCCCAAGTGCCAGTAGGTGTCGGCGATCATGGCTAGGTAGCCCCGAATGGTAATTGGAGCCAGTCCCTGGTCGTTGAATAGCCAGAGGAAGAACTCCGCCAGCTGGGGCATCGTCGTCCGTGGGGAAGAGAAGATTGTCACCAAACCAGTCACACAGCACTCACCATTTTCCCTCGTAAACTCGTCTGCGGGCTGCAGCGATAGCGTCCACTGCTGCACTAGAGAAGCCTCTGCTGGTGAGGGCTTGCCACACAATCTCCAGGCGTGGAGGAGGAGACGTTATGGGCACGGATGGTACAGCGGCTGTCGCAGTTGCTTGAGCATCGTGCGTGGAGTGGGGAGCTGCAGAGGAGGGCACGTGGCGAGGTTAAATAGGTCTGTGGTCCACGACTTAGTCCAACATTAGGGGGTCACCACGAACAGGACCATGTTGCAGCCGTGGAGCTTGAGGAGGACTTTGGGCACCAGCACCAACGGAGGATAAGCGTAGGCGACGAGTCTGTCCCAGGGGATGGATAGCGCGTCGACTGCCCAAGCTAGCGGGTCTGGAACCGGCGAGACAAACAGCGGTAGCTGGCGGTTCCACCTCGTCACGAAGAGGTCGATCATGGGAGCCTCTCACCTGGTCCCGATCATCCGGAAGATGTCCGGTTTGAGTGTCCACTCGGTGTGGAGAAGCTGGCCGCGGCGCGATAGAGTCGGCTAGAACATTTAGATGTCCCGGGATGTGTCTCGCACGAAGAGCGATGCCCCGATCCTCGCACCAGCGAAGCACCTGAGAGAAGGATGCACAGCGAGGGAGAGCGTGTCCTGCCCTGCTTTTGTATGTAGGCGACAACGGTGGAGTTGTCGGACAAGACAAGGAGCTCCTGGCACCGGAGTTCAGAGTCCCACGTCATAAGGGCCTGCCATACCGCCTTCAGCTCTAACCAGTGGATGTGTCGGGACCAAAGATCTGGGGGCCAAAGACCGGAGGCTGTGGCGAACATCGGTAGTAGGTGAGCCCCCCAACCGGCGAGACTTGCGTTGACACAGAGGGACAACCGGGGAGGCGGCGAGTAAAGTGGGAACCCCATAGCGAGCCAGGCGGGGTCCCCCCAGCACAGGAGGTGAGGACATAGCATCTGGGGCACCGGGATCAGGGAATCGGTCGTCCTTCGAGGGTCACCAGTGTAGGAGCACATGCAGCTGCAGCGGGCGGCAGTAGAGGCGTCCTAGTGGAAGGAGATCCGCTGCGGCGCTCATCAGGCCCAGGAGTTGTAGCCACAACCGGGCGGTGACAGTGTCCTCTTGAGCTACTTGCCGCGTCAGATTCCCCAACTTCTGGATACGCGCCTCTGGGAGCCGCACTTCATTGAGGTCGGTTTGAAACTCCATCCCCAGGTGTACGAAGGGGCGCGACGGCGAGAGGTCGGACTTGCCTGCATTGACGAGGAACCCGAGTGTGTCGAGCAGAGCGAGGAGCGCATCCCGGTCCTTCTCCAAGGCGGAGTCTGCTTGGTTCCTCAGGAGAAGATCATCGAGGTAGTTCGACGTGGGGCTGGACGACGTCCGTCTGGCCCTGGCTACGACGGCGTCCATGATCCGGGTGAACACCCATGGGCTGAGGTTGAGGCTGAAAGGAAGTGCGCGGAACTGGTACACTACACCGGCGAAGGCGAAGCGAAGGTAGCGTCTGGCCGCAGGATGCATGGGGACGT
The DNA here is from genome assembly GCA_036245525.1 of Semisulcospira habei. Classification (NCBI taxonomy): domain Eukaryota; kingdom Metazoa; phylum Mollusca; class Gastropoda; family Semisulcospiridae; genus Semisulcospira; species Semisulcospira habei. Next base: position 113,654,523 of record BTPG01000002.1, read on the forward strand.
GGAGGTACGCATCCGACAGATTGAGACTGATGGCAAAGTCCATGGGCTGCACTGCGGCGTGAAGGGCTCGAGCGGTCTCCATGCGGAAGGACGGGGCGACTATGAACTTGTTCAGGGCGGAGAGGTGGATGACTGGGCGCCACTTGCCCCCCGACTTGGGAACCACGAATAGGCGGCTGTAGAAGGCTGGAGTGTTGTGTCGCGTCACCACCTTCATGGCATTCTTCCGTAGTAGAGCGGCGACCTCATTGCGAAGCGCGTCGGCCCTGAGCTGATCTAAAGGCACCGCAGTCCAGAGGGGCGAACGGTGCAGTGGAGGGGGGGGGGGGGGGGGGACGGGAATGAAAGTTGTAGTCCCTCGCAGACGGTCGACAGGATTCACGGGTCGTCCGGAAACAGTGATCTCCAAGCGTCGCTGTGACATGCGAGCCTCCTGCCGACAGGAGACCAGGGAGCGGTCGGCGGGGGCGGTGGAGGAAGGCAATCAGCGGGCCCTGCCTTGCCCGAAGGGGCGACGGGCAGGTCTATGCGGGGGCGTCCGTGGCGTCAGGGGTAGGAAGCTTGCGTGGGCGACCAAAAGCCGGGGACTGGGGGGGGGGGGGGGGGGGGGGGAGACGACCACGATAGGTGAAGGGATGAGAGGAGGGTCTGGCGGTACGCAGGGTTCGACCCACGGCCCTGTGGGCTGCCTGAAAGCGGGTCGGAGCGACGCGGCTGGGCCACAAGTCCTTGTTAGCCTCCTTGACGGTCTGCCAGGTGGGGCTGAAAAGGAGTTCTCCACCAAGAGTCGCCCGGCGTAGCTGATTCTTCAACTCGGTCGGCAGCGAGCAAGCGTGCAGGACGGTATCTTGGCGCATCAGATTGCAGTTTGCAGCCGCAGCCATGGCGTTGACAGTGGTGTGGTAAGTAGCCCGGTTGCCAGAAACTGCCAAGGCGAGGATGTCGGCCAAAAGCGGTGCGATGGTAGGATTCCAGGCCTCCTCAACGCGATGGACGATAGCCTGCGTCACCAGGTCCAGAAACCCCGCAGAGGCCAGGGAATTGCGGATGAGGGAAGCAGTCTGCGTAAGTCCAGGAGTGGAATCACGTCGTCGAAGAAAACCAGCACAGGACAGCGCCGAAGGGTCCACCGCCGGGAGTAGGCAGGCGAAGCTCTGTGAATGTCCCGCGTACCACCTCTGACGGAAGGCCATAGACAGGTCCGCCGGCCACCTGGTGTCAGCAAAGAAGCCGGTGTCTCCCATGGCGCCCTGAAGCAGGTGAGTGGAGAAGGCGTCGCGTAGGTCCCTGAAACCTGGCAGTTGAGGAAGAGACTTGAAGCGCTTGGCCTGGCGCTCGGAGTCAACAAAGGCCGAAGCTCTCTTCTTGGCAGGGGGAGAAGGAGGGCAGTCTTCCACGGGAAGACACAACATGAGCAGCTTCGTCCAAGGCCCGAAAAGTCTCCATCCTATGGCTCAGCTTAGCTGGCGGCGAATCCATCTCATCTCGGGACTGCGAGCGTCGTGAAGGGGAGGCGCCGTCATCACCAAGCAACGCCAAAGCGGAGTCCTCTGGAGCCAAGCTGATGGAGTGGTCCGTCAAGCGCGCGGGAGGAACAGGGGCATCCAACTCCTCCGAACGACCGGTGATCGCAGGCGCAGCGGCGGCCCCACGAGAAGAGGAAACAGTGCTGGAAGGGGTTCGTCTCCCGCTGTGGCGATGCCGCGAGCAGAGAAGCGCCGGGGAATCCCGCGGGGTCCTGTGTGAAGAGGCTGAACTGCAAGGGGCAGACCAGCGGTCCCAAGGGGAGCGGCTGCGACGAGAAGAACGGGAAGGTCTCGAATGGGCGTCTCGGTGCGTACTGCATCTCGTCGTTACAGCACGAGCCATGGGGGTAGATCGTACCTTGTCTCCCATCGTCCGTGACGAAGACCTAGGGTGACGGCTGTCCCACGAAGTCTGGGAGGAAGAGCGCAGTCTCAGCAGCCAGTCCCGCAAACTCGAACGGCGACGAGGAGTCGTAGTCGAGCCGGTCTTCCCATCGCGTAGTGTCCCATCGGTACTGGTACGTCGTCGTATGCTCCTCTCGTGTCTCTTGTCTCTGTGTAGCGAATGAGTGCTTCTGGCGTCAGGCGAACTGTCCGAGCCACGCCAGTTTAGCCTATGCTCTTTAGTTTTCAGCTCTATGCCCGCCGGCGCGCACCAGCACACTTAGACATCGGCTTCGTGAGTGCACTGAGATAGCGAGGCAGCCTCCTTCCCCTTACCATCAGCGCGCTAAATACCATCACTGATAAGGAACCAGCTATGCGGTCTCGCTTCCGCTGGGGATACGAATAGCGCAGCAGCCGTCTTTGTTTACAGTACTACTGTGCTTGACCCCGATTAGCTCTACCCTCTGCTGCATACATCGGCGAATAAGCTGTAAATTACAGATGTTGTCTGTAAACCGGAATTTACTTAACCTGCAGTTGTGAGTGATTATCTGAACATACATCATCTTGTAGAGGAGAAATTGTACTATCTTTGGACACCAAACATGCTGGGGTAATCTGCGTGGATGTTTGTCATGCACTGGCTCAAAGTATCACTAGGAGACGGATGAAATGCAGCCTTCCGTTAGTTTATCATACTTTCATCGCATCACATTTCAAAAACCGAAGTTTTTGGAAAGTTCAGACAAAGTCAGTGCTGTCAACAGATGTCTTAACTGGCATATCCCATGCTAAAATCTTCAACAACCACATACCTGAGTCCTGCTAAAGCCGGTTTGGTGGGCCAAGTGAAAACGGTAATCCATTCAGAGCACGCCGACATGAAGTGTGCGAATTTCACCGATACAGTCAATGTTTTAACAATCTCACAATTTTAACACAGTTTAAAAACAATACACAAAGCAGAGGTTTACTGTTTGCTGTTAAGAGATTCAGTTCCAGTTTAGAGTCACATTAAAATGGCTTAAAATGAGCGTGTCTACAGGGTCACTGTGATGCTGTGTCTAAACTTGATAGGCCGAGCAGTTTCATTTTTTGGACGAGTGACAGTCTGTGAATACCTGATGAAAATGTGGAGAAACCAAAGCCAAATGCTCTGTCAGAAGGATTCTAAGCTTTTGTTGAGGATGCAAATGCCTTCCTTTTCAAGATATTCATGGTTGCATGAGTTTCCTCGCCCCCCTGTTCCCCCAACAGTGCCAGCCCCATACCCCATCTCCTGATGAAGGGCACACAATGATACTCTAACAAATGTTGTTTGGGGATCACACGGATTTCAGGAAATTGTGCTCGAAAGTATGACATGTATCTCTGTATGGAATCTTGTATCCCTGCAACACTTTTGTCATCTATTGGCTGCTGATGTGATATGCCCTGATGGACTTTTGAGTAGCGTGCGTTCAGCTGTTCGAATTTGTGACATATTGTTCGTGCTTTCGCAAGAAGGCTTGTGTCATCTGTCAGTTCTTGCGTTTTTTCTATGACACTCTGACATATGTTTTCATACACTGGTGGTTTAAGATACTTATTGCAGTGGTTACCAACCAGTGCCCTGCCGTGGTAAGCCTGTGCATGAATTTTGTTGTTGCTGAGTTTGGTCTAAGTTGGCGGTAATGGGACCAGACAGATATGGCAACTTTTCAGATTTTAGCGAAACAATTTCTGCTCTGATTTCTTTAATTTTCTCCTGCCTGCTTTTCTGAAATTCTTGGTGGTGTGGGCAAGACTGAATGCCCTGAATCTGTCTTTTTCTGTCTTCAATTTCTTTCATTTGCTGGACGTAGCTCTGAAATGTGATGGACACACCTTCTGTTGTGGCATCTTTTCGTTTGGCAAGGGACTTTGCTAAATGTTCATCAAGGGCATGACACTCCTTTTCCAACATATCATGGTGTTTCTTCACCACCCCCAGTAATATGTGAAGATATGGTGGTGCTGCTTGATCCAATTCCAGCTGAACAAGCGGCTTTCTGATGACATTATTGAAAAGCTTGGCTATGGATTTCTTTTTACCGGCATGGCTGAATTTCTGATGGTTGCGTTTCATTTGCGTGAGAGTCCTTTGACTTATATTACCTTCGTTGTGTACAGGTGGTGCGTGAATTTGCACATGTGACGCTGTACAAAAAAGACACGGGTGAATGGCCTGAGCCCCCGAAAGTCCGTAGATTTTTGTCAAAAATTCATAGTCTCCAAACAAAAACAGTCGCAGATTTTTTCGTTTCCATTTCATCGTCTGCAGAGATGAAATCTGGTCCTGGTATGGTCCCAAAATTCGCCTAAGATTTTCAGGGCTATCTTTACATTCTGCCAGAGCAAGGATGAAAGTATTGTGCTTTGAGTTGGCCCTCTTGAGGTTTGCAAATTGCAGCATCAGTTTGAAAGACCCCCCACCATGATCGCCACCTATCTTGATCCATACTTCATCTTCCGGAATGCAGCTGTCATGTCATGTCAAGAGACCTTGTTTGTCATACTCATGAAGCAGCTTGGTGACAAATGCTGGCACGGCTGTGATGCTTGCCACGGGTGCTTGTGCAAATTCCGGTGTCTGGTCCACTTCACTGAACACTTCAAGACTTCTCATCTGAACTTGTACTTCTCCACACTGTGCTCAGACTTGTTCCCTTCTCTCTTTTTGTTCGCTTTCAAAGTGAACACCTAAACTTCTGAAGAATCGTTTGTGCGTCCTGTACTTAGTCAGTGACATGCCTAGCATGGTTCTACAAGCAGCACCTTGAACTGCGGATACATTAACCTGTCCACATTTAGCCTCTGCCAAGACTATCTTTTTCTTGGCCTTACAGGTCGTCCTAAGTTCTGTGCCCTGTTGCTTCGGTGCATCTTCTTCAGTGCCCCCGGACACGTTTAGTCTCACATGCTTCATATACTGGGCTCTCTTCTTCCTCAGTGGGGTATTGGCCTCAGCACATGTTTTTCGTGGTTTTATTATCTTTTTCAGCATTAGTGACTGACCACCTGTTTTGCACAAAACTGTCACCTTATCGCTTGATTCTGACAGTTTAACTCTGACAAGTTTTGTGAGGTACGCTTCCTCTGTTTTTGATAGTGGCGCTGCTAGTTTGCAAATAGGCCTAAGAATCTTGGATTTGAATCGGGATGATGCAGTACTAGCAACACTGGGTGTGGGAATAACTGGCAATGCTTCCTGCACTACAAAGGGTGTTGGTGTTGATACTGACGGTAAACAGGAAAGATCAGTGGAAGGTTGTAAAGAATCTACACACTTCCTGACTTTTGCTGGTGTTGATGTTGATGCCGAACATGATGAAGACGGACAAAAAGAGAGGTCACTGAGAAAGTAATCCCCTACATTATCAAGATCTTTCCTTTTGGGTGCAGCTATTCTGTTTTTGGCTTGATACGGTCGGCCACCGTTTGACTGCTGCTTGAAATGACTACATGTTTGACAGTCATCAACAGAAAGAGTTTCATCAAATGTTACCCAAAAATCACACGTTTTGTGAATGTCTGTAGAGTCTGTGCACTCCACTTGTTTTCTTAATTTGAAAAGCTTTGCATGACACATGCAACAAATTGATTTAGAATGCTTCCCTTCCTGGTCGTTGAGCACATCAATGTTGTAACAAGAAAATATATCACTGGCATATTTAGTGCACAAAAACACGGGTCTGTTTTTGTCTTTGACTGCTCGCTTAGGCCTTCTACCACAAAGTCTACACAAAGAATTCACGGCTTCCAAATGTCTTGGAAAGGAATGTTCATTCTCCATGGCTTTAACAAGCTAAACTTTACATATATGCATCAGATAAGGGCACGCATTGGAGCGATACATCCGGCACAGAAAACAAGTTTTTAACACACAAGCACTGCTGTCTACAGCGCGCGGAAGGAAAGTTCCTCGAACTACACACGTTGTAATCAAGTCATAAGCACAGAATTCGAAGAGGTTGTTCAAACCAAACTTATATGAGCTTGAAGAGGACAATTTCAAGCATAGTGTTACATAATCATTCATATTTACGATTGCAACTTTTTAGCCACGGTAATAATGTTATAAACAGGCTAAACTTATCACATGCCTGACAGACTTCAACAGGGAACAAAGAGCGCAACGCTTACCGCCAGCAGCTAGGCTGAGCCTGCTATGACCCGCGCGCACTTATCAGTGAAGTGGGTCACGGCTGGCACAGAGCTCAACTAAACAGAGCAATTCGGAGAAGGGTGAACTGCCGTGAGCGTGGCCGAGGGCGAGGGTCGGGGTCCCGTCGTGGAGTCGTCCCTCACCTCTCTGCGCTGCGTCTGGAGCTTGCTCTCGTCTCCGCGATCGGGGCGTGTGGTCGTGGCACATCATCACTGACCTGGGATCGTGACGTGGAACGTGCAGCAGTCCTGTGGTGCTTGCAGTCCCTGGAAGCAGCAGGCTCGTGCCCGTCTATCCTGTGTCGGGAGCTGGCGCCAATCTGTGTAGGGAGCTTGTCTGGCCGTGGACGCTCATCACTGAACTGCGATCGAGAAGCCGAGCGTTCGTCTCTAGGGGCGGGATCCCGTCGCGAGTGCGCCTCGTGTCTCTCTACCCAAAGCACCGAGCGTGAAACCTTCTTTCTGTCAAGTCTGCGTTCCGCCGTCTGGTCCGGTGCTAAGATCGTCGTAAGAGCGAGCGCCGATGTCTGCCCAGAAGTAGTAGGATTGGTCCGAATTGTCACGGTCATGGGTGACTTAAGAGCCCCATCCATGGTATTCTGCGCGGTAGTAGTTGTACTGGTCCAATTCGTCACGGTCATGGGTAACTTAATAGCCCCATCCGTGGTATTCTGCGCATTAGTCGTTCTACTGGTCCGATTCATCACAGTCAAGGGAAATTTACTGGGCCCCTCCGTGGTACTCTGAGTGGGAACTGATGGCCGCTCTCGGGTAGGTGTCGGGCGTTCATGGCAGTAGAATCCCCACAGCTGGGACCATCTCTCTTCCCGCCAGGGGGCGGATACAGCACAGGGATATGTGACTCACAGTCAGAACAGGGCAGCAGGGCAGGCAGACTGTATGCTCATCACAGGGCCACTGAAAATCGCCACATTGCGTGCAGGTACGAACCTGGTAACTGCAACACAGAGGTCATTATGAAGAACGAGCCAGCGTGGCCTCCAAGGCCGCGCACGAATAATTACGCGCGCGAGGGTGAGAGCGAACTCAATCAAGTGCACAGAGCGTGCCAACGCCCGGCGCTCCTCCCTTCCCTTGAGCGCCGGTCGAGGGCAGTAACCAAGGTTTTACTTGGTCATAACGGTGCAAGAAGCAAACCCATGCCTTTCAAAGCAACGTCCTGAGGCACCACGGGACTCACAGTCACCACCCCGGTCAAGGCCGTCCACAGGCACGCTAAGTCCAAGATGACCGGTCACATCCATACAGTAAGATCCGAAGAGAGATGTATGAACACAACCATCTACAGGCTAGCTAAGAAACTAACTGGTGAATATTGGGTGAGTTCGTACCCGGATGGGGTGGACGGGAGGCTACTCGGGTTACTGCCTGGACCTGCCAACACTCCCATATACAGACACAACCAAACTTTGGCTAAAATTAGGCTATCTAGGTAACGTTTCCTATCAGTAATACCATCGTTAATGTATTTTGAGGAAACAAATAAATTCTGTCAAAAAATAGCAATATTTTCACAATTCTCAAATACTGTTTTCAACTTCAGACCTAAACTTAGTACAGAGATACCTGATGGTAAAACCTTTCCATGCATTCTAATTTGGTGGACCCCTCAGAAAGGTCAAAGGTTGCAAGAGGTCGAGAAATGTTTAAAATGCATATTTTTTACCTGTTTCTGGACCTCTTCTGGCCCTCAACCTTTCCGAGGGGTCAGCCAAATTAGTATGCATAGAAAGGTCTTAACATAAGGTATCTCTGTACCAAGTTCGGGCTTGGAGTTGAAAACAATATTTGAGATAAGACAGTTTATGTAAAAATATGGCTATTTTGGGACCCTTTCTGTATCCCGTCACCTTGTCCTTTGAGCAAGGTCACTGAAATTGGTATGTTTAGATAGGTCTTGCCGCAAAGTTCCTTTTGGGCCAAACTTTGAAGATTGTAGTATTAATAGCTTTCGAGATAAATGCCAATGTTAAAGTTTTACCACAGAAGATGGACGACCATTGGCCCATTACATAGACTCACTTTGCTATCGCACGTGAGCCAAAAATCTATGCTACAAAATGCTTCTAACAAAAGACTACCTGAGGAAGAAGAAATACTGCAGAGCCTCGCGAGCATCTGTGGCCTCAAACTTGCGCGTGTACATCATGATAAGGCGAGCGAGATTCAGATGACGCAGGCAAGGGGGATCACCAGACTCCTGGCTTACTGGAAACAAAAACAAGAACTGTTTGGGTACTGGTCTGTGATTCTGGACCTTATGAGTACAGTCCAAAATCAATGAAATAAACTGCAGCTTGCCAATTGGATTATTGCTAGTGGTAAAAAAACAACTTGAGGTCCTTGCCAGTGTACTGCATTGTGGGGTACTTATCCACCTTAGCATAAAGCTATGGCTGCATGTACAAGTTGTTAACCCATTCACTGCCGAGAAAAGTGAATGTGATCCAACCGCAAGAGACACAGATCCTCATGAGCCCACACAGTTGCAGGCCTCTCGAGGATTCATGCCTCTTGTTGATATTACTTTGAATGCATGTTCCTTGGATGGCTTGGGCCTCTTTAGTGTTGAATTAACACAGATTTCAGAAACACAATCTGTATCCACTGGCAGTGAAGGGGTTAATGTAAGGTGCTCACAGAGAGGTGCCTGACAGGAGGAAGGCAAGAAGAGCAGGTTAGACTCGAAGAAGACCAGCGCCATGTGTACAGCGTGATGACGTAGGTGTTCCATGCGTGACAGGAACTCGATGGCCGCCTCAAACTGACCCGTCAGCACCAGCACCTGGGTGTACAGCATCGGTTGCTGGTACGCCTGGAAATGGCTCTCTCCTGAGAAAAACAAAAATATGTTTGGCATAAGTAGAACTCAACAGATTATCCTATAAACAAAAGCGGACCTGGATAAGTACATCAGTACTAATTGCAAAGCTGCATGTGCACAGCAACAAGTGTACAAGGAGTTAGGATGACGTGTGATGGGGTGAGGTTTGTATAACTCCCCAAAATCACAAATTCACATGTGTCGCTGCAGGCACAAAACCGGCCACTGTGTTCTAAATAACTGGATGCTGCTTCTTTTCTTTTTATCTAAAGATTTTCCTTCCCAGTGATGAATACCCTTTCAAGTTTCATTTTTTTCCCGGCTGTGTCAAAATCTTTCTGTCAAATACGGAAAGCCTTGTGTTTTAGAACTAAACCCACCGTAGTCTTCATAGAGCATTTTCTGCAGTTGTTCCAGTGTGAACTGTTCCTGTCCGCTGTCAATTGAGTCAAATTCTATCTGTGAGAGCTTCAGCCAAAGGTAGTGGTCGATCTTGTCTGAGATTTCTGTGTGGTCCTCACTCGGGTCACACTGACCCACAATGCAGTACACAGCCCTGAGAAAATAGGCAGTCAGAAAATCAAAATCTTTGCTCAGTCAGGATGTGCAACATACGAATATGTGGCACATGAAGTTTGCATTGAAGACTTGAATGCTAACTCCATTTGCAGCATAAATAATTATGTTTATGCTGCATGCATAGACCACTAACTTTATGACACTAGTGCTTCAAGTACCTGCTACAGGCAAAATTTTACCTGAGCCTTCTCATCTCAACATCTTAGACTGAGGAAGGATCTAAGAAGCAGAGATGAAGTACAGCAAATGAACATCATCCTGAATACTGTAAATCTGACAAGTAGCTGATCATTTAACCCCTTTGTTGTCAAAGAAAAAGTGATCACCACCCGGCTGCAAGAGGTGTATATATCCTCATGATCCCCCGAAGTTGCGGGAGCTCATAAGGATCTATGTCTCTTGCTGAAGCCACCGTGTATCCACGTTCTTTTGATGGCTGGCGATCTCTGACCTTGAATTTATAACAATTTCAAAATCAGAATCTGTGTCCACTAGCAGTGAAGGAGTTAAAACCCTTGATCATTCGGCGACCGGATGGCTCAGGTAGAAGAGCATCAGTCTCCCGATTGTAGGGCTGTGGGTTAAAACCCCAGTGGGTTAAAATTTGTTCAGACCCTTTTTCGGTGCCCCATTTTTTAAATCACCTTCATAGGGGACCAAAGACGTTAAGCACCAAAGTTTAACTTTTAACTTTTGGGAAGATCATCATTCATTTTGAAGGAAAAAAACACTAATTTCCACTTTATTGTATCTTGGAACAATCAGGGTCAAGTATTCTGACTTCTCTACATGACTAACACGACTGACTTCTTTGCATGATTAACTTCTGTAACAGAAGTGATTCCCACCTCTTGAATGGGTCCTGACTGTTCTTCACCACCCTCCGGTACTGCAGCTTGATCTTGGTGTCATTGGCCAAGCTCAGCCTGTGTTGTGGGTTTTTCACATACTCCTCAAAGTAGCCTGGGAAATCTCCCAGCTGGTGACTGAAAACAGACACAAGTAATTTGTAAAATAAATGTCAGCAACAATAACAAATAGTTGAAACTAGTTAAATTAAAAACCATTGTATATACATCCAATCTTACAATGCTGTGAAAAACTTAACCACATCCATGAACAAGTACAGAAACTTTTACAAAAGAAACTTTTACAAAAACAGTACTTATACTTCAACCCACTAGCACATGTATGCACCTGTTCAAGAACTAAGCCATGATACCAAATGAATTTACAATGTTACTCATTTCAGATCACAATGGAGAGGTAAACAACTTTAGGTTACCTGACTTTCTTGATCACATCGTGTGCTGCTTTCATGTCCCCACAGCGCAGACAGAAATACACCAAGGCCCACACTGGCAGGCCATCCAACATGCTGTCCTGTAAACGTGCAGGAAATCATCACTGAGTGTGCTGCTCTGTGACTTTGGGACCTCACAGCTAACAAGCGACAGCAAGCTGGTCTGTGATTTTGGACTTATAGCTTTCAGACGTAAGGTCAAAAATCACAGATCAGCACACACAGAGAAAGCTTTTATATTACCGGTAGTCAAAAGGGACTGAAAAAGGCAGGCCTTCCAACGCACTGTCCAGTAAACATGTTTTATACAACTTGCAAGCTTTTCCCGACAATATGTTACAAAGCTGACCCAGTTCAGATGAGAAGATATAGGTTGCACAATCTACGGCATACTTTTGACTGTTTCACTGCAATGGCCACATAACGATCAGCTACTGAGGCGGGACAAAGTAAGCGTGAGCCAACTGTGGCAACTGTATCGCTTCCAAAAAAAAGAATATGTCAATTGTGTGTTTAACCCAATTAGCCCCAACACCTTACAGCAGGAGATGGACTGACCATGATAATTCAAGGGTAGTGCCAGATTAGCTTGGCACCTGAAGGTGCCAAGCTAATCTGGCACTACCCTTGAATTATCTTGGTCAATACATCTCCTGCTACTGGCACATGGTGGTTAGGCGACACCTCCAAAATTTTGGAAATGTAGCTGCGGGGCTATATGGATTAAAACCCTTTCATAAAGTCATTGAAATAAATTAAATTATGCCTGACTTCCTGTCAAAATAAATCAGTTGTGCTTGCACTTTACTGGTGAAATGAACACTCATGATTTATTTTGCCTAACAGGAGGCCAGGCGAAATGTAATATCTACTGAAATTATCAATAATGTGTGCCGCTCTGTGATTTGGATTGAACAGTCTACAGCCAGTCTGTGATTTTGGACCTTATGGTTTGTAGAGCCTGTGAGATCCAAAATCAAAGACCAGCACAAATGGAGAAAGCGATTGAAAATGTATTTTTCTCTAAAATGTATTTTTCCGAAAAATACTTACCGATGGCATTACTATGTGGAATGTACCTTTAACTTACCCGATTTCAGCCTCAGCACCCTTGTGTGTACCCGTACGACAACGGGCGTAACTCAGAGAGTTGTATCCAAGTGACTGGGTTAGTCTCCCCTCCCTCCATCCGGTCACGTGAGCCGTGTATTCCCGCCAGTTGTACACTTACCATAGAGGTGGCAAGTGGGGTAGGCGGGAGGGCCCTCCGAGTAATGCCATCGGTAAGTATTTTTCGAAAAAATACATTTTAGAGAACAATACATTTGTTTCCGAAAAATACATTACCTATGCCATTACTATGTGGAAGAATAACGAAAAGGAGGAGGGTGCCGCCCAACCCCGTAACAGCAGTAAGCTGAGCTTCGAGAGGCAACCTCCCGATGATTTCAGCTAAGAGTACGTAAGGCGCCATTGGCGCTTGGAGGGAGGGTTGCACTGCCGAGAGGTCTCCGCCAGGGCCAGATTGTCTCGCCGGAGAGGTCTCAGAGATAGAAGCGGACAAAGGTGGTCTCTGTTCGCCACCCGACCGCTGCGACGAAATCTCTAACTGCGCAGATGCAGTCGAACGCGACGCTGGTGGCGACCGTTCTGATGTACTGAGTCCGTGTCCGCATCTCTTCCACCCTGTGGGGAGAGATCCTTAACAGCGGAGCCGGACGATATCGTCTGTGCTGAATTCTCAGCTCGGCGAGGGGCCAAGGGCAGGAAGAGGCAGGAGTGGCCTCTCCTGAAGGGTTTCACTCTGCGCAGGTAGAATTGAAGCTCGGACTGGGTCCTGCAGCCGTGATGTCTGGGACCGACCGAAGCCTGTAAAGGGCGAAGACAACGCCCGGGGCACCACTGCGAAGAGTCTATTCCTGGCCCAGAAGGAAGCATTGGGCAGAAGGAGCACCGATCCGTCGGCCCTGAGCTGCAAGCAGGTTGGGTCCGCCTACAGGGCATGCAGCTTGCTCACTCTGGCCACTGTGGCACGGGCTAAGATGAAGCAGGCCTTCCTAGTCACGTCCGCGAAACGTGTCTGCCACCATCGAGGTAACCACGGATGGAGACTGGGCCCAGGTCTGCACATAAGCAGTCACAAGAAGAACTCAGCCAGCTGAGGAGCTAGCGCAAGAGTACGTACCTCCCGAGTGCTCTGTCTCTCTGCCACCCCTTGCGGAGGACCATGCGAGAACTGGCAAACGTCTCTCAGCCACTTCTTGCGCAGGGCCATGCGAGACAGGGTGAACTCTCCCGGCCATCACTATGAGAGGGCTAATGGGACTGAGTCCAGAGTCCGACGGGAAGTGGGACCCACAATTTCCGAGGACGGACGATGGCGCAGAGATAGGTGGTCAGAGCCAGGGGAAGAGGCGCTGGGACTTGCAGCCGGCCTGTAAGACCCTCAACCTTCCTACGTCCACCCGGAGGGTGGATGGTCTGTGTGCTGCCGCGGTCGCCTCCACTGCTGCATCCGCGAAACCTCGCGCTGTGAGGGCTTGTCGCACATCCTCCAGGCATGGCGCAGAAGTGTCCCCGGGCAAGGGTGGAAGAGACTCCGCATGGGCTGCTTTAGCATCGTACAAGGCGTGAGGAGCCTGAGAGGAGGGTCGGTGCAGAGGCTTGAGATCTGTCGTGCCAGACCTGTTCCAACTGAACGGTGCGACGAGCAGTATGACCGCATAGCATCTCCGAAGCTTGAGGAGTACGTTGGGCACAAACACTGAGGGAGGATGAGCATAGGCCACACCCTCCCAGGAGACTGACAGCGCATCAACCGCCCACATGGGGGGGGGGGGGGGGGGGGGGGGGGGGGGCCGGAGGGGAAGACAACAGCGGGGGCTGCCTGGTCCAACTGGTGGCAAACAGGTCGATCATGGACTTCTCCCAATGAGCCGAGACCATTCGGGGAAGTCCGGCCGGAGAAACCACTCGGTGTGGGGGAGCTGTCCTTGACGCAAGAGGAAGTCCGCGAGAACATTAGGCGCCCAGGAGTGTCATGTTCGGAGCGCACTCCCGCGATCCCTGCCCCACAGGAAGCACTGGTAAGTAGCATGCAGAGAGTCGGAGGCCGAGTGCCGCCTTGCTTCCGAATATAGGCCCCCACCGTCGCAATGTCGGGTAGAGGCAGGATTCCCTGGCCGCAGAACCGCGGTTCCCAGGGGATGCGCGCCAACCACACCGCCATCAACTCCAGATCGATGAGATGCTGGTCTCGAAGGTCCGACGACCACCGGATCGAGGCGGCGCTGAATTCTGGAAGTAATTGAGCCCCCAGCCATCGGGACTCGCGTCCATGCGAATGGAGAACTAAGCGGAGAGGAGGAGAGCGGGACTCCTGTCGCCAACCAAGAGTGATCTGTCCACCGAGACTGGGATCGAGTTGCGAGATCTCCCGTCAAGCGTAAGCCTGCCGAGGTAAGAGATCCACTGCTGCGCCAATAAGACCCCCGGGCTGGAGCCAGGTCCTGCCGGGACCGCGTCTGGTAGGGAGACTTGCCGTGCCAGATCGCCAGCTTCTGGATCCGTCTCCGGTAGAGGTACCCTGTTGAGATCGGTCAGAAACTCCATATCCCGGTGGACACAGCGGCGAGACGGCACCAGGTCCGACTTTCCCTCATTGAGGAAGAACCTGCGTCGGCGAAGAAGCGCTAGTCGAGTGTCCCTGTTCGCCTCTAGCGCGGCCGTGGCCTAGGTCCTGAGGCGCAGGTCGTCGAGATAGGAGGAGGTAGGGATCGAGGACACCTGCCTGGCTGTGGCGATTATGGCGTCCACAATCCACGTACGACCCAAGGGCTGAGGTTGAGACCGAAGGGTAGGGTCCGAACCGAAACGACCCCGCAAAGGCGAATTGTAGGTAACGCCGAAAGCCCGGGTGCCAGGGAACATGCAGATATGTGTCGGAGGACTTGACTACGCGCATAGTCCAATGCTTTACCAAAGCTCGAAAGGCAATATCATCCCATGCCAGGAGGGGAGACAACAAGTTGCTCAGGGCCGAGAGGTCGATGACCGGTCACCACTTGCTGCCGGGCTTCGGAGCCACAAAGAGCCGACCGTAGAACGCCGGGGGGTCCTGTCGAGTTACTACGACCGTGACGACCTACTGGGGCAGCGGGATGATCTCCCCGCAAGAGAGTCCGCCTAGCACTGGTCGATCGGTGAGCGCATCCAGAGCGGAGAGCGACCTGCGGGGCGAGATCTGCAACGAGACCTGAAGTTCTGCTGAGAACGTGTCAAGAAACCCCTGGTCTTCCTGCAGCAGGGCACACCACTCGTTGCTGTGCCTTGCTAGCCTCACACTGACTGGAGACGCTGTAGGGAAAGCCAGGAAAGCCCGGGAGCCGAGGACTGGAGGGGGCGGCATGCCCAGCGGGGTCCTGACGTCTGGGTCTGGGAGGTATACTGGTAACCGACCAGGAGGGTCTGAAGCTCTGCAGGGCGCGACCGCTGTCCTTGCGGGAAGCTGGCACCGAGAGGAATCCGCACTGGGAGCACTCGGCCACAGGTCCTTGGCGGAGTCCTGAACCTCTTGCCAGGTGGAGCACGGCGCAGCTGCACGATGAAGGTCGAGGGGATGCCCGGCCAACTCTTCAGCAAGGCATCCCGTCTCATCAGGTTGCAATTCGCCAAGGACTTGGTCGCAAAGTGGCGCATGGCACGATTAGCTGGCCAGGTCCAGAAATCCCGCACAAACCAGGGAGTAGCGAATGAGACTTGCCGTGTTTCAAGCCCTGGGGGGAAGAACCGAGGCAGTGGCCTTGCCTCCAGCTTATAACTGTGCCACCGGGTCCACAGCTGGGAAGGGGCAGGCGAAGGCTTGAGAGTGTCCCACATACCAGGCTTGCCAAAACTGTTAACGACGCCAGAAGGCCAACGCATGTCCGTGAAGAAACCCCTATCATGCAACTTGCTTTGGGATAGGTGCTCAATAAAGGGGACCGCCAGATCTCTAATCCCGGAGGCTGAGGGAGAGTCATGAAACGCTTTGCCTGCAGCGGGGCGTCGACCGAGGCCGCGGCCTTCCTCTTGAGCAATGGGGAAGGTGTGCATCCCTCCAAGGGAAGAAGAGCAGAGATCGTCCATGCTGCTTCATCTAGAGCTCGCGAAGTCAGACGGCTCTCCTGGCGTGTCGGACGTGGAAGCGCTGCGGGGGCGGGAGTCCAGAGGGTACATGGCGAAAGCCGGGTCCTCTGGGTACAAACTGAGGACGTCTTCATCCAACTCCGCAGGTGACACCAAAGCCACATCTCGACGAGGAGAAGCACTGTCCGCAGGAGACCAGTAGGGTCTGAGTGAGTCCGCACGGCGAGCGATAGTCAGGCGCGTCCACCGCCAAAGGAAGGCGAGTGTAATGCGCCGCCGCCGAGGTCCGAGCACTACTATAGCGCTGACCGGAGGCCCTGCTCAGACGAAGAGAGAGAGAAGACGACCCGTACGCAGTGTCCGCGCGGGACCCACAATCTCCGAGGTCGCACGACGGCACGGAGATCTGGGTGGCGCGGGGGCTAAAGGAGCTTTAATGCTACGCACTGACCTGTTTCCAAAGGCGTGGTAGAATCCTTAGCCCCCGGGCGGCGTCGCTGATAGAACTCCCAAAGCTGCGACCACTTCTGCTCCTTCCACGTAACGCCCTGAGCGCAATTACGGGCTGAGGAGCAGCCGGAACAAGGAAGACACAGTGTATGAGAGTCCGTCGGCCCCTGGAATCCCTTGCACCTCCTGCAGGTGCGGAGCTGAGTGCTGAAACACAAAGCAGAAGCCATGAAGCAACCGCGCGGGGCACGCAGCGAAGGGCCCCGTGAACAGTACTCCGAAGCCGGTCAAGGACTAAGCCCAAACTCGATGGAAAATTCGACAAATTCCCACGGAATATGCCGACGGCGCTGTAAACAGTCCGTTTACTCGTAGGCATAACCCAAGGCCTTACCTTGCCATCTTCTAGCCACTAGCACAGCTTGCCACGTAGTATAGTATTAGAAAATCCAACAGAGAGGCTGAAGCCGGTGAATCGTTCACGGTAAAGCTAAGGTTACAACTAGCGGGAATACACGGCTCACGTGACCGGATGGAGGGAAGGGAGACTACCCGGTCACTTGGATACAACTCTGAGTTACACCCCTCGTCACACAAGGGTGCTTAGGCTGAAATCGGGTAAGAGACTATTGCCACTAGTGCTTCAAGTACCTGCTACAGGCACAATCCTACCCAAGCCTTCTTATCTCAACTTCTTAAAATGAGGAAGGGTTCCTTAACTCTATCGAGACATGCCGCATCTGGATTTATACCACAAATCTGGATGCAGCACGTCTCGAAAGAGTTAATCTAAGAAGCCAACATGAAATACAGCAAATGAACATCATCCTGACTGCTGTAAATCTGCAAAGTAGCAGATCATTTAACCCATTCACTGACAAGAAAAACTTATCACCCGACTGCAAGTAGTACAGATCCTCATAGGCCCCCGCAAGAGCTGGGGCACATGAGGATCTATGCCTCTTGCTGGAATCACTTTGTATCAGTAATTTTTTCTTTAATGGGAATCTTTTATGTTTAACCCATATCATACTGAGGCTAAACGTTTCAAATTTGTTCACTGCCATATATACATTATAGTACTTACAGATAAGGATATAGACCAATGGCTTTAGTTCAAGGGTGGTGTCACAATAGCTTCTGGCACTACCCTTGAGCTATTTTAGTCAAACTTATTTCACACACTGGTGTATTCCAAATGATAAGAGTTAACTGACAATGGTTCAAAAACGATTCTGTGTCCGCTGAGAATAACAGGGCTAAAACAAAGGCGTGCCTGAATATCAAGTGGAGCAGTAACAGCCATCATGGGAAGCTGCAGTTTCAGGAAGCTGCGGATCAGACTGTATGTACCGGGTATGCCACCCAGCCGTGACTGTTCCAGATTGTCACACACCACAGCCTTCACATACTGACTGAATCTGAAAATGGAAAAATACACAAACCAGTTAAAGCTGATCTTGCTAAAGTAATACTTGCAGCAAGTCATAAGAGATAAGACGTTAAAGCCTAGTTGAATTCACCTTAGTAGAATATGGTTCCTTTCTGTATTGACTGAACATGACCATGTCGGCTTTGAAACAGTGGGTGAACGGAAAAGAGTGCTGCTGCATGCAACGCAGCCTTAGTGAAAACCAAGATTTTCATTTTAACCCTTTTAGCCACAAGGTCCCATTTCTCAAATTTTGGAGGTGTTGCCTAACAGTAACAACTATGTATAAGATGTAGGAGATGGATTGATCACGATAATTCAAGGGTAGTGCATGAGCTTGGCGCCTGAAGGTGCCAAGATCATCTGGCACTACCCTTGAATTATCATGATCAATCTATCTCCTGCTGCAGGGTCCCGGGGCTAAAAGGGCTAATACAACTCTCAGCCAAAGGGATAGACAGAGCCTGGTAAGCTCTAGATGTAAAGCTAATCAGGCACTACCATAGACATATCCAGAAAGAGAAAAAGTAAGTGTAAAGGACGACTCACTTTGCTTCCAGATGCTGGATGGCTTTCTTGACTAGTACATGCTGCATGTCTTTGCTGCGTCGCGCTGCACCAGGCTGCGACCCCTGACCTGGGGTCAAGGGGATGTCTGTCAGACACCGCATCATTTCCCACAAGTCTAGGATGCTCTAAGGAGAGAAACAAGTGATAATTTATCATTGGAGACCAGAACTGACTTGATCACGAAAACAGTGGATCAAAAGCCTAGAAAAATTCATTTTTCTCTAAAAGGTATTTTTTCGAAAAATACTTACCGATGACATGACTTTATGGAAATGTCTACTACTAGCTCAATTTTAGCCTACTCACCCGTTGTGTGCCCACACAACCCGGCAGGCACTCGGGGAACCCCCCCTAGAGGGGCCGAGAGTTGTCTCCCGTTTCCCGCCTTACCGGCTCCGGTCACGAGACCGGCCAGTTTTTTGTGATACTTCGCTCGAAAGCGGCAAGCGGGGCAGGAGGGAGGGTCCTCCGAGTCATGTCATCGGTAAGTATTTTTCGAAAAAATACCTTTTAGAGAAAAATGAATTTGTTTCCTCAAAAACATTACCGATGACATGACTTTATGGAAGAATTGCGATGAGGAGGAGGGTGCCGCGCAACTCTTAATGGTAACAGCGCCGTCCTCCCAGTCGCAACCTCCCGACAATTTTAGCGAAGTGCATACCTACGGCGCCGGTGGCGCCGGGAGGGAGTGTTGCGCCGCGGCGATGTCCCCCACTAGTGCGAGATTCTCTCTTTGGCCTGCCAGGTCCCTGAGGTAGAAGCGGGCGAAGACAGATTCAGTCTGCCAGCCCACGGCTGCCACGATGTCCTTGACAGCGCAGTTTCGGTCAAATGCGAGGCTCGTGGCCATGGCTCGTACCTCATGTGCGCGAATGTGCAGCCTCTTCGCTCCCTGCGGGGAGATATCTTGATACGCGGAGCGTATAACCCAGCGGAGCCAGGACGAGATCGTCTGGGCTGTTATGTCATTCCTGCTGGGTCTCAGAGGTAGGAAGAGGCGCGAACGCCCTCTGCGGAAGTCTTTAGATCGTCGCAGATAAACTCTAAGGGCGCGCACGGGATCCTGTTACCTGGTCTCCTGAGACAGAGGGTTGGTTCTTAGCGGCCGTAAGGTGATAACCTGAGGTGCCGTCAGAGGAGACCTGTTCTTGGCCAGGAAGGCAGGGTCAGTGAGGAGTTGAACAGACCCGTCCGCTCGGAACTGTAGGCAGGTAGGCCGCGCCGAGAGTGCGTGTAGCTCACTCACCCGAGAGGCGGTAGCAAGGGCCAGCAGGAAGCACGTCTTTCGTGTCACATCTGCGAAACGGGCCAAAGGTAAGGGTTCAAATCTGTCAGAATTTAACCACGTTAGCACCCAGGGCAGGTCCCAGCGGGGAAGGAGTGAGCGGTGTGTTGGGCACTGGATGCCGAAGTGACCCATAAGGTCGGCTAAGTCTTTGCAGGCGCCCGGGTCTGGGTGTCCAAGGTGTCGATAAGTGTCAGCGATCATGGACAGGTAACCCCTCACGGTGATGGGGGCCAGGCCTAAGTCTCGAAAGAGCCAGAGGAAGAAGTCCGCCAGCTGAGGATTAGTCAGTTCCGTGGGTGACAGGCCGTGCTCAGAGCACCAGGAACACAGGACTCGCCACTTTCCCTCGTAGACTCGGATGGTGGAAGGTCTGCGGGCCGAAGCGATCGCCTCCACTGCTGCACCCGAGTAGCCTCTAGCTCCGAGGGCTTGCCGCACAACCTCCAGGCGTGAAGGAGGAGCCGCTCCGGGCAGGGGTGGAACAGCGGCTGACGCGGTTGCTTGAGCATGGTGCGTGGGGCGGGAAGCAGCAGGGGCGGGTCTGTGGCGAGGCTGAGAAGGTCGGTGGTCCAGGAGCGGTTCCAGGCGAACGGCGCAACTAACAGCAGGACCGCCGAGCATCCCCGAAGCTTGAGAAGGACTTTGGGTACGAGAACCGTCGGGGGGAAGGCGTAAGCCACCAGGCCGTCCCAGGGAATGGAGAGTGCATCGACAGCCCAGGCAAGTGGATCGGGAATCGGGGAGACGAAGAGCGGCAGCTGATGGTTCCACCTTGTGGCGAACAAGTCGACCTGGGGAGTCTCCCACCTGGCACAGATCATCCGAAAGATGTCCTGCCAAAGGGTCCATTCCGTGTGCAGGAGCTGGCCGCGGCGAGACAGCGAGTCGGCTAAGACATTCAGGTGTCCGGGGATGTGTCGGGCTCGAATGGTAATACCCCGGTCCTCGCACCAACGCATCATCCGGTAGAGGAGCATACAAAGGTCGGGAGAGCGAGTGCCACGTTGTTTCTGGATGTAAGCCACCACAGTCGTGTTGTCCGAGAGGACGAGTAGCTCCTGGTGTCTGAGGAGATCCTCCCAGAACTGCAGGGCTTGCCACACCGCCTGCATCTCCAGCCAGTTGATGTGAGTGTGCGCTAAGTCCGCGTGCCAGGGCCCCGAAGTCGAGAGGAACCGAGGAAGGAGATGAGCGCCCCACCCCGTGAGGCTGGCGTCGACACAAAGCGAGGTCTGGGGAGGAGGGGCGGCCAGGGGAACTCCCGACGCTAGCCAAGAGTGGTCGGTCCACCGACGAAGATGAGGCAGCAGCATCTGGGGCACCGGAACCAACGTCGTTAAGTCGCCTGACGACGGGCGCCAATGGAGTAGGAGATGCAGCTGGATCGGCCGGGAGTAGAGACGACCTAGGGGGATAAGGTCCGCTGCGGCGTTCAGCAGGCCCAAAAGCTGGAGCCAGACTCTGGCGGGGGCCACGTCCTGTCGTGCTAACTGACCGGCTAGGTCCGCAATCTTCTGGATCCGAGGGGCTGGGAGGCGCACCGTGTTGAGGTCGGTCGCAAATTCCATGCCCAGGTGCACGAAGCGGCGGGACGGAGAGAGATCCGACTTGCCGTCGTTCACTAGGAAGCCCAAGTGTGCCAGAAGCCGTAGCAGCGCATCCCTGTCCGACGCGAGCGAGGTCTCTGACTGGTTGCGTAGGAGGAGGTCGTCTAGGTAATTCGACGTCGGACTGGAGGAGGACTGTCGGGCCTTGGCGACTACGGTGTTCATCAGCCGGGTGAACACCCAGGGGCTGAGGTTGAGACCGAACGGGAGCGCGCGAAACTGGTATACCACACCGTCGATTGCAAAGCGGAGGAACTTCCTGGAGGCCTGGTGCATCGGGACATGCAGGTACGCATCTGAAAGGTCCAGGCTGACTGCGAAGTCCAGAGGCTGGACCGCGGCTCTCAGGGCTCGTGCAGTCTCCATCCGGAAGGAGGGGGCCGTAATGTACTTGTTCAGGGCCGAGAGATCGATCACTGGTCGCCATCTCCCTCCAGGCTTCGGAACGACGAACAAGCGGCTGTAGAAGGCTGGGGAGTAGGGGATGCGTACCACCTCCGTGGCGGCTTTCCTCAGGAGGGAGGAGACCTCTCCCCGAAGAGCGGAGGCCTTCAACGGATCCCTGGGGATCTCGGTCCAAAGGGGGGAGCGACGCAAAGGAGGCGGGCTGCGAAAGGCGATCCGGAGGCCGGCCGAGACGGTGTCGCAAATCCAGGGGTCGTCGGGAAAGAGTGTGAGCCAATTTCCACTGAAAAAGGCTAGCCTCCCACCGACCGGAGACCCCGAAGTGGTCGGTGGGGGCAAGGCTGGGGGGCAGTCAGGCAGCCCGCCCGCGACCCGGTCGCCGGGCGGGACGGGGCCAGGCGGGGGCACGGGCCCTGGAGGGTCTAGGACGGCCAAAGGCGGGGGCCTGCTCAGAAGCCGAAGCAGGGGCTGACGCAGCAGAGGGTCTAACCGACCGCGAGGCGCGACCCCTAGCCTGGCGGGAGGACGGAAAGCGGCGGGGAGGAGGAGCACTCACAGGCCAGCGGTGGGGTTGGAGACTCGGAGGACCAGGTGTCGCCGAAAAGCAGGGGGCCACCCAGCGGAGCACGACGAAGCTGCGCACGCAGGTCAGGTGGTATCCCTCGGCATGCAAGCAGAAGGGCGTCTCGACGCATCAGGTCACAGTTGGCGGAGGCCGCCATAGCGTTAACGGACGAGTGGTAGGCGGCTCGGTTGGCGACTTCCGCTAAGACGAGTAAATCCCCAAGGAGAGGCGTGATTGAAGGATGCCAAGCGTCTTCCACACGACGAACCAGGGCTTGAGTGAGCAGCTCCAGGAACCCAGCGCAGGCTAAGGTGTTCCGCACCAGAGATGCAGTCAAATCCAGGCCACGAGGGAAGGAACGGCGAAGGAGGGCGGAGCCGCCAGCTTGCGACACGGCCGGGGGGTCGATCGCAGGAAGAGGGATGGAGAAAGCCTGGGAATGACCGGCATACCAATCCCGACGGAAGGCGATGTCCAGGCCAGCCGGCCAGCGACGATCAGAGAAGAACACCGGCTCTCGAGACGCGGGAAGTTGCAGGTGCGCTGAAAAGACATCTCGCAGCTCCTTAAATCCAGGCGGCTGGGGAAGCGACTTGAACCTCTTCACCTGACGCTCGGCATCCACAAAGGCCGAGACCTTCCTCTTCAGGGGGGGAGAGGCTGGGCAGGAGTCCGCTGGCAGAGTGGCCGCGATGATCCTGGCGGCTTCATCCAAGGCTAGGAGGGTCTCCGCCCGGGACGACGACGGAAGGGTCGAGGGGACATCATCACCGACGTCGGAGGGCGAAAGGGAGCGAGCATCCTCCTCCAACAGGGCTGAGACGGAGTCTTCGGGCAGCAAGCTGAGGGCTTCTTCGTCCAGGGGGTGGCGAGAAGGCGGGAGAGGCATCAAGGAAGGACGAAGCTTGGGCGGGGTCGCATCTCGAACCTCACGGGAAGCCCGGGAACGAGCCGGCAGCGACGACGGAGGCGGGGATCGCCGAGGCGAACGCGGGAAGGAGCGAGGAGGGGTACTGTCCGGTGCGCGGGAACGACGTCTGGGTGAAGTACGGCGGACAACCGAAGAGGAGTGCCGATCACGGGAAGAAGGTCGACGATGGCGGTGACGCGGCGAACGCATCGAACGGTGCGAAGGCGAGCGCGACCGAGCGCGCGACGAGGAGTGACGGGGGGAGCGGCGACGCTCCCGGCGGGGGGAATGGCTCGCGGGGCGAGCGCAAGTGTCTAGCACTAACGGTGGAACGGGAAAGGTCGGGGGCGCGACTGTGTCGCATAGGTTGAGGCTGACGTCTCTCCTGGCCGGACTCAATGAGAAGGGCTCTATGCCGGTGTACAGATCCTCCGGAAGGATCAGCGGGCTTATCGTGGAGAGAGAGAGGAGCAAGGCCAGTCAACGTGAGACGGCTCGTGGCGAACTGCTGCAGGCCGGGCTCAGTGAGGCGGGCACTTTGCCGGCAAACAGACCCTCCGGAAGGGTCAGCGGGCGTGGCAGCAGTGGCAGTCCTCTGGTCAGCGAACAACGCAGGTTCCCGACGATCAATCCGTTCCGAGAGGCCGAGGCGAGGAAGAGCGGTCGTTACCACAGGGGCGACGTCAACAGGAGTGGGACAAGAGATAGCAGACGGAGGTCGCTCTCGCCGGTAAAAACTCCAGAGGTCAGACCAACGGATCTCCGGCCAGGTCGCACAGACATCGCAGAGATGGTCCGAGGCGCAGCCCGAGCAGGGGAGGCAGACCGCATGGTCGTCCGTCGGCCACTTGAAGTCGCCGCATTGAGCGCAGGTAAGCATTTGGTTCCTGCAACAGACAAAGAGCACAAGGTCGCAAAGGCGGACAAGGGAGCCTAGCCCCACACGAAGGTACTCCAAGCGCCGTGACCACCGGCGCGTAAATAGTGGCTACAGTCTCCCAGAGCTAAAGGGCCTTTAAGGTAGACGAACGGAGTGTGAGTGCCCGAAGGCCCTACGAGAACAGAAACCCTAGTCTACAAGGCAACGGCTTCTCGTAACCGTGAAAACACCAAAGGAGAGAAAGGCGACGTCCCTCGAGGAGACTCGTAAAAGGTCGTGCAAGGCGCCGAAGCGTAAGCTCAACAACTGGCGCCCACGTAGTAGCAAAGCCGAAAGGAAAGCCCAACGGAAGCCGGCTCTCGGCCCGGCTGTGGGAAACTACCACTACCTTACCTCCGAGACGAATCGGAAACAGGGGGAAGGGTAGTCATACACCTCCACAGCCTAGAGGAGAGCAGCAGAACGACGTCAGTAGAGGCAGGGCAACAAGAAGGCAGGTCAGCGCTAGGAGGCGCAGAGCACACGAAGAGGCAACGAGCGTAGGCAAGAGAAGGACCGGTCGTAGCGGCGCGAGAGCAAGTCCAGACACGTCTTCTCTGTACGAGCGAAGTAGCAAAACTGGCCGGTCTCGTGACCGGAGCCGGTAAGGCGGGAAACGGGAGACAACTCTCGGCCCCTCTAGGGGGGGTTCCCCGAGTGCCTCCCGGGTTGTGTGGGCACACAACGGGTGAGTAGGCTAAAATTGAGCTAGTAGTAGACATTTCCATAAAGTCATGTCATCGGTAATGTTTTTGAGGAAACAAACATGCAATACGTATTGCATGTTTGCCTGGGCTTTCAATTTGAACTCATGGGTGACAGTGCAAAAAATGTATTTTTCTCTAAAATGTATTTTTTCGAAAAATACTTACCGATGACATTACTATTAGGAAGGTACACTTAGCTTACCAATTTCAGCCTAAGAATCCGTTGTGTACATACACAACCAGGGAGGCGACTCTAGGGCACCGTAACCAGGTACCCTGAGTAGTCTCCCGTCCCTCCCTATCCAGTCACGTGCCCAGTGGTATCACGCCAGTCTGACGCTTAGCTTACTGGCGGCAAGCGGGGCAGGCAGGAGGGTCCTTCGAGTAATGTCATCGGTAAGTATTTTTCGAAAAAATACATTTTAGAGAAAAATACATTTGTTTCCTCAAAAACATACCAATGACATTACTACTAGGAAGAATAGCGAAGAGGAGGAGGGTGCCACCCACAACTTTTACCCCCACCCTCCCCCGGGGCAACCTCCCAACAATTTCAGCTAAGCTTTACCTATGGCGCCCCAGGCGCCGGGAGGGAGTGTTGTGCCGCGGCGATGTCCCCCACAAGGGCCAGGTTCTCCCATTGGCCCGAGAGGTCCCTGAGGTAGAACCGGGCGAAGGTTGATTCCACCCGCCATCCCACGGCGGCCACAATGTCCTTGACAGCGCAGTTCCGGTCGAAGGCGACGCTCGTGGCCATGGCTCTAACCTCGTGTGCCCTGAATTTCAGCCTCTTAGCTCCCTCCAGGGAGAGGTCCTGGTAGGTGGACCGGATGACCCAGCGTAGCCATGAAGATATCGTCTGGGCCGAAATGTCAGGTCTGCCCGGGGTCAAAGGCAGAAAGAGGCGGGACCGTCCCCTCCAGATGGGTTTGGATCGGCGCAGGTACACACGCAAAGACCGCACAGGATCTTGCTGTCTGGTCTCCCGGGGGAGAGCCAACCCCTACAGCGGCCGAATGGTGAGCACCTGGGGCGCAGTTAAGGGAGACCTGTTCTTGGCCAGGAAGGACGGGTCGGTTAGGAGCTGCACAGAGCCATCCGTTCTGAACTGTAGGCAGGTGGGGCGCGCCAAGAGCGTGTGCAGCTCGCTCACCCAGGAAGCAGTGGCGAGGGCCAGGAGGAAGCACGTCTTCCGGGTCACGTCCACAAATCGGACCAACGGGAGCGGTTCAAAGCGGTCTGAATTCAGCCATGTCAGCACCTAGGGTAGGTCCCAGCGCGGCACCCGCGAGCAGGGAGCAGGCCGCTGGAGGCCGAAGTGGGCCATAAGGTCCACGAGGTCCTTGCAGGCGCCGGGGTCCGGGAGGCCCAAGTGGCGATATGTGTCAGCTGTCATGGCTAGGTAACCCCTGAAGGTGATTGGCGCCATGTTCTGTTTGACGAAGAGCCAGAGGAAGAACTCGGCCAGCTGGGGGGTAGTCAGGTCTGTGGGGGAGAGGTGCTGGTAGGCGCACCAGGACTGTAGGACTCGCCACTTTCCCTCATAGATGCGTCTGGTCAAAGGTCTGCGGGCTGTAGCGATAGCCTCCACCGCTGCACTCGAGAAACCTCTAGCGGCGAGGGCGCACCGCACAATCTCCAGGCGTGTAGGAGAAGACACTCTGGGCATGGGTGGTACAGCCCCTGTCGGGGGTTGCTTGAGCATCATGCGCGGGGTGGGGAGCCACAGGGGGGAACCCGTGGCAAGGCTCAGGAGGTCGGTGGTCCAAGACTTGGTCCAGCAGAACGGGGCCACCAGCAACAACACCGCATTGCAACCCTTGAGCTTGAGCAGAACCTTGGGGAGCAGAACCTTGGGGACCAGCACTGTCAGCGGATACGTATATGTGTTGAGGCAGTCCCAGGAGATGGCGAGCGTGTCGACTGCCCAGGCAAGGGGGTTTGGAATGGGGGAGACAAAGAGGGGGAGCTGTCGATTCCATCTCGTCACAAAGAGGTCGATCATGGGTGTCTCCCACTGCACGCAGAAAGATATCGACGAGAGTGCTCCGGCGCCGGGGGCAACGAGCATCGGGGACGGCGGGGAGCACACCAGGACAAGCGAGGGGTCAGTCGAGCCCTTGAGGAATGCTAAGTGGCCGGACGAGGGGGGGGGGATGTGGTGTATGGCCAAGAACTGCGTTGGCCGTCGCGTCTAACCTTCTGGTCCCGTGGCGCCAAGGAGTAAGCTGTCTGTGAGCGAGAGGCCCGGTCCCGCAGGCGCACGCTTGGTCGGGCATCGGAAGGTAGCCCGGGGTCCGTGGCACCGTCCTTCTGAATAACCGCGCCGGAGCCCGAAGCGTGTCGGGCCACAAGGCGGGGCGAACTAAGTCACTGTGGGCTGGGCTCAGAGGAGCGGGCACACCAAGTTCCAGTAGGCGCGTCCAGCCTAGGGTGCTTGTCACTCACCACGGTGCGGGGCGATTGAAGTTGCTGCCGGGTCAGTTCCGAGGAGCGGGCGGGCCGATTCCGAGTGACCCCGTCGGAGCTTGAGAGAACAAAGTCGCTGTGGGCTGTGCTCCGTGGAGCGGGCCTACATAGGGGAGCAGGCAGGCCAGGTCCGAGAGGGCACAGCTGGACCAGTGGAGGACGCCGTCTGGGGACCTGTAAAACGTGCCGGGGCCCCGACAGGTAGCCATTTCCCCAATGTCTGAGCGGTTGTGCCTGGTCCCTTCTCCTGGCATGGTGGGGGGGGCGCGGTATTGGGTGGGTGGTCTCGGGACGGCATAGGACGTTCGCGCCGATAGAACCCCCGAGCTGCGACCATTGTTCTTCCACTGAGGCGGCGCACGTGTTGCAGGTGTGTCCGGAGGCACAGCCGGAACAGGGGAGGCATACCGCATGCGTGTCGCTAGGCCATTGGAAGTCCCCACACCGAGTGCAGGTGTGTACTTGGCAACTGCAACACATAGCAAACGTGAGAGGCGACCAGGCGTGGCTCCCCGAGGCCACACAAAAAGAGCTCACACATGTACGAATCACGTATCTGATGAAAACAAAAGTCCATGGCCGGTGCCGCCACCCGGCCCACCCAGTGCCGGTCGAGGGAAACAACCGAGGCCTGACCTTGCCATGGCCGCGAGACCAGTGAGGAACCTGTCACGAAGGTCGTCAGGAATCCAACAGGCCGTATAGGAGGAAGCCCCAGCAAGGCACCATAATAATCCAAGCAGAAGCACAAACCCCCACCATGCAATCCAAACAAATGAAGGTAATCCAAAGGAAATCTAAGACACGACCGGTTACAACCGTACACAGGAGAAAGTCCAGTAGGCTTGAACACAACCGTTCCCGGTAAGCTAAGCAAACAGACTGGCATGATACCACTGGGCACGTAACCAGATAGGGAGGGACGGGAGACTACTCAGGGTACCTGGTTACGGCACCCTAGAGTTGCCTCCCTGCAACGGATTCTTAGGCTAAAATTGGTAAGCTAAGTGTACCTTCCTAATAGTAATGTCATCGGTACGTTTTTGAGGAAACAAACTAAAATGACTGAAAAAAGCAGTTAATGGACTAACTATACCCCATGATCCATCGCCAGCAAGAGACATAAATAAATGCCGATGCAGGGGCTCGAGTGAAAATTTATACCTCCTGCATTATACGGAACAGGCTGGTTGAAAGATCAGGGGTCAAAACACGTGCAGGGGAAAAAGGCGGAAACAACAGGGAGGGGGGGGGAGGGGGGGGGGGGGCAAGCGAGACATTGATTCCGGGGGCCGCAAACTCAAACAGCAGGGGGAGGGGGGGGGGGGGGGGGGGGGGAGAGGGGGAGGGGAGAGGGGGAGGGGGGGGTAGGGTAGGGTAGGCGCGAAGAAAGCGGTACACAATGTTGGCGGGCCTATGCTCACTTCCACCGATTCCAGCTTTAGAATGTGCTCTTATATCCGTTCAAATGTCAGGGTTCGACTTAACTTTCACCGATTTTTCACACCACTCCCATCTCCATTTCTTTCTCACTCCCGTTTCATTAAAAGTTTAGCCGCGAGCAACAATGTGTCCTGCATCGCTAGACGCCATCTTGGAAAAACGAAGCTTGCCTAAAGTTAACGATAAACGAATCTGACAACTTGTGGACCTGCGCTGTTTAAGAATGACCATTTCAGATTTTTTACGTTTTATTTTTTTCCACGCGGAATTGCCTTTTTTTAAACAGTGGATTTTTTTAATTAACGCTGATATCCTCGGAAAAGCGGAAGATTTTGACCCCTGAAGGATGGTTCAGTCTGAGCAAAAAAGATTAAATTCAGCTTTCTAGGGATTTTGAAAAAGTGGAATCAGCTTCCAGGACTGAAGAGTGTCATCCAAGCGAACTGCTTAGTCAAAACACATGCAATTTTTGACCTACTTGATTTCCGAACGCAAACTATTTCAAGCCCTATGGACCTACCTTGTCATCCATCTTTTTGGCCACATCCAGAAAGAGATCCACAAGACTCGGGCGAATGCTATTAGCCACCACATCTTCATTGTACACATACACCTGCACACAGCATCATCATCGTTAGCCCATCCAGCCCTGACGCACTACAGCAGGAGATGGGTCGACCATGATAATTCAAGGGTAATGCCAGATTAGCTTGGCGCCTGTTGGCGCCAAGCTAATCTGGTACTACCCTTGAATTATCATGGTCGACCCATCTCCTGCAACAGGTGCATAGTCGTTAGATGACGCCTCCAAAACTTGGGAAATATGTGCGTTGGGCTGAATGAGTTAACCTTGCTTGCACACATAGCAAAAACTAAATTAACCCCTTCACTGCCAGCTGACACAGACTGTGCTTCTGATATCTTTATCCATTCAAATTCCAATGCCAAAGAGGGCCAAACATCCAAGGAACATGGATACAAAGCAGCAAGCGGCATAGATCCTTATCAGCACCTGCACATTTGGGGACTCACGAATGAGGATCTACACCTCCTGCAGTTGAGTGGTTTTAAATATTTCAGTGATGGGGTAATACATCCTTAACTCATTCAGCCCGACGCACGTAATGTCCAAATTTTGGAGGCGTCACCTAACGACTATGCACCTGTTGCTGGAGATGGGTCGACCATGATAATTCAAGGGTAGTGCCAGATTAGCTTGGCACCTGTCGGCGCCAAGCTAATCTGGCACTACCCTTGAATTATCATGGTCGCCCCATATCCTGCTGTAGTGCGTCAGGGCTGAATGGGTTACACACAGGTCTGCTGTGAGGCACTTGCAAAAGAAACCTGACACAAGTGGGGACGTTTCGAAGTCTGGCATACATTTCTCAGCGAGAGATAAGAGAAAAGTCAACACTTAGATAAATTGGAAGCAGTCACTGCTTTACTGCAGACAGATGTCAACACACCTGTCTTGCATAGGCCATCTCTATGTGGTCCAGGTTGCTCCTGCCCTGTGTGTAAACTCCCTCACTGCTGATACTCTGCAACAGAAAATGGCACAAGGTGAATCGTTTGCAGTAAAGTAGTAAGAGATTTTATCTTAACGATTATAACCCATTCACTGACTTAGTCCCAGCACATTACAGCAGGAGATGGGGGCGTCTCCTAACGACTATGTACCAGCTGCAGGAGACGGCTCGACCATGATAATTTATTCAAGGGTAGTGCCAGATGAGCTTGATGCCTGAAGGCGCCAAGCTCATCTGGCACTGCCCTTGAATTATCATGGTCAAGCCGTCTGCTGCAAATGGCACGCAGTCATTAGGTGACTCCCCCAAAATTTCAGAACTGTGCCCTTGGGATTAAAATATGTCTGCAACAACTTTGACCTCAGACCTGCGGGTGTTGGCGGCTAATTTTGTCATGATTTATTTACAGAAATCACTGCGATGAAACATGCTACCGACAGCCAAAGGGTAAAAAAAGGAAATGGGCTGGCTGGCAACATGCATTCAACATTCTGCTTTGTTTTTGCATTATTTTGTTAACCCATTTAGCCCTGGATCACTAAAGCAGGAGACAGATTGACCATGATAATTCAAGGGTAGTGCCAGATGAGCTTGGTGCCTGAAGGCGCTAAGCTCATCTGGCACTACCCTTGAATTATCATGGTCAAACCGTCTCCTGCAACAGGTACATAGTCCTGAAGTAGCACCTCCAAAATGTGGGAAATGAAAACGTTAAACGTTTAGGGCTTAACGTCTTTTGTCCACCACGAAGGTGATTTCAAAGATGGGGCACCGAAAAGAGGTCTGAACACATTTTGACCCCAGATGGGTTCGAACCCACGACCTTGAGGTCTGAACACATTTTGACCCCAGCTGGGTTCGAACCCACTCGAACGCTCTACCAACTGAGCTACCCAGCTCCCCTTGGGAAATGATGTCTTGGGGCTAATTGGTTAAAGCATGCACATCCTCAGTTAGCCTTTGCTGCTGTCGGGATGTTAAGTAATGTACAACCAACCAATTTTTTGTTAATTTTTCACAAAAATTCATTTTTCTCTAAAAGGTATTTTTTCGAAAAATACTTACCGATGACATTACTAACTGGAAGTGTCTACTTACTCACACAATTTTAGCCCAAGAACCCGTTGTGCCCCTGCACAACCCGGGAGGCACTCGGGGAACCCCCAGAGGGGCAGAGAGTTGTCTCCCGTGCCTGCCCATCCGGTTCCGAGTCATACGATGATTCCTCAGTCAAGATACTTAGCTCACCAGCGGCAAGTGGGGCAGGTGGGAGGGTCCTCCGAGTCATGTCATCGGTAAGTATTTTTCGAAAAAATACCTTTTAGAGAAAAAAAAGATTTATTTCCTCAAAAACTGCGACTTAATCCGGCGAGATGCTGTGCTCGAAGCTTGTGTGGGGTTACCTTCGTCTGTCAAATCCCAACTTCGTCAGGCTCCCATCCTTTGCTTTTTGGCCTCACCTGGCAGGCTTTTAAGGAGTCCCACAAGGATATTTGGCCTACGTCTCGCTCTTTTTAGCGCTTTCGTTCGGCC
Organism: Semisulcospira habei; assembly: GCA_036245525.1. Classification (NCBI taxonomy): domain Eukaryota; kingdom Metazoa; phylum Mollusca; class Gastropoda; family Semisulcospiridae; genus Semisulcospira; species Semisulcospira habei. The sequence continues at coordinate 113,686,308 of BTPG01000002.1, forward strand.
CGCAAGGCCGTGGGTCGCGCCCTGCGGTCTTTCAGACCCGCCTCACGTCCCGCTTCCAGTGTGCCTTTCGGCCCTTCCTGTCCCCCCCAGTTTGGCCGCTCCCACGCCCGACCAGCCCCAGCCTCCTCTTGGCCTGGTCGGGGCCGGCGGCCCGGTAGGGGGAGGGCCCGATGACTCGCTTCCATTCTTACCCCCGCCAACCTCCCTCGGATCACCGGTCAGCTCTCCCAGCACGGCGACGCGTGGCGGTCACTGTTCCCGGGCGATCCTTGGATACTCTCTACAGTTACGGAGGGACTCCACCTCACTTTTCAACGCCCTCCTCGTCTGCGGTACTCCCCACTTTGGACTCGGTTGCCAAGCGATCGGGTCAAAGCGGCGGCGCTGCAGGGGGAGGTGGCTGCTTTACTTCAGAAATCCGCCACAGAAGTGGTCCTACGACACAACTCTCCGGCTTTCTACAGCCGTCTCTTTGTTGTTCAAAATCGGACGGCACTTGGCGTCCTGTGATCGATCTATCGGCTTTGAACAAGTTTCTGGCCACTCCTTCCTTCCGTATGGAAACTACAAGAGCTCTCTGTGCCGCAGTCAGACCCATGGATTTCGCTGTCAGTCTCGATCTGGCCGATGCATACCTCCATGTGCTCATGCATCCTTCGGCTCGCCCTTACCTGCGCTTCGCCTTCCGCGGGGTGGTTTATCAGTTCCGGGCCATGCCGTTCGGTCTAAACATCAGTCCAGGTCGAGTCCCGCTTGTTCACCGACAGGAACGCGCTACTCATCTTTCTTCACCATCTTGGCTTCCTGGTCAACTTCGGCAAATCGGACCTCTTACCGTCCCGCTTTATTCATCTGGGTATGGATTTTCGGACCAACTTGAACCTGGTGCGCCTTCCTCAGGCGCGGATCAAGAAATTGGCGACTTTGGCTCTGCAGATGTATCATGCCATGGATGCTTCAGCGCAGACGTGGTTGCAGTTGTTAGGCCTCATGAGCACTGCCGCGGACTTACTTCCTCTCGGTCAACTCTACTCACGACCGATTCAGCTTCATCTACTTCTCTGGCGACCGTCTTCAGGGGATTTAGAAGCCCGAGTGCCTATGTCTTCTCTGGTCCGTCCATATCTCCTCCGGTGGACAGACCACTCTTGGTTAGCATCGGGAGTTCCCATAGCGTCCCCGCAACCCTACCTATCGATCTGCACAGATGCCAGTCTCTCTGGTTGGGGGGCGCTCCTCCTCCCGGACTTCCACGAGACAGCGGGCCTTTGGCCACCAGATGCGGTGGGCAAACACATCAACTGGTTGGAGTTGAAGGTGGTTTGGCTTGCTCTATTCGCCTGGGAGATGCACGTGTCACACCAGGAGGTCTTAGTCCTCTCCGACAACTCGACTGTTGTGGCGTATATTCAAAATCAGGGCGGGACGCGTTCTCCTTCTCTGTGCATCCTTCTTTTCCAGCTCCTTGTGTGGTGCTGGGATCGGGACATCTTGCTGCGGGCGCGTCACATTCCGGGACGGCTAAACGTGCTGGCGGATTCTCTGTCCTGTCCGGACCAACTTCTCCATACTGAGTGGACTCTCCGTCCCGACCTGTTTCGCATGATTTGTGTCCACTGGGAGACACCCATGATCGACCTGTTTGCGACGCGGTGGAATACACAACTCCCCCTCTTCGTCTCTCCATTTCCCGACCCGCTTGCGTGGTCGGTTGACGCTCTCTCCATTCCTTGGGAGGGTCTCCCGGCCTACGCGTACCCTCCCCCGGTTCTGATACCCAAGATTCTCCTCAAGCTTCACGGCTGCAACACGGTGCTGTTCTTGGTAGCCCCATTCTCTTGGAACAAGAGCTGGACCACAGATCTCCTGAGTCTCACCACGGATCCTCCGCTCCGGCTTCCAACACCACGCACGATGTTGAAGCAGCCTCGACGAGATCTTTTTCACCCTTGCTCGGAGAACCTTCGCTTATAACGCCTGGCACGGCTTTACCAGCCAGTGCTGGCGCCTAGCACTTAGTTCGCTTCCAGCTGCCAGCGAGATAAGGCGCCGCGAGGTCACATTCCACTCTCGCCCGCTCATTCTATTTATATCGCTTGCTACTGTGGGGTACACGGCGTGACCGGCGCTCTGCCGCTATAACAACTACCTACACATTTGTATTCATAACACATCTCTGCCTACAGTGACTGTTGTGGAAGCAACATCGTTCAAAAGTTGAAATTCTCACCTACACACTGATACCAAATATGACAACATTACGACTTGCACTTGTGTAGCAGGTTATGGTGAAAATAAAGAGAACGGGAATTTGTTGATGTACGATGTCGGTGTTTGTTGTGAAATTGACAAAGTTCCCACAGCCATAACACGAAGACGCTACTTTTCCCAACGAAACACACTTGCATGCATAAGGGTCAGCATGCCTACAGTAAGTATCACTTAGCGGATTTTGGATTCATGGTGGGGGACGAAAGCAGGAGGGTGGTTAATGAGGTCACTGACAGGTCGCGTGTTGTGCGGTACACGGCGTGACCGGCGCTCTGCCGCTATAACAACTACCTACTGGTTTGTATTCATAACACAAATCTGCCTGAAGTGACTGTTGTGGAAGCAACATCGTTCAAAAGTTGAAATTCTCACCTACACACTGATACCAAACATGACAACATTACGACTTACACTTGTGTAGCAGGTTATGGTGAAAATAAAGGGAAAGGGAATTTGTTGATGTCGGTGTTTGTTGTGAAATTGACAAAGTTCCCACAGCCATAACATGAAGACGCTACTTTTCCCAACGAAACACACTTGCATGCATAAGGGTCAGCATGCCTACAGTAAGTATCACTTAGCGGATTTTGGATTCATGGTGGGGGACGAAAGCAGGAGGGTGGTTAATGAGGTCACTGATAGGTCGCGTGTTGTGCGGTACACGGCGTGACCGGCGCTCTGCCGCTATAACTACCACCTACTGGTTTGTATTCATAACACAAATCTGCCTGAAGTGACTGTTGTGGAAGCAACATTGTTCAAAAGTTGAAATTCTCACCTACACACTGATACCAAACATGACAACATTACGACTTACACTTGTGTAGTAGGTTATGGTAAAAATAAAGGGAACGGGAATTTGTTGATGTCGGTGTTTGTTGTGAAATTGACAAAGTTCCCACAGCCATAACACAAAGATGCTACTTTTCCCAACGAAACACACTTGCGTGCATAAGGGTCAGCATGCCTACAGTAAGTATCACTTACCGGATTTTGGATTCATAGTGGGGGACGGAAGCAGGAGGGTGGTTAATGAGGTCACTGACAGGTCACGTGTTCTGGCATTTCTCGCCCGCAGCCGTCTCGGTACTCCACAGACTGCTATTGCCATCCCGAAATACGATCAGTCCATAACAGGTCACAATATTCAACAGTGTTTTTAAACATACCTTGAGGTTTAACACATTTTCTGACACACTAGACATAAGAACCGTTTTACGGGGAGTAGACGTCGGCGGAATAAAAACTTGTATACCACTATCACCTTCATTAGTGCTGTTATCAGTGTCAGTGTTATGAGTGTCACATTCCGCGGATCGAAACGATCGTTTCTTTCCATGCCGGGAACCCCGCTTCGCTGGTCGTCCTCCTTTACCTAGCTGCATGAAGTGAACACACGCGACACATTCTTCAACACTCGTATTTGGATGGAACAATGGTCCAAATGTGTTGTGATGAGGCAATATCAGACGCCGCATTTCGCGTTGTCTCCTCGGACACACGTGTTTCAGTCGAGTCTATCCGTTTCATCCGACAATAGCAACTCCTACACATTGTTTTGGAGTGCATCATGTCTTTGTCTTCCTGGATATTAATTCCATAACACTTGTGGATTAAGTGTTCATAATTGATACAAAGAAATGACTTTTTATCCGTGTATCTCTTTTGTGATCTCTCGCCACATATTCTGCACAATGCATTAACTCTCATTGCATGGAACACACCTGTGTGTGCACAGACTGTACGCGTTTCATCAGACTCCATCATGATCAAAAGTTAAATCAAAAGTACATTTACAAGGTTGACTGTTAGTGTTACACTATTTCCCAAGAAAGAAACGTGGCTATCTCCTCAATAGTATCCGTGTAACTAAGCCCTCTCTTTCCCCAATGCCGGGAGTGTACACCAAGTCGGATGTCTGGAACTTGTCTGTCGACACCTGTCAGTGACCTCATTAATTACCCTCCTGCTTCCGTCCCCCACCATGAACCCAAAATCCATTAAGTGATACGTACTGTAGGCATGCTAACCCTTATGCATGCAAGTGTGTTTCACTGGGAAAAGTAGCGTCTTTGTGTTATGGCTGTGGGAACTTTGTCAATTTCACAATAAATTCTCGTTTTCGTACATCAACAAATTCCCGTTCTCTTTATTTTCACCATGACCTGCTACACAAGTGCAAGTCGTAATGTTGTCATGTTTGGTATCAGTGTGTAGGTGAGAATTTCAACATTTGAACGATGTTGCTTCCACAACAGTCACTTTAGGCAGAGATGTGTTATGAATACAAATGTGTAGGTAGTTGTTATAGCGGCAGAGAGCCGGTCACGCCGTGTACCGCTCAGTAGTGCGATATAAATAGAATGAGCGGGCGAGAGTGGAACTCGCGGCAGCCTTATCTCTCTGGCAGCTGGAAGCGAACTAAGTGTCGGCTATGGTAAAGGCGTGCTGGAGGTTGTGTGGCATGCCCACACAGCTCGAGGTTTCTCGGATGCAGCGGTGGCGGCTATCGCTTCTTCTCGATGCCCTTCCACCAGGGAAGTTTATGAGGGAAAATGGAGGGTTTTGCAGTCTTGGTGCGGTACTAGACACCTTTCCCTCACCTCTTTGACTATGCCACAGCTCACTGAATTCTTCCTGTGGCTCTTCCAGGATCAGTCCCTGGCACCTATCACCATTCGGGGATACCTCTCTATGGTGGCTGATACGCACCACCATTTGGGTCTACCAGATCCCGGTTCTTTCTAAGATCTCGCCGATCTTATGGCTCATTTTGACCTTCAGCAACCTGTGACGCGCTCCCTACTGCCTCGATGGGATCTCGCGTGGGTATTAACATGGCTGAACACAGCTCGTTTTGAACCCCTGCACTTGGCGGTTCTCTGACTTGACTCGAAAAACGTGCTTCCTTCTGGCTCTGGACACTGCCTCTTGCGTGAGTGAACTCCACGCTCTCTCGGTACACCCGTCTTGCCTGCAGCTCCGGGCCAACGTCTCTGTCCAACTCCTCACTAGTCCTTCCTTTTTGGCCAAGAAAGGCTCCCTTCAGCCGCCCTCAACCAATCACTATTCGTCCATTGCAGGGCCCACATACGCTCCAGGACGTACGCCAACAAGACCCGGTCAGGGCGTTACAAATTTACCTCCGCCGGTCGAAACCCCTATGGCGAGGACGTTAATGCCTCTTCCTGCCCTTATCTCTGGGCAGGAACGATATTTCTGCTTAGACAATCTCCGCTTGGCTGCGCGGAATTATCAGATCTGCTTACGAAGACCTCTCGGCGGAGGGAGCGAAGAGGTTGCAGATTCGAGCACACGAAGTCGGGCTGTCTCCACGAGCGTCGCGTTCGACCGCAACTGCGCCGTGAGGGACATTGTGGCGGCTGTGGGCTGGAGGGCAGAATCTACTTTCGCCCGTTTCTACTTCCGTGATCTGTCCGGCCAAAGACAAAACATGGCACTAATGGGGGACATAGCGGCGGCTCAACCTCAACACTCCCTCCCGGAGCAGGATGCGCCATAGGTAATACTTAACTGAAATTCTCGGGAGTGTGCCTTTGCAAGGGACCTAGCTAAGCAGTTACCCCATGGTGAGTTTTGGGGCGGCACCCTCCTCCTCTTGTCATTCTTCCTATCAGAAATACCATCGGTAACGTTCTTGAAGAAACAAATGTATTTTTCTTTAAAATAAATTTTTTCGAAAAATACTTACCGATGGTATTACTCAAATTTCCCTCCCACCTTCCCCGCTTGCCGTCTGTCTGCTAAGATATAACTGGTAATAACGGACTCTCATGAGATTGAGAAGGGAGGCTATCCGGAGGATAGGGAGGCCACTCAGGGGATTGAGTAGCTGCTTGCTAGAGTTACATCCCTGGTTGTGTAGCAACACACAACAATTTTGGAGACTGAAATTGACAGGCTAAGTATGTCTTCCTATCAGTAATACCATCGGTAAGTATTTTTCGAAAAAAATTATTTTAAAGAATAATACATTTTTTCGCAAAATACTTACCAATGACATTACTACCAAGAAGCTTCGCTTAGCATGTCAATTTTAGCCAAAAAAAAACTTACTGTGATACTCTCTAAGGAAGGCAATCACTGGTGTGCCATTACCAGGGCACTCCCGAGTGGCCTCCTGTACTACAGTATCCGGTGGCGCACTCACCCTTTCCCGCCAGTATCTGAGCCTTAGCTCTAAGCGGCAAGCGGGGTAGGAGGGAGGGACGTCTGAATAATGTCATCGGTAAGTATTTTTCCAAAAAATACATTTTAGAGAAAAATTAATTTATTTTCTCAAAATCATTACCGATGACATTACTACCAGGAATTGTGAATAGGAGGCGGGTGCCGCAACTTTTAGAACACCTCCCATTGCCGGCGCTGAGCACGCACTATCGAGGCCCCTCCCTACGCGCCCACTCCCGACAATTTTAGCTAGGCGAACCTAAGGCGCCTGAGGGGCCGGGAGGGAATGCTGCGCCGTCGAGATGTCCTCCGCCAGGCCAAGGTTGATGCGCTGGCCGGATAGATCTCGTAGGTAAAGGCGGACGAGAGTAGACTTGATCCGCCAACCCACGGTTGCCACAATATCCCTCTCTGCCCAGTATCGGTCAAACCGATGCTCTCTGCCACTGTTCAGACTTCATGCCTTATAGTCCGGATGCACATGGTTAGGCTTGCTCTGGCCAAGCTCTTGTGTGGGGCCTAGTCGTAGCGGCTTAGAGCTGTGCAGGCACACTCTAAGGTCCCTGAAGGTCCTGTGGCAGGAGTCCCGTGCCTGATTCATCGCCCTGAGGGGTCAGACGATTATGACTTGTGGGGCTGCCACCAGGGAGCGGTTCCTTGCCGAGAAGGCAGTGTCCGTAAGCAGCTGTAAAGATCCATAGGTCCTCCATTTGCGACATGAGGGATGTACCGAAGGCACGTAACCCACTAACAGGAGCTGTGGCAAGTGCAACCAGAAGCAGGTCTCCTGCTAATGTCTTCCAAGCATTAATGGAAGAAACTGGAACATCTCGCGTAGAGCCCGGTGAGCACCCAGGGGAAGTCCCAGCGCGGGACCAACAAAGTGAGGCCTGCCGCTGCAGATCAACAGGACATCCGATCTGCCAAGTCGTAGCACGCTCCCAGGCGTGACCGTCCCAGGCTTCGGTAGTGTCTGCCCCCATCGCCAGGTAAACCCGGGAGGGGATGGCGCTAAGTTCTGGCTGAAGAACCATCCCACAAAGAACGCGGCCAACTGGGGTTGGTAAGGTCTGTGGGGGAAAAAAAAAACGCTCCGTCGCGCACCAAGACTGGAGAATGCCACTTACCTTCATAGACATAACGAGAGGAGCACCTCCTGGCTGCAGAGCTCGCTTCCACCATAGCCCCCGCAAAACCACTAGCAGAGAGGGATTGCCGGACAACCACACGTATGACCTCAGTACCTCTGGGCACGGGTGGAACAGCCGTTGCCTTGGCTGCTTGAGCATCGCACTCGTCGCGGACGGCACCCGCAATGTGTCTGTCGCAAGATTCAAGAGAAGTGCGGTCCAACTCTTGGACCAGCTGAATGGCGCCAGTAGTCTCAGTACCGTATTCCTGTCCCTGCACTCCTGCAGAACTCTGGCCCCAGCACCGTGAGCAGCATGCTTACACCAGGGGTCCGACTCCCGGGAAGGAGGCTGCGACTATGGCCCAGGCCCGCGGATCCGAACGGAGGAGACGCACAGAGAAAGCCTGTAGTTCCATCCTTGACGAATGGACCGACCAACGGCGATTCCCCAGGGCGGGCAGGGTAGCTGGAAGATACCTGGCCATAGCGACGACTCCAAGTGCAAACCTGGCCTCGAAAAGCCCTAGCACATCCCTACGTGTACGTCGATCTTCCCAAAAAGAACCAAGGAGCCCTTCATCTCCCCCGAATGTAAGGCTCTGAGTGACGCTCCTACTCTGCACTGCAACCGTCCTACTGGAAGTCCTGCTCGAACAGGACAGACAAGAATTCCATACCTCGCTGGAAACCAGCGTGAGGTACTACGTATGACCTGCCTCGGTAGACTAAGGAGCCTAGGCGACGAAGTATCGCACGCAGGAAAACTCTGCCGGCCTCCAAGTGCTCGCCAACTGGTTCCGTAACAGTCGGTCATCCAGCTGTATAGAAGATGGGCTATCCGCTGCTGGCAGGAACTTTGACATCATCCTGTCTGCCCTCCTGGTGAAGACCCACGGGATGAGGTAATCCGAAGGTAGAGCCCGAGCATCGTCTGTAAACAGCTGTCGCCCCGTGAAGTTGTGAACTGATCCCCCACTGCGCGGAGACATCCAGACACTAGACTAACGACTGTGTTGCCACCTCCAAGAACCCCGTTCACACCAGCGAAAAGCGGAAACAGGAAGACTCTTGCTCCATCCTCGTCAGTGACCACTGGCTGCGCCCTGCCTGCACCAGCGCGCCCTTGTCCGCTGGGAGGGCACCTGCATAACAATGCCGGTGGAAGTGAATCCATCCTCTCTGGTCAAGAGTGCCCGAGAAGAACACCTGCGCCTCCGCTAGGTCCCGAAAACCTGTCGGTTGAGGAAGAGACTTGTAGCGCTTGGCCGCTACGGAGTGAAGACCAACGCCATGGCCCTACTTACCAATGCGACGACGGGGGTCGAAACTGCATCCACGAACACGATGGAGAGTGATGCCGGCCCACGCAGAGAAGTCGGTCGGTCAACGTCCTCTCCCAGCGCTGACACCTAGTCCTTCGAAGGTAGACTGCACACCTCCTCATCGTCTGCCGCACGCTGAGAAGTGGCTGCCACAGCAGGTCCCAGGACCGCGCCGTCGGTGTCACAGAAATGTCGCCTCCGTCCATCGGCTGTCATCTGACTGGTTCCGGCGCTGACGTTGAAGCTGCGCCTCCGCAGATGAGTGGTCTCTGCCAATCCAGCCCGAAGATCTGCTGTGGTCTGCCAGCACGGCCTGCGTCGGTGTCCCTGGAAGGCTGCTATGTCCAACAGCTGTCAACCGAGCGGCGCCGGCGCTGACCTCGAACTGCGTTTCCACTGAACAGTGGTCCCTGCCAAACCAGCCCAAAGATCTGGTGGGGTCTGCCGGCACAACCTGCGTCGGTGTCCCTGGAAGGCGGCTCCGTCCAACAGCTGTCAACCGCGCGACGCTGACCTCGAACTGCGTCTCCGCTGAAGAGTGGTCCCTGCCAATCCAGCCCGAGGATCTGCTGCGGTCTGCCAACACAGCCTGCGTCGGTGTCCCTGGAAAGGTGGCTCCATCCAACAGCTGTCATCCGAGCGACCCTGGAGCTGACGTCGAACTGTGTCTCCGTGGAAGAGTGGTCCCTGCCAGTCCAGTCCGAAGATCTGCCACTGTTCGCCACTGCGAGCTGCGTCGATGTCCCCGGAAAAGGCGCCTCCAACCAAAGCTGTCATCCGAGTGAACCCGGCGCTGACGTCAACTGTGCCCTCTGCTGCCGACGAAACCCTGCCAGACTGGTCCCAAGGTCTGCTGCTCCTAGCTAAAGCCCCTGAAGCCCGGCGTTGAACGAGGTCCGTTGCCGTAACATGCTTGAACTTGTCCGCCAATCCGGAGAAGAGGATAGGGATAGATGAGACATCATCACGAACACGGGAGTCCAAAACGCGCCGTCTCCCTGCGCTGTGAGCGCTCCTTCGATCTTATCCATTCCTGTGTAAGCAAGACGGGGGTGTATAGTACCAGAACCTCGGAAGCGAGGCCCCTCCCTGTCTTGTCGGCCATTTTCACTGACTCCATACATACCGCAGAGGCGGTTGTCAGTGCTGGTGGAGCGCTCTCCATGGCTCCACCCTCGAAGTAGGGACCCCTAAGGATACTCCCTTGGCCTGATCTTCCTCCAATCCTCCCTGTGTCTGCCAAACTGGGGTGTATTGTACCAGCGTCTGCCCTCGGCAGGAAAGTATGTCTAATCGGCCATTTTCACTGACTCCATACATACCGCAGAGGCGGTTGTCAGTGCTGGTGGAGCGCTCTCCATGGCTCCACCCTCGAAGTAGGGACCCCGAAGGATACTCCCTTGATCTTCCTTCCAACCCTCCCTATGTCTGCCAAACGGGGGTATAGAGTACCAGCGTCTGCCCTCAGCAGGAACCGCCCGTCTTTCGGCCAAGTACTGACTAACCTCATACCATCCCGAAGGCAGTTGTCAGAGAACGATGCCACGACACGTTAGCGCTGTCCACCGGTCCGGCGAAGAGGAAAGGGAAGATGACACATCACCACGAGTATGGTGTCCTACATGCGCCGAATCTGCGCGCTTTGATATCCTTCGATCGCAAGGGCCAAAGATGCGACCCGGTAAAAAAACATAATGCCTGCTGAGGCTTTAGTAACCGAAGCTTTACCTTGTCATGTCCTAAGTGCATAATCCCCAAGACCCAACACCAAAACCCTTGCACCAAAACCACACACACACACAGAAGAATCCTTCCTTCCTTCTCTCTCTTTTTTTTTTTTTTTCACCGTAAGTCCACGTAAGAAGAGTTCACCAACTACCGTCGGAGCACAAGTGCACACGACCGGTCTGACTCAGCTAAGCGAATATACTGGTGGAGAAGGGTGAGTGCGCCACCAGATGCGGTAGTACGGGAGGCCACTCGGGAGTGCCCTGGTAATGGCACACCAGTGATTGCCTCCCACAGTAAGTTTTTTGGGCTAAAATTGACATGCTAAGCGAAGCTTCCTGGTAGTAATGTCATCGGTAATGATTTTGAGAAAATAAATGATGTAATCTTCATTTTTCTGCCCTCTACATACCTGCGTGCATGCAAAACAGAAACATTAGCATGACCACTACAAACAAACCACACACAAACGATGCAAAACAGTACCTCAGTTTCTTGCTGAAACTCAAACGTGTCCGGCCCTGACCCAAGCAGTGTGTTGAGTATCTTCTGCTTTTCTCTCTCCCATTCATTCTGCATGCTTTCCCACTGATGTCTCTCCACCTCTTCAAATGTCTAAAAAAAAGAAGAATTTTTTCAAACAGTGTCTGCATCTCCAAGTCCTCAAATGTCTACAACTTTGTTTATGAAATGAATTGACCAATGTTACAACAAGAGTAATGTGATGTTGAAAAGTCTGCCACCATTGCATGTCAGACTAACAGAGCCAGTGGGAAATAAAACAGGAAGAGACGAATAAGCCGAAAAAGGAGCAAAGAGTAAAGACAAAAAAATATTAATTTTTCTCTAAAATATATTTTTTCGAAAAATACTTACCAATGACATTACTGTCTGGAAGTGTCAACTACTTACCCAATTTTAGCCTAAGAACTTGTGTTCCTTCACAACCCGCGAGGCACTCGGGGAACCCTAACTAGGGCCGAGAGTAGCCTCCCGTCCCAGTCCATCTGGGCACCCACTACGTGGCCCAATCACAATCAGTCGTGATACTTAGCTTACCAGTGGCAAGCGGGGCAGGTGGGAGGGTCCTTCGAGTAATGTCATCGGTAAGTATTTTTCGAAAAAATATATTTTAGAGAAAAATTAATTTGTTTCCTAAAAAAACATTACCGATGACATTACTGTCTGGAAGAATGCCGAAAAGGTGGAGGGTGCCGCGCCCAAGTTACCACCATAAAGGGCATACGACAGAGCCACACACCAATTCGCCAAACTCCTGACAATTTTAGCTAAGTGCGTACTACGGCGCTTCCGGCGCCGGGAGGGTGTGTTGCGCTGCGGTGATGTCCCCCACCAGGGCGAGATTGTCTCGCTGGCCCGACAGATCCCTGAGGTAGAAGCGGGCGAAAATGTTGATTCGGCCCGCCAGCCCACTGCTGCCACGATGTCTTGAACAGCACAGTTGCGACCGAAGGCGACGCACGCGGCCATGGCGCGAACCGCATGTGCGCAGATGTTGAGCCTCTTCACACCATCTTTCGGAAAAAGTGACCACACTCTGTCTTTGTTAGCCCGTTGAAGTCAATCACCCGCGAACTTACGGCCAGTCATCGTCATCGTGCTCTGTATGTCCGGTTCCCGCGGACATGGAGCTTGTATTTCGATTGCCCAGAGCGCATCATTAATCACATCGAGGAATGACCGTAACCAAAGCCAGACTTTGTTCAGATTGTTAGCCATGACAGGCTGGATATGTAGGCAGAATTCCGACCCATTTGGGAAAGGTCCTGGTAGGCGGACCGTATGACCCAACGTAGCCAGGAAGATATCGTCTGAGCTGTGATGTCAGTGCTGCCGGGGGCCAAGGCAGAAAGAGGTGTGACTGTCCGCGACAGACGGGCTTGAATCGGCGGATGTAAATGCGAAAGACGCGCACAGGATCTTGGTGCCGGGTCTCCCGAGGAAAATTTGCGGGTTTCAACGGCCGAATAGTGATGACCGGGGGTGCAGTCAAGGAAGGCATGGTCTGTGAGCAATCGCACAGAGCCATCCGCCCGGAACTGGAGGCAGGTAGAACTCGCCGACAGCGCGTGGAGCTCGCCGACTCTGGCCACCATGGCTAGGGCCAAAAGGAAGCATGTCTTCCGCGTCACATCAGCGAAGTGAGACAGGGCAAGGGTTTCGAACCTGTCCGAATTAAGCCCCGTCAGGACCCAGGGAAGGTCCCAGCGAGGAATCAGGGAGCGGGGAACCGGGCGCTGCAGGCCAAAATGTGCCATCAAGTCTGTGAGCGCTTTACATGTGCCAGGGTCGGGTGGCCGAGATGACGGTAATTGTCAGCAATCATGGACAGGTAACCTCGGAGCCCGAGATAAGGAGTCCGCCAACACGTTCAGGTGACCTGGAATGTGTCGAGCTCGGAGGGATAGGCCGCGGTCCTCACACCAGCGCATCAATCTATAGAGGAGAATGCACTGCTCAGGAGAGTGCGTACCACCCAGCTTCTGAATGGAAGAAACCACCGTGGCGTTGTCCGAAATGACTAGGATCTCCTGGTGGCGAAGGTGCGATTCCCATTTGATGAGGGCTTGCCAAACCGCTGGTAGCTCGCACCAGTTGACGCGTCTGTCTACTAGGTCCGGAGACGAAAGGCCGGACGTCGAGAGGAAACTCAGTAGCACAGCAGATGTGCACCCCAGCCAGTGAGACTTGTGTCCATGCATAGCGAGAGAGCTGAGGCGGCGGAGAGTCTAGAGGAACTCCCAATGCAAGCCGTGAGGTGTCCGTCCAGCGCTGCCGATGTGAGCGAAGTATCAGAGTCACAGGTACCAGTGCGTCTAAGTCGCCGGAGGACGGACGTCAATGAAGCAGAAGGGGCAATTGAAGTGGCCGGGAGTAAAGACGATCAAGGGGAAGGAGATCCGCCACTGCATTCATCAAGCCGAGGAGCTGAAGCCAAACTCTGGCGGGGACTGACACCGCCTGTGCTACCTGGGTGGCCCAGGAGGCGAATGTATGGATCCGAGGCTCCGGCAAACTCACTATGTTGAGGGTGGTCGTAAATTTCATGTCTAGATGAGTAACCGGCGAGATAGGGAGAAGTCTGGTAGATCGATAACGGGACGCCACCTGTCGCCCGGCTTAGGAACCACAAAAAAAAGGCGGCTGTAAAATGCTGGTGAGTCTGAATGAGACACTACCTCTGTGGCGGCCGTCGGTAGAAGCCAGATGACCTCTCCGCGCAGTGCGATGGCTTTCAGACCGTCCGACGGAATCTCTGTCCAATAGGGTGAGCTTCTCAGCGGCGGGGGAGAACGAAAACAAAACGAGAGTCCCACAGGGATGGTGGCGAGTACCCAGGAGTCGCCCGAAAGCAGTGACTGCCACATGTCGCTGAAAAGAATGAGCCTCCCGCCGACACGAGTCCCCAGAAAAGTCGGCGGGGCAGGAAGGGGAACGAGTCAGGGGGCCCGCCAGTCACGGGCAGACCTGGGCCAGGCGGGGACAGAAGTACTAACGAGTCTAGCGCGGCCGAAGGCGGGGACCCGCCAGGTGGGAGCGGGAATGAAGGATGATGCGGGTCTGGAGGTCCGCAGGGCGCAACCCACGGCCTCGCGGGCGGCTTGAAGTGCGAGGCTGTAACGCAGCTGTGCCAGTGCTCCGGATTGCCGTCCTTCACCTTCTGCCAGGTGTCACCAAAGAGAAGTGGGCCACCAAGAGGAGCGCGACGCAGCTGATCTTCAGATCGGAGGCAAACCACGACAGGCGAGGAGTACTGCATCACGACGCAGGAGGGCACAATTGTAGGTGACCGCCATAGCGTTGACGGGTAACTGATATGCTGCCCGGTTGGCCGCAACACTGAGGGCGAGAAGACCCCAAATAAGGGTGTAAGCGAAGGCTGCCAGGCGTCCGCGATGCGATGGATTAAACATTGAGTGAGAAACTCCACAAAACCAGCGCTAGCCAAGGTATTCCGTAATAGCGATGCCGTCGTCTTCCAACAAGGAGGGAGGGCGTGGCTCAGCTGATTGGGACCACCAAGGCGGGAATTCGATTGAGGGTCCAACGATGGAAGCTGACAGCTAAAGGATGGGGAATGTCCCGCATACCAGGAATGGCAGAAGGAGATGTCTAGAGGTCAGTTGGCCTCTAGCGATCCGCGAAGAAAAGATACTCTTGGGAATCAGCCGGGAGTAAGCAGAATTCCTCAGATCCTTAAAGCCCGGGAGCTGAGGTAAAGACCTGAACCTCTTCTGTTGACGGCCAGCGTCGACAAAGGCGGACACCTTCCTCTGGAGCAGGGGGGGGGGGGGGGGGGGGGGGGGGGGGGGGAACACGCGTCCTCGGGTAGTGCAGCCACAATGAGCCGAGCTGCGGCATCAAAGCCGAGAAGCGTTTCCGCATCCTAGGCGATGCAATATCATCCGACACAGCAGAGCGAGATGAGGGCCTGTCCACACCAAGCAGGGCTGGAACCGAAACCTCCGGGAAAAGACGAAGAGTCTCATCAACCCGCGTAGAGAGCGAAGACTGGTAAGGGGTGCCATTGGCGGATATCGGTCAAGCCACGTCCCGACGAGAGAAGATAGCAGCCAGCGGGCGTCATGTCCGATGGTGCGGATGTGTAGTTGTCGGCGATTGTTGCACCCTCTGGTGTGGGTGAGGCAGGGGTGGAGGCAAAACGCGACAGCGATGACGAACCCCGATGGACAAACTCCTACGAAAAGGACCTATCGAAAGAGATGAAGGACGATGTAACTGTGAAGAGGAGAAACTCGGGTCCAAAGCACGCGAAATAGATGAACGCGGCAAGCACGATGGTTGGATGGCTGTACGGCCGCTGCATACAGCATCATGATGATGATGCGTCCTCCTGATCGTAAGTAAATGTGCCAAAGCATCTAGAAGCGCTGGCCGAACGAGAGGTGTGAGGACTGTCAGTAGTCCTTGGACGTTTGGACACATGACTCAGCTGACCTACCCCCGTAAGGTAGGCACGCTGCCCTAGGGCTGTCTCTCCATAAGAGTCAGCGGGCTTATCCGTGCGAGACCTCTTAGGACTGTCAGTGGACAAATGACGGCATGGAGCGCATCTCTCTAGGCTTGCCTCCGTAAGGCATGCACTCTGCCCTAGTGCTGTCTCTCCGTAAGAGTCAGCGGGCTTAGTCCGGGTGTGAGGCACAGAAGAAGCAGCCCTGTGTGAAGAGCGAAGCACTGCTCATGTGTCCAACGTGTCGTCCGTTTGCCAAGGACATAGCGAGAGTTACTGGTGAAAGCGCCAGGTAGGGACGGGGGTTCCAAAAAAGACAGACGGTCTGTAGCCGGCGCCCGCGCCGGTAATAATTCTTTTTTTTTTTTCTTTTTTTTTTTTACAGTTGGAACCAAACTTGTTCAGGCCAGGCTACACAAATCTCACAAGCGTGGAGGGATGGAGGTCAAGTGAGATAGCGCAAAACGGTCATCAAACCGATGACGCCGGGACATGGATCTCTCTGGCCTGCCTCCGTAAGGCGGGCACGTTGCCGCATAAGCGACTCTCCGTAAGAGTACACGGGCTTTTTCAAATGAGACCTCTTAAGATTAGTTTCGGACAACTTACTGTGCGAAGTATGTCGCTGCATGCGTGCCCCCATAAGGCAAATGCTGCGCCCTAAGGCGGACTCCCCATAAGAGTCAGCAGGCGGTGTCCGTTAGAAGTCTTGGGGGATGAGCAAAGCCCAAGCAGCCAACGGCTCAGTTGATCCCCACGGTCCGCGCAAACTCGACTAGTTTCAGACAACGTACTGCGCGAAGTATGTCGCTGCATGCGTGCCCCCGTAAGGCAAACACTGTACCCTAAGGCGGACTCCCCGTAAGAGTCAGCAGGCAGTGTCCGGTTAGAAGTCTGGGGGATGAGCGAAGCGCAAGCGGCCGACGGCGCAGTTGAACCCCACGGTCTGCGCAAACTCGACTGGGAACAGCGCCAGGGGGGCTCCAGGAAGAAAGCATTGTCACTAGGCGGAGGCGGACGCTCACGTCTGTAGAATCCCCAAAGCTGCGACCATGGCTGCTCGGGCCAGGCGGCGCAGACTGTGCAAGTGTGGTCCGAGTTGCAGCCCGTACAAAGGAGGCAGAAATCGTGATCATCACACGGCCACCGGAAAGCTCCACACCATTGGGCGGTTACTGCAACAGAAAACAGAAATAGCAGGCGACCGGGCGCAAGCACTGTGAGGTCACGAGAACGATAGATCTGCGCAGTCCGACCAAAAACCAAGACCCCCAACCAAAACAGGTCCCTGGGCCAGGGCCGGCTGAGGGAGGGGCCAAGACCTTACCTCTCCTGTGTCGCGGCGACGGGTGGAGGAAGCTCCATAGTAGTAACAGTAAACACCACGGAGAGGAATTTTTTTTTTTTTTTTTTTTCGTTTTCACAAAATTGAAGAAAAACACAGTTCTCCCGAAGCACAATCCTTGAAAAACACACACAGGCACATAATTCCAAGCACACAAGTCCGAAGGAACACAGTAATCCACAAACGATAGTCCAGTGAAAAACCGTTAACAACGGTCCGGGAGCGATAGGCTAACACGTCTGAAGCATACAGCTAAGTAGAAACGACTGATTGTGATTAGTTAGGGTTCCCCGAGTTGTGAAGGAACACAACAAGTTCTTAGGCTAAAATTGGGTAAGTAGTTGACACTTCCAGACAGTAATGTCATCAGTAATGTTTTTGAGGAAACAAATAAATGTTTGAAAATTGTACTTACATGTTTCCGTGTTTGTTCAATGACTGCAAGAAGTGCATTTTCTCTTTCATTCTTTAGGAAACCCTGAGTGAAAATAATAGAATAAACAGCATTATCATTTTCAAAATATCAGTGGGTATACCAAAAAGTCCTTTACACTTGTGTTGAAAAGAATGTAAGATTGCTATTTCTTATTTAACCCATATCATACTGAGGTTAAAAGCTTCAAATCACTGTCATATGCAAGCTACATTATAGTACTTACAGATAAGGATATAGACCAATGACTTTAGTTCAAGGCTAGTGCCAGAAGCTATTCTGGCACTACCCTTGAACTATTTTAGTCAAACCTATTTCACACACTGGTGTATTCCGAAAGATAAGGGTTACGTGCTAATGTGCACAGTGAATACCTGTATATCAGTATCTCTAACAGGCTCCAATGGCTCAAAAGTGGTTGTTGCTTTCAATCCATCCAGTCGCTCCGTAATCTTGGGCAGCACATAACCCTTGCTCCCCAGCAAAATGGACCTGTAAAACAATCCACCAGACGTTTGTTGATTCATTTTGATAAGAAAATTAAACACCAAACAAACTTCTGTCCCCTCCCCCTAGGAAAGAATGATTATGTTTTGGGATTGATTTCTCAAACAAAAAACCAAAACAAAACAAAACAATCTGGCTAAGACAACATTTTAAAATCACCCAACGCACTGCGGCAGGAGATGGATCGATCATGATAATTCAAGGTTAGTGCCACAATATCTTGGTGCCAAGCTAATCCAGCAATACCCTTGATTTATCATGGCTGATCCAGGTCTTGCAACTGGTACACAGTTATCAAGTGACATTTCCAAATTTGGGAAATGCGACTGTGAGGTGAAATGGGTTAATTTACGGATTTCTGTTCAACAATCTTCAACCATGTTTCATTTAATTAAATAACACAGACATGATGCACTGAATTTGTTCTAACAGGCCCCTAAAAAGCATGAAATACTCATCATTAAAGCCTTGACAGAGCTCTGCAACACACTGAACAAAAACGGTTACATGCAAGAGGCATAGATTCTCATGAGCCCCCACATCTGAGGGGGCTCATGAGTATCTGGCTGCATTCATATCTAATCCGTGTGACCTCAGGCAAATAGGGTTATCCAGCACTGAATCTACAATTTGTTTAGAGACATAATTTCTATCAACATTTTAGGATTTAACCTTTGAAGTTCAGCTGTTACACTTAAAAAAAGAGATTATGTCTGCAGCATTCACATTGACAAAAAGCCCTACAGAGTCATAGGGTCAAACAGTTAGTATCTTATGAAGTTATACTGCCAACTTGAGGAGCTGGAATGTCCTGCATATAAAAAGTAATAATAATGATAGATAATAATAATAAATATCTTACGCCTTGACATCGCTGGCATCGTGAGCAGCAGGAGCTGTCCTGGACATAAGACGCTGGCCAGCTTCAAGAATCTGAGCCAGGTTGCGCTCCACATGGGGCAGGTCTGTCCCACTGTCCATCTCTGCTGTCAGCTGCTCCGCCTGCTGCAGCAGGTCCCTGAATCCCTCTGTTTCCATCTCCATCCTGAACACAAAGGATCATTAACTCAATTATCCCTTTTCATCCTGATACACTATTGCAAGAAATAAATTTGACTATGAGTATGATACATTGATACTAACTAGAGATCATGGGTGGTACCAGAATAGCTAGGCGCCTGAGGTGGCAAGCTATTCTGGCACCACCCTTGAACCTTGACAGAGGCAGCTGAAAAAGAGTGGGAACAGTTGGGGGTAGGAGTGCAACTGCAAGTGCAAGAAGATGATGGTTTCTCAAATTAACCCTTTTACTCGTCGGTTGAAAATTTGGTCGAGGCAATTCCCGCAGGAATCACCGCAACAATTAATGAGGTAAGGAGATCATTTATTGTACAGTTATTATATTTATAGTGATTATTCTGCTCAATAAGCACAGACTGACAGAGTGACAGACCCTGAGCGACCAAAATAAACAATTACCCGATTACAAATGACGCTATAATGGGGTTTGCGCAACAGGTGTGTTCCTTAACTACATAAAAACTAAAAGAACAGAGGTGAACATATGTTTGTTTTCTTCCTGTGTGAATATGCACAGAAGTGTGTCATGACATGCAAACAGAAAGCAAACGCGAAACCAAAATGAAAATTAAACTATACAGGCAGTTATTAGAGATCGATATGTTGCAATATACAGCACACATTCCTGTAAAACGTACCTGACAAATTGATTAAAATGTCTGCGTTTCTTTAGTTTTATAAGCACTGTAGTAACTAGTAGTCAAATTTCAACGCAGAGTCGGCGCCACCAAACGCATGGATAGAAACCGGAAGCAGTGTGAGTGTACCATTTGCGAAAATAGCTATTTGAAACTTGGGCCGTTCGAAAACACCGTTTGATCCACATGTGCACACTCTTATTTTATGAGACATCGAGTAGCCATAGTCAGGTTGCGCGAATAAAATTGTTCTGAAATCACATCGCAAGACTTATCATCAGGTACGTTTGTTCGGAAATACAGAAATGCATTGCGCTGGCGCACCTAGTTTTGAGAAGTTTACTCTCTTTTTAACCTTCCACCTCCCACCCCTTCCCCCAATTCCCTAGAGCTTATAGTCATCAGTCATTACTTCTGATTAGAACACTCAGTGTCCTTAAACAACAACATTCAAAGCAGATTACAATTATTGTTCGTTATAGTAAAATAGTTCTGAGCTACAGCCTTGCCTAGTTGCTTGACCAGTCACCTCTTAGCAGTGAGTTATTTTCCACTGTTGGTGATTAAAAGGTGGAAAAGAGGTACAAACTAAAAATATGCCTGATCTGTACAGAAATGTGTATAAATCATGCTACAAAGTGGACTTATAAAATAAAATTAAGTGGGACTTTGGTATATTGTATTATTGAAAGTGTAACTGCCCTGAAAATGGCAAGTAATTTACTCACCATGTCCATGGCGAGTGATTTTTTTTTTTTCTTTTTTGGTGAGTAAAAAAAAATCCACTCGCTAAATGCGAGTGCGCTCGTGCGTTTTTCAATCCGTACTTTTTCAGTCCTAAATTCGTTTGGCTAATTAAAACTTGGAAGTCACTAGCCAAAGGCTGGTGGGCAAGATTTTAGACTTTCAGGGGATTCAGCGTGATATAAATGCTCTTTATTATTATTAAGGTAGGTCTAGATATATGAGAATCCATCATGCAGTCTAGTTGCCTAGATTCTCCAACACAAGACACTAAAATCCTGCATTCAAAGATTCCCACGACATATTGTTTTTGATTATCAAGAGCTGTTTTCATAGCTGTCATAAAAGAAACATGTTTTCAACCCCAGATTCAAGAATGCAGCCATTTTAAAATTAAAATATTTGGACAATAACTGAAACAGCTTCCTGCTACTGCTGTCATGGGCAACTTACTTACTTACTTACGCCTGTCACCCCTACCCGGGTATAGGCCGTCGACGAGAGACCTCCAGCAACTCCTGTCCTGTGCTTCTCCTTCGATTCTACTCCAGGTGGTTCCCAGTCTCTTGATGTCTGCTTGGAGGTCTCGACGCCAGGAGTTTCTCGGCCTACCTCTTTTCCTCTTTCCCTGGGGGTTCCATGACAATGCCTGCCTAGTGATACTGGAAGCTGGCTTTCTCAGACTGTGACCGATCCATCCCCATCTTCTTCTCCCAATTTCATTCTCTGCTGTTATCTGCTCTGTTCTCTCCCAGAGTCTGACGTTGCTGATCTTCTCTGGCCAGTGGATTTTCAAAATTCTTCTAAAGCAACTGTTCATGAAGGTCTGTACTCTGTTGACTGTGGTTTTTGTCAATCTCCATGTCTCTGCTCCATATAGGAGAACTGCTTTTACATTGGAGTTGAAAATTCGGACTTTGGTGTGTTGTGACAGCTCTCTGGAACTCCACACTTTTTTCAACTGGAGAAAGGCTGCTCTGGCTTTACCGATTCGTGCTCGGACATCTGCATCAGTGCCGCCTTTTTTGTCTATGATGCTCCCGAGATAGGTGAAGGACTCCACCTCCTCCAACGGGGTGCCAGCAAGCAAGACTGGTTCTTCCCTGGTTGCGTTCAGCCTCATTGTCTTTGTTTTCTGTTTGTGAATGGTGAGGCCCACTTGGGACGAGATGTCAGCAAGCCTCGTGGTCTTGTCCTGCATTTGTTGATGAGTGTGGGACAGTAATGCCAAGTCGTCTGCAAAATCGAGGTCGTCAAGCTGTGTCCATAGTGTCCACTATATTCCACTTCGTCTGTGCTCTGTGGTCATCTTCATGACCCAGTCTATGGCCAGTAGGAAGAGGAACGGAGACAGCAGACACCCCTGCCTGACACCAGTTCTGACCTGGAGCTCTCTGGTGAACTGCCCTTCGTGGATTACGCGACATGTCATGCCATCATAGCTGCTCTTGATCAGGCGGACGAGCTTTGTGGGTACACCGTAGTGTCGTAGGAGTTTCCACAGAGTCTCTCGGTCCACGCTGTCAAATGCCTTCTCATAATCCACAAAGTTGACGTACAGCGGGGAGCTCCACTCCAGAGACTGTTCCACGATGATGCGGAGAGTGGCGATCTGGTCTGTACATGATCGGTTCTTCCTGAATCCTGCTTGCTGGTCTCTCAGCTGGGGGTCAACGGAGCTCTTCATTCTCTCAAGGATGATCCTGTTGAAGACCTTTCCTGGTACTGACAGCAAGGTGATTCCTCTGTAGTTGGAACACTTGCTGAGGTCCCCTTTCTTGGGAAGCTTGATTAGATACCCCTCCTTCCAGTCAGCTGGCATCACCTCCTCTTCCCAGATCTTTCCAAACAGTGGGTACAGCATCTCAACTGTTGTCTCTAGGTCTGTGTCTGTTGTCTCTAGGTCTGTGTCATGGGCAAAGTGCCCATTATTTGTGCACATGATGCAGTAATATTAAACATGGGATAGATCATAACCAAACAGACTTTGACGAATTTGTGGTTGAAAACTTCTTCTTTTTTTACGATGGCTAAGAAAACAGCACGACGGACTCTGGCAAGTCATGAGATCGTTCAACATAGAGGAGGGACTGATCCAAATGATAGACGCGCTTTACAAGAACGCCTGCAGCGCGGTTCTACTTAACAATCAGTCAGGCGAGTTCTTCAGGACGACGATCGGTGTCCGTCAAGGATGCCTGCTCTCTCCTGTCCTTTTCAACATATTCCTGGAGAAGATCATGCAGGAAACCCTCCACGACCACCATACTTCAATCTCTATTGGTGGCAGATCCCTGTGCAATCTTCGATTCGCAGACGACATTGACCTCATGGCAGGCAGCAATAGTGAGCTCCAAAACCTGACAGACAAACTTTCAAGTAGCGCAGGGTCTTATGGCATGGAGATCAGTACGGATAAAAGCAAAGTGATGATCAACACCACAAGCGACAGCAGCAGCAACATTCACATGAACGGCCAGAAGCTAGAAGAGGTCAATAGCTTCAAGTACTTGGGAGCCACCCTGTCCAAAGACGGTAGTTGCATAGCAGAGATCCGTATCAGGATAGGTACAGCAACATCCGCAATGGCCAGGCTGGACAGGATATGGCGAAGTAACTCCATCAGCTTCACCATCAAGTACAGGCTTTACAAGTCCCTCGTAGTGTCTATTCTACTCTACGGCTGTGAGACTTGGACACTGCTTGCAGACTCAGAAAAGAAAATCCAGGCCTTTGAGAACAAGTGCCTGAGGAAGTTGCTCCGCATCTCGTACCGCGAGCACAAGACCAACGAATATGTACGGAGCATCGTCACTTCCCTGGTGGGCCCACATGAACCCCTTCTGGCAACCGTGAAACGGCGCAAGCTTGCTTGGTTTGGCCACGTGACCCGACACAACACCTTGTCCAAGACTATCCTCCAAGGCACTCTCGAAGGAAGTCGTCGGCGAGGTCGTCAGAGAAAGAGTTGGGTCGCAAACATAAAAGAATGGACCGAACTCGAGATGCCAGACTTGCTTGCCACCGCCCAAAATAGAACTCAGTGGAGAGCACTGTCTGTTGCTGCTGCCTTTCAGTCCCCCCAACGCCCAGTTCGGGCAAGGGACTGATGATGATGATGATGAAGAAAACAGCAAATGATAATAGAAAAATATGTCCCAGAAATATTTGAATATAGGCTTCAACTCTGCAACATGCTGGATTCTCAGATTTGACCTACCATGGTGCTATTTACTACAACCCATGTTAAGAGGTGACCCAACTACATGATGATCATCCCATGCTTGTGCTGATCTTACAATTCTGCTGACAGATTGTCATGTCTGGGTGCGGCTGCTTTGATATTGAATGAAATGGCTATGTAGTGGAAGAAGAATTTTATAAGAAAGTTCCAAGCACATCAGACATGTTTATCCTCTCAAGAGAATCAGACAACAGGAGATGAAATACTCTTACTTACTTTACTTACGCCTGTCACCCCTACCCGGGTATAGGCCATCGACGAGAGACCTCCAGCGACTCCTGTCCTGTGCTTCTCCTTCGATTTTACTCCAGGTGGTTCCCAGTCTCTTGATGTCTGCTTGGAGGTCTCGACGCCAGGAGTTTCTTGGCCTACCTCTTTTCCTCTTTCCCTGAGGGTTCCATGACAATGCCTGCCTAGTGATACTGGAAGCTGGCTTTCTCAGACTGTGACCAATCCATCCCCATCTTCTTCGCCCAATTTCATTCTCTGCTGTTATCTGCTCTGTTCTGTCCCAGAGTCTGACATTGCTGATCTTCTCTGTAGTGGATTTTCAAAATTCTTCTAAGGCAACTGTTTATGAAGATCTGTACTCTGTTGACTGTGGTTTTTGTCAATCTCCAAGTCTCTGCTCCATATATATGAGAACTGCTTTTACGTTTGAGTTGAAAATCCAGACTTTTTTTGTGTTGTGACAGCTCTCTGGAACTCCACACTTTTTTCAACTGGAGAAAGGCTGCTCTGGCTTTACTGATTCGTGCTCTGACATCTGCATCAGTGCCGCCTCTTTTGTCTATGATGCTCCCGAGATAGGTGAAGGACTCCACCTCCTCCAACGGGGTGCCAGCAAGCAAGACTGGTTCTTCCCTGGTTGTGTTCAGCCTCATTGTCTTTGTTTTCTGTTTGTGAATGGTGAGGCCCACTTGGGACGAGATGTCAGCAAGCCTCGTGGTCTTGTCCTGCATTTGTTGATGAGTGTGTGACAGTAATGCCAAGTCGTCTGCAAAATCGAGGTCGTCAAGCTGTGTCCACAGTGTCCACTGTATTCCACTTCGTCTGTGCTCTGTGGTCATCTTCATGACCCAGTCTATGGCCAGAAGGAGTAGGAACGGAGACACCAGACACCCTTGCCTGACACCGGTTCTGACCTGGAGCTCCCTGGTGAACTGCCCTTCGTGGATCACGCGACATGTCATGCCATCGTAGCTGCTCTTGATCAGGCGGACGAGCTTTGTGGATACACCCTAGTGTCGTAGGAGTTTCCACAGAGTCTCTTGGTCCACGCTGTCAAATGCTTTCTCGTAATCCTCAAAGTTGTCATACAGCGGGGAGCTCCACTCCAGAGACTGTTCCACGATGATGCGGAGAGTGGCGATCTGGTCTGTACATGATCATTTTTTCCTGAATCCTGCTTCCTGGTCTCTCAGCTGGGGGTCAACGGAGCTCTTCATTCTCTCAAGGATGATCCTGTTGAAGACCTTTCCTGGTACTGACAGCAAGGTGATTCCTCTGTAGTTGGAACACTTGCTGAGGTCGCCTTTCTTGGGAAGCTTGATTAGGTACCCCTCCTTCCAGTCAGCCGGCATCACCTCCTCTTCCCAGATCTTTCCAAACAGTGGGTACAGCATCTCCACTGTTGTCTCTAGGTCTGCTTTCAGAGACTCCGCTGGGATGCCATCTGGCCCTGCTGCTTTGCCGTTCTTCAAAAATGCCACTGCTCTTCTGATCTCTTCCTGGCTGGGTCTGTCACAGCTGATGGGTAGGTCGGTCTCTGCTGGCTGGATGTCTGGGGGGTCGGGTGGGCTGGGTCTGTTCAGTAACTCTTCAAAATACTCGGCCCATCTGTCGAGTTGGTCTGCTCTGTCTGCAATAGGCTTGCCTTCTTTGTCTTTTACTGGTCTTTCTGTATGGCCATACTTGCCCGACAATCTTCTGGTAATGTCGTAGAGCTGTTTCATGTTGCCGCTGCCTGCTGCCTTTTCTGCCTCTGCTGCCAGGCTGTCTGTGTAGGCCCTCTTGTCTGCCCTGATACTCCTCTTCACCTCGCGGTTGGCTTCCGAGTATTCCTCCTGTGCCCTTGCTTTGGCTGCTCTCGTGCAACTGTTGTTGACAACTGCTTTCTTCTGCTTCCTCACTTCTATCTTCTTCAAGGTCTGTGCCGACAGCCAGTCCTTGTGATGGTGTTTCCTGAACCCTACAGTGTCTTTGCAGGTCGAGTTCAGCGCCTCTCTAACTGCCTTCCACTGCTGCTCTGTGGTGACCGCCTCCTCATTTACTAGCTCCTGTAATGCTTGAAACCGGTTGGACAGCACCAGTTTGAACTCTTCTCTCACTCCAGTCTCTCTCAGGAGGCCTACATTATAGCGCTGTCTTCTTGTTGTCTCTGTGCCGCTTTTCTTTAACTTGAGCTTTATTCTTAAGGTAAGCAGATGGTGGTCTGAGGCAACATCTGCTCCCCTCCTCACTCGAACATCTTGAAGGGATCTTCTAAATTTCTTGCTAATGCAGATATGGTCTATTTGGTTCTCTGTAGTATGGTCAGGTGAGACCCACGTTTTGTCTATTCTTCTGTGTGGGAAGATGCTGCCTCCAATGACAAGTCTGTTTAGAGCACAAAAGTCTATGAACCTCTCCCCGTTCTCACTCATCTCCCCTAGTCCCTGTCTCCCCAACACCTCTTCATATCCGGTGTTGTCCTCCCATATTTTGGCATTAAAATCGCCCATGACGATGGTGTTGTCTCGCTCCGCACATTTGTCCACGGCACTCTGGAGTCGGTCGTAGAACTCTTGTTTCTCTTCCTCGTCATTGTTATTAGTGGGCGCATAACACTGGATGACGTTCAGCTTGATCTTTTTCTTGGTTCTAAAGGCTGCTGTGATAATTCTTGGCCCAAAAGGTTCCCAGCCCATCAGCACTCTCTGTGCCACTGATGACAGCATGAATGCTACTCCTTCTGTATGGGGGGCATTCTCCTCTTCATGACCTGAATACAGAATCATCTCCCCACTTAACAGCCTTTTCTGGCCAGACTGCGTCCATCTGGCTTCACTGATACCTAGCAGGGAAAGGTTGTACTTTTGCATTTCCGCTGCTATCTGGGTGTGCCCATGGTTGTGTCCCTGGATAGAGAGAGGCGGCTCGGTCCTGTGGCTTCCGAAGACTTCCGGCTTTCACCACAGGACGTCATAAATCTTCTGGTAGAAGAACCTTCCTCCTCCAGGAAAGGAATTACTGTTTGTCTTTTCGTCGGCGTTTTTGTAGCTATTTCCTTTTTTGCAGGGTGGGGAAGCTACCCCCACGGATGGAATACTCACAAATCAGATATGTGAGGCTAGCACTGGAAGAAACAGTGCATATAATATATAAGGGATATACATGACCCTCTTGTACTTCATCTTATTTTTCTGTGGGCTGGTGATTGGGTGCCTGATAGAAAGGGGCAGATGGGTCATTGGGTACCTGATAGGAAGGGGCAGGGGAGCAAGCCGTTTGTCTGTCCAGGGCTGAGTATTTCCCCTTGGTATGTAATGGGGAAGGAATATTACGTCTAGGCAAAATAAAGTAAAATAAAAGTAGCGAGCTCTCAGCTTCTGCATGACTTAAGCAAACATTGGTACTACTACCCATCAATCACAGTCCCCAACTAACAGGTGCATGGGCAAGGCCAAGTTGAGATTCATGCATGTGCACTAGACACCTTGCATGCATTAGCACACCCGAAGTGTATGAGTTGTGAGGAAAAAAAGGTGCATTAGGTTTGTGTACTGTATAATATCACTATCTGCTAATTCATACACAAAAGGCCCAAACACAGAGGCTAGTGTTGGCTCTAGATTGCCCAAAAATTCATGCACACAGTTATTTAATCCCTTCCCTGCCATGTGTACATACATTTTTGTTTCTGAAATCTTTGTTTATTCAACGACCAAAAGCCAAACCATCCAAGAAACATGGATACAAATCGGTCTCAGCAAAAGGCATAGATCCTCATGAGTCCATTCAGTCGCAGGGGTTCGTGAGGAAATATGTCTCTCGCACGTTGATCGCGTTGACTTTATTTTCTCAAAATCATTACCGACGGCATTACTACTAGGAATACTTCACTTAGCTTAGCAATTTTAGCCCAAAATCTCATTGTGTACCTCCCAACAGGGGAGGCATTCCCAAGGATACCAGGATACCCTGAGTGGCATCCCCTGGTTCCCTATCCGGTGGCGCGCTCACCGTTTCTCGCCAGTCTCTTCGCTTAGCTCACCAGTACAGGCCATGTGCATCTCGGGTGCTCCGGCTGTGAATGGTGGGATTACCGTTGTGTGCACTGGATTTTTTGGATTACTTGTGTTACGGACTTTCGTGGATGTGTGGTGCATTGTGTAGTGTGATTGGATTACCTACGTGTTTTCGGTGGATTACTTGGTGTTGGGTCTCTTTTGGGATTACCGGTTTGAACCAGGACAAAGTAAAGCTTAGGTTACTGCTTCCTACCAGCTACGACTGGGTGGCAGCGGTGACCGGGCAGTAATGTTTGCAAGCCGACCAGGAGCGCATTCCCTCTTCTGAGGCTCCCCGCTCTGTCTCCGGCCTTCTTCTGTCCTTTGTTACTGTACTCAGGTACGGACCTGCACCAAGTGTGGTGCCTTCCAGTGGCCTAGCGATGGCCATGATGTCTGCCTACCCTGCTCAGGCTGCTCCTCCGGTCAGACATGCGACAAGTGTGTGACGTGGGAGGAAGAGAAATGGTCGCAGCTGTGGGCGTTTTACCGGTGGATAGACCGGCGTCTCTCACACAGCTGACGACTAAAGCAGCCGCGCAGAAGAAGGCAGAGTCTAACATCTTAGACTGGTCGGCACGTAAAAGGGGCCTACTCCTCCCTCCGGTGCCTCGGACAACGCTGCTCCGCCCTGAGCGGATGATTGAGC
Source organism: Semisulcospira habei (assembly GCA_036245525.1). Classification (NCBI taxonomy): domain Eukaryota; kingdom Metazoa; phylum Mollusca; class Gastropoda; family Semisulcospiridae; genus Semisulcospira; species Semisulcospira habei. Next base: position 113,714,856 of record BTPG01000002.1, read on the forward strand.
CTAGCAGCGTAAAACAGGGCTTGCCCCCCAGTCAAACCCGGGCACCAAGAGCTCTACCCCGCCTCGTTGAGGCCCCCGGATATGCAAGACCACCAGCGACGGGGTTCGTCCCCTAGGTATGTGTCGGCATACAGAGCTCAGTCCCCCCACAGTAAAGGTGTTGGGCGGAATTATCACCCTCCAGGTGAGAGACAGAGAGAGCCCAGGGAGAAGCAGGGGCCCCGCCCAGGCAGAAGCAGGGCCCCCACCCACCCCACCCTCCCACCCCCTCCCCCCCCACCCCCCACCCCTCCTTACCTTTGAGAGGTTAGTGCCCGCCGGCCTTAGGCCGGACCAGCGCTGTCACCGGGCCGCGTCTACGAAGCACCTCTCAGGGAGGGACAGGAAAGATAGCCACAGAACGGACACAAGAGCTCCACCCCGCCTCGTTGAGGCCCCGGATATGCAAGACCGCCCACGACGGGATTCGTCCCCTAGGCATGTGTCGGCATACGGAGCTCAGGCACCTCGCAGGAGAAACGTAAGGCGAGATGTGAGTCCCAGACATGGCAATGATTTGGGACCGAAGCCCTCCCTCTGAGGACGGACGTTTGGTCAACCGAGCCAACCGACGGGACATGCTTCCCCGTCGTGATCGGACCTCTGGAGTGCATTCTCCTCGTCGTAGGAGCTTGGAGAGGGACACCCAGAGGTCTCGGCCCCCTCGACGCTTGGGGGCGGATACGGCGCCACTAACTAGGACGCACCTACAGGAGGAGAGGGATGTAACCTTATACAGACAAGATCAGCATAGGTCACTTACGGAGTCGACGCTCAGTAGACACTCCTCACGACGGGATGAACATGACTCGTCGTCAATCTCCCCCTCCACGGTTCGGCGGTCGAGATCAGGTACGCGGTGGATCGTTTCGCGGCATCGGGTGACTGCCTCCCCTAGGTTTAGCCCTTCGTCAGATCGGACAACCAAGGATGGGTCGACATTGTGCCCTTGGCGCCCTCAAAGTCAACACAGAAGCCGCTCAGGTGGCAGCAGCAGTACGCAAGCATCTTTCCCACGGCTGTGCAGAATGCTGGATTTTCCACTCTTTAGTTTAGCCAGCAACATGCTTACTGCAGCCACTCCCACAGCGAGCAGGCTTAAAGTAGGTCACAGTCTGATATAAGCTATTCCTTCTCTAATCTCTGTAACGGCCTGCTTATGTGTGGTGGCTATGCCTGTGTTTAATGTTCTCTATCTCCTCTTCAAAGATTTTCTACATAGAACCGTTTGACACACTTGTGAACTGTTGTGTGCTGGTTCCTGTGTTGGTGATATTATTCCAGTTACGTTTTTTTTAAGAGTGCAATCCGAGGATAAAGACAGGTACCGTGTTTGTGTGTGACTGAACATGGCTGGTAAGTTATCTGAGCCTCGCAGTACTGAGTTGGTTTGAACATTCATTCTCTGTTCTGGAATACTGTTGTGTATTGTGTAATCCCTGTGCTTTATGCTCTGCTCATAGCCTCTTAATATAGATTTGATACTGTTTAGTAGTATCATGTACTAACTGTTGTCTGCTCATCCATATTATCCTGGTTCCTTTGTTCCAAATGCCTAAGGAGTAGACAGTACAGTTATGGCGGGAACAAAATATACACAAGAAACATTTGCACACACAGAAGCCTTTCACTTTAAAAGGTTAAATTATCTATGTAGAGTATGTGGAGGAAGGTCAAAACGAACACTTGATCAAAATCCAATAAAACTGTGAAATCTATGTAGCTGAACTTCAGGAAATACATGGAATCACTGTAGATGAAACTAGTGGACTGTGTTACTCAAATTCGTTTTGTGTAAAATGTTACCAAAGACTAATGAAACTGAAAAGAAAATCATCAATTCAATTACAAAAACTGTATTCATCCCTGTAAGGGAAATTCTAAAAACTGTTCATATAAAGGAACCACCAGTGTGATATGCTTAAGACCCGTTACTTGTGTTCGTGTCGATATAAGGCCCATTGTGGTGTGCTTCAGACCTAGTTATTTGTGTTGGTGTTAATATAAAGGAACCAGTGTGATGTGCTTAAGACCTGTTGTGTTAGTGGTTATGAATTTACTGTGTAAACCCAAGTGTACTGCATAAACACTGCTGGGATCAGCATGTTTGTGTTGATCGTCTTGATGGACCTAACGGATTACCAGCTTACCAGCTTCTCAGCAGTGGAGTGCTTTCTGACGCTAGTGTTGCTCTAGCAGGAAAGAAACAAGAATTCAAGTAAGTGATAACAGTAGAGGCTAGAATGCTGCGTAGATACATCAAATTTTCATCCCACAGAAAACTTAGATGCACAACAGATTGAGCTTGAAAGTTAGTGCTTTTTTGTGTCAGTGCATGTTCATTGTATTGCAAATATGAAATGTAACTGCTCTTGCAGGTGTGCTGGACGTAAGCAGCATGGGCATGTTTAGTATGAAAAGAAAGCAAATTTTATCAGCTACAAATCTACACTCATGTTATAATGATATTCTTGCGAAAAAAAAAAAAAGCATTTTGTGAATGTTCAGTTACTAACACTTTTCAGCGTTTCCGCTGCCGAGCGCCAGTATGCTGCTGTCGGCACGTACACATAGCGTAGGGTAATGAAAGAGCACTCCTTTCTAGGACCATGAACAGCTCTGTCACTGCTTGAAGAGGCGCGCGCTAACGACTAATTGCCCCCACGCCCGGCGTTGCCACAGATGGCTTATCTTGCACTCGGTGGCCCCCGGCCGCTCCTAACTAAAAGTATGGTTCTGCACAGCCGTGTTCCCTCAACGCTTACCCGGCCCCTGCGGCGGTCTGCAGCAGTTACTAGGGATTCTTCAGTCCTCTCTATGCGATTGGCGTTTAGGCCTGCGGCTCTTCCGCTTTCGCAGACCCCGGCTAATGATGAGGAGGTGCTCAGCCTTCACCCAGATGATTCAGCATCGGCAATGGGTGGAGGTGACGTTCCCCTTCTTCACCCAGCAACCCTCTGTCTTCGCTGACAGCAGCAGTTGACACGGCACCAAACCAGACAGGTTCGTCGCTACTTGGATGAGGCGTCCTGGCTCATCGCATCCTTCCTTCCCCCGGAGTGCTGCCACCCATCTCCGCCCACTAAGAGGAAGGCTTCGGCGATGGTCGACGCGCCCCAGCAACCCCAGCGGTTCAAGTCTCTGCCTCAACCTCCGGGCTTCAAGGACCTAGCAGAAGCTTTCTCAGCGCGCCTGCTACAGGATGACTTCGGGAGTCAAGGCTTCCTTTCGGACTCCAGGTGGCTGACGGGGTTGGACATCAGCTTTTGCCAGGACTGGTATGCAGGGCACTCCCAGGCATTTCCTGTACTCTTCCGGCTGTGGACAAGGAGGCTTTGGTACAGACAGGGACACCCCGCGGCCAATGGACACAGGTATCCAGATCCTGGGACAAGATGGCGTCCTTCGCCCACAACTCGTTGGCATACTCAGGGTTCCTGGAGATGGCGACGCAGTCCGTAGTCAACATCCTGGAAGACACGTGGGATCTCTCCTCTTCGGCACAGCTGCAAGATGTTCACAAGGTACTAGTGGCGGCGAATAGGGTGGCGTACCATTCCTCGGCTAACTCCATGGCGGTGGCGGTCAACTGCGACCTTCTGCGGTGGGACGAGCTGCTCGGACGTTGCCACGCACTCCCAGCTTCGGTGAAGATGCAACTGAGCCAGGCGCCCGTCGGCGGGGAGCTGTTTTTGGAGCAGCATGGCAGAAGGTAAAGGAATCGAATAAGGAGCTCTGGCCAACCCCGGTGGGGTCAACCTCCTCTTGCCCTTCCGCCAACTCCGGTAGTGTCTCCGGTCAGTGGGAGACTAGCCGTCTACAGCAGCGCATGGCACCAGCTGTTTCAGGACGACCCTTGGATTCTATCAACCATCACGGAGGGGCTGAGGATCTCCTTCCAGTCTTCCCCTCCATTGTGACACCCTCCCCCCTCCCCCCCGTGGACTCGGGTGCTAGGGGATCAGGACAAGGCCACACCACTTCACGATGAGGTGTTGATGCTGTTACAGAAGGAGGCCACAGAGGTGGTCGACCGGATAGACACCCCAGTCTTCTACAGTCGGCTGTTCCTCGTTCCCAAGCCAGGAGGCAAGTGGCGACCAGTAATAGACCTCTCGGCATTGAACAAGTACACTGCGGCCCCACACTTCCGGATGGAGACGTCCAGGGCTCTGTGGTCGGTGCTGCAACCCCAGGATTTCGCCATGAGCCTCGACCTAGCGGACGCCTGTCTTCATGTACCCGTACACCCGTCATCGCGGCGTTATCTGCGCTTCGCCTTCCACGGGGTAGTGTATCAGTTTCTGCTCTCCCGTTCGGACTCAACCTCAGCCTGTGGGTCTTTACCAAGATCATAGACGGAGTCAGGTCCAGGTTCCGATGGTCGGCCTGAAGCCCAACCTCCAACTACCTGGACGATCTACTCCTACGGAACCAGGGGGTACAAGCGTTGGAGATGGACAGAGATGGCTTGCTGACACTGCTGCGTTGGCTCAGGTTCCTCATCAACGGAGGCAGGTCTGATCTGACTCCGTCACGCCAGTTCATCCACCTCGGCATGGAATTCTTGACCGATCTCAACCAAGTCTGACTTCCCAATAAGCAGATCCTGAAGATAGAGGAGATGGCGCTGTAAGTCCTAAGTGCTCAGGCGCTTCCGGCAAGAGTCTGGCTCCAGCTGTTGGGACTTCTAAGTGCAGCGGCAGATCTGTTACCCCTCGGCAGGCTCTACACCCGACCGATTCAGCTCCATCTGCTCCTGCACTGGCGCCCCGCCTCAGGCGGGCTAACTACCCTGGTGCCGGTCTCGACTCTTGTCAAGTCTCAGCTACAGCCTTGGACGGACAGGTCATGGCTAGTGTCAGGAGTTCCCCTAGCCTCCCCTCCACCTTGGCTCTCCATCTGCACGGACGCGAGCTTATCCGGTTGGGAATCACTTCTGCTTCCGGAGTTCGTCACGACCTCGGGCAGTTGGACGAGGGATCAAGCCGACAAACACATAAACTGGCTGGAGATGAAAGCAGTGTGGCTTGCGCTCTCCCACTGAGAGCAGTGTCTCACGGATCAGGAAATCCTCGTACTCTCCGACAACTCAACAGTGGTGGCCTACATTCAGAACCAACGCGGGACGCACGCGGCTTCCCTCTGCATACTGGTGTACCAGGTCTTCCTGTGGTGCAGAGATCGGGGCATTATGCTTTGGGCACAGCACATCCCGTCACGTCTCAGCGTCCTCGCAGATTCTCTCTCCTGCCACAGCCAGCTTCTTCACACAGAGTGGTCTCTGCGACAAGACATCTTCCAGATGATGAGCACACGATGGGAGATGCCAATGATTGACCTCTTTGCCACGAGGTGGAACAACAAGCTGCCACTTTTCATCTCCCCCATTCTGGACACGCGAGCTTGGGCCATAGACGCACTCTCCATTTTGTGGGACGGGCTTCTTTCGTACGCGTTTCCTCCAACAGTATTAGTACCAAGGTGCTCCAAAGCTCTGAGGCAGCAATGCAATCGTGATCCTGGTGGCCGCCTTCAGCTGGTCCAAGAACTGGGCTACCTACCTCCTGAGCCTCACCACCGATACTCCGATGAAGCTCCCCGCGCCTCCGACAATGCTCAAGAAACCCCGACAGCCCAGCCCATCCATGCCCAGAGCGGCTGCTGTTACACGCCTGGAGACTATCAGGCAAGCCCTCGCAGCTAGAGGTTTCTCGGGTGCAGCAGTGGAAGCTATCGCAACAGCGCAGAAGGCCTCTAGGCATAATGTCTATGAGGGAAAGTGGCGAGTACTCCAGGCCTGGTGCGCACAGGAACATCTCTCTCCCACGGATTTGACTCACCCCCAGCTGGCCCAGTTCTTCCTGTGGCTTTTCACCAACCAGAACTTGGCCCCCATTACCATACGAGGATACCTAGCAATGTGGCAGACACTTATCAACACTTGGGCCACCCAGACCCTGGTGCCTGCAGAGACCTTGTGGATCTTATGGCGCACTTTGATCTGCAACGACCGGCTGTCCGCTCGTTAATTCTATGTTGGTACCTGTCCTGGGTCCTCACCTGGCTCAACTCAGACCATTCGAACCTTAGCCTTTGGTGCGACTTGGGGATCTAACCAGGAAGACCTGCTTCCTACACTCGCCCTCGCCTCAGCCTCGCGAGTCAGCGCGATTCATGCCTTCTCAGTGTGACCTTGCGACGGCTCGATGCAGCTCCTCACTGACCCTACGTTTCTGGCCAAGAATCGCCTCCCAGCAGGCGGCGCCTCAAGTTTTGACTATCCGTCCGCTCAGGGTGACGGAACAGATCAGGGAGTCCCGCTTACAGGACCCCTCAGGGCACTGAAAGTGTACCTGCGCAGAACAAAGCCACTAAGACAAGGGTGCTTGCACCTATTCCTGCCCTTGGCTCCGGGCAGACGAGACATATTTGCGCAGACGATCTCTTCCTGGCTCCGCTGGGTGATACGGCAGGCATACAAAGAGCTCGCCCCTGAGCAGGCCAAGGCTATGCATATCAGGGCACATGAAGTCCGAGCAGTGGCAGCGAGCATCACCTTTGACCGCAGTCAGCGACATTGTGACAGCTTTGGGTTGGCAGGCTGAGTCTACCTTCGCTCGCTTCTACCTACGAGACCTATCCGGCCAGCGCTACAACCTGACCCTTCTGGGGGACATATCGGCGGCGCAGCACTCCCTCCCAGCGCCTCTGGAGCCATAGGTGACGCCTAGCTAAAATTGTTGGGAGTGGTCGCGTAAGGGGGGAGCCTCAATAGTTACGCACTTAGGCGCTTGGGCGTAGGACAGGTGTTCCAAGAAATGTGGCACCCTCCTCCTTTTCGCCATTCTTCCTAAGTAGTAATGCCGTCGGTAATAATTTTGAGAAAATAAATGAATTTTTCTCTAAAATGTATTTTTTCGAAAAATACTTACCATTACTCAGAGGTCCCTCCCGCCTCCCCCCCTTGCCGCAGTCGAGCTAAGACTGGCGGGAAACAGTGAGTGTACCACTGGATAGGGAACCAGGGGAGGCCACTCGGGGTATCCTGGTAACGACACCCCCTTGGGATTGCCTCCCCTGTTGGGAGGTACACAACGAGTTTTTTGGGCTAAAATTGCTAAGCTAAGCGAAGTATTCCTAGTAGTAATGCCGTCGGTAAGTATTTTTCAAAAAAATACATTTTAGAGAAAATTAATTATTCTCAGCAGTGAAGGGGTTAATAACTGTGTGCAGGCCAGCTGCACAGCTGTCGGCCTGAGGACCTTATTTTGTTCACTGGGTAGGTACCTGGTGTAAATAAAGTTGACCAAACTTTACCTTCTGCTTTGACAGGTTGATGGCAGCATTGTGACGCACATACAGATAGACCGACACACTATCAGGGATGTCGGAGAAATACGTAAACAAAAAGATCCTTGCCCCTATGGTCCGATGCTGCACCCTCCCCTTGAGGCTTCTTTCACTGGAATATGGGGCGGATCTTGTCTACTGTGAGGTGATGGCAGATTCATTGCTAGTTTTTTTGTTGTTTTTTTTTTGTCCACTTTTAAAAAAGTGATTTTGCAATTTGAGAACTGATTGAAAAATTACACTTTGGTATAATTTTATTTATCACTACAGATTATTAGTAGATTATCTCATTGGGACTAAAGTTCCTTCATGACTTAAAATTAAATTCACTCATAAAACATTAAAAATGCTAACCCTTTTGCAGTTGCCACAGGGTTAGTTTTTGTGTTTTTATCAAACTTTTATAAAGTTTTCTTTACTAGTTCAATTTTTAGTTGTTAAAGTGTGGTGACTTGTATGACTTTTTTTTGGGCAGGAAATAATTGACAGAAAAATTCTTCTCACCCAGAGAATAGAAAACAGTAAGTTGTAATTCTCTGTTGCACCTTCTTGATAAAAAAATGAAGCATTTTAAACTTAACACCCTTGATTGCATACAATCACTGTTACTGTTTGCAGCACTCAGTCTTGCGACAAAGTCCGAACCAGCAACTTGCGGCAAGTTGAAGGCACATCTGTTACATATTACGGGAATGAGACCTGGAACTGAAACCCAACCCGGCCATATACTCTGACACTGTCGGAGTAGACAGACTGAGAACAGCCCCCCTCCCATTTGCTAAAGGGCATACAGGAAACGTCATGCACTCATGGCGTTATCTATGCATGTTAATGTAACAGAGAAATAGAGTTCGCCATTGATGTGTGATGTGAGTGATACTCAACTGACAGTTCGTAATCACAGTCTATAGAAGAGGCAGGCATGGGAATTGTCCGCGAAATTCCGCGGGAAAAAGAAATCATCCACGAAATAAAAAAGACGTTTCCGCGAAAAACCGCTGTGGGTAGCAAAACAAGGAAAGCACCGGTTTTATTCCGCGACAGAACATGACGCGGCAGGCTGTGTCCTTGGCCTGCCTGAGTGCGCGCTGCACTCAGAAACTTAGGCGGGCAGACCCAAGGTGCCCCGTCAATCCCCCCCCCCCCCCCCCCCCCCCCCCCCCTCCCACTGTTTGATTTTTCGGCGCCGAGAAGCAAGCAAAGCCAAAAGAGCAAGGAAGGGCCGTTGCCTACCCCCCACCCACCCACTGATTTTCCGGCGCACAGAAGTAAGCAAGGTCCATTGCCCCCCCCTCTCCCCGCCCCTCCCCCTTCCCCCCCCCCCCACCTCCCCCCACCCACTGTTTGATTTCACGGTGCCCAGAAGTAAGCAAGGTCCGTCGTCTACCCCCCCTCCTCCCCACTGTTTGATTTTTCGGCCCTCGCGGAAAGAAGATCTAGCGTGGTGGAGGCTTTTTGAATCAGGTTGAAGGCCCCGTTTCAGATGATTTTTGCTTGGGCAATTCCCATGCCTGAAGAGCATCCCCCTTCCTGGTTATCGACATAAATAACGAAAAGTATAAGCAGGATTCAAGGGCTTAGGGAAATATTTAGAAGTAAATGTACTGACATTTACATCTGTATTCCTGAAGCTGAAATAGGCCGACAGCAGTTTCAAATACACTTGTTTGTAAAATCTCAAGACCGATGTACCCTTATGTTTCACAACCGCTCAACTTTTTAGTCTGAAACATCGTACTTGTGGGCGAAGTCTTTGCATTTTCTTTCCGAAAAAGGATTAAGTTGAGACGCATTTATTTATTTTTATTTATTTATTTTGCCCTTTTCTCTGACCACCTTCTCTTTGTTTTACACTTTTTAATCAGCTTGCGTAGCTCAGACTAAAATTTTACAATAAATTCCAATGTCTCCCTGTAAAGTAAAGATAGTTAGCGGAGAGAAAAGTGTGAGCAGGAGGTTTTTAGCTCCAGAGGACTCAGAGCCTGGTTGCAGTGGTTGGTTGTTATGTCTCTTGCTGTCTTCATAAGTACTGAACTGAAAATCAACTCAGTCTGAGGAACACAGCTGCATATTTCTAGATGCAATAACTATGAATTGAAATGAACCCTCATGAGAATTACTCATGTGCCTCATTCATTTCAGAAAGTTTTGCTGCTTCTACAAGGCAGACGTGGATTCAACAGCAATGATTCTCTCACTATAGCGAGCACAGATGTAAATTCTGGCACAAATTTATCAAACGCCGCCTGTATACCTGCTTATGAGAATCTATGCTGTTTAAATGCGGAAGAAAGTGTCGACTGGCTTGTTTCATCTAGAGGGCTGGTGTTTATGTTAGCTGTCAAGTGCAGCGAGGACCGGTGTTGGGGAGGAAGGTGGTGTGTTTCCCCACTCATCCAGCTTCACTACTTTGTCGCTAGACTGCACTGGTGGCTGTATGTACAAATGCATTTTAAGATGAGAAATTCAAGCAACCGCACAACACTCTTCTACATGAGGGATAACATTTTTGTGCTGGTTAGCTCCCTGGTATGCTATTTTGGGGGTCCACTGTGCAGTGGTTTGGGTACCTGTCACTGAGGCAAGAGGAAGAGGTGCAAGATTAGATCCTGGGTTCCGGCATAAATGTTTTCTCCGCATGCAAATGCAAGTGTCACCATTAACCCCCTTGTGCATGCAGCCATTGTACTACCCCATACGAGGGCTGCATGTACAGGGAGATTAATATGGGTGGACCATCCAGGGTTTTACGCGCAGGTACTCTGGCTCTTCCTCCACCTCTGCTGTGGTGTTGGTTCCAGACCACTTTAACCCTTTTCATCCTGATACACTACTGCTTGAAATTAATTTGACTATAATAGCTCAAGTTTGGTGCCAGAATAGCTTGGTGCCTCATACACCAAGCTATTCTGGCACCACCCTTCAACTTAAATGGTTGATCTATATCTCCTAATCTGTAATGTAGCCTTCTTAGGACAATGAGCAGATATTTTTAAAAGCCTCAGATGAAATGGGTTAAACAAGCAATGATAAATTCAAAAATTTTAATAGCTGAACTGACCCTTTGTATCATGTCAGGCATGTGTATGTGACATGTTCCTGTCTGGTGTGTGAATGATAGAGCGTTTCATGTGTGCTTCATTTTTATCGTGGTCGACTTTACGGCTCCTAAATATTCACAATACATGTGTTTGATGTATACCGGTACCAAGCTATCCTGTATGTTTGTACATAAGCATTTTCTTTTGCAGATACCCTTGGCACAACTGACTTCATTATGTCGGATGGTACAGTGGTGTTCAGGACATGTCCACAGGAGAAAGGAAGAGTTATTTTCCAGCTGGTAATGTGGAGCACATTTTGTTACATGTTGTAAAACCTTTTGGCTGTAGGTACGGCATTTTGTCAAAGTGATTCATACAGGACTCAACTTGACTAAACCTTTATGACAGCCAAAGGGTTAGCACTTGATACAGCATTCTGATTTCTTGTGTGTCTTTAAAGACTATTACTAACTATGGTAAATTGGTTGTCAATGATGGTACATATATACATGTACTAACAAAAGTAGTGCCATTTTCAATTAATGCTTGACCAGGTGCCAGTTAGAATTAAGCTCATCTGGCACTCTTATATGAACTTTACCCTCACAGATTAACATGCACATCTCAGTACCTTTGAACTATTGTGTCCAATCCATATTTCACTGTGCTCTACCCTGGTCTGCCCAGGCTCACCCTGTCAGCCCCACAGGGTGGGTTTTTGTTTCTTCAAAAACATTACCGATGCCATTACTTTATGGAAGTGTCTACTACTTACTCAGTTTCAGCCTAAGAACCTGTTGTGTTCCTACACAACCCGGGAGGCTCTCGGGGAACCCTGACTAGGGCCGAGAGTTGCCTATCCGGTCATGTGCCATGTGGTGTGACCACAATCGTTCTACTTAGCTCAAGCTGTTCAGACATGTGTAGCCAACAGGATCTTGACTGGTTGCAACCAGTTCTTAGGGCCGGTCGCCTTTGGATTACTGTGTTCCTTTGGACTTTGTGTGCACTTGTGTTTACCTTGTGCGCTTCTGGATTACTTTATGGATTACCAGCACTTCTCTCCGTGGTGGTTTCCGTGGTTGCGTGTGGACTTTTTGTCGGGGTCCCGCCCGGGACTTCTTCTCTCCGACGCGCCCTGTGGGTGGTATGGAGGTTCCTCCCCCTGTCCCCGCAACAACTCAGAAGAGGTAAAGTATCGGTCCCAGCTCTCGGCTGGCCCCCAGGCCGTGTGCCGGCTTCAGCTTGAGGTTTCGTTCGATCGTACAGCTTTCGCATCGATCTCTCATTTTCGTTGGCAGGGCCTCTCAGTGCCCGCGCCCGGTCGCCTGTCATGTCTGATATATGTTGCAGTGGCCAAGTGCTCACCTGCCCGCAGTCCGCTGACTTCCGATGGCCGAGCGATACCCACAAGGTCTGCCTTCCCTGTGCTGGCTGCGCTTCCGACCACACCTGTGATGTCTGTGCCGCCTGGTCAGAACAACATTGGTCGCAGCTTTGGGGGTTTTACCGGCGCGAGCGCCCGACACCAGCAAGTGACCGATCGTCCATCTTGGCACCCCCCTCCATGCCCAGAGATGTATCCAGACGCGCCTGCTCCAACCTTGTGGAACGGATGACCCGCCGGACATATGAGCCCAGCTCTTAACACAGAACTGCGTCATCTGTGACGCCCACCGGACAAAGCCTGCTGACTCTTACGGATAGTCTGTATGCTGACAGAGCGCCCGCCTTACGGAGGCAGGCCTGCAGAGACGTGCTTTGCGCCGTCAAGTGTGCCACTGACAGTCCTGATAGGTCTCGCCAGGAGAAACCCGCGTACTCTTATGGAGAGTCGATAAGCCGGCAGAGCACCCGCCTTACGGAGGCGGGCCAGCAGAGACCTGTGTCCACTCGTCCATGCACTACTGACAGTCCTGATAACTCTCGCTCGGTCAGCAGCTCGAGACGCCCTCACGCGTCCGGCGACAAACGGAGGAAGCATCGTGCTGCTCTACGCGACGGTCGCCGCAGCACCAGCCCTCTTCGTCCTCTTCACGATCGACCACTTCGCGAACTTCGGGCCCGCACCCCGCATCACGCCCGTCTTGGTACGCCTCCCCCCCGCAGGTTACATCGCCCGTCTCCTTTGCTGATCAGGTCCTGTAGTAGGAGCTCGCCCGACAGGGATTGCTGCCACAGTCGCTCCCGTCATCCCAGACACTACCCCCGTGGCAGGCACCAGGCTCGCGCCAGTCCCCCTTCGCCCAGTTGCGCCTTGCCCCCGTCCTCCCCACGGCTTCGCCAGAGGACATGACGCTCACCGGCTGCTACCGTCTCTCTTCGGGACATGGATAGCGCTATCTTCTCCTCCCAGACCCCAAGCCAGATTTTGCTCCCTTTGCGGGATGACGAGACTCTCAGCCTACTCACAGAGGATTCGGCCTCAGCCCTGCTCGGCATGGAAAGCCGCTCCCCCTCATCTCGCTCTGGCGTGACGGATGATCCTGAGTCGTCTAGGACTCCTTCGGGGTCGCGCACGGAAACGCTTCTGGGGATTGACAAAGCTGATCGCGGACGCTCTGCCTGAGGACGCGTGCCCCCCATCCCCCCCCCCCCCCCCCCCCCAGCTCAAGAGGAAGGTGTCCGCCTTTGTCGACTCAGGACGTCACCAGAAGAGGTTCAAGTCGCTGCCTCAGCCCCCCGGCTTTAAGGATCTTAGGGATTCCTTCTCCACACATCTCCAGGCCGATTCCCAGGAGTACTTCTTTGCGGATTGCAAGTGGCTGGCTGACCTCGACATCTCCTTCCATCAGTCCTGGTATGCGGGCCATTCTCATTCTTTCACCTGTCCCCTTCCCTCCTTGGACCCTCCGGCGGTAGTGCAGGTTGGCGGCAGCACTCAGCTGAGATGCGCCCTTCCACGCGGCTTGGATATCCCTTGGCCTGCTGTCGTCCGTCGCATCGAGGAGGCCTGGCAAGCTTCGCTTACGCCCATTCTTGGTGACCTCCTCACCCTCGCAGTCGCAGCCAACCGGGCAGCGTATCACTCCTCGGTCATCGCTATGGCGGCCGCCTCCAACTGTGACCTGATGCGTCGAGATGCGGTACTACAGGCCTGCCGCGGAATGCCCCCCGATCTGAAGACTCAGCTTCGTCGTGCTCCCCTGGTGGCCCCCTTCTCTTTGGCGAGACCTGGCAGAAGGTGAAGGACGCGAACTCGGACCGTTGGCCTAGCAGAGTAGCCACCACTCGCTTTCAAGCAGCCTGCAAGGCCGTGGGTCGCGCCCTGCAGTCCTCCAGACCCTCTTTGTCCCCCACTCCAGCTCATGCCAGGACGCCCCAGCAGGCCCCCATCTTTGGCCGCTCTAGACCCATTACGACCCCTGCCCCCGCCTGGCCCAGGCCTGCCTGCTGCCCTGGGCGTGGGCGGGCCCCATGACTCTCTCCCGCTTTAGCCCCCGCCGACCGCTCCGGGGTCTCCTGTCGGCAGGAGGCTCGCCCTTTGCAGCGACGTGTGGCGGTCGCTGCTTCCGGATGACCCCTGGGTGCTCTCCACCATTACCGAGGGATTCTCAATATCCTTTTATTCGCCACCTCCGCTGAGATGCTCCCCCTTGTACACCGAGATTCCGTCGGACAAGCTCAGAACCATCGCACTGCGCGGAGAGGTCAACTTGCTTCTGCAGAAGGCCGCCACGGAGGTAGTGTCTCGTCCCGACTCCCCAGCCTTTTACAGCCGTCTCTTCATGGTTCCCAAGCTGGGCGACAAGTGGCGTCCCGTCATCAATCTCTCGGCGCTGAACAAGTTTATCACGGCTCCGACCTTTTACATGGAAACCGCCAGGGCCCTCAGGGCCGCCGTGCAGCCCATGGACTTCGCGGTCAGCTTGGACCTGTCCGATGCGTATCTCCATGTCCCCATGCACCCGGCCTCCAGGAGGTATCTCCGCTTCGCTTTCGACGGCATGATCTACCAGTTTCAGGCCCTTCCGTTCGGTCTCAACCTCAGCCCTTGGGTTTTCACTCGCATCATGGACTCCGTCGTCTCCAAGGCAAGACAGTCATCTTCCAGTCCGACCTCCAACTACCTCGACAACCTCCTCCTGAGGAATCAGTCAGACACCGCCCTGATGATGGACAGAGATGCCCTGCTCCTGTTGTTGTCGCGTTTGGGGTTCTGGTCAACGCGGGCATGTCGGACCTCACACCCTCATGCCGGTTTATTTATCTCGGCATGGATTTTGCGACCGACCTCAACAAGGTTAGTTTGCCAGAGCCTCGGATCCAGAAGCTAGTCTTCTTAGCCGCCCAGGTAGCGCACGCGGAGGCAGTCCCCGCCAGGGTTTGGCTTCAACTGCTCGGCTTGATGAATGTAGCAGCGGATCTACTCCCCCTCGGTCGTCTTTACTCCCGGCCGCTCCAGCTGCACCTCCTGCTTCATTGGCGTCCGTCCTCCGGCGACATGTGCCCCGGTGTCTGTGCCTCAGATCCTTCGCCCCCATCTGCAGCGCTGGACGGACACCTCGTGGCTCGCTTCAGGAGTTCCTCTCGCCTCCCCGCCCCATCAGCTCTCTCTTTGCGTGGATGCCAGTCTCTCCAGGTGGGGTGCTCACCTGCTGCCGAGGTTCCTCTCGACGTCCGGCCTCTGGACTCCGGACCTTTCGGACAGACACATCAACTGGTTCGAGCTGCAAGTGGTTTGGCAAACCCTCATCGAGTGGGAAGCACTCCCTTCGCCACCAGGAGCTGCTCATCCTTTCCGACAACGCCACAGTCGTTTCCTACATTCAGAAGCAGGGCGGTACGCGCTCACCTGATCTGTGCATTATCCTCTACCGACTGATGCGCTGATGCGAGGACCGCGGCATCTCCCTCCAAGCTCGACACATTCCAGGACACCTGAACGTGTTGGCCGACTCCCTCTCTCGGCGCGGCCAGCTACTCCACACGGAATGGACGCTACGCCCGGACATCTTTCAGATGATCTGCACTCACTGGGAGAAGCCCATGATCGACCTATTTGCCACAAGGTGGAATCACCAGCTCCCCTCTCCCCGATTCCAGACCCCCTAGCCTGGGCAGTCAACACGCTCTCCATTCCATGGGATGGGCTCATTGCGTACGCGTACCCCCCAACAATCCTCGTTCCCAAAGTCCTACTCAAGCTCAGAGGATGCAGGGCGGTCGTGTTACTGGTCGCCCCGTTCTCCTGGAACAGGTGTTGGACCACCGACCTCCTCAGTCTCGCCACGGGCCCCGCTCTTCGTCTGCCCACCTTGATGACGATGCTCAAGCATCCCCACCAGCCGCTATTCCACCCGTGCCCGGAGCAGCTTATCCTTCACGCCTGGAGATTGTGCGGCAAGCCCTCACCGCTAGGCTTCTCAAGTGCGGCAGTGGAAGCTATCGCTTCAGCCTGTTGACCCTCGACCAGACGTGTACGAGGGAAAGTGGCGAGTGCTTCAGTCCTGGTGCGCTGACCAACAACTCTCCCCCACCGATTTGACTACTCCACAGCTCGCTGACTTCTTCCTCTGGCTGTTTGGAGACCAAGGCCTAGCCCCCATCACGATCCGAGGATACCTGTCCATGATTGCTGACACTTACCGTCACCTCGGCCGCCCAGACCAAGGCGAATGCAAAGACCTATCAGACCTGATGATGCACTTTAGCCTGCAGCGTCCGGTTCCCCGCTCGCTGATTCCTCGCTGGGACCTACCCTGGGTACTGACGTGGCTTAACTCGGACAGGTTCGAACCGCTTTCCCTGGCTCGGTTCGTGAATGTGACACGGAAGACCTGCTTCTTGTTGGCCCTGGCCTCGGCGGCCAGAGTGTCACGGCTAGGGAAGGACAGACGAGAATGGAAGATAGAATAGAAGAACCCCCAAATGTCCCGACTAAAGAGAGATAGACGAGAATGAAGGTTAGGAGTAGAAGATTAGAAAGAGATAGATAAAGGACTCTAGCGTCTTGCCTCAAGACAGGTTACAGCTCAGCATAAGCAACACAACACATTTACTTTACACGCACACTCAATCTTTATTACTATTATACTAACTATCCCCCCTTTCCCTCCTTCCCACACTTCCCGACACTTCCCCTCCCTGCCCCCTACTCCCCTCCCCCTCCCGAAAAAAAAGAAAGAAAGGAAAAACAAAAGGAAAAACTAAACCAAGGTTAATACTACTTCCACAGCATCAGCATTGCATCGAGTGGCGGAACCAAACGCTCCCCCACGCTACGCAGCACTGTTGCTCCACAATAATAATAAAAAGTCAGGTTACAGCCCTCCGAACTGACGGCTGAAAAACGATATTTACAATATACTGTTCATATACAAGAATCAAGTAACTACACCAAGGCAGAGTGAGTGACGGAAAGCTGAATAAGAATGGGACCACCGTGGTGAGTCAACGAACGCCTGTGGATCCCTCCCGTCCGGCTTCCTTAACGGTCGTACAGCTTCGCGGGTCTTCTCTCTCTGTCTCTCTCTGTCTCTCCCTCTCCGTTTCCCTGGCGCGAGGTCTGGTTGCAATGGCGACACGGCGGCTTCGGCAGTACAGATGACCGCGCCCCCTTCCACGCCGACACTCAGTCCAGCGAGGTGTGGTTGGTCCCAATGCCCGTCGGCCCTCCAACCGGTCCCGACCCCGAACGTCAAAATGCAAAACAAAAGCAGAAGCCTAAACGGCCCCGTAAGCAACATAAACCAGAGGGTCCTAAAAATAGCTAACCACCATACCCACCCTGCTTGGTTTACAAAAACACTACCACTAGCCATTCAAGCACTTGACCTTCACTCATGTGACATGTGCTTTCCAAATCATTCCAAAATGTACACATGAACCAAAACAACGAATGTTCTCAAACATTATAAAAAAGCCTTCCTAACATTCTCTGCACTTTCACAACAGCCAATACAACATTTCACTAACCAACACATTCCAGTAACCAATGCAACATTTCGCTAAACAGTTAAAAATAACTAATAATGAAATAGAACCAAACAATAGCACCAAAACAATACTTCCCCTTAACACCCATCGAGTTCTACCCTCCTTTTCCCCCCACAATACCCCTAGACCTAGCACATAGTACAAAACACCTATAACAACCATAACATGACAAAACATCCGCACGCGGGATTTTTAACGCTCTTACCTCCTCTGCGACCTGTCACAAACGCCGTCACCCATAGGCAGAACAACCCCCAGTCTCGGCCACCAAGGACCACGTGACCGGATCGGCGCTGTGTCACCGACTCTCACACGGTCAGTCACTGACTACCAACAGTCAGCTGGGCAAGACAACCTGGTCTAACCGAGTACAGCTGCGAACTAAACTATTATTCCCTTGCTACCGACAAGGTAAACTCTGCAGTGAACACGCTACCGTATCCACTAGCGCGCCCCGCACGTGCAAAACAAGGAACACTAACCAGTTTCTACCAACATGAAAACAACTCACTATTCCTACACTGACCGGTGCTTCGGTAACTTTCGACTACCTCTGTCAAAACAGTCACTAACCGTGACACAGAGTAAGCGAGCTGCACGCACTGTCAGCAAGCCCTGCCTACCTCCAGTTCAGGGCGGATGGTTCCGTGCAGCTACTCACAGACCCTTCCTTCCTCGCCAAGACCAGGTCTCCCTTCACTGCGCCCCAGGTGATAACCATACAGCCGCTGAAAGACATGAACTTTCCCCGGGAGACCAGGCAACAAGATCCCGTGCGGGCCCTACGCGTATACCTATGCCGATCCAAGTCCGTTCGTCGAGGACGGTTACGCCTCTTTCTGCCTTTGGCCCACGGCAGAAATGATATAGCAGCACCCTCCTCCTTTTCACAATTGTTCCATAAAGTAATGTCATCAGTAATGTTTTTGAAGAAACAAATTAATTTATATCTAAAATGTATTTTTTCGAAAAATACCGATGACATTACCGGAGCCCGCAATGACCCTGTCCCTGACACACAGACTGTTTATAGTGATTTTAGACATGTGGCTAGTGCGTACATAGCCCGTGAGTGGCAGTCCGAGTGGGACAAAGAGGAAGCTAACAAGCTGCATGAAGCCCTTCCTAAGTTGTCCGACGGTCTACCTTATCGCTGCGGCAGCAGCCGTGAGGAGACTGTCCTGGCTCGGCTCCACATCGGCCACATGTATGTTATGCACTCTTATTTACTTAAACAGGAGGAGCGTCCATGGTGTTATGCCTGCGACGAGCAGTACTCTGTTCAACACTTTTTGTTGTCTTGTGCTGATCTAATCGACACAAGGTATAAACATTTCACGGCAGACTCCTTGAAGGTTTTGTTCCGGGATGTGCCCCCGGACAAGATCTTCAGTTTTCTGAGAGTGCCATATTTTTAATAAGATTTGAGCGTTTATAGATTATGATGTTTCTATTATTTTGACCTTTTTGAGAGTCTTTCGACGTTTTCTTTAAAGACCTGTGCGACATTTTAGCCTGACATATTTTTAAGGTATATTTACATCATGTCTTAAGACCTTTCTTTTAGTCTGGCTGACCAGATTTTTACCCTTCCCGCCGTGAGATGGCCTTAGTTGCCTGCTCGGCGTTAAACCCAAATAACTAACTAACTTTTTTCCGCTGCCCTGTTTTTATGTTCTATGTGCTAGTGTTCGAAGTGTTTACTGTGTGAGTCTGTTCGCTACCCGCATCTGTTGCTGGTTGTTGTTCGTGTTCCTACCGTCCTGTAGGTTTTACGTGTGCTGCCCTAAATTTGTTATTTCCTGTCGACATCTCGCCCTTCCCACTTTTGATCTCGCCGCTGACCGACCATGTTTGTCCGCTTGTAATTTTTTTTCCCCTATATCCCTTCTGCCCTTTCAGTGTTGGTTTTTGCGTATTATCAGCATCGCTCCCCTACCACACTCACACACACACCTGCACACACACACACACGCACACGCACACACACACACACACCTACTGTACTTTTTCTCCCTTGCGCATTATCAGGTCGCTCCCCTACCACACCGCTCACACACACACCGACACACACACACACACACACACACACACACACACACACACACACACACACACACACACACACACTCACACACATACACACACACACACACACACATGAACACAAAACCCTCAGACTGGGTTACCTACCATTTTATGTGAAAATGGGTTCCCATATTTCTATTTATTCTAGGGCTCTGGAGTTGATGCCAATGTTTAGAACTCACCTTATAACTAAGCTCTACAACTTAAAATAAAATAGACATTTTCTAGAAACAGAGCCACTGGATGGAAAAAAAATGGGTTTTTACCCAAAAAGTGGGTGCCTCTCACACAAAACTGGGATTACAGTGAAAATACCTCACGAAAGATACCTTTGGTTGATTTTACTATTATGATTGTTTGAGTGGGGTTGTAAGGGGGTTGGGGGAGGGGAGGGGGGGGGGGAAGAAGTGTGTGTGGTGGGGGGGGGGGGGAGAGGGGGTCATCACTTTTGGTTTATATAGCTGCTCAATGCGCTCTTATGAATGAAAGATTTTCATTATCAGTGGAATCAGTAGGTCATTTCAGAGGCGCACACTGAGTTGCACGTCGAACCACTCACAAATACTCATTTGGAGTGCACCAGATGGATCCAGTTGGCAAAGTCCCACATTCCACACTATAGGACAGCTAAGACTGAAAAGCAATCCCGGCGTTTATGGCGCGGTACAAGGTTTAAAACTAAGAAAATGTTGTTTTTAGAAGCGTGTCGGGCAAAGGTTTTTATGAAAACTGTTTTAAAACCTCTTTTAACTCAACTTTTCTTAATGTTAAAAGTGTTTTATTGTACATTACTTAACGTCCCGACAGCAACAAGGCTTTCTCAGGACGTGCCTGCACTGCTTGTGAAAAAACAACAACTAAACAGAACATTGAATGTATGTCGCCAGCCGGTCAAATACATTAAATAAACCTAACACATGGGGCCTACATAAAGCTAAGACCATTTAGCAACACACATCCAATATCAAGAGCTACAGGCAGTGCAGACAGTAGGGAGAGTTTTAAAAAGGCAAATACAGGTAAATGGACAAAGGGCCGACAGAGACACATGCCCCAGAATAGAGAGAAAAACCCACCCTGTGGGGCTGACCAGGGTGCCCCTGGGAAATAAAAAGTAGTTAACCCCACCCAAGTCCCCCAGGGCAGACCCGGGTGGGGTTAAAAGTGTTTTAATTTACAAGCATGTCGTAACTGATATGCATCTATTCCAACATATAGTGCTGGATATTTTTCCCATCCTCGCCTTCTCTCGGGCTTCGCTCAACACTCGACTTTCCAGTCCTTCCCTGAAACACCCCCAACCGGTCTGCCCTCAACACTCGACTTTCCAGTCCTTCCTTCAAACACCCCCAACCGGGTCTGCCCTGGGGGACTTTTTAGTTCCCAGGGGCACCCTGGTCAGCCCCACAGGGTGGGTTTTTCTCTATATTCCGGGGGCATGTGTTTCTGTCTACCCTTGGTCCATTCACCTGCATTTTCCTTTTTTAAACTCTCCCTACTGTCTGCGCTGCCTGTGGCTCTTGATATTCGATGTGTGTTGCTAAATGGTCTTAGCTTTATTTAGGCCCCATGTCCGAGTAGGTTTTATTTAACGTATTGGACCGGCTGGCGACATACATTCAATATTCTGTTGAGTTTTTGTCACTAGCAGTGCAGGCACGTCCTGAGAAAGTCTTGTTGCTGTCGGGACGTTAAGCAATGTACAATCAATCAACCTTCCTTCAAACGGACAGCATTCACACAAATAATACTTTACTATTACATCAGAAAATGGCCCATCCAAGCCTGCACTCTTTTAACTGCACTAAACGACTGACTGTAGCAGACGACGCATGAAACGACGCTGACTCTGTGACGTCATTTCCATTCAATCAATTTGTGCATACAATCCAAAAGGAGATGCGGCATTGATAACATCGACAAACCTACAAAATAAAGCAACAGGTTCAACCAAAAGGTCGGGCAGGACAAAAGACAACAGCAGCCTCACCCAAAGTCTAAACGTCCTCTCTTACAATGCGCACTCATACAATCACTTCACTTCTTAGCAACCGGCGCACGAATATAATTATAGGCTAAGTCAAACTAAAACAGAAGATAGTGGGCGGAAAACCCTTTAAAATAGAAACAAAGAACGACGTTTCAGATCAAATATTCTTCATCTGACATGGAAACAAACGTAGAAAACGTATAGGCTAAGTCCCTGGTGAACGTATACATGAATCTCAAATCTGTCACTAGACATGACCTTTCTCCACATCACCCCGGAAGTACATTACAACTCAACACTTTTTTTAACAAAACAACCACACCCTCAAATAACAAACCTAATTTTGTAGAAACATAAACTATTTACTCCCTCAAACAACAAAATATCCCCCCTGACCCATATCAGCTATGAAGTTATTTATAGCTGAGAAGGGTGATGTAATACAATACACGCTCATTTTCAGGGTTTTGTGTGCACAACACACACACACACATTGCTGGGAGGGACAAGTTTTCAAACACACTACCGGCGTGTCTGTTAAACACAAAAGTGCATGTGTTAACGCCAAAATGAGAAAAACGGATTTGTTTACTTTTTATGAATCTTTACCGCAAGACAATGCAGAAACAACCCTCAGAAAAAATGGGTGTCTGACTTGGGAACCCAGAATTATACACACACCCATTTTCCATAAGGATGGTAAAGACAGTCACCCATTTTAGCTCTTTCGTCTACACACACACACACACACACATACACACACACACACACACACACACACACACACACACACACACACACACACCCTACTGCACCCTCGTCCCGTCTTTCTCTTTCCTGTCCTCACAAACAATCATGCTCATCAGATACACACGCTAACAACTGCTATCTCTACGTTGCCATGCCACCTACTGCGCGGCCGGCACTGCCGACAGTGTTGCAAATGCCTTACGTGGCATCCGGTCGCGAAAGAGAGGCCGCAGGGGTGGAATTAGCAGAAGGCACGACTCACCACCACACCCACAACCACACACTTCTTCCCCTTTTCCTGTGTCCTTCCACCCCTTCCGCCTCCCCCCGCCTCCCCATCTTCTCCCCATCCCTTCCTTTCTCTCCTATTTCTTCTCCTGTCTTCCTCACCTACCGCTCCCTGCTCCTCTCCTCGGCCGCCTCCTCCCCCACCCTCCTCCCCCTCCCTCCCCTAACCCCCTCCTCCTTCGCCTGCTTTTTCCTCCTCGTCCCCTCCTCCCCCTTTCTCCTCCCCTTCACCCTCCCCTTCACTCTTCCTCATCTTTTCCTACTCTCCTTCCTCCCCCTTTCCCCTCCCCCCTCACCCTCCTCTCGCATCCTCTTTCTTGTTTGGTTCTCCTTCCCCGTCTTTTCCTCCTCCCCCCTCCCCTCTCCCTCATCTTTCCCCCTCCATCCTCTTTTCCCATCCTCTTTTCCCACTCCCCATCCTCCTCCTCCTTCGTCCTCTTCTTCGTCCGTTCTTCTTCCTCTTCCTCTTCTATCTCACCCAACCTAAAACTGTGTCTGTTCAATGCACAGTCTGTCTGCAAAGATGGCAAAGCCAACGTGATTTCAGATTTCATTGTAGACAATGACAATTCTAGACAAGATGTTGTGATCACCGAAACGTGGCTCCGCTCAGCCAGCGATGAACCCATCATCGCCAGCGTCACTCCGAGTGGCTACTGCCTGGCCTCCTTCCTGCGCGCTTCCAGAGGGGGTGGCATTGCCATCATCTACAGGGACTGTCTTTCCACTCACCTCTCCTTCTCTTAGTCTCTACCTTTTGCTCCCCACCCGGGTCTGCCCTGGGGGACTTGGGTGGGGTTAGGTATTTTTTAGTTCCCAGGGTCACCCTGGTCAGCCCCACAGGGTGGGTTTTTCTCTCTATTCTGGGGCATGTGTTTCTGTCTACCCTTTGTCCATTCACCTGTATTTGCCTTTTTAAAATTCTCCCTACTGTCTGCACTGCCTGTAGCTCTTGATATTGGATGTGTGTTGCTAAATGGTCTTAGCTTTATTTAGGCCCCATGTGTTAGGTTTATTTAATGTATTTGACCGGCTGGCGACATACATTCAATGTTCTGTTTATTTTTTTTTCACAAGCAGTGCAGGCACGTCCTGAGAAAGCCTTGTTGCTGTCGGGACGTTAAGCAATGTACAATCAATCAATCAATCAATCTACCTTTTGCTCATCCCTCCTTTGAATCTGTCGAGGCCGTAGCAACACTCCCTGGCCAGTCCCTTATCTTCTCATGTATATATCGCCCCCCTCCAAGCTCTCAAAACAAACTCACAAACTCCATGTTCCTCACCGAGTTTGACCTCCTCCTCGACCACTACAGCACACGACCCGGAAAACACATCCTTCTTGGTGACTTTAACTTCCACTTTGACAAACCCGACCACCCTGACACAAAACACCTTTGCACATCACTTTCAAACACAATCTTACACAACACATCACCAAACCCATCCACTGACTCGGCCACACCCTCGACTGGATCATCACCCGCACCTCCGATCAACTCTTTCTCGACTCTGACACCTCCTCTGTGCTTCCCTCTGACCACCTCGCTATTCTCGTCTCCCTCAACCTACCTCCCCCGAAAAAAAACATCGCAAACTAAAATCTGTCAACCGAGAGAGCTTCTTCCACGAAGCTGTCGACCTTCTCCTGGACCCCGCCTCCTCTCCTGATCTTGCATCCCATTTCAACTCCTCCCTTCGAAAACTTCTAGACACCCATGCACCTGTCACCACCTGCTCCATACCCAACCGACCCCCCTCCCCCTGATGACATAGCTGAGGCCAAGCGCGAGCGCCGACAAGCTGAACGCCGCTGGCGCTCATCTGACCTCACCTTTCACAGACAGATCTTCCAAACAACTAGATCCAAAGTCTGCAGAATGATCTCCGACTCCAAACGTAAACACCTTCAAAACAAAATCCTGGAATCCACTTCTTCCAAAACCCTCTATGCTACCATGAACACACTCCTAGGCATTTCTAAAGACTCTCCTCTCCCCAACACACACAGCAAAGAAGAACTCCCGTCCGCTTTTTCCACCTATTTTTCCGACAAAATCCAAACTCTGCGCAACACACTTGACACTCTGCCTTCTCCCGACACCCCCTTTTCCGTCACCCCCCCTCTCGTCCTTCCGGCCCGTCTCTCAGGACGAAGTCCTCAAGACCATAAAGTCCATGCCTCTCAAAACCTGCGAACTAGACCCTCTCCCAGCTTCTCTCTACCGGGATGGCCTTCCAAAACTTCTGCCATTCATTACCGACATCATCAGCACATCTCTAGAGAACGGCTCCGTCCCTGATATCTTCAAGTCCGCCATCGTCCGTCCTCTCCTCAAAAAACACAACCTCGACCCAAACAAACTAAAAAACTATCGCCCAGTCTCCAATCTCTCTTTCTTGTCCAAGCTTCTTGAGAAGGTCGTTCTCAACCAGCTCAACCTCCAAAATACCTCACTACCGAAGCTACCACCAAACTTGCTGTCTCTCTCATCCTATCTCGCATCGACTACTGCAACTGTCTCCTTTCCGGCCTCCCTCAATCCACCACTTTCACTCTCCAGCGCGTCCAGAACAATGCTGCCCGCCTCATCCTCAGAAAGAAAAAATCCAACCACATCACTCCCCTGCTCAAACTCCTTCACTGGCTTCCCATCCCCCAACTCATCCAATACAAGATTCTGTCTCTCTGCTACAAATCCCTGAACAACTGTGCTCCTGCCTATCTCTCAAACTTACTTCACCCCTACACTCCTCCCCGCTCCCTCCGCTCTGCCTCCGACCCTCTCCGCCTCCACATCCCCCGCACCAAACTCAGCACTTTCAGCCCCCGCTCCTTCTCAGTATACGGTCCATCCACCTGGAACACTCCCCCACTCTCTCTCCATCAGAAACACTCTCTCTCCTCTTTCCAGTCCGCCCTCAAAACTCACCTCTTTCAACAGTTCGAGCACCACACTCCCCACCCCAAGCTGACTGTCGTAATGTATTTCACTATTTGTGGTACGTGAGTCGTTGTCTAAAGCGTGCGCATGCGTGCGCGAGTTGTGAGTGCGCGCTTAGAGTTATAATTATTATAAGATAAGCGCATTATAAATAACATAATTATTATTATTATTATTCATCGGTAAGTATTTTTCGAAAAAATACATTTTAGAGAAATCCCCACCCGGGTCTGCCCTGGGGGACTTGGGTGGGGTTAGGTATTTTTTAGTTCCCAGGGTCACCCTGGTCAGACCCACAGGGTGGGTTTTTCTCTCTATTCTGGGGCATGTGTTTCTGTCTACCCTTTGTCCATTCACCTGTATTTGCCTTTTTAAAATTCTCCCTACTGTCTGCACTGCCTGTAGCTCTTGATATTGGATGTGTGTTGCTAAATGGTCTTAGCTTTATTTAGGCCCCATGTGTTAGGTTTATTTAATGTATTTGACCGGCTGGCGACATACATTCAATGTTCTGTTTAGTATTTTTTTTCACAAGCAGTGCAGGCACGTCCTGAGAAAGCCTTGTTGCTGTCGGGACGTTAAGCAATGTACAATCAATCAATCAATTTTAGAGAAAAATTAATTTTTCATTTTACTGGGGCACATTTCTGTCTATCCTTGGTCCATTCACCTGTATTTTCCTTTTTAGAATTCTCCCTACTGTCTGTGCTTCCTGTAGCTCTTGATATTAGATGTGTGTTGCTAAATGGTCTACTGCACCTAAGAGATGATAAGTTATGTGTCTGCGCTGAATGCATTTTTGGCTCACGTGCAAAGCAAAAGGGAGTATGTTTTGGGCCAGTGGTCGTCCGTCCGTCGTCTGTCCGCCGTTGTCTGTCCACAGTAAAGTTTAACATTGGCATTTTCTCAGTCTATTCAAGCCAAACGTGGCCCAAGGATACTTTGTGGCAAGACCTTTGTAAACATACCAATTTCAGTGACCTCTCGCAAAGGTCAAGGTCACAGGATCAGGAAATAGGTAAAAATAATCTATATTTTGACATAATTTATTTTTTTCTCAAATACTATTCACAACTTCAAACCCAAACTTGGTACAAAGATACCTGATGGTAAGACCTTTCTATGCGTACTAATTTGGTTGATCCTTTGAAAAGGTCAAGGGTCACAAGAGCTCAGGAAATAGGTGAAAAATAGCCATATTTTGACAAAAGATGTTTTTACTCAAATGCTATTCATAACATAAAGCCCAAACTTGCTACAGAGATACCTGATGGTAAGACCTATCTATGCATACTAATTTGGATGAGCCCTGGGAAAGGTCAAGGATCACAAGAGCTCAGGAAATAGGTCTAAAATAGCCATATTTTGACAAAAGATGTTTTTTTCTCAAGTACTACTCACAACTTCAAACCAAAATTTGGTACAGAGATACCTGATGGTAAAAACCTATCTATACATACTAATTTGGATGATCCCTCAGAAAGGTCAAGGGTCACACGAGGCAGGCAAATATTTGATAAAATTGTAGGTAGTATCAACATTTTTGCTAATTTTTCAATCAAATTTGGCAAAAAGGTAGCTGATGATAAGACCTTCCTATGCATACTAATTTAGTCGACTCATCGCAAAGGTCAAGGGTCATGAGGGTGGACAGATGTGTGAAAAATGTTTACATTTTGAGAAAACATGAATTTTGCTGGCACAGAAGCGAGCCTTTATTGTCACAAAGGTCACACACATGTAAATAGGTCATACATGTGAGCCATAATGGCTTTGCCTTTCTTGTTCATAGATCATTTCCCTGTACATATTTTGTAAATTGTAATGATTTTCTACCTTTTTTTGTAAACTAGGGTACAATATATTAGCATAAAGGTGCAGCGTCCCTAGCATATCTTAGGTTTATTTAGCATATTAGACCGGCTGGCGACATATATTCAATATATTTGACATACTTTTTTTAATATTCTGTTGGGTTTTTTTCACAAGCAGTGCAGGCACGTCCTGAGAAAGTCTTGTTGCTGTCGTTAAGCAATGTACAACCAACCATCTTTCGCTGTGGTGTCTTAACCCGGTGACTTTTGGGGACACTTTTTGTCACGATGATATCTGCAGGAATCATCGTAACAAAAACCTCAACAGACATCCAAAGGGTTAAAGGGTGAATTTATTACTGCATTTGCAACAGAATTGTTGGTGATATGCAAGTTATCACAGATCAGAAACTGTCAAAACTACTTTATGCAACAGTTCAAATGCATTTTTAAATACTGTATGTGCTAAATTTTAAATATACATTGGGTATATATATGTGTGCGTGTGTGTGTGCGCGCGCGCGCGTGCAGTATTTATACACTTGTCGAAAAATGTATGTCAGTTTAAGATTACATTTACTTTATTTGTCCCTCCCCCCAGAAAAAGCCTTCAGATCTAGATGTATGTGTACAGTGTGGGGCTTTGTTTCACTGAACATTATTTTGCATTATGTTTTGCAGGGCACCTCAGATCCCAAGAGAGCATTGGCTGCTGCACGGGTTGTGTAAGTGTATTGTACTGCAGAGTGCTTATTTTGACAGGATACTGGCTAGGAGTAGGATATTACATTTTCTTAGCCAGTGTCCTCTCAAAATATGAAGTCATTTGCAAGTCATGTGATAATTATTATGTGATGAATATCATTATACTGTCAGAGTAAACTAGTGAGTGATTTCCATTTTCAAGATTATGAATGCTTTTGTTCCCCCAAAATGGGCATGTTGAAGAAAATCAACATAGGTTCTTGCTGGTTGTAAAAGCCATTGGTTTGATTATTTATGTGAGGGCTTTATTTAATTAACCCCCTTTTGCCTGCAGACATAAGTAGTGAGTACTGTAAACAGTACCATTTGCTGCTTGCAGAAGGGGGTTAAATAAGCAGGATTATAAATCCAGTGTTTGCTATTATATGTACAGTATACTACCAGTAACCATGCAGTAAACATCCATAAGGGTGGAAATCACGTTTTTTTCATACTGGCTAGCCAGGCCTGTAAGTTATAAATCAAACTTGCCTGAAAAAAAAATTCCAGCTAGCCCGGAGCAAAAACCGAAAGCCCATCATTCAAAATGAAGCATTTTTGTAATGCAGCAGTAATTCACAGGAAAATAAAAACTCAAACTTGTCTGTGGAGCAACGTTGTATTAGGCACGATGACAGAAACTGTAAACTCTGAATTTGAAAACGAGGCTCTCAAAATAATTGATCACAAAAGCAATGGTCGAGGCCGCTACACGCACTCTCCACACATGTATAGCATGCAGATGTCCACGCAGGACAGGCCGGTACACATAGTGAGTTTTAACCCTTATCATTTGGAATAGACCCATGTGTGAAATAAGTTTGACTAAAATAGTTCAAGGGTAGTGCCAGAATAGCTTGGCACCTTTAGGCGCCAAGCTATTCTGGCACCACCCTTGAACTAAAGCCATTGGTCTATATCCTTATCTGTAAGTACTATAATGTAGCTTGCATATGACAGTGTACAAATTTGAAGTTTTTAGCCTCAGTATGATATGGGTTAAGCATTGTCGCAGTGGAATTTCAAGAATGCCAGTTAGGCTTGTGACCATGGAACCTGGGTGCCAGTTTCGAGTTGAAACTGCAACACCATTGGTGCCTGGGCACCCCGTAATTTCCACCCCTGCATCAAGAATGTTAGTAACATCGGTGTTGTCAGATTGATAATTTCTGTTCTTCTGCTGTGTTTCAACCATCTGGTCTTGCCTAATGTGTAATTTTATTTTCAGGGAGAAAGATGTCGCTGGTATCGACATAAACATGGGCTGCCCTAAGGAATTTTCTGTCAAGGTATATTTGCTTTTCTTGTTGCATATTAGCATTAATTTATCAATAAATTGCTATTGCAGTAGTTTGGTTGTACCATTATATGTACTGTTTTTTTGGAAACGGCCATTCATAATATGTCTAGCATTGTGAATCGTTTAGGAAGTGTACAAGTTCACTGTAGCTACATCTGTGTACCAGTGACACTTGTCTTTGTACATGTAGTTAAATCCACTCATCTGCAAGATCCACTCATCTGCAAGAGGCATAGATCCTCATGAGCCCCCACAGTATGCGTGGGCTCATGAGGATCTATGCCTCTTGCTGACCATATGGTATTGTCTTGATGTTTCTCAGTATTGATTTTCACATTGGTTTGAGGATTTATATTTGATTGGTTGTTTTGCAGGGTGGCATGGGGTGTGCTTTGTTGAAACAACCAGAAAAGATCAAGCAAGTGAGTTGCTCTATCCTGAATTAGCTTTTTCAGCTAAATATGTATTTTTCTCTAAAATGTATTTTTTCGAGAAAATACTTACCGATGGCATTACTATATGGAAGTAGCACTTAGCCTATCAATTTCAGCCCAGGGATCGTTGTGTACAGCAACGCCACTGGGGAACCACCCGAGTGAGCTGTACCAACATCCCTGAGTAGCTTCCCTTACCTCATACGGGCAAGTGCATAGCGTCACCAGTTTCGCTCTTAGCTTACTGGCGGCGAGCAGGGCAGGTGGGAGGGCCCTCCGAGTAATGCCATCGGTAAGTATTTTCTTGAAAAAATACATTTTAGAGAAAAATACCTTTGTTTCCTCAAAAAACATTACCAATGGCATTACTATATGGAAGAATAACAAAAAGGAGGAGGGCGCCGCCAATTACCCCGCCACTGAGGACACATTAGTGAAAAAGGCTGGGATCAACACCTCACAATTTCAGCTAAGCATTACCTAAGGGAGTGTTGAGCCGCCGAGACGTCACCCACCAGGGCCAGGTTGTCCTGCTGGCTTGAGAGGTCATGCAGATAGAAACCGGCAAAGGTGGATTCTGCTCTCCATGCTACTGCGGTGACAGTGTCCCTTACTGCACAGTTGTGGTCAAAGGCGAGGCTGGTCGAGACAGCTCTGACTTCATGCGCCCGAATTCGCATCCGCTTGTGACCTGCGGGGGAGAGGTCCTCATAAGCAGAGCGGATGACCCACTGCAACCATGAAGAGATAGTCTGCGCAGTAATATCCGTCCTGCCACAATACAAGGGCAAAAAAAGGCGGGATCGGCCTCTCCAGAAAGGTTTCGTCCTGCGGAGGTATATCTTTAAGACCCGGACAGGGTCCTGTTGACGGACTCCTTGGACTGGGAAGTGTCTGGCAGCGACCGGAGGTTGATCACCTATGCCCTGGCTGACGGGAGCCTGTTCTTGGCAAGAAAAGCCGGGTTTGTGAGGAGTTGCACGGAGCCATCCGTCCTGTACTGCAGGCAGGCGGATTTTATGGAGAGGGCATGCAGTTCGCTAACTCGTGCTGCGGTGGCGAGTGCAAGGAGGAAGCAAGTCTTCCTGGTAACATCGGCCAGGGACAAGGGCTCAAAGCGCTCAGAGTTGAGCCACGTGAGCAGCCAGGGAAGGTCCCAGCGAGGCACCAGCGAGCGCTTAACCGGACGACGGAGATCAAAAAGGGCCAAAAGGTCCGAAAGATCTTTGCACGCGCCTGGGTCGTTACGCCCTAAGTGTCGGTATGTGTCGGCGATCATAGCCAGATAGCCCGGATGGTGATGGGCGCCAATTGCTGGTCCTCAAAAACCATAAGAAGAACTGAGCCAGGTGCGGCATAGTCGGCGTCGTGGTGGAAAGGCGTCGAGTCGCGCACCAGGACTGGAGGCCACGCCACTTCCCTTCGTACACTCTGCGGGTGGAGGGTCTGCGGGCTGCAGTGATAGCTACCACTGCTGCATGCGAGTAACCTCGCGCTGTGAGGGCCGCCCACACAACCGCCAGGCGTGTAGGAGCGGCCTCTCCGGAAAGGCTTCGTGGCGCGCCGGCAGGGATCTTCTTCTGCATGCAGGCTGGGTCTACGGACAGGGCATGCAAATCGCTGACGCTGGTGACTGTGGCGAGGGCCAGGAGGAAGCAGGTCTTCGTAGTCATGTCCACGAGGCGGGCGAGAGGAAGAGGCTCGAACCGACTGGAGTTTCAGGTCAATACCCACAGAAGATCCCAGCATGGAACGAGAGAACGAGTAACTGGTTGCTGGAGTTGGAAATGGGACATCAAGTCTGAGAGGTCTTTGCATGCTTAAGGGTCTGGTCGGCCTAAGTGCTGATACGTGTCCGCGACCATCGAGTGATAACCACAAAAGTTGATTGGGGCCAAATCCTGTGCATGAAAAAGCCACAAAAAGAACTCGGCCAGCTGCGGCGTGGGCTCGCCCCAGGACTGTAGGACCCTCCATTTTCCCTCATACACCCGCAGGGTGGATGGTCTGCGGGCTGCCGCGATCGCCTCCACTGCTGCATCCGAGAAACCTCGAGCTGAGAGGGCATGCTGGACAACATCTAGGCATGAAGCAGCAATCTCTCTGGACTTCAGCAATCGTCCGGGATCTGGTAAGTAACATGCAGAGGGTCAGAGGCCGAGTGCCGCCTTGCTTCTGAATAGAAGCCACCACCGTCGCACAGGATCAGAACCTCCTGGCCGCAGAGCCACGATTTCTTAATTTCAAAAGGGATAAAATACTCTTCATACTTCCACCTGTAAGAACAGGTTATACAATTAATTTCTTTTGAAACAGAATAATTAAAAGCAATAAACTGACTTAAAGTGATTATATATATATATATATATATATATCACCTTATGCCCACCAAAACAACCAACATTTTCAGAAAGGGCCAGATGTAATTATTCATTGCTGGAAATCATGTTTCTGCAATCACATTAATTAATTTTACATGCCGACATGCCATATATATCAAACTAAACAGTGCCTAAAATAAGCCAGTTTTAAAGACATCTCTGTTCGTTGTTACTTGGACATTTCTTTTGGTTGTTTTACTTTTGGTACAAACGACCATTTGTCACAGGCTCATGAAAATGTTTAACTTGACTATAGCGCAGAGTTCATATTCCCAGTGGAAGAGGGCCAACCACACCGCCTTCAACTCCAGTCAGTTGATAATACGTGTCCGCCACCATCATGAACTATCCAACGAAGCAGAAGCGGCCTGATCAGCGACGAGACCGGGACCGGGGCTGAGAGATCTCACGAGGACGGACGCCAGTGAAGCAGCAGAAGTAGCTGTAGCGGTCGAGCGTAAAGCCTGGCAAGTGTTAACAGGTCCGCCACCACACTGATCAAGCCCAAGAGCTGGAGCCAGGTCCTGGCCAGAAGCGCAACCGCTAGGGAGACTTGCCGTGCCAAGGTCGACAGCTTGAGATTAGTCAGAAGTCCATATTGAGGTGGACAACCCGGTGCGACTGCACCAGGTCCGACTTTCCATCGTTGAGGAAGAATCCGAGTCAGCGAAGCAGCGCTAGAAGAGCGTCCCTGTCCGCCGCTAGCGCGGCCGAGTCCCGATTCCTGAGGAGCAGGTCATCGAGATAATTGGACGTAGGGCTCGAGGAATCCTGCCTGGCTCTGGCGAATACGGCGTCCATAATCCTGGTAAAGACCCAAAGGCTGAGGTTGAGACTGAAGGCGGGGTAGCCGAAGAGGTGGGGAGGCTGAAGGTCTGTCGTCCACGTCCAGTTCCAACTGAACGGAGCGTCGAGCAGGAGGACCGTGTTGCATGCCCGAAGCTTGTGCATGGGAAAGTACAGGTATGCTTCGGAAGTTGAGACTGACCGCATAGTCCAAAGGTTGTACCGAGGCTCGCAAGGCTCTTGCCGTTTCCATACTGGTAACAGGCAAAGCACAGTGTGTACTCACATGTGTGGCTACTGTAGTGGTCGGGACGCGTAGCCACCCTGCGTTGGGGGAGGCCGTCTCACCCCTGATTGAATGTCCTGGGGGAGGGGGCCCGACACCAAGCACCATAGCCCTCAAACTGTCTGTGAGAGTGGGGGGAGCGTCGTGGGTGAGACGACTGGGTGTAAGATGGTGGCTGGGCCTAACGGGCCATGGACACCACATCGTCTGATAGTGCACGCCGATGGCCGGTGTAGGGCAGAAGGCGTTGTAGCAGTTAAGATGGTGGTTGGGTCGAGCGGGCCGTGGACACCACATCGTCTGATAGCGCACGCCGATGGCCGGTGTAAGGCAGAAGGCGTTGAAGCAGTACGGGTGTGCCTGACGGACAGACTACCCTGCTGCGCGCTTGGGTCCCGGGGGGGCAGCGGGTTGTTGCCGCAGTAAGCCCCATAACTGCAACCACTGAAGTTCCCTCCAAGGGGCATTCATGCCGCATGTCCGAGCAGCCGGCACACGGCAGGCTGAAGGTGTGCATGTCGGTGGGCTACTGAAGGCCCCAACAGCCAGTATGTCTGGACTGGCATACTGTACCACATCAGTGCGAGACAGGATAAAGACAGAGGCGCTGACCCCTGTTAGGAGGTACTGGCAGGTCAAAATTCCGATAACACATACTTGTCTCCCTCTCCGCATATGGTTAATAATATCACTATGTCAAGCTGAGTAAGCTGCGTGTCACGTCACGCCGCGGACGGACCGCAGCTAGCCCTGCCAGTACCTACTGTCACTACCTGACTTTACCGTCTTGCAACTGGACAGGAAAAATAAATTTGGACAGGAAGATCTCATGTGGACATAACACTTGGCCATTTAAGGTTAGGTCCTGCCTTTTAACGCCGTAACGCAAAGAGAGAAAAAGGAGTACATACCAAAAGGAGAAATGGAGAACCTCCACAACGTGTCCTTTGTTGAAGTCTGCAGGTCCTCAACAGTCACTGCTGCCGAACTGTAGCAATGTCACAGTCTGGGACCACCTTACCGTCTTGTTTTCTTATTTTTTATCTGCGTGCCGAAAAGTATCGGACCACTGCACTATCACAGTTTACTTGCGCTCGAGAAGAAAACGTGCAATCATTCACAGGAGACTCAGCGAGCATGTCCGTGTGACCCTAGAACGCGGCTCTAAAAACATCGCCTTCTGTGGGGCTTGAACCCGGGTTACCTGCATGCCGAGAAAGTACTGCACCGCTGTACTATCGCGATTATCCGTTGCAAAACTTATGCCGCCACACGGAGTATTTCCCAGCATGCCGCTGCAAAAAGCACTTGACGTTTAACGATTTACTTTAATCACCCACAAGTACAGAGTAAACCGTGAAGTCCCAAGAACTACTGAAAGGAACTGAATCACACCACTTCCGATCAGGCATATTCAGATTCCGATTGGTTGCGCTAACCAGAGGACCCAACCAATTGGCCTTTAACCCCCGAGGGGACACGATGGCTCGGAGGTAATGAGCTGCAAGTCGGTGAAGAAATGGCAACCGTAATAAATGGACCATGTCAGGGCTATGTCTGCCGAGGATAATTATTGGCTGTACAGCGTAAGACGGCAAATTCAGAAGAGTTAGCGTCTCTGAAAGCAATCCATCAAGCGCACGAGGCCGAAACGGACCCATAGAGCAACGCACCACCGCGCCGGTTGAAGTGCGAAGAAAACGAAAATATCCAAAGGGTAGTGCCACCGCTGGTCAGGAAGTTCCGGGACCCCTGGCGGGGGCAGTACCCGAGGCCTTACCTCGTCAGGTCAAGAGACCAGTAGGAAAACCAAAATCCGAACTATGAAGGGAGCCGAAGGCTGAAGGCAACCTGCTTGCAGGAAGCTAAGCGCGAAAACTGGTGACGCTACGCACTTGCCTGTATGAGGTAAGAGAAGCTACTCAGTGAAGGGGAGCTACTCAGGGATGTTGGTACAGCTCACTCAGGTGGTTCCCTGGTGACGTTGCTGTACACAACGATCCCTGGGCTGAAATTGATAGGCTAAGTGCTACTTCCATATAGTAATGCCATCGGTAATGTTTTTCGAGGAAACAAACATATTTTTTTCTTATACCCCAACATGGAGGACAGAAAATGTTAATACTCTTCAAACAAGTTAGTCAGTTTACTCTGAATTTAAATTTTTTTATGTAAAGTTTGCTAATTTTCAAGACAGTTGGGCACAAAATAAATTTCTGTGTATTATTAGTAAGATTGCCTGCATTTGTCAACATGATCAGCACCATTTTTGAAATGTAGTCACCACTTTAGTTTTTGGTGGTATGCTCAGTGCAAGATTTATCAGTACACTGTCGATGTTTGAGGATTTTGGGCTGTGCAACTCTTTAAATATTACATACTGACATGGAGCCATATGGTAAAAATTCACAAATTTAAAAATTGTCCTGTGACGATTTCATGCTATTTAATGGGATTGAAAGACCATGATAGTTCAAGGAAGTTGTCGGAATAGCTTGGCAAGTTTCTGGCATCGCTCTTGATCTGTTATATTCAGAAGCTTTTCTAGCTTGACCTTTGAACTATCAAAATCCTGTTAAATTATAACATGCATTAATTTTTTCCCCAGATTCTGACCACGTTGGTTGGTGGACTTTCTATCCCGGTCACATGTAAAATCCGTGTTCTGCCTGAGGTATGTCATGATTACAGGTCTGAAAGTTGCTTCATTACCTTACCTCTTTCATCTTCACTCATTCCCAGCAGAAGGATGTCTCTGGCCCACATATTCATGTGCAAAGATTTTTTTCTTCTTTGGGCATATATTGTGCACAGTCGACTTTACTTGTAATGGTAACAGTGTCGGATAACAAAAGTTGGATATACCAACATTTTTTCAGAGGTCTTGACTGTACTTTTTCTATGTAAATTACTTCACTTATATGACAAACTTCATATTCAACAACAAGAAACTTTGGGTCCCCTGGCATTTTGTTAATATTTGACACCAGTGTAGGAGGTTCACTATTTCTTATTACCACCCTTCACTGTTAGAGTGACCTACCCCGTCCTGTTACACTTTGGCTTGTAATAAATTTGACTGATAGTTGAAGGGCAGTGTCAGGATAGTTAGGCGCCTGAGCGCCAAGCTATTCTGGCACCACCCTTCAACTAAAATGGTCTATTTATCTCCTAATCTGTAATGTAGAAATGTTTTACAATACAATATGATACAACTTTATTGTCTGTTCGAGTCAAAGCACAACAGAAATTTGCCTGTTGGCTTGTCATAAAACAACAATATAAGACATGAATAAACACTACAAGAACATTCCATGAAATTTGTCATTGCACAATTGCAGCAATCTGTCACAAGCAATGTCACAAGATGGGAGGTAATGTTAAGTAGATCACACATATCACAACGTTAAAAACAAGAGTGCAAAATCGAGACAGCAGTTGGAATAAAAGACTTCTTAAAAACATTTTTTTTGGCAAGTGGCATGTTGAAACATCTGCCTGATGGTAGCATTTGAAACTGATCAGATAGTGGGTGATGAGGATCATTAACAATACTAGCAGCTATCCTTCGGACAGCTCTATGGTACAGATCATCAAATGGGTACTGTCCTAGGCCAATGATCTTCCCAGCTGTTCTGGCGACACGTGACATTCTGCCCCTGTTTGTTTTCTCAAAATACATTACCGATAGCATTACTATATGGAATACACTCTATAGCCTATAGATTTCAGTCTAAGCCAAGTTGTGTCCCCTACACAACTGGGGAGGAGACACCGGGGATCCATGCATAGGAGCCCGGGTGGCCTCCCCTTACCACCCTATCCAGTTGCGTGCCATAGGGCGAAAGCCCGCCAGTTTCACTTCTAGCTCGACTGTGGACGGTCGAGTTTTTGGCCTTACTCTGTTTTGCAACGGTTTCAGACTTGTAATAATGATATCTACTGTGAACTTTCGCCTGGGCTTTGCCTACCTTAGTCCTTGTGCCTTGCACCGAACTATTATTCGTTTTCAAAAGTGTTACGAATTCAGTGGACTCTGCTCTGTGAGCTTTTCGACCGGTCGCGGTCTGTGTCTTGACTTTCCGTGACCTCTGTCGTGTGAAGTCTGGCTTCGTGCTTGACTAGTGACTTACGGGACACTTCTTCGTTTACTTTCGGCCTGAGTTCTAGATTCTTCAGTGACTTTTTTCCCGGCGGACTGTGTTTGACGGACGTTATGGCTTCTTCCTGACTGAGTTCCCAGACGTTTTGTTCCTTAGACGAAGCTTCCCGACTTATTTCGACCCTTCTCCCGCCTGAATTATGCCCGCCGTCTCCCCCAGTGAAGAGACAAGCTTCTGCCATGGTGGATGCGCAGTTTACGGCCAAACATCGCAAGTCACTTCCTCAGCCAGCTGGCTTCCGGGATCTCTCGGAGGCGTTCTCCACACAGCTCCACCAGGACAGCCTTGGGGAAAACGTTTTTTTTTTCAGATTCCCGGTGGCCTGCGGGTATCAACATGAACTACCGCCAGTCTTGGTACGCAGGACACTCACAAGCCTTCGCCATCCCTCTTCCCACCTTGGATGCGGCAGCCATCACACAGGCGGGGGGGTCGACGATCTGTCCAGAATGCTTGGCCTCGCTCGCTGGACAGGATCGCGTCATTAGTTCAGAACTCCCTGGCGTATTCCGGTTTTTTGGAGATGGCAATGCAAGCGGTTCTGCGCGGGTTGGAGGATATGTGGGACCTGGAGGCTTCGTCTCCGCTCTGTGATATCCATTCGATCCTTGTGGCTGCTAACCGGACCGCCTACCATTCATCTACTAACTCCATGGCGGTGGCCATCAACTGTGACCTTTGGCGTTGGGACACCCTCCTTCGACTCTGTTCGGATCTACCCAAGACCGTGAAGTCGCAACTCCGTCAGGCCCCCTTGAGGTCCCGCAACAGTCCCTCCCCGCCTCCCGCCCTTCCTGGTCCCGCGGCGCCCATAAATCGGGGCGTGGCTGGGCCCGCTGACTTGCCCTCCCATCTGTCCCCGCCGACAGTTTTCGGGTCTCCTGTCGGTGGGCGGCTGTCCCGCTTCAGCGACCACTGGCTTTCACTGTTCCCAGACGACCCTTGGATTCTCTCAGCTGTCTCCACAGGCCTCCAGCTGTCGTTCCAGTTTCCTGCGCCCTCCGCAGGTCTCCCCTTTGGACGCATGCTCCAGACGATCAGTTCATTGCTCTGCGAGCCCACCACATTCCGGGCCATCTGAACGTGGTTGCAAACGCCCTGTCCCGCCGCGGACAGCTTTTCCACACGGAGTGGTCCCTGCGCCCAGATATCTTTCGCCTGATCTCCTCGCGATGGGAGACGCCCCTAGTCGACCTGTTTGCCACCAGGTGGAACAACCAACTACCGATTTTTGTCTCTCCTGTTCCGGACCCGCTGGCCTGGGCAGTGGACGCACTCTCCATCCCTTGGTTTGGCTTGATCACGTATGCCTACCCTCCGTCAGTACTGATGCCGAAGATCCTACGGAAGTTGCAGGGATGCTCCGCGGTTGTCCTGTTGGTGGCCCCCTTCAGCTGGACCAAGAGCTGGACCACAGACCTGCTCGCTCTAGCTACTGACCCGCCCTTAGAGCTCCCCACCCCGCCGTCGATGCTCAAGCAGCCCCGGCAGGTGCTATTCCACCCGTGCCCGGAGCGACTCCTCCCACACGCCTGGAGGTTGTCCGGCAAGCCCTCACCGCTAGAGGTTTCTCGGATGTTGCAGTGGTGGCGATTGCGGCAGTCCGCAGACTGCATATCCGGAAGGTCTACGAAGGCAAGTGGAGGGTCTTCCAATCGTGGTGCGCCGCCCAGCGGCTCCCACCCACGAATCTAACTGCCCCCCCAACTGGCGGAATTCTTCCTGTGGCTCTTCGACGACTAAGGCTTAGCGCCTTACCATCAAGGGTTATCGCGCCATGCTGGCAGACACTTACAGCCACTTGGGCCTCCCGGATTCGGGCGCTTGCAAAGATCTCTCGGACCTATTGGCGCATTTTGAGCTCCATTTTGAGCTCGTTCCCTCATACCTCAGTGGGACCTCGCCTGGGTACTGACATGGCTGAATTCGGATCGCTTCGAACCCATGCCTTTGGCACGGTTCTCTGACTTGACCCGGAAAACATGTTTTCTCCTGGCCCTCGCCACGGCGTCCCGCATGAGCGAGCTTCATGTGCTCTCAGTACGCCCCGCATGTTTGCAATTTCAAGCGGATGGCTCAGCTGAGCTGCTCACCGACCCGTCCTTCCTGGCCAAGAATCGACCGCCCTCTGCTTTGCCCCAGATGCTGACCATACGTCCGCTCAGAGGAACGGATCTTTCCAGCGGGTCGTGGCAACAAGATCCGGTCCGGACAGTAAAGATTTACCTGCATCGCGCAAAGCCGCGCCGCCTCGGTCACTCCCACCTGTTCCTACTGCTTTCTCCAGGCAGGCCGGATATTTCGTCCCAGACAGTTTCATCCTGGCTGCGGTGGGAGATTCGATCGGCCTACAAAGACCTCTCTCCGGACGGGGACAGTCGCTTAAAGATCCATGCGCATGAAGTACAAGCAGTGGCCACTAGTGTAGCTTTTGACCGCAACTGCTCAATAAAGGACATTGTGACGGCAGTAGGCTGGCGTGCGGACTCCACCTTCGCCCTCTTTTACCTCCGTGACCTATCCGGCCAGCGTGACTCCCTGGCCTTGGTGGGCGAAATCTCTGCAGCCCAACACTCCCTCCGAGCGCCACAGTAGATATCGTTAGTACAAGTCTGAAACCGTTGCAAAACAGAATAAGGCCAAAAACTCGACTGTCCACAGTCGAGCTAGAAGTGAAACTGGCGGGCTTTCGCCCTATGGCACGCAACCGGAAAGGGTGGTAAGGGGAGGCCACCCGGGCTCCTATGCATGGATCCCTGGTGTCTCCTCTCCAGTTGTGTAGAGGACACAACTTGGCTTAGACTGAAATCTATAGGCTATAGAGTGTATTCCATATAGTAATACCATCGGTAAGTATTTTTCCAAAAAATACATTTTAGAAAAAAATTCATTTTTCATACTGAGGTTGCCATACAAAACAGTGATGTTAAAAGTCAGTAAGCTTTCAATAAGGCTTCTATAAACGGATTCTAAAACCTTGGAGCTGACATCAAAACTTCTCAGTTTTGCATCACAATATCGCAGTTTCACTAATGTAATATGTCATGGCCCGGTTGGCAAACTGTTATAATATTTATGTAGTTATTGATTATTGCTTTTCTTGAAAGGGTGAACTTGACTGGCTATTAGGGTCCTAGAACATTTGGTTCTTCCTGAATGCACGTAAAGTGTTTGCAAGGTTTCATGCCAAGGTGTATGATGTTCATTGAACAAAAGAAAACAAGCAGAAATGTATGATAGAAATTGATCACATAGTTTTAACCCATATCATACTGAGGCTTCAAATTTGTTTACACTGCCATATGTAAGCTACGTTGTAGTACTTACAGATACGGATATAGACCAATGGCTTTAGTTCAAGGGTGGTGCCAGAACAGCTTGGCGCCTAGAGGCGCCAAGCTATTCTGGCACTACCCTTGAACTATTTTAGTCGAAATTATTTCACACACTGGTGTATTTCGAATGATAAGGGTTAATCATTTTGAGACTTAAGTTGTAGCATCCAAAACCTAAATACAAATCATGCAGTTTCAGAATGGTTTTCTTTTTTGCAGACGGGTTTCCTTTTGGTCCGTATACATTATACGCCAAGGCCTGAATGAAACCCTTTGTAAATATGCCCTGTGTACATGTACACCTAGGATAGGGTGTGATCTACCAACTCAACTGTATCATGTCGCTTTGTCTTGCCCAAAATCATGAGTTACCTCCCTT
Source organism: Semisulcospira habei (assembly GCA_036245525.1). NCBI lineage: Eukaryota > Metazoa > Mollusca > Gastropoda > Semisulcospiridae > Semisulcospira > Semisulcospira habei. The sequence goes on from BTPG01000002.1 coordinate 113,755,914, forward strand.
ACTTAATGTTTGCTGTGTCTTTCATGTCTAATGCATTCAGTTCACTGCACATGTGTAACATTGACCTACAGTTCAAAGGAGCACAAACTATATGCTGTGCTGCAGTTCAGTTTAGTGTAAACATTAGAATTCAATCTGGGACATTAGATGGTTTTATGATGTAAACTTTCAATAAACTTTATAGAAGTCTTTTTCTTAGATATTTCAAATTATTGAAAATATTTTGAGATGTTTTAATTTATCATGAGCATGTTTTTATGCCTGAACTTTAAAGATTTTGAAGTGTTAAAAATCGTCATTTTTGGGGGGTATTTTTGCCGGGCTGTCGATCAATAGCCCTTTGATGCACAAAGCAAATATTAACAAGATGAGGATTTCATCCCAAATTCTACAGTATTGTTTGGAGCTCAGATGAGTTTTTGTCTACCGTATAGAAAATACTTTAGAATGGGGCTGGTCGGAGCACGTTCCGTACCATACAAATGATGAACATATGCAGGCACACATCAGAGTCTGACAGAGAAGTAACGCGATAAAAATTATGTCATGCCTAACTACGCTAACCATGCTAACTGCGCCGTTGAACATACATATGGCGGGAAGTGCAGTGTGTATGTGTGTGTGTGTGTGTGTGTATGTAGACACGAGTATGTGTACGTACAGGCCTAAAACTTTTTTTTTTTAAATGCTTCAATCTAGATGTATTTCAGAGAGCCTCCGAGCATATTTTAAATGGTAGACTCGTTAAAGAGAAAAGTTGCTGTTTATATAAAGTCGGTTGACACGCATTTGAGTCCGTAATTTTCATTCTAATCACTCACAATTTTGAATATAGCTAGCTTGCAGATAGACATTGGATGAGTTTTTTTTAGTCAGCATTGTACCTTTTCAACTTTTTTGTAAACAGTAATTCATTGCAGAAAAAAAAATTTAAGTAAGAATTCTCGACTTCTAGAGAAGGATCAGACAGTGACAGTGATGTAAAGACACCAAACACGTCAGTGTTACACAATATTCCTAAATTGTCACAAAGCACCAGATGTCGGTGTTATACAATGTTTCTGAATTAACATCAGATTTGTCACTGTGTACACGGCGTCGTGGGACTAGCGATGCCATGACGTAAAGCTTATAGTGATGTCATTTTGCTGGTCGTGCTAAATATTCTTCCTCTTTAGAATTCCTGTTGCTACTCTGGCCCACAGACCATACTAATGGCGGGAAGCACCATGTGTCCATCTTTATTTGTGTGCGTGATGTGTTTTAATCAGAGGTTGGGTTAGAGAGGAGGGAAATGGATCAGAAAGATAAGCTTAAAAATATAAACATGAACTCTGAATGTTCCTAAAATAAAAGCGCATGTGAGCTCCAAACAATACGATAGACTTTGAGATGAAATCCTCATCTTGCTTTTTGAGGAACACTCTGAGTTGTTCATATTTATAAGCTTATAAGCTTATCCTTCTCATCCATTTCATTCCTCTCTAAGCCAACCTCTGATCAACACACACGCTGGCACACAGAAATAAAGACAGACACACAACGCTTCTCGCCATTAGTACACTCTGTGGGCTCGTGTTGCAACAGAAAATCTGAAGAAGAAGAATAGCACGACCAGCATAAGCTTCAATATAACTTATAAGCGTCACGTCATGGCATTGCTAATCTCACGACGCCATGTATACAGTGATGTATTTGAAGTTTTGTGTCACTCATCCAAAAGGCATGCGTCCTCTTCCAGGGCTGACTGTTTTGTTCCACACAGCCTCTTCCAGGGTTACTGTTTGATGGGAGTATATAGTGGCTCCAAAACTTGTAAAAATGAATTAATTATTATTAAAAAGGTTGAAGAGGTACAGCACTGTATTACAAACTCATTCAATATCTTCCTTTATTCTAGTTGTGATGCAAAGTATCTAGTAAAAATAATGAAAAATATGGACTCAATTGCATATCATCCGGTTTCTGTGAAACAGCCCTTTTTTTTTTTTTTTGTCAAAGTGTAACCTAATTTTGTAAAAAAAAATTTAAACTGCTTCGGGAGAATTAATGTTGGGAAAATATACTAAAGTTTTAAACTTGTCTGTTCACAAATGCGGGCTCTAGTCACTGCCACATACACACACACACACACACACACACACATACGCGTTTGGCACCAAATGTACATTCTCTAGCAAGATTTAATGCGAAGCTAGACGTGATGTCATTTTTATCTTGTTACTTCTTTGCCAGAGTTCAGGGTCTGCCTGCCCAGCACATCATGTGCGTTTTGCAGAATGCGCTCTGACCAGCCCCATTTCAAAATCTACCGTATTTTCAATATGGTAGACAATAAAAACTTATACATAAAGGAATTACCAAAGGTTTCTGAACTGTGGAAGACTCTATAGCACCTCCAATAATGTCACTTATGCAGTCACCCTGCGCATGTTTTCTTTCACCTTTGATGTTGAAAAAAGAGGGATGCATGCTTACTTCTGTTGGGGTTGTGCTACAATCTGTATCAAACAGTGGGCACTCATTGACGGGGCGTGCTTGTTATTGAATGTAAACCTCAGAATCCTATGTTTTCCGTTAGTGAAAACATGCTTGCTGTTATCTATCAGCCCTAACCATAAAGTTTTAACTTTCACCCAGCTAAGCTCACTGAAACAAATGAAAGCCACCTCTTAGATGTCTCCATTTCTTTAAAATGTCACCAATAGAAAGTGAAAACTCAAAAATAATGATACGTTCAAGAGGACAGGAAGAAAGTTTGTTTTAGATTTACCTCATAGTATGGGTACAGGCACACTCAAAATCTGCAGCGATACTCACAGACTGGACATGTCCAGATGCAATTGTGGTACTCCATACAAAGTGCCATGTCAAGCACAAGAGACAGCTAGTTTGATGATTGTTGTTGATATCTCTCTATCTCTATCTATCCCGTAGTCTTGCTGACTGTTGGGGCACATCTGATGACTTGGCAACCAGCTCCCTCCATTCCACTCTGTTCTCTGCCATTCTTAGTGTGTCACTCAGCTTCAGTCCCTGCTCACTCTGAGATATTGTCCTCCCATCTTTTTCTCTGTTTTCCTCTCCTTCATCCTCTTTGCACAGTGCCTTGCAGGATTGTCTTGGCAATCCCTGCTGATCGCGTGACATGCCCATACCACTTCAGTTTGATTTTTTTCACAATGGCTAATAGGTCTTCATAGGGCCCGATGGCTTGCCTGATTCTGCTTCCCACTTCCTCGTTCGTGATATGATCCTTGTATGAAATGCCAAGCAGCCTTCGAAAACATCTCATTTAAGTGGCTTGTATCCTCCTTTCGAGGTCTTCTGTGAGGGTCTATGACTCACAGGCATATAAGAACAGAGAGATGACTAAGGAGCGCATCAGTCTGATCTTGGAGCAGAGTGTGATGTTTCTGTCCTTCCATATGGTCTTCAGTCTTGTCAGCGCTGTTGTTGTCTGCGCAATCCTGGACATTATTTCTGGTTTTGATCCTTCATCTGTTACAATGACTCCTAAGTATTTGAATTTCTTAACTGTTTCCAGTTTTTGGCCTCCAACCATGATTTTGGTGCCAATGCCACTGGTGTTATTGGTCATTAGTTTGGTCTTCTCTGTGCTGATTTCCATTCCAGACGCAATGGCTGTACTGTCCAGATTTACCACCAGCTGAGCTAGCTCCTCCTCTGTTCCTGCAAGGCCATTCTGCCTCCAATACTGACAGTTCCTTCATGATCTTTCAGAGCGTCCATCATGATTCTTTCCAGGAAGATGTTGAAAAGAGTAGGTGAGGGCAGGCAGCCTTGTCTGACTCCGACCGTTGTCCTAAACCAGTTTCCTATTTTGCGGTTGAAGCAGACTGCGCTAGTGGCCTTGTTGTAAAGGTTTTCTATTACTTTGATCAGGTTGGTATTGATGTTGTACAGATTCGTGGTGGACCAAAGGGCTGCATGCCACACCCTGTCAAACGCCTTCTTAAAATCCACAAAGACATGATAGAGGTCTTGCTGGTGCTGGAGCTCTCAGGTTGAAGATCTGCTCAGTTGTGCTGCGCCCTGGTCTGAAACCTGCCTGTTCCTCAGCTATGATTTCCTCTGCCTGTGGCTTCAGCCTGTTCAGTAGGATCTTTAACATGACTTTGCTTGGGTGGCATATAAGACTGATCGTGCGATAATTCTGGCATTGTTGTAAGTTGCCTTTTTTCAGGAGAGTTATTATAAGTGATTGGGTCCATGGTGTGGGCCATTCCCCTGACTGCCAGAGCTTATTACAGATAGTTAGTAAGGTGCTTATCATGTCTTCTCCTCCTTCTTGGACTAGTTCTGCAGGGATGTTGTCTGCTCCTGCTGCCTTCCCTTTTTTCAGCGACTTCACAGCAGCCTTTACTTCTTGTCGGAGGATGGGATAGTTGTCACTGTTGGTCACTGGTGGGGTGACAAGTATGCCAGAATCCCCTGTAGCTCAGTGGTTGTACAAATCTGAGCAGTACTCTGTCCATCTCTTCAGAATGTCTTGGTCTTCCGTAAGACAGTTCCCTTCACTGTCTTGAATGATAGAGGAGCGTCCTTGTTTTGCACTGGTCAGGTCTTTCACCAGCCGGTATGCTTTTTTGCTATTGTTTTTGTTCAGATTTTCTTCTACGTGTTTACACTGGTCTTCAATCCACCTCTCCTTTGCCTTTTTCATGCTTTTCTTAACCCATATCACACTGAGACTAAAAGCTTCAAATTTGTACACTGCCATATGCAAGCTACACTATAGTACTTACAGATAAAGATATTGACCAATGGCTTTAGTTCAAGGGTGGTGCCAGAAAAGCTTGGCACCCAGAGGTACCAAGCTATTCTGGCACTACTCTTGAACTATTTTAGTCAAACCTATTTCACACACCTGTGTATTCCGAATGATAAGGGTTAATATCCTGGTTAATTTCTCTGTATTGTTTGTCTCCTTCTACCTTGTTGATATACATGTAATGTAACATAACATTTTTAGTGTTGTTTTTTTTTTAATTACTTTTTGTCTACCGTATTGAAAATATGGTAGACTTTAGGACAGGGCTGGTTGGAGCACGTTCCGTAGAATGCAAAAGACATAACAGGCGGATGGGGCTCATGGTCTGGCAAAGAAGAAACTAGATAAAAATGACGTCATGTCTAGCCATTCTAACCTTGCTGTTGAACGTCAATTTGGCATGAAGCGCTGTGTGTGCTTATGTATGTATATGTGTGTGTGCGTATGTATGTAAACACGAGAATCTCCGATATTACTGTATGCACAAACTTGAAACTTTGCAAAATACTTTATTAAGTGGGTGCCTAAGAGAGCCTCCGAGCATATTGTAATTGGATGTCTCATTGAAGACATAAAAGACCGTTTATAGAAAGTCGGTTGACCCAGATTAGAGTCCGCAATTTTGATTATAAATTATGCACTTTAAATTTTGGATATGGCTAATTTGTAGAAAGACATTGGATGAGTTCGTTAGCCAGCTTTGTACCTCCTCAACTTTTTCAAAAATAAAAGTTCAATGAGGAAAAAATGTCAAAAGTAAGACTCCTTGATTTCATCAGAAGAATCAGACAGTGATGGTGACGTAAAAGCACCAAACGCGTCAGTGTTTTATACAATGTTCCTAATTGACGCAAATCACCAGCACTTCAGTGTTTTACATGTGTATGAGCTGGCGTGATGGTCTCCTTCATTTATTTTTGTATGATATTTGCGAATGTATTGTGGAAAAGGTGGAATATACATGCAAGCTCATACAGAAGAGGCTTTGTGGGCGTGGGCCATTCCACCTTATTCTTCAAAATGGCTGTGGCTGCGCCAGGCCACAGAACGTATAACCGGTGGGAAGCGCCGTGCGTCTGTCGTCTGTGTTTGTGTGTGCCATTCTGCCGTTTGTGTTTGTGTGTGCCATTGCCATGCAGATCAGGCGGGGGGAGGGAGGGGGGGGAATAAAAGGGAGATACTCAATGAGTTCATAATCCAGCATTGTACCTCTTCAACTTTTTCAATAATAATTAATTAATTGAGACCAGCAATGCCATGACATGAAGCTTATGGTGACGTCATTTTGCTGCCTACTCCAGCCCACAGAGCGTACTAACGGCGGGAAGTGCTGTGTGTCCATCTTTATTTGTGTGCACAGGCGTGTGTGTTGATCAGAGGTTGGCTTAGAGAGGAGGAAAATGGATCAGAAGGATAAGCTTAAAAATATGAACAACTCTGAATGTTCCTAAAAGAAAAACGCAAGTGAGCTCCAAACAATATGGTAGACTTTGAGATGAAATCCTCATCTTGTTTATTATTGTGTCACCGTAGAACATCATGTATTCTTGTAGAGGAAGTGCAGAGTTCCATCCCATTATTTTTGCATCTCTGGTGGCTTAGGCTTGCTAAATTGGCACGCTGTTACATTCTTTAATTCGCACGCTGTTACATTCTTTAACTGGCACGCTATTACTTACTTACTTACGCCTGTCACCCCTACCCGGGTATAGGCCGTCGACGAGAGACCTCCAGTAACTCCTGTCCTGTGCTTCTCCTTCGATTCTACTCCAGGTGGTTCCCAGTCTCTTGATGTCTGCTTGGAGGTCTCGACGCCAGGAGTTTCTCGGCCTACCTCTTTTCCTCTTTCCCTGGGGGTTCCATGACAATGCCTGCCTAGTGATACTGGAAGCTGGCTTTCTCAGACTGTGACTGATCCATCCCCATCTTCTTCGCCCAATTTCATTCTCTGCTGTTATCTGCTCTGTTCTCTCCCAGAGTCTGACGTTGCTGATCTTCTCTGGCCAGTGGATTTTCAAAATTCTTCTAAGGCAACTGTTCATGAAGGTCTGTACTCTGTTGACTGTGGTTTTTGTCAATCTCCATGTCTCTGCTCCATATAGGAGAACTGCTTTTACATTGGAGTTGAAAATCCGGACTTTGGTGTGTTGTGACAGCTCTCTGGAACTCCACACTTTTTTCAACTGGAGAAAGGCTGCTCTGGCTTTACCGATTCGTGCTCTGACATCTGCATCAGTGCCGCCTTTTTTGTCTATGATGCTCCCGAGATAGGTGAAGGACTCCACCTCCTCCAACGGGGTGCCAGCAAGCAAGACTGGTTCTTCCCTGGTTGCGTTCAGCCTCATTGTCTTTGTTTTCTGTTTGTGAATGGTGAGGCCCACTTGGGACGAGATGTCAGCAAGCCTCGTGGTCTTGTCCTGCATTTGTTGATGAGTGTGGGACAGTAATGCCAAGTCGTCTGCAAAATCGAGGTCGTCAAGCTGTGTCCACAGTGTCCACTGTATTCCACTTCGTCTGTGCTCTGTGGTCATCTTCATGACCCAGTCTATGGCCAGTAGGAAGAGGAACGGAGACTGCAGACACCCCTGCCTGACACCAGTTCTGACCTGGAGCTCTCTGGTGAACTGCCCTTCGTGGATCACGCGACATGTCATGCCATCATAGCTGCTCTTGATCAGGCGGACGAGCTTTGTGGGTACACCGTAGTGTCGTAGGAGTTTCCACAGAGTCTCTCGGTCCACGCTGTCAAATGCTTTCTCATAATTCACAAAGTTGACGTACAGCGGGGAGCTCCACTCCAGAGACTGTTCCACGATGATGCGGAGAGTGGCGATCTGGTCTGTACATGATCGGTTCTTCCTGAATCCTGCTTGCTGGTCTCTCAGCTGGGGGTCAACGGAGCTCTTCATTCTCTCTAGGATGATCCTGTTGAAGACCTTTCCTGGTACTGACAGCAAGGTGATTCCTCTGTAGTTGGAACACTTGCTGAGGTCGCCTTTCTTGGGAAGCTTGATTAGGTACCCCTCCTTCCAGTCAGCTGGCATCACCTCCTCTTCCCAGATCTTTCCAAACAGTGGGTACAGCATCTCCACTGTTGTCTCTAGGTCTGCTTTCAGAGACTCCGCTGGGATGCCATCTGGCCCTGCTGCTTTGCCATTCTTCAAAAATGCCACTGCTTTTCTGATCTCTTCCCGGCTGGGTCTGTCACAGCTGATGGGTAGGTCGGTCTCTGCCGGCTGGATGTCGGGGGGGTCGGGTGGGCTAGGTCTGTTCAGTAACTCTTCAAAATACTCGGCCCATCTGTCGAGTTGGTCTGCTCTGTCTGCAATAGGCTTGCCTTCTTTGTCTTTTACTGGTCTTTCTGTATGGCCATACTTACCCGACAATCTTCTGGTAATGTCGTAGAGCTGTTTCATGTTGCCGCTGCCTGCTGCCTTTTCTGCCTCTGCTGCCAGGCTGTCTGTGTAGGCCCTCTTGTCTGCCCTGATACTCCTCTTCACTTCGCGGTTGGCTTCCGAGTATTCCCCCTGTGCCCTTACTTTGGCTGCTCTCGTGCGACTGTTGTTGACCGCTGCTTTCTTCTGCTTCCTCGCTTCTATCTTCTTCAAGGTCTGTGCCGACAGCCAGTCCTTGTGGTGGTGTTTCCTGAACCCTACAGTGTCTTTGCAGGTTGAGTTCAGCGCCTCTCTAACTGCCTTCCACTGCTGCTCTGTGGTGACTGCCTCCTCTTCATTTACTAGCTCCTGTAGCGCTTGAAACCGGTTGGACAGCACCAGTTTGAACTCTTCTCTAACTCCAGTTTCTCTCAGGAGGCCTACATTATAGCGCTGTCTTCTTGTTGTCTCTGTGTGGCTTTTCTTTAGTTTGAGATTCATTCTTAAGGTAAGCAGATGGTGGTCTGAGGCGACATCTGCTCCCCTCCTCACTCGAACATCTTGAAGGGATCTTCTAAATTTCTTGCTAATGCAGATATGGTCTATTTGGTTCTCTGTTGTATGGTCAGGTGAGACCCAAGTTGCTTTGTGTATTCTTCTGTGTGGGAAGATGCTGCCTCCAATGACAAGTCGGTTTAGAGCACAAAAGTCTACAAACCTCTCCCCGTTCTCACTCATCTCCGAGCCTAGTCCCTGTCTCCCCATCACCTCTTCGTATCCGGTGTTGTCCTCCCCTATTTTGGCATTAAAATCGCCCATGACGATGGTGATGTCTCGCTCCGCACATTTGTCCACGGCACTCTGGAGTCGGTCGTAGAACTCTTGTTTCTCTTCCTCGTCACTGTCATTGGTGGGCGCATAACACTGGATGACGTTCAGCTTGAGCTTTTTCTTGGTTCTAAAGGCTGCTGTTATAATTCTTGGCCCAAGAGGTTCCCAGCCCATCAGCGCTCTCTGTGCCACTGGTGACAGCATGAGTGCTACTCCTTCTGTATGGGGGGCATTCTCCTCTTCATGACCTGAATACAGAATCATCTCCCCACTTAACAGCCTTTTCTGGCCAGACTGCGTCCATCTGGCTTCACTGATGCCTAGCAGGGAAAGGTTGTACTTTTGCATTTTCGCTGCTATCTGGGCGGCCTTGCCGCTCTGGTACATGGTCTTGACGTTCCATGTGCCCATGGTTGTATCCCTGGATAGAGAGAGGCGGCTCGGTCCTGTGGCTTCCGAAGACTTCCGGCTTTCACCACAGGACGTCATAAGTCTTCTAGTAGAAGAACCTTCCTCCTCCAGGAAAGGAATTACTGTTAGTCTTTTCGTCGGCGTTTTTGTAGCTATTTCCTTTTTTGCAGGGTGGGGAAGCTACCCCCACGCCCAACCCCCTTACTAGGAGGACCAGGGGTTTTCTGTCGGGGTCACCTTCCCTTAGACCATGTTGGTTCACGGCACCTTATTTCATTCGGTGCACCCCTCTCACGAGGGACCCCCTATCCACCACCCAGGGGACGCGCCTCAACGCCGTATGGTCCCAGCGCGAGGTGGCACGCTATTACATTCTTTAATTGGCACGCTATTACATTCTTTATGATAAAGCTATCCATATACTGATTTTACAATTATTTCATAAAATGGTGAGGTAAATTAACGAATTATAATGGAATATGTCATCCCAGTACAGCTTCAACATGTATATGGTAAATATGATACGTGATGTGTTTGCAGTTAATGCATTTTATACATGATTTCCCTGTACATATTTTGTAATTGTAATGATTTTCTGTAAGCTAGATTATGACAAATTAACAGTAGCATGAAGGGGCAGCGTGCCTAGTATGTCTTAGGTTTATTTTGCATATTAGACCGGGTTGCGACATACATTCAATATTCTGTTTAGTTTTTGTCTTACTGCCCATAACGCTAAAGGCGCATAGGGCAGCAACGAAATCCCTCCACTTCAGCCGGTCGCGGGCAAGAGTGCCTATCGTTCCCCAGGTGTGGTGGTGGTTTTTCAGTTCTTGTTCCACCGTTCATCGCCAGGTGATCTTTGGCCGTGATCCTCTCTTTCTTTTACCATCTGGCGTCCAGTGTAGGGCTGTTTTAATGATGGAGCTGTCTTCTCTCCGCAGCACATGTCTAATCCATCGCCAATGTCTTTTCATGATTGTTGTGGCTATGTCTTCTTGTTTGCAGCCGGACAGTAGGTCTTTGTTGGAGATTTTGTTTGGCCAAAATATCTTGAGAATTCTCCTGAGGTTCTTGGTATGGAATGTGGACAGCTTTGTGAGGTTGTGTCATTCACCAGCATTCTGCTCCATAGATGAGTACTGGTACAACACAGCTGTTGTAGAGTTTTAGCTTGGTGCCCACACTGTACTGTGAGGACTTCCAGATGTTGTTCATGGTGATGAAGGCACTCCTTGCTTTATTCAGTCTGTTCTGAATGTCTTTCTTGCTTCCGCCATCTGGTGTTATGATGCTGCCCAGGTACACAAAGCTTTCAGTAAAGAGTAAATCGTTGTTGTTGACTTTGATGAGAGCTAGTGTAGTGGTGTTCATGGTCATCACTTCTGATTTCTGGCTGATCTTGAGGCCAACTTGGGAACTGTACTGGTTCAATCTGTCCGTCTTGTCGTGCATATGTTTTGTGGGTGTGAGACATTAGTGCCAAGTCATCAACAAAGTCCAAATCTTCAAGTGTGGAGAAGAACGTCTATCTGATGCGGGTATGTCTTGTCTCTGTCATGCGGTGCATCACCCAGTCAATGACGAGATTGAAGAGCAATGCAGACATCACACAGCCTTGCCAGACACTGGTCATCACTTCAAACCAGATGTCGCTTCCTCCCACACAGCAGCTGTAATTGTTGTAGAAACTCTTAATGAGCTCCACCATGTGGTTTGGGATTCCGTAAGCCCTCAAGATGTGCCACAAACTGTCTCTGTTTATGCTATCAAAGGCTTTCTCAAAGTCTATGAAATTCACGCAGAGTTGTCTTTGCCATTCTGCACTCTGTTCTATGATGTTTTGCAGAGCAAAAATCTGTTCTATACAGCTCCTGCCTTTTCTGAAACCTGCCTGTTCTTTTCTAAATGTTGTATCAACTGCCGTAGATAATCTGCTTATAATCACATTGGCGAGGATCTTGCTGGGGATTGACAGAAGGGTGCCAGTTGTTGCAGTCGTTGAGGGTGCCCTTCTTTACTTTACTTACTTACGCCTGTCACCCCTCCCCGGGTATAGGCCGTCGACGAGAGACCTCTAGCGACTCCTGTCCTGTGCTTCTCCTTCGATTTTACTCCAGGTGGTTCCCAGTCTCTTGATGTCTGCTTGGAGGTCTCGACGCCAGGTGTTTCTCGGCCTGCCTCTTTTCCTCTTTCCCTGGGGGTTCCATGACAATGCCTGCCTAGTGATACTGGAAGCTGGCTTTCTCAGACTGTGACCAATCCATCCCCATCTTCTTCACCCAATTTCATTCTCTGCTGTTATCTGCTCTGTTCTCTCCCAGAGTCTGACGTTGCTGATCTTCTCTGGCCAGTGGATTTTCAAAATTCTTCTAAGGCAACTGTTTATGAAGATCTGTACTCTGTTGACTGTGGTTTTTGTCAATCTCCAAGTCTCTGCTCCATATAGGAGAACTGCTTTTACGTTGGAGTTGAAAATCCGGACTTTGGTGTGTTGTGACAGCTCTCTGGAACTCCACACTTTTTTCAACTGGAGAAAGGCTGCTCTGGCTTTACCGATTCGTGCTCTGACATCTGCATCAGTGCCGCCTTTTTTGTCTATGATGCTCCCGAGATAGGTGAAGGACTCCACCTCCTCCAACGGGGTGCCAGCAAGCAAGACTGGTTCTTCCCTGGTTGCGTTCAGCCTCATTGTCTTTGTTTTCTGTTTGAGGCCCACTGGGGACGAGATGTCAGCAAGCCTCGTGGTCTTGTCCTGCATTTGTTAATGAGTGTGGACAGTAAAGCCAAGTCGTCTGCAAAATCGAGGTCATCAAGCTGTGTCCACAGTGTCCACTGTATTCCACTTCGTCTGTGCTCTGTGGTCCTCTTCATGACCCAGTCTATGGCCAGTAGGAAAAGGAACGGAGACAGCAAACACCCCTGCCTGACACCGGTTCTGACCTGGAGCTCCCTGGTGAACTGCCCTTCGTGGATCACGCGACATGTCATGCCATCGTAACTGCTCTTGATCAGGAGGACGAGCTTTGTGGGTACACCATAGTGTTGTAGACGTTTCCACAGAGTCTCTCTGTCCACTCTGTCAAATGCTTTCTAGTAATCCACAAAGTTGACGTACAGCGGGGAGCTCCACTCCAGAGACTGTTCCAAGATGATGCAGAGAGTGGCGATCTGTTCTGTACATGATCGGTTTTTCCTGAATCCTGCTTGCTGGTCTCTCAGCTGGGGGTCAACGGAGCTCTTCATTCTCTCCAGGATGATCCTGTTGAAGACCTTTCCTGGTACTGACAGCAAGGTGATTCCTCTGTAGTTGGAACACTTGCTGAGGTCGCCTTTCTTGGGAAGCTTGATTAGGTACCCCTCCTTCCAGTCAGCCGGCATCACCTCCTCTTCCCAGATCTTTCCAAACAGTGGGTACAGCATCTCTACTGTTGTCTCTAGGTCTGCTTTCAGAGACTCCGCTGGGATGCCATCTGGCCCTGCTGCTTTGCCGTTCTTCAAAAATGCCACTGCTCTTCTGATCTCTTCCTGGCTGGGTCTGTCACAGCTGATGGGTAGGTCGGTCTCTGCTGGCTGGAAGTCTGGGGGCTCGGGTGGGCTGGGTCTGTTCAGTGGTGGGCTGGGTCTGTTCAGTGCCCTTCTTTGGAATCTTGATAATCACCCCTCTGGTCCAATCCTCGGGTACACAAGTTTCTGTCCAAATTGTTCTGAAAAGTGGTTCTCGTATTCCAGCTGCTGTCTCTGGATCTATCTTGAATAATTCTGCATTCAGGTTGTCTTGTCCTGGGGCTTTGTTCTTCAGTTTCTTGATGGTGGCTATGATTTCTTCTTTAGTAGGGCGTTCAACGCTGATGTCTAAATCTATCTCTTTTTCCGAAATATCAGCGTTTTCTTTTGGTGATTCTCTGTTCAGTACTTCTTTGAAATGTTCAGCCCAGCATGCGTCTTGTTCCGCTTGAGTTGTGAGAAGTTTTCCTTCCTTGTCTTTGATGGGTGGGCTGACTGTAGAGTGGTATTTGCCGCAGATCTGTTTGGTGATTCTGTATAGCTGATTTTGTTCTCCTCTGGCTGCAGCACTCTCCGCCTCTCTCGCTAGTTCTTCAGCAAAAGCACGACGGTCAGCGCACACCATCCTCTTCCCTTGTTTGTTGGCCTCACTGTATTGCTGCTTGTATCTTTCTTGCAGTCTTTATGATCAAGTACTGATCATCTGTCTCTTCAACTTACATCTTTCTTCTATAACTTTCCAGGTGTTTGTCTTGATCCATTCTTTTTAGTTTTTGTCTACTGTATTGAAACACAATCGCAGTGCATTCAATAGCCAGTATGCGATAACTTGGACATGCTGGCATCAAACTTCGCCAGCATAGTAACAAGATAAAAAATTTGGTCATCTAGCTGTGCTATCATTGTTGTTGAACACAGATTTAGCACCAAAGAGCCATATGTGTGTGTGCGCATATATGAAAAATAGCGCCCACGTTTGTGGTCTGACAAGCTTGAAACTTTAGGATATTTTCCCTTCTAGAATTCTATTGAACTGAAGGCTGCATTACAGTTCAGGAGACAGACTGACCATCACAGTTCAAGGGTAGTGCCAGTTGGCACTATAGGCGCCAAGCTGTTCAAGCACCACCCTTGAACCATCGTGGTCAAATGTATCTCATGTAGGAATATATCAGGGCTGAAAGGGTCAACGTCTCGATGGCAACTGCAGTTGCATGCAGGAATACTGTATTTGTAATATTGCTTAGGAGTATCAACCCCATTTTATCTGCAAAAAGCATAGATCTTGTACTGGGCAGGGTTGTAGGTCGAGAAGACCTTTACGCTGATCCTAAAACTGTCTGAACGGTGGAGCATAGTTAATGATAGCAGACTAGATCGTATTTGGATGTATGTGTTCAAGTGGTTTTTGGTTTATTTTTGGGTCACCCCTTTGCTTGTCGGTAGAGGTTTTAGTTGCAATGATTCCTACAGGAATCATCTCGACTAAAACTACTACCGACACGCAAAGGGTTAAGATTTTGACATTTTCTGCAGCCAGTCTTTATAAGCCCAGCGGAGTTTAGGTACTCATGAGAATCCCTGCCTCTTGCTGCCACCATAATCACCAATAATGAAAGGGGTGGGGCAGCTACTAGTTAACCCTGATCATTCGGAATACACAAGTGTGTGAAATAAGTTTAACTAAAATAGTTCAAGGGTAGTGCCAGAATAGCTTGGCACCTCTAGGCGCCAAGCTATTCTGGCACCACCCTTGAACTAAAGCCATTGGTTTATATCCTAGACATAGTGAGTTTTAACCCTTATCATTTGGAACACACCCATGTGTGAAATAAGTTTGACTAAAATAGTTCAAGGGTAGTGCCAGAATAGCTTGGCACCTCTAGGCGCCAAGCTATTCTGGCACCAACCACCCTTGAAATAAAGCCATTGGTCTATATCCTTATCCGTAAGTACTTTTAATGTAGCTTGCATATGGCAGTGTACAAATTTGAAGCTTTTAGCCTCAGTATGATATGGGTCTCCTGCAACTGATGCATAGTCATTACATGACGCCTCCAAAATGTGGGAAATATGGCTGTCGGGCTGAATGAGTTAAACTATGGGTATAACAACAAACAAGTATGGGTCCCTTTGCACTGTTTTTTATCTGAAGTTTACTGTATATTACTTCGCTTGTAACAAACTTTGCACATGACAACATAATCGGTTGGGTCCCCTGCCATTTTGTTATATCCAAAGTTCTTTGTTTATCCTTTGTTATTTTGTAGCTGGAAGACACACTGAAGTTGGTGCATCTGATTGAGGCCACAGGTGTAGCAGCACTAGCTGTGCATGGTCGTACACAAGATGAGCGACCACGGCATCAGAATCGGAACCACATCATCAGGGCTATTGCACAAGCTGTCAACATACCTGTCATCGCAAAGTACATACACTTTTGGTCTATTTTGTTGAGGGAGTGCTCAAATTTTAGTTGGGTTGATTAGCTGGCTGTCTGACTTGCTGGTTTGTCTCTCTGTCATCCATATCTTTATTTCAATAGTCAACTTTTTATCTGACTTAGCAGAGGTCCTGAAATACCAGTTGCTAAAGATGGGTCAATGAAGATGCAATGGGTATGCTTGAATTTCATTTTGTCACAATGATTTCAGTAATAAAGACCGTACATGTTAATCCTTTGTCAGTAGTGCTTTTTGTTATCGGAAGCCAAGGGTTAAATTGTTTGCTGGTTTGTGAGTTTGGATTTTATGACTGCAAGCAGTATGATATTCTTACATTTATTTTGTCCATATTCTAGTGGTGGTTCTAAGGAGATTCTTCAATATGAAGACATTGAGAAATTCCGGATTGACACTGGGACTTCATCGGTGATGATCGCTCGAGCAGCTGAGTGGAACTGCTCCATTTTCCGCAAAGAGGGCATGCTGCCACTTTTCGATGTCATTAGAGCGTTCATCAGATATGTGAGTTCGGCAGTTTCACAAGATCACCATGTTACTTTGATGGTGCCGGTGGCTGCACACAAGCAAGGGGGTTTTGTAGTCTAAATTAGATTCATTACATGTATACTTGGTATGGTGATACATGTAAAATGGGAGATGGCCAGAAATGTTTAGAAATTGCTTTTGGCACTTTCAGACCTATGCATATCTGTTGGAACTTCAGAAGACATGTATAAAGACTGCACAACAACCTGTACAAGGTCAGCTACTAACACGGTAACTTTTCACCTGTTCACTGCCAATATAGAGTGAACACAATCTGACTGCAAGAGATATAGATCCTCATGAGGATCTATACCTATTGGTGACACCACTTTGAATCAGTTTTCCTGGGACAGATGTTTGGTGTTGTAACAAAGATTCCCAATGCACAGTCAGTATCGACGAGCAGTGAAGGATTTAAGACAAAGTAGGGGATGGATTAGCCATGATATCTCAAGCACAAGGACACTGACATTTGTTTCCTCAAAACACATTACCGATGACATTACTGTTACGAATACTGATCTAGCTAGCCTAATTTTAGCCAAAATTGTTGTGTGCCTACATGGCAGGGGAGGCAACAAGGGGCGCTATAAGCTAGGCAGTACCCTGGGTAGCCTCCCTTCCATCCTTCCATCCTCATCCGGGCACGCGCCCACCGGAATCGACATTTTGTTTCTTAGCTTAGCCATGGAAGGTTGTGTGCCTACTCTCTGTGTCTGGACTTCGTATAGTGTGACCGGTTTTGTGGCTTGGGACTTGTGACTTGAGCTCTTACGTCGTGCTCTGTGCTCCCTCTCGGATTATTCTTCATTTGGGCTCCCTAGCGGCGGAGTTTCTGTGTTCAGTGGACTTGTACTGTTCCTGAGACTTGGTTTACCGAGAAGCGACCGGTCGGCATGGGTGACTCTACTCCATGTTGGTCCCTACAGCACTGCCTCGCCCGCCTCTCTGCCATGACTAAGTATAACCTCGGTTAGTGCCCGCGACCGGCGCTCAAGGGGGGATGAAAGGCGCCGGGTGTCGGCACTGGTCGTGTAGCGGATTCGGTTTCTAAACTCATACACGCGATCGCATTGGAGCATCAGTCGAGCCCCGGGGGGCTCTGGTTTGGCGTTGCTTCGCAACGACATCTCCGAACCTGCCAGGCGGAGGACCAGCACTCAGTTTGCCACCAAGGCGGGGAGTCCCTGACAGATACCAGCAGTTTAGCAACGAGTGAACACGCAGGCAGATACATCCGCTGGTGGGAGTGATGGTGGCAGTGCTAAGAGTGTTACTACACCCGGCTGCCTTCCAACTCCTCTATGCGTGTGAAGAGACTCTGATGATCGGCGGGTCTTCCTCTATTGGAACAGGAAGAGGTTTCCTCTGTTGCCTCCAGACCGGGCCACAAGCTTGGGCCGTGGATGGGCTCCTTCGAGGAACGGACTCCTAGCGTAGACAACCGCCTTTGCATTGGCTGTTCACCGAAGTTACACCGTTGGGGGCGGTTATTTCTTGATTGGATAACCGCCTGGGAACAACAGGTATGGTGGAAGTCATCTTAACCCTTATCCTGTCCACCAGAGGGTGACATACGTTCGAATAAGAATAGTTAAAGGGTAGCGCTGGAGTGGCTTGATGCCACTAGGCTTCACGCTAATCCAGCCTAGCTCTCCATTAAGTACTGGGGCTGTATTCTTAATTTTTCTATAGTAACCTGTGTATGGCAGGGCACATTTGAAGCTGTTAGCCTCAGGCTGATATGGGTTAAGATGCGGCAGCGCGCTCCCCCCCTCAGGATGGGTACCTAGGCGCTCCACAAGCTCAGGGATGGCATGGTGAGTAGGCCTTTGATGACCGTAACGCTGGATCACTGTCCTTGGAGACGCACGACGAACCCTGCCTCAGCTCCGCGGCCGAGTAGATCGCAACCCTGGCGGCAACTGGTGGTACAGTCACAGAGCGGCTGGCGTGGCATGCTGGGAGATGGACAGTGAACCCTCGCACCAAGAGGCTTCTCGGATGCGACTCGGGAATCGCTGATGTTACGGATACGGGGAAGAGTGGTGAGTACTACAGACCTGTGGTGCAGAGGAGCATCTATCTCAATAGAGCAGACTGACCGAATTCGTCCAGGGGTTCCAAGCAGAGACTACACAACGAGGTTGCTGCTTTGCTTCAGAAGGATGCCGCGGAGGTGGTATCCCGACACGACTCCCCAGCCTTCTACAGCCGCCTCTTCATGGTTCCCAAGCCGGGCGGCTAGTGGCGTCCCATCGTCAACCTGTCCGCCCTTCACAAGTTTATCTTCACCCTGCCTTTTCGGATGAAGACTGCCCGAGTGCCTCGCGCCGCTCGGCAGCCTATGGACCTTGCCGTCAGCCTATGGACCTTGCCGTCAGCCTAGACCTGCAGATGCTTATCCCCACGTCTCCATGTACCCCACCTCAGAACGTTACCTGCGCTTCGCCTTCAGTGATGTGGGCTACCAGTTCGGTTTCTACCTGTTGGCCTCGGCCTCAGCCCCTGGGGGTTCACCCACTTCATGGACGCCGTCGTTGCCAGGGCCAGACGGACGTCCTCGAGTCCTCCGTCGAACTTTCTGGACCAGGTCCTCTCTTGCAGAACCAGTCGGAGGCCAGGTTGGCGGCGGATCGAGATGCGCTGCTAGATCTGCTTGACAGACTCAGCTTCCTGCTCATCGTGGGCACATCCGACCTTGGGCCATCCCGCCCCTTTGGTCATCTGGGGTTGGTTTCGCACCGAGCTCAACGAGGTGAAGTTACCGGAGCCACGCTTCAGGAGTTGGCGAACCTGACCTCGGACGGTGATGGTCTCCGACAGAGGGTGGCTTCAGCTTCCGGGCCTGATGAGTGCGGCAGCAGACTTACTCCCCCTTGGCCGTCTCTACCACCGCCCACTTCAGCTGCACCTTCTCCTTGACGGGCGACCTCGAGGCTCTTGTGCCGGTTCTACCGATGCTCCTTCCACATCTCTTTTTGTTGGGCGGAGCCTGGCTGGTTCGCAACGGGAGTTCCCCTCTACTTGCCTCCTCCCCAGCGGTCCCTGTGCGTCGACGCAAGTCTCTACGGCTGGGGCGCTCACCTTCTACCGATGTTCGTTGCGGCCTCCGGCACCTGACCCTCGGACCTCGCAGTACAGCACATCATCTGGTTAGAACCGAAGGCGGTCTGTCAAGCACTCAGCGCGTGAGATGTCTACGTCACCAGGAACTGCTCGTCCTTTCGAACAACCCCATGGGGGTCACCTACATCCAGAAGCAGGGTGGGACGCTCTCCCCGCCCTTCAGCATCCTTCCCTACCAGCTGTTCCAGGGGTGCGAAGATCCCGGAATTCTCTCCAAGCCAGACATCTCAATGTCCTAGCTGTTGCCCTCTCACGACGCGGTCAGCTTCTACACACCGTGTGGACCCTCCGGCCAGACATCTTCGGTTGATCTGCACCCTTTGGGGGACCCCCATGATCGACCCCTTCACGACGAGGTGGATTCACCAGCTTCCTCTCTTCATCTCCCCCTTGCCAGTTCCACTAGCCTGGGCAGTCGAGGCTCTATCCATTCCCTGGGATGGCCTCGTCGCGTACTCCTATCCGCCGACGGTTCTCGTCCCCAAGGTCATGCTCAAGCTCAAGATGGCAACGTAGTCCTGTTCCTGGTGGCTCCCTTCGGCTGGACCAGGTCTTGCACCACCGACCTCCTGAACATTGCTGCAGCCGCCGTGGCGGCTACACACCCTGCAAACGGTGCTCAAGCGACCTCGGCAGGCCCTGTTCCACCCATGCCCCGAGCAACTTCTACTCCACGCCTGGAGTTTGTGCGGCAAGCCCTCACTGCTAGAGGCTTCTCACAGCGGGGGAAACTATCGCTACAGCCCGCAGACCAGGTGAGTTACGAAGAAAAGGGGTGAGTCCTGTGCGACTGGTGTGACGAAGCTGACAGAGTTCTTCCTCTGGCTCTTCTCCGACCAGCTTCAGGTGCCAGTCACCTTTGCAGCTACCTTGCGATGATCGCCGATACGTACCGGCATGTGGGACGGTCCGACCCTGGCAACTGCAAGGACCTGGCTGACCTTATGGCGCGCTTTGCTCTAAGACGTCCGGCCCTCTGCTCACTCGCACCGCGATGGGATCTACCCTGGTTGCGGACGTGGCTCAACTCTATCCGCTTCTATCCCCTTCAGTTGGCGCGGTCACCAGACGTGACGCAGAAGACATGCTTCCTACTGGCTCTCGCCATGGCGGTCACGGTCAGCGAGCTACATGCCTTCGACACGTCCATCATGCCCACAGTTCTGAACGGACGGCTCTGGGCAACTGCTGTCCGACCCGGCTTTCCTAGCCAAGACCCGTTCTCCATTGGCTGCCCCGCAGATGGTCACCGTCCAGCCCTTGAGGAGTCCAGGCTCTAACCGAGAATCCAGAATACAGGACCAGGTGAGAGCCTTACATGTGTTCCTGCGGCGGACCGAGCCGCTACGCAGGGGATGCACCCGCCTTTCCTCCCTCTGTCCCCAGGTAGACATGACATCTCGGCCCAGACGATATCCTCCTGGCTCCAATGGATGATACACTCCGCCTACCAAGATCTCTATCCGGATACAGCCAAACTTATGAACATCAGGGCACACGAGGTCAGAGCCATGACCGCGAGGTCGGAGCCATGACCGCTAGCCTAACGCTTAACCGCGGCTGCGCGGTCACAGATATCATGACGGCCGTGGAATAGCGAGCACAGTCAACATCCGGGCTCCGATGGGTGATGATACACTCCGCCTACCAGGACCTCGACCCTGACACAGCCAAATGCATAAACATCAGGGCACATGAGGTCAGAAGCCATCGCCACAAGCTCACATTCGACCGCATCCGCGCAGTCAAGACTTGGTGGCGGCGTTGGGCTGGCGATCAGTCGACCCTTGCCCTATTCTACCTGAGGAACATCTCCAGCCAGCGTGAGAACTTATCGCTGGTGGGAGAATTTACGGTGGCACAACACTCCCTCCCGGCACCCCAGGTGCCGCAGGTATCTTAGCTAAAATTATCGGGAGGTTGTACCAGGGAGGGCGGGTCTCGATATTATCCAGGGGTTAGGGGCGTTCTAAGCGGCACCCACCTCCTCTTCAATATTCTTCCTAACAGTAATGTCATCGGTAATGTGTTTTGAGGAAACAAATGAATTTTTCTCTAAAATGATGACATTACTCGGATGACCCTCCCGCCTGCCCCGTTGCCGCTGGCTCGCTCAGAAACAGAATGGCGATTACGGTGGGCGCGTGCCCGGATGAGGATGGAAGGATGGACGGGAGGCTACCCAGGGTACTGCCTAGCTTATAGCGCCCCTTGTTGCCTCCCCTGCCATGTAGCAATTTTGGCTAAAATTAGGCTAGCTAGATCAGTATTCCTAACAGTAATGTCATCAGTAAGTATTTTTCAAACAAATACATTTTACAGAAAAATTCATTTTCTCTTTGCACCCGGGAAAGGTGTCGAGCCAATACAAGAAGCACAGTGTAAGAGACACGATTTAGCAATTGATAAAAAACGCTTTTATACAACTCAGACCCTTTTTCTGCCTATTTGATACAAGGCTACCTCAATTCATGTGGTGATAAGGCCTGTGCTGTCACTGACACCACAATGCCCAGTTTCATTGCACTGCGACATAGTGATCAGCCACTGTGGCGCAGCCTAAGTGAGCAGCGAATCCGTCATGTGTTAGGCATTTGGCACAGTACTGCTTCAAAGGAAAAAAAATGAATTAAATCTGTGGAAGGTAAAAACACCTTAAACCATTTTGCCCCAACACCCTACAGCAGGCAATGGATCGACCAAGATAATTCAAGGGTAGTGCCAGATTAACTTGGCACCAACAGGCGCCAAGCGAATCTAGCACTACCCTTGAAGTTGATCCATCTGTTGGAACAGGTACATCGTTGTTTAGTGACACCTCAAAAACTTGGGAAATGTGGCCTTGGGGTCTAATGGATTAAAAAGACATAAATAAATAATGTCTGACCTCCCATACACAAAATAAATCACTTGTGCTCAGGTCAGCCGACAAAATGCTGGCTAAAGCTCACATTTTGTCGGTTGAATTTTTTATAACTCCAAGACTTGCTGGTAGTACTCCTGCATACTCAGATTAGGCATAATTGAACCCTTATCATTCGGAATACACCATTGTGTGAAATAGGTTTGACTAAAATAGTTCAAGGGTATTGCCAGAATAGCTTGGCACCTCTAGGTGCCAAGCTATTCTGGCACCACCCTTGAACTAAAGCCATTGGTCTATATCCTTATCTGTAAGTACTATAATGTAGCTTGCATATGGCAGTGTACAAATTTAAAGCTTTTAGCCTCAGCATGATATGGGTTAATCTGTAACTAGCATACTGGACATGTCTATGTGTGTGGCAGGCTTTCCAGTATGACAACAATGAGATCAACAGCAAGTACTGCATCTTGCAGATGATGCATGAGTCTATGGAAGCTGTGGAGGGCCAGGGGTCGCTGGCCATCAAGACAAACCAAGACATCAGGTAATGTTTGTTAGGGGATATTTTTGTGTACGCAAAATGTATTGAGTGGCAACAGACTTATCCCTTATCATTCGGAATACACCATTGTGTGAAATAAGTTTGACTAAAATAGTTCAAGGGTAGTGCCAGAATAGCAATTCTGGCACCACCCTTGAACTAAAGTCATTGGTCTATATCCTTATCTGTAAGTACTATAATGTAGCTTGCATATTGCAGTTCACAAATTTGAAGCTTTTAGCATCAGTATGATATGGGTTGTCCTTGTGCTGGTCTTTGTTTGGACCTACAGTTTTAGATAATCAGAAGTGCAGGTAGGTCAAAATTTCAAGTGTTTCAATGAAAACATGGGATTGATAGCCCAGATAAACATGCAATATTACTTGTTCGGGCAAAACATCCACTCTTCCATCAAGCGTTCAGTTTGGCTTCCCACTTCTTATTTCCAGACGTCTTTATGTAATTTGTAAAGACGTACTGAGGTCTGAAACAAAAGTACTTTTCTGTGTGAATTTTGTATAACTTCAGTTTGATTTACACTCAGATTTGATAGCTTTACAACTTAATTGTTTTCTGGAACAAGCTAGGTCACATTCATAACACAAGGTAATCATGTTGATGACGTTAGTTTTTTGGCTAGTTATGATAGCTGCCATGGGGCTAGGATTTACTGGGATGCGAGGACACTTTAACTCATTCGAGACATGCCGCATTTGGATACACGACGTTTCGCCGCGTATCCGAATGCAGCGCATCTTGAATGAGTTAAACTCACAAATTGTGTGGTATATGTACTAATTCCTGTTTTTCAGTGAGGTTTGGGGTATGCAGGAGTACTACCAGCAAGTCTTGGCGGACAGAAAGTTGTTGGAGAAGCATCATCAGGAACAGATAGGGAAAGATGGTAGCTGTGGATTCAAACATCGGAAGACAGATGATGGACGCATCTTAGTTGAAATTCCAGTCAAATTTGACAGGTTAGTGATTCCCCAGTAGCAAAACATCTTTGGGCCGATGACTGCCGCAGTGTTGGCCTGAGCACAGCCGTGTGTGGGCCCAATGCAGCCATCGTGGGCCCAAGGACCATTGCTTCCTGTGTAAACACTGTGAACTTTTACTTTTTTTCTCTCTTTTGGAAGATTTCATGGCTGTTAAGAAGTGCTTTTTGTCATGATGATTACTGCAGGAATCATTGCGACAAAAAGCGTCACTGACAGCCAAAGGATTTAAAGTGACTATGCTATTGGTTGACTTTGTTCAATGGACATACTTTGTTTGTGAGGTAGGCATAATGTGTGCATTGCTAGTTTCTTCACAGCCAGCTGACGCACAGTGTGATTTTAAAATCGTTATTTTAATTCCAAGCCTGTCAGTCTAAACATCCAAGGATCAAAGTGGCATCAGCAAGAGGTATAGATCCTCATCAGTCCCTGCAACTCTGCTACAGGAAAACTGAACAAAATCTAACTGTAAGAGACATAGGTCCTCATCAGCCCCTGCAACTGCAGTTGTATTTTGTTGAGTTTTCATGTAGCAGTCAAGGGGTTAGTACTAGACATCTCCAGGTCTAGTACATACCTGGTACCAAAATATGTGAATACTGATTCCCTTGTCTTATATTATATCACTCTACAGAAACTGTTACCTGCCTGCTATGAGCCCAAAGCAAAGTCTGCATGAGTGGTGCAAGAGGTGTTTATTTGACCAGCCAGTGTATAAAACAGTAAGTGTTTTTGATTGGCATGATTGTGTGTGTGTGTGTGTGTGTGTGTGTGTGTGTGTGTGTGTGTGTGTGTGTGTGTGTGTGTGTGTGTGTGTGTGTGTGTGTGTGTGAGAGAGAGAGATATTTCGCTCTTCTCAGTCAAGTTGTTTGTTGTTGTAAATAATCATTGTTTCCCATCAGAATTTTCTTTATACTTCTGGACATTTAGGAGGGGGATGGGTGTGAGGGGGAGGTGGTTGTGGAGGGAGGGACGGGGGTAGGGAACGAGCATCTTTGTTTCCTCAAAACACATTACCAATGACATTACTATTAGGAATAGTGTCTTAGCTAGCCTAATGTTCAGCCAAAATTGGTTGTGTACCTATATGGCAGGGGAGGCAACAAGGGGCGCCATAACCTAGCCAGTATCCCGAATAGCCTCCCTTCCATCCCCATCCGGGCACATGCCCATCGGATTCCCACCAGTCTGTTTCTTAGCTAGCCGTGAACGGTTGTGTACCTACGCTTCTGCGTCTTGGCTGTGTACGGTGTGACCGGTCACCTTGTGGCTTGGAGTTCTGCTGTGTTCACTGTGCTAGCCTCGGATTACTGTGTTCACTGTGCTAGCTTGGAGTTTACCTTCATCTTTTACGTGTCCGGACTGTGGTGTTGGGGACTTGGATTACTTCCCGTGTTTCTGCACTAGCCTTGGATTACTGTGTTTACGGTGCGGCCTCTACTGTTGGTGGTGCGGGGCTTCGCTTCTACGACGTGGTTGGTCCACTATGGCCCATGGTCTGGCCTCCGGCCTCTCTGACATGGTAAGGTAAAACCTCGGTTGTTGCCCGCGACTGGCGCTCAGGGAAGGGAGGTTAGAGTGCCGGGCGACGGCATTGGACGTGGATTTGGCATTGGGTACGAAGTCTACCTTCACTCGCGTACGCTCGTCGCATGGCCTCGGAGAGCCACGCTCGCTCGCCTATCACTGTTGACTATGTTTTGCATTTTACAAGTCCTGCCAATGGCTGAGGGATGAGCATGCCATCTGCCTATTCTGTTCCGGCTAGGCCTCCACTCACCCATGCATTGTCTGCACCCCAGGCTAGACAAGCAGTGGTTCTAGCCTGGGGCTTCTATCGCCATGACGGCCAACACCAGTCCGAGAGCAGCCGCCGGCTAATGATCATACCACCTCTGCGGCTGTGACAGGACATATCCCGCAGATGTGGTTACTCGGACTGCATGGGAGAGGCCATCCCGTACCAATCCTAGGACTTCATCCGGTTTCACGCCAACTCGTTAGTACTGAGAGTATCCAGTATGAGTCTGGCCCGCAACGTGCATGCAGGACCCGCCCTCCGACCTCCGGGTCCAACGGTGGCTTCTGGAATATGGTCCTCCAAACTTTCGGGACCAGTCAGGCACAGGCGTACATCCTCTCACTCCTAGGGCAGTGACAAGTACCCTCGGACGGACGAGACTGCTGGACAAGTGGGCACCCGCTCGTCAGTGACAAGGAGAGTAGATAAACCCGACAGCGAGCTAGCCGACCCACCTACTTCCCGATTGGACACTTGGGCTGCACGGGCTATGCCACACGCATACTGGCCCATCACAGGCATATGGCGTCCAGCCCAGGGACATTGCCGATACCCTGGACAGGACGAGTCTACGGGGCCTTGGGCACCCGCTCGGCACTTAGAGTACTACGCGCTCAGCCACAGCAATTGCTCGCTACGCCTACCCTTCTAATGCGGCACTTACCCGTAGATGTACGGCACCCCGGCTAAAGTCAGTGACTGGCACCCCGGGATGAGACTGCTGGACCAGGGCGCGCCCGCTTGTCAGCTAGAGAGAGTACAACGAGCCTGGCCAAGAAAGAGAAGGAGTTATCGTCCCGCCTACCCCTGATGGCGCCACGATGCTTGGCATTATGAGTTCCGAGCGGACACCCATGCCCCGACCTTAGTCACGCTTACAGGACAGGTTACCTCAACCCGGGGGATACTCCAGCATAGACATTGGACGTCCCGGCCTCGGTCAGTGACAAGTACCCTCGGCGGGACGAGAATGCTGGACTAGGGGGCGCTCGATTGCCATTACGGACCTACGAGCCGGGCCGCAGGACGGGTTACCACTCCTAGGACTTCGGCCGATTTTGCACAAGCTGTATGAGTCTGGCCCACAACGTCCTGGCCACGAATCTGGAGGCGGCTTCTGGAGTTCGGCCCTCCAAATACTCGGCACAGATCCAGCACAGACGTTCGGCATCTCGCTCCAAGGTCAGTAACAGGCGCCCACGACCGGACAAGACTGCTGGACTCATCGGATAAAGTTAAGGGACGAGCCGGGCTCATGAGATCGCACGCCCCGCCTACCTTCCCATGCGGACGGGCCACTGGCTGTTAGAAGGACCAAGCGGACTCCCGCATCTCGACGGCGACAGACTTGGATGCCAGCCATCACCCTAGGCCTTCCTCCAAGACAGGAGTACAGCCATCTAAACCCTTGGTAATCCAATAAGTTGTTCCGCCCCAAGGTCAGTGACAAGTACCCTCGCCCCAGGCGAGACTATGGGATCAGTGTGCAGCCGCTCGCCTTACACGGAGCTTGGAGCCCGACCCACAACGAGTTGCTCGCCCGCCTCCCCGCCTGTTTGGCTTCCCGTTTCCTCGCAGCCACTAGTATGTTTTTGTGTGCACATGTCACAGTATTTTAGTTGTGTGTACCCATTGTAAAGCGCTTAGAGCTGGGAGGTAAGTTTAAGCACTGTATGATAATGATCGTTTTTTATTCTTATTTGTAGCTTCGGCAGACGACACAGGGTCCCCGCCGGGCCCCCAGGGCTCTGGGACGGAATATCTCCGGTCCCGGGACATCGTGCTTGACTACGCATGCCTGAGCCTCTACAGGACTTCGTTCCATGCATCGAGGATCGGAGACACCCTCCACTCGCCTCGGTTAAGGAACTTCCTGGCTTGCCGGTCACCACCTACCACGCTGCGTACCACTCCGCAGTCGACGCCTTGCCTCCTGCCACTTCTTGTGGACTGGTGCTTCGGGATGCCCCCTGCGCTGCGGCCTCGACCTCCCGACCGTTTAGGAAGTGGCTACGATAGACGATGCGCGCACTCTGCGCTGTACAAGTTCATTGCCGCCCCGTCCTTCCGCGTGGAGGCCGCCCAAGCCTTCGCGCCGCAGTGCAGCCTATGGAATTGGCCGTCAGCCTGGACCTGTCGGATGCATTCTGCTTGTCCCCAGGCACCCCGTCTCCAGCTGTTACCTCCGCTTCGCCTTCGGCGGCGTGGTCTTCCAGTGTCACGCTTCCCTTCGGTGTCAACCGCAGCCACTTCGTGTTCACCCGCGTCATGGCGCCGTAGTAGACAAGGCCAGACGGACGTCTTCGTGCTCCACGTCGACATACCTAGACGATCTTCTCTTGCGGAACCGGTCGGAGGCCTCCTTGGAGAAGGACCGAGATGCACTTCTAGATCTCTTCGACAGGCTCGATTTCCTGGTCAACGTGCGCAAGTCTGATCTCACGCTGTCGCGCCGCTTGTCCACCTAAGGATGGAATTTCACTCCGACCTCACGAAGTGCGACTTACGGAGCAGCGAATTCAGCAGTTGCGAACCCAGCCCGGCAGGTGTTTCAAGAGGGGGCGTTCCCCGCCAGACTGTGACTTCGGCTTCTGGCACTGGTGAGTACGGCAGCGGACCTACTTACCCTCGGACGTCTCTACTGCCCCCCGCTTCAGCTGCTCCTGCTTCTACCCTGGCGACCCTCGACGGACGACCTCGAGTCTCAGGTTCGGGTGCGGCCTCACCTTCTTCGCTGGGCGGATCCTCACTGGCTCGCGACGGGAGTTCCCCTCTACTCGCCTCCACCACAGCTGTCCCTTGCGTCGACGCAAGTCTCTCCACCTGGGGCGCTTACCTGCTACCGAGATTCTCCACAGTCTCTGGCGTATGGCCCTGGACCTCGTGGCCCAGCACATCAACTGGTTAGAGCTAAAGCGGTCTGGCAAGCCCTTTGTTTCCTCAAAACACATTACCGATGACATGACTGTCAGGAAATAGTCTACTTGCTTACCAATTTTAGCCTAAGACCCAAAGGGTCCCCCCAGGAGGCTCTCGGGGATCCCTAACAGGGACGAGAGTAGCCTCCCCTGCCCATCCGGTCACGTGCCAGGTGGTGTCTCCTTTAGCCAGTTGTCTACTTCGCTGTTAGCGTACGCACGCGTTTTCTAGAGCCTACGGACCTGACCTTCCCGGAGACTGTGTACGGTGCGACCGTCCCTCACCGGCTTGCCTTCTCCTTTGCCTTTCGTCTTCCGCTTCCTTGTGTGGCCTCCTCCTTCTCTGCCTGGCCGCTTCTGTGCCTCATGCAGTTTGCTGGCCCGGGAACCTTCTAGGCTTCCGTCACGCGGTGGTTTGTGCTTCGTCACCCGGCCTTTCCGCTATGGACAGGTAAAGTCTCGGCCGCTTCCTACGTCTCGCCCGGCTGGGCCGGACGTCGGGCTTCGCTCGAGCTACTGTTGTTTTCTCTCCGCGTTTCACTGTGAGTTTCGCATGTTTCTTACTTTTTGAAGCTTTAAATGGCGGGGTTTGTTACCCGCCGCCGGTCGCCTTTCATGTTTGGGTATGGGTTGCAGTTACCAAGTGCGCCTCTTCCCAGTACGGCGACTTCCAGTGACCTAGTGTCCGGTGCTTGTGCTTCGTCACTCTGCCGTTCTGCCATGGAAAGGTAAAGTCTTGGCCGCTCCCTACGTCTCGCCCTGCTGGGCCGGACGTCGTGCTTGGCTCGGACTTCTGTTTGTTTTCTCTCCACATTTCACGGTGAGTTTCGCTCGTTACTTACTTCGGAGCTTTAACTGGCGGGGTTAGTTACCCGCCGCCCGTCGCCTTTCATGTATGGGTATGTGTTGCAGTTACCAAGTGCACCCCTGCCCAGGACGGCGACTTCCAGTGGCCTGGTGTCCGCCACACAGTGTGTCGACCGGGTGCCGGCTGCTCCTCTGTCATCGGCTGCGCTGGCTGCGCCTCTTGACCGGAGGTTCTTGGTCTCTACTCTGGTGTTTCTACCGGCGAGCGACCCGTGACTGTCCGCCTTCCTTGGGACCTCCCGTGGCACGGTGGGATTGTTCAAGCTCCCCTCAGACTTGGGATAGCCCACACCTCGCATCCCTGGTAAGTTTGTAGCCTATTCGTAGACGCGTTAAGCCCGCTGACTCCTCCGGCGAGTCGCCAAGCCGGCTACGTACCCCCCTCCTTTGAGCCCCGGGCACCGCGACCTTGTCGCCATTAGTTCACGCGTCAGCCTTTCAGCCCAACTTCTAGCCTGCTGACTCCTCCGGCGAGTCGCCTAGCTGGCTTCGTGCCCCCCTCCTTGAGCCCCGGGCACCGCGACCTTGTCGCCTGTTACATATAAAAAAGAAAAGAAAAACAAATTTGACGCTTTGACGCGAGTCGCCAAGCCGGCTACGTGCCCCCCCTCCTTGAGCCCCGGGCACCGCGACCTTTGTCGCTAATTAGTTTACGCGTCTGCCTTCGGCCCTACTTCTAAGCCCGCTGACTCCTCCGGCGAGTCGCCAAGGCGGCTATGTGCCCCCCTCCTTGAGCCTCGGGCACTGCGACTTTGTCGCTAATTAGTTTACGCGTCGGCCTTCGGACCTTCTAAGCCCGCTGACTCCTCCGGCGAGTCGCCAGCCGGCTCCGTGCCTCCCTCCTTGAGCCCCGGGCACTGCGACCTTGTCGCCTATTTGTGGACGCGTTGGCCTCGCAGCCCCTCCTTAGCCTGCTGACTCCTCCGGCGAGTCCCCGAGCCGCTACGTGCCCCCGCCTTGAGCCCTGGGCACCGCGACCTTTGTCGCCAATTAGTTCACGCGTCGGCCTTCAGCCCCAGCTGTTACGTCCGCTGACTGACTCCTACGGCGAGTCGTCAAGCCGACTATGTGCCCCCCTCCTTGTGCCGGGCACCGCGACCTTGTCGCCTTTTGTTCTCACTTCGGCGCTTCGGCCTCAGTCTCTGGGCCGCTGACTCCTACGGCGAGTCGCCAAGCCGCCTTGTGCCCCCTCCTTGAGCCCCGGGCACCGCGACCCTTATCGCCTGTTAGTACCCTAGTCGGCCTTATGGCCCTCCTTCCAACCCGCTGACTCCTTCGTTGAGTCGCCCAGCCAGCTACGTGCCCCCTCCTTGAGCCTCGGGCACTGCGTCTGGATCGTCTTTCATATACCTCGGGACTTCGGGCCGTTTCCCCTGGCGCCTGTGCTGCGGCCCATCTGCTTCTCTACGGCCTTTCCACGTTGGTTTCACCAGTTCTCGTCTGTTCACCGAAGTTACGCAACGTCGCGTTCGGTTAGCACTTAGATGGGTGCCCTTTGGAGTACACCCAGTGCAGAGGGGATCGACGTCTTACCCTCGTCGCCTGGATAGTTACGGCGCCTGGCGTTCGTCGCCCGCCCGCTCGACTCCCTCCTGTGTCCCTGTCAACCTTCGCCTTGTACTCGGCGCTGTCGTTCTCCTCGGGACATCCGTCTTCCCTGCTCTCAGCACCCTTCGCCTCCAGCGTCTCCCCGACCCTCTCCGGTGGATGACTCGGCGTCCTGCTGCCCTGTCCCTCCTCGTGGCGGGCTCTACGCGCCTTGGAGCGACGAGGCCCGTCTCTTCGCGCTTTGCCACCGCTCAGAGGATGCTGCTGCCTTGTAGACGCTCTTCTGTCCCTCCAACGAGTTCCGCCACTGACACGGTCCTTCCGTTCGCCGCTGGCCTGCTGGTGTCGTCTTCGCCTTCGGCTTCCTGGTTCGCTGGCCACTTGCTCCCCTTCATGCCCGCTGCCTCCGGTGGTTCCGCCAGTGCTCGTGCTTGCGGCAACTCTTCCCAGCTCAAGCGGATCCTCCGCGTGGCTTCGGACCCTCCGCCCCCTAGCCTTCCTTCGTTCGTGGCGGACTGGCTCCCTTCCCTGGCCTTCCCCCCTGATGCGACGTCACAGCTCTACCGTGCTCCTGTGGGTACCCGCGCCCTTCGGCCCTGCCTGGCAGTCTCTGATGGAACCCTTCTAGGCCCGTGGGCCCAGCGCCACCCATGTGGACTGAGTTCCCGCCCGTTCGGACCAAGGCCCTCGCCTTTCGCGCACAGGTCTCCGC
This sequence comes from Semisulcospira habei, assembly GCA_036245525.1. Taxonomy (NCBI): domain Eukaryota; kingdom Metazoa; phylum Mollusca; class Gastropoda; family Semisulcospiridae; genus Semisulcospira; species Semisulcospira habei. The sequence continues at coordinate 113,787,205 of BTPG01000002.1, forward strand.
TCTTCTACGGGAAGTTGCGATGGTGCTCGTCACTCGGCACTATTCCCCCGCCTCGGACCCTTCGCGTCGCCTTCAGCCCATGGTCGTCGCCGCCAGCCTGCCTGGATCTGCCCGATGCTTCTACGCGTCCCCAGGCCTCCCGCCTCCCACCATTGCCTTCGCTTGCCGTCGACGGGACCGTTTCCAGTTTCGGCCTCTCCGGTGTGGTCTCTCCCTCAGCCCTGGGTCCTTGCGCGGATCGTGGATGCCGTGGTTGCCCGAGTCCTTCGGTCTTCCTCCGGCAGATCTCCTCCTTAGACGACCTGCTTCTGCGGAATCAGTCGGTGGTCTCTCTTCGTAGGGCAGGGATGCTCTTCTCCTCCTGTTCTCTCGCCTGGTCGCCCTGGTCAACGCCAACAGTCCGACCTCTCGCCACTCGTTCACCTGGGGATGGAGTTTGTGACCGACCGCAACTTGTTGCGTCTTCCCGAGCCTCAGATCCAGAACTTGCTGATCTAGCCCGTGGGTAGCTGAGTACGCGGCGGTCCCCGCCTGACTGTGGCGCCAGCTCCTTGTCCTGATGAGTGTGGTGGCTGATATCCTTCCCCTCGGTCTTCTGTACTCCCGTTCTCTCCAACTGCATCTTCTCCTCCACTGGAGACCGTCCTCCGGCGATCTCTCTACCCTGGTGCCGATCTCTCCTGTGCTGCGGCCCATCTGCTTCGCTGGACGGACATTCTTGGCTTGGCCTCCGGGATCCCCCTGACCTCGCCACTGCCCGTCTCTCTCTCTGCATCGATGCCAGTCTCGACGGTTGGGGCACTCACCTTCTTCCGAGTTTCGCTCGATGGCTGGCCGCTGGCCCGCTAAGCTGACTTCGTGGCACGTCAACCCGCTGGGACTGTATGCAGTTTGGCAGGCCTTCTGCGCGTAGGAATCCGATCTTCGGGCACAGGACCCCTCGTCCTCTCCGACAACTCCACAGTCGTGGCTTACCTACAGAAGCAGGGAGGTACCCGCGCTCCCGACCTCTGCATCCTCCTCTATCGACTCCTTCGCTGGTGCGAGGACCGCGACATCTCCCTCCGGGCCCGTCACAGTCCAGGTCACCTGAACGTCCTGGCGGACTACCGCTCGCGACGGGGTCAGCTTCTTCACACGGATTGGACCCTACGCCGGGACGTCCTTCGCCGGATCTGCGCTCGTTGGGAGACTCCCCTTATCGATCTCTTCGCCACGAGGTGGAACCTCCTGCTTCCCCTCTTCGTCTCCCCGATTCCCAACCCTCTGGCCTGGGCAGTCGATGCGCCTCGATCCCTTGGGACGGACTGGTCGCTTACACCTACCCTCCGACGGTCCTGGTCCCCAAGTCCTGCTCCAGCTCCGGGAATGCAACGCAGTCCTTCTCCTGGGGGCCCGTTCTCCTGGACCGGCTCGTGGACTTCCGACCTTCTCAGTCTCGCCACGGACTCGCCCTCCTTCTTCCCACCCCACGCACGATGCTCAAGCAGCACCGCCAGCCGCTCTTCCACCCCTGCCCCGAGCTTCTGCTCCTACACGCCTGGCGATTGTGCGGCAAGCCCTCTCTGCTGGAGGCTTCTTGAGTGCGGCAGCGGACGCTATCACTTCAGCCCGCAGACCTTCTACCAGACGTGTCTACGAGGGAAAGTGGCGGGTGCTTCGTGCCTGGTGCTCTAACCGCCGCCTCTCCTCCGTCGGCCCGACAACTCCTCAGCTCGCGGACTTCTTCTCTGGCTCGTCCAAGACCAAGGTTTGGCTCCCCTCTGGTTCCGCAGCTACCTCTCTTGATTGCCGATGCCTACCGTCACCTCGGCCGTCCCGACCCAGTGCTTCCAAGGACCTGCCCGACCTTATGGCGCGTTCGGCGTGCAGCGTCCGGTCTCCCGCTCCCTTGTTCCGCGCTGGGACCTCCCTGGGTCCTCCCCTGGCTGACTTCGGACCGTTGTACCGCTCCATCTGGCCCGCTTCACGGACGTGACTCGGAGACTTGTTTCCTGATGGCCCTCGCCACGGCGCCCCGCGTTAGCGAGCGAGCTCCACGCGCTCGTCTCGCCCCTCCTGCCTGCAGTTCCGAGTGGATGGCTCTGTTCGGCTACTCCCAGATCCTTCCTTCTCGCTCAGACTAGGTCTCCCTCGATGGTGCCTCAAGTCATCGCTATTCGGCCGCCTCAGGGCCCGACTTCCTCAGGAGACCCCGCAGCAAGATCCGGTGTGTGCACTTCATATCTACCTGCGTTGCCCCAAGTCCGTGCGGAGGGGACGGACTCGTCTCTTTTTGCCGCTGACCGCCGGCAGAACTGACACCTCAACCCAAACGTTCTCCTCCTCGCTTCGCTGGGTTTTACGGTCCGCCTATCGCGACCTCTCCCCACAGGGAGCCGAGGCACTGAGGATCCGCGCCCATGAAGTGCGCGCTAGGGCTGCACGTCTCGCCTTCGCCCGCGCCTGTGCGGTTATGGACATTGTGGCTGCAGTGGGGTGGCGGGACGAATCTACCTTCGCCCGCTTCTACTTCCGCGCCCTGACAGTCCAGCGCGACAACCTTACGCTGGTGGGCAACTTTTCTGCGGCGCAACACTCCCTCCAGGCGCCCTCGGCGCCTTAGGTTGCACTTCGCTAAAATTGTCGGGAGTGTGCGATTAGGAGTGACGGGCCAGTTTGTCCCGAACGAGGTTTCTGAAGGGATTGTGTGGCACCCTCCTCCTTTTTGTCATTCTTCCTGACAGTCATGTCATCGGTAATGTGTTTTGAGGAAACAAATTAATTTTTCTCTAAAATGTATTTTTTCGAAAAATACTTACCGATGACATGACTCGGAGGTCCCTCCCTCCTCCCCGCTTGCCGCTGGTAACTCCGTAGACAACTGGCTAAACCACCCGGCACGTGACCGGATGGGCAGGGGAGGCTACTCTCGTCCCTGTTAGGGATCCCCGAGAGCCTCCTGGGGGGACCCTTTGGGTCTTAGGCTAAAATTGGTAAGCAAGTAGGCTATTTCCTGACAGTCATGTCATCGGTAAGTATTTTTCGAAAAAATACATTTTAGAGAAAAATTAATTTTTGCATGGGAGTCACCTCTTCGACACCAGGAGCTTCGCGTCCTCTCAGACAACGCCACAGTAGTCGCCTACATCCAGAAGCAGGGCGGGACGCGGTTCCCCTCCCTATCCTTCCTCCTCTACCAGGTGCTCTGATGGTGCGAAGATCGAGGCATCGCTCTCTGAGCGAGAGACATCCCGGGACTTCTGCATGGCCTGCCGACTCCATCGCGCGACGCGGCCAGCTTCTTCGTGCCATCCGGACATCTTTCGGATGATCTGCACCGAGGTGGAATCACCAGCTTCCCCTCTTCGTCTCCCCCGTTCCAGTCCCGCTAACCTGAGCGGTCAACGCTCTCTCCCTCTCATGGGACGGCCTCGTCGCTTATGCTTACCCACCTACAGTGCTCGTCCCTAAGGTCCTGCTCAAGCTCAAGGTTGCAATGCGGTCCTGTTCCTGGTGGCTCCATGCTGCTGGACATGCTCATGGACCGCTGACCTGAACCTCGCCGCAGGCCCTCCTCTGCGGCTCACCACCCCACACAAGATGCTTAGCAGCCAAGGCAGGTGCGGCACCTTCCATGCCCTGAGCAACTCCTCTTCCACGCCTAGAGGTGGTGCGGCAAGCCATCGCCGCTAGAGGCTTCTCAAGTGCAGCAGTGGGAGCTATCGCTACAGACTGCAGACATTCGACCAGGTGAGTTTATGAGGGAAAGTGGCGAGTCCTGTGCGACTGATGTGACGACGAGCGCCTCTCCCCCACGGACCTGACGGTTCACCAGCGGGCGGAGTTCTCCCTCTAGCTCTTCACCGACCAGCTTGCCACCAATCACCATTAGTGGCTACCTGGCCATGATCGCTGACGCATACCGCCGTTTGGGCCGACCGACCCTGGTGACTGCAAAGACCTCACTGACCTAATTTGGCCCACTTCTGTCTACACCTCCTGCACTTCGCTCCCTGTTGCCATGATGGGACCTACCCTGGGGGCTAATGTGGCTCGACTCGGACCGCTTCAAACCACTCCAGTTGGCGTGGACGGCCGACATGATGCGGAAGTCCTAATTCCGACGGACCTTCGCCACTGCTGCCAGGGTCAGCGAACTGCATGCTCTATCAGCATGCCCCTCAGGCTTACAGTTCCGGACGGATGGCTCTGTGCAACTGCTGACCGACCCAGCTTCCTAGCCCCACAGATGGTCACCATTCGGCCCGGGGGGGATTCAGACCCTGCCCGGTATACCAAACAGCAGGACCCGGTGAGAGCCTTATGTGTGTACCTGCGCCGGACCAAACCGATATGCAGGGAACGCACCCGCATATTCCTCCCTCTGTCCCCAGGGAGAAATGACACCTCAGCCCGGACGGTATCCTTCTGGCTCCGATGGGTGATACGCGCCGCCTACCAGGACCTCACCCCTGATGCAGCCAAAGAAATGAACATCAGGGTGCATGAGGTCATAGCCATTGCTGCAAGCCTCGCATTTGACCGCTACTGCGCCATCAAAGACATTGTGGCGGCCGGGCGCTGGCGAGTGGAGTCGACTTTTCCGGCCAGTGTGAAAACGTGGCGTTGGTGGGAGACATCCCCACGGCGCAACACTCACTCCCGGCAATTCTTAGCTGAAATTATCGGGAGGTGGTTGCTCCAGGGCGGGCGGGTCTGGTTGGCGGTTTTGGGGGGTTAGGGGCGTTATAAGCGGCACCCACCTCCTCTTCGCAATTCTTCCTAATAGTAATGTCATCGGTAATGTGTTTTGAGGAAACAAATGAATTTTTCTCTAAAATGTATTTTTTCGAAAAATACTTACTGATGACATTACTTGAATGACCCTCCTACCTGCCCCGCTTGCCGCTGGTCAGCTAAGCAAACAGACTGGCGGGAATCCGGTGGGCATGTGCCTGGATGGGGATGGAAGGGAGGCTACTCGGGATACTGGCTGGGTTATGGCGCCCCTTGTTGCCTCCCCTGCCATATAGGTACACAACCAATTTTGGATGAAATTAGGCTAGCTGACACTATTCCTAATAGTAATGTCATCAGTAAGTATTTTTAGAAAAAAAAATACATTTTAGAGAAAAATTAATTTTTGCTTAAGTCTAATAACCGAAAAGACAAAATGCTGAGGCAGCTATTCTTTTTTTTTCCACTACCCTCTCACCTGCTAAATGTGCAGAACTGGCGCTGGAAGTCAAGAAGTAAGGAGTGACAATAATTTTAACTTTTTATTTGCAGGAGGAGAAAGCAGGGGATCGCAGCTTCCACTCAACTGTGCTGGTGAATGGAAAATACTATACCACACCTTTCTGGTCAGTAGCATTGTTTGTTTTGTAGCCTACCCGGCACCGGCCTCCACGTGGCGTGGTGGGTAGTCCACTCGGTCCCTGACTGAGTGGGCTAGCAGACGGGTGCCATTTTTGTCCAGGATTAGGACTTGATGTCAGCAGATATGTTGTTCAGTCTTTGTTTCTTCAAAAACATTACCGATGACATGACTGAATGGGAAGTGTCTACTACTTACTCATTCTAGCCTAAGAGCCAGTTGTGTTAAAACACAACCCGGGAGGCACTCGGGGAACCCCGAGGGGACCAAGAGTTGTCTCCCTATACCCACCACCCGGAAGCCGGGTACCCATAATCCCTCAGTCTAGTCTACTTAGGCGCACGATTCGGTCGTCTTGCGCTCGGCTCTAGCCTACGGACTTTGGTTTTTCGACCGGTTCTCGGGTTCGGACTGGCTGTTGGAATGAAGAGCGGGAGATAGGATCGTTTCGTCGGCCCTGCCTGTGCTGCTGCGTGGCTTTCTCGTCCCCACTGCTTAGCGCCTACGCTTCGACCTCTGGTGAGCTGTCCGGTGAGCTTCGCCGGTCGTGCCAGGCGAGTTTTGGACGTCTCCCCCCGTTCCCCTTCGGCGGAGAGGTAAGGTAGCGGGGTTGACCCTCGGCCGGTTCCCGGGCTGGGCACTGGTTTGTGCAGGTACGAAGTTTTTCGTCTTCTTCTCACTGTAATTGCGCGCCCACTCACCTTCGGTGAATCGTAGCGAAGTTTCCTACGCATTTGTACCTTGGGTGTGGAGAATTCTTTTACTCCATGGCCTGATTAGCTGGGTGGCACGGCTTGGGTCACGCCTTGTCATCGCGTAGTTTGTTCGGTACCAGCGCCTGTTCTGGCCCCTTTTCTGTTTTCGCTAGCGGGTGATGAATTTAAGCGCACACTCGCTTATGCAGGCATACGCTGTGGACAAGTGCTCACGTACCTTAGAGAGTGGATATACGTTCCGGCGGGCAGGTTGGGGGTTTACGCTCCTTGGCTGGGCGGGCCCCGCGTGACATGTCCACATAAAGTGGTGATTTACTGCCCCAGATGTTTTCTTGTCTTGGTTGTCATTGCGTATTGAGTTGTACAGCATGCGGCCGGTGTTGTTTTTTCCACACGCGGTCACCCTTAGTAATGTTTGGGGCCTGACTCCTTTTATGACAGGGGTTGGTACATATGTTGTTGCTCACCTTAGCGCTTGACGGCGGTGAATCTACCTCGTTACTGCACTGCTAGTTTGCAGACGTGCAGTTGGTACCTTGCTTCCGTCATGACGTATTCGTCTTTTGTGTACATATGTTGTTCCCTCGCCTTAGCGCTTGGTGGCAGTGGGCCTACTTGCTTACTGCATGGCTATTTGTAGGCGTGCAGTTTGGTACCTCGCTTCTGTCATGACATGTTTGACTTTAGCTACATATGTTGGTTGCTCACCTTAGTGCTTGATGGCAGTGAGTCGACCTTCTTGCTGCACTGCTGGCGTGCAGGCTTGACAGTCTGTTACCCCGCTTTGGTGCTTGTGTGTTTTGTTGTTACGAAGGCTACCTTTCGTGGCTTAGTCCCACAGGACTCGCCCGCAGGCCTTCGGGTGTGTTATCTGTTGCAGGGATGTGCTACCCATTCACACAGATGACAGTGGCTAGTTCAGCCCCCAGGGGTCTTTCGCCACTGCACCGGATGCCCCGCTGACCATGCTTGCGTTGCAAGCGATCGGCACCGGTTTAAGCGCCTTCCGGACACCGCGGGTTTTCCGCACGACAACGGACTGACCTGGGGGAGAAGCCACACCGGATGTCACGACTAGTGCGCGAGCGTCGATCATGGAGGCCGCTGCCAGGGGGAGCGCACATGAACAGCCTCTGGCAAGGCCCGCTCGGTAAGACAATTACGCACACGTCCGACTTCTTAGGACGTTGCAGTACACTACCACCTGGAGAGGACAAGCAGCTTCTCGGCTGTAAGCACCAGCCCGGCTGCTACTGGTAGGTGTGTTCTTCATGTCCAGGCAGCGCCCATTTGGGACTAGGCCTGTCTTCCGACACGGGAGGTGCCTCCTATCACATTGGGATGATTGTGTCACCTGGCCTCAGCAGCGCAGATGGCAGCATTGAAGCGTCTGCAGGCGGGAGCGACCTATGCTGTTGGTGCTTGAAGGATCCCGTTCCGCCCCGATGAAGAGGGGCATGCTGACGTCCTTCACGCAAGGCAGATGTGCCGGTGGCCATCGGACAACCACTAGGTCGGGTCTCCTATGCGCAGGATGTGGATACGCCATCCAACGTATCCTTGGCACCGGTCGCTTGAGACCAGGACGTCCCTGTGGGAAGCCCCACACCGGATTCAGTGGACTAGTGCACGAAGTGGGCCTGGATCGATGAGGACGCTTCCAGGAGGGAGCACGCCCGGACTAAGCCTTCCAAGAAGCCATGTCCACTATCGGTCCCACTTGTCTCCAAGAAAGCCCGCGGGATCCCGGCAAGAAAGCCCGCCTCCCTCGGAGCCCGGCTCAGAGACATTCACGTGCACGTCCAGGGACTCTAGTAAGGATGCTCGTCTCCAAGGAAGCAGAGACTACCAACGACACAGTTCCAGGCCACCTCGGGTTTGGTGTGTTGCATTGGCCTACTCATCATCATCATCATCATCAGTCCCTTGCCCGAACTGGGCGTTGGGGGGACTGAAAGGCAGCAGCAACAGACAGTGCTCTCCACTGAGTTCTATTTTGGGCGGTGGCAAGCAAGTCTGGCATCTCGAGTTCGGTCCATTCTTTTATGTTTGCGACCCAACTCTTTCTCTGACGACCTCGCCGACGACTTCCTTCGAGAGTGCCTTGGAGGATAGTCTTGGACAAGGTGTTGTGTCGGGTCACGTGGCCAAACCAAGCAAGCTTGCGCCGTTTCACGGTTGCCAGAAGAGGTTCATGTGGGCCCACCAGGGAGGTGACGATGCTCCGTACATATTCGTTGGTTTTGTGCTCGCGGTACGAGATGCGGAGCAACTTCCTCAGGCACTTGTTCTCAAAGGCCTGGATTTTCTTTTCTGAGTCTGCAAGCAGTGTCCAAGTCTCACAGCCGTAGAGTAGAATAGACACTACGAGGGACTTGTAAAGCCTGTACTTGATGGTGAAGCTGATGGAGTTACTTCGCCATATCCTGTCCAGCCTGGCAATTGCGGATGTTGCTGTACCTATCCTGATACGGATCTCTGCTACGCAACTACCGTCTTTGGACAGGGTGGCTCCCAAGTACTTGAAGCTATTGACCTCTTCTAGCTTCTGGCCGTTCATGTGAATGTTGCTGCTGCTGTCGCTTGTGGTGTTGATCATCACTTTGCTTTTATCCGTACTGATCTCCATGCCATAAGACCCTGCGCTACTTGAAAGTTTGTCTGTCAGGTTTTGGAGCTCACTATTGCTGCCTGCCATGAGGTCAATATCGTCTGCGAATCGAAGATTGCACAGGGATCTGCCACCAATAGAGATTGAAGTATGGTGGTCGTGGAGGGTTTCCTGCATGATCTTCTCCAGGAATATGTTGAAAAGGACAGGAGAGAGCAGGCATCCTTGACGGACACCGATCGTCGTCCTGAAGAACTCGCCTGACTGATTGTTAAGTAGAACCGCGCTGCAGGCGTTCTTGTAAAGCGCTTCTATCATTTGGATCAGTCCCTCCTCTATGTTGAACGATCTCATGACTTGCCAGAGTCCGTCGTGCCAGACGCGATCAAATGCTTTCCTGAAATCAATGAAGTTGTGGTAGAGTTCGCGCTGATGCTGCAGATGTTTCTCGATCAGGACGCGGCAGTTGAAAATCTGCTCTACAGTGCTTCTTCCAACTCTGAAGCCAGCCTGTTCTTCTGCCAGCAGTTCCTCGGCGAAAGTTTTGAGGCGGTTGAGAATGATTCTAAGCATTACTTTGCTAGGGTGACTTATCAGACTGATAGTTCTGTAGTTCTGGCACTGTTTCATGTTTCCTTTCTTGGGGAGCGGGATCACTAGAGACTGTGTCCATTCTACTGGCCATTTCTTTTGCTCCCAGATCTTTTGACAGAGTGTAGTGAGGACCTTCGTTGCATTGGCCTACTGGTGACCTGCAAACGATGCGGAGGCTTCCAGTGGCCGTCGGATATCCATACAGTCTGTCTCCTGTGCGCTGGGTGTGCTTCCGACCACACTTGTGACGTCTGTGCTACCTGGCCGGAGCTGCGATGGTCTAATCTCTGGAACTTATAGGAGGGAGCCTCCTACCCTCTCGGGTACTTGAAGATTGCCGAGACGCCTTCCGCTGTGCCCCTGACACCGGACGTGCGAGACCAACTGGATCCGACACAGAAAACGCCACTGAGTAATCGAGGGATTAGTGCACAAAGTGGGAGTTCGACCGTCAAGACCGCCTCCGTTAGAGAGCGCGCCCGGACACAGCTGGTGGAAATAACCCGCCTCTCCCAAGAGCCTGGTTTGGTGGGACGCTCGTGGCGTCCCTCCTCCACCGTCGTTCCCCACTCGTCTCTGAGGAAGCCGCCGGGATTCCGCTGGGGGTCCCCTGGCCGGCAAGAAACCCGCCTCTCCCAAGAGCCTGGTTCACAGAGACATACACGCACTCGTCCGGAGCCTCCTGGTTGTGAAGAGCGTAGACACAGGGATTCTACTCGACGTTATCGCTCCCCCTCGCAAGATCATAGGAGGACCTTCCCGCTCGGGTGCTGGGAGATTACCGAGACGCCTTCCGCTGTGCCCCCGGCACAGGATGTGCGCGGCCAACTTGATCCGACACAGAAGACGCACTGAGTTTTCAACGGTTAGTGCTCAGATACCCGCCTCTCCCAAGAGCCTGGTTCATTCCCCACTCGTCTCTGGCCGCAGGGGTCCCCTTGCCGGCAAGCAACCCGCCTCTCCCAAGAGCCTGGTTCACAGAGACTTACACGCACTCGTACGGAGCCTCCTGTTGGCGAAGATCGTAGGCGCCGGGATTCTACTCACCGTTACCGCTCTGCTTCGCAAGATCGAAGGAGGACCTTCTCCACTCAGCGTTCGACGGATCAGGTCTCCCTTGACTCAGACGGGTTTCGCGTTCCCCATCTCGTTCGGACTCCCGTTCGTCCCGTTCCTCTTCCCATCGACCGGCCACTTCCCCTTCCCTCGTCCTCTCCGTTCCGTTCCTCCTCGTCGCAGCCGTTCTCCTCATCGGGACCCGCCTTCGGCTCTCAGGAGACCCTCGCCGCATCGCTCCGTCTTTCGCTCTCCCCTTCGGAGGGAGTCTTCGACCTCTGCAGTTCGCCGTCAGCGGGTTCCTTCCCTCGGAGCCCTCGTCGCCCTCCTCGGTCGCCGTTTCCAGACAGCGGGACTTCGACACCCTGAGTTTGACGGCTGACAACCCCTCGGACTGGTTGCTCGGACGTCTCAGCCGTTCTCCTCTCCCTCTTCTTCGGCTTCCAGTGCTGCGGTTCCGTCAGACCGTTTCTTCTGCGCGGATGGACACGCGGCCGGCGCTGGACGGGACATCCAAGCTCATCGCCGCCGCCCTGCTGCGGAAGTTGCCCGGCATCGCCACCTGACCCACTGGGGGTTCTCATCCATCGTGGACACTGGGGAACCAAGGCGCAGCCCCTTCTCCCTGACGTCTAACCATCTCGACAACTCTCGTTGGGCACCCAGGGGGTGCCGGGCTTCGGACAGGTGGTACCGCTTGGCTGTGCTCGTGGCGGAGGACCTAGCCACTACACGGAGTCGGATCTACGCACATTGGTCATCTCTAAGCCCGGCTGCTCAAGCTACGCTTCCTACTTCCGTGATTCTTCTCGAGGCCCAACCCTCCGACCTTCGGACTTCGCGGACAAGAGCGTGCTTAGCTTGGATCCGACGCGGACTACTAGACCACCTTCTGCTCGTGGGAGGAAGGATAGGTCACAGGAGCTTCTCCTCTCCGACAACGCGACAGCGGAGGTGTACTTCCAGGATCAGGGCAGCTGGCGATCCTCTGACCAGTGCGTACCCCCTACCCTGGTGCTTGGGGAAAGAACTTCAACTCCCTCCGTGCGTGACGCTACCTGGACCGACGGTAGATCTGGGCCAGTCTTCCCCGGTGGGACCAGTGGCTACACACGGAATGCACCAGGACACCTTCGGAGGATCAGCGCATGAGACCAGGATGATCCTGTGGAGGGTCTCCACAACGATTTCAGTGGACTAGGGCACAGGGTGGGGGTTTTGACCGATGAGGCCGCTACCCGGACGGAGCGAGCCCGGACACAGCTTTGAGAAGCAGAGAACTCGCCTCACAGAGCCCAGTTCAGAGAGTCGCGCTTGGCGACGTCCCACGTCCAATCTTAGTACCCACTCGTCTCCAAGTAAGTCGCCGGGATCCTGCTGGGGGTCCACTTGCCGGCAGATAACCCGCCTCTCCTCAGAGCCCGGTTCGGAGAGACTTACACGCACTCGTCCGGAGCCTCCTGTCGACTCCCCTCGTGAGGAGTCATCGCATGCTACTTCTTGCCCTTGCAGCCATGCGGCGCCTGGGGATGTTACCATGGTGGATTGGTTAACGAGCTTCAGGAGCTACGACTCGCCCGGTCTGCCTACAGTTTGAGGGAACCATTACGTACAGCTCCTCTCGGACCATACCTTGCCTGGACCGCCGCGCCTTGGTCCACGGGTTCACCTTGCGCCCGCTTACGGGGCGCTATTCCACCAGGAGACCACGTAGCAAATCCCTGTACAAGCCTCACGTGTGCCTACCACATAGCCGTTCGCTACGGACGCACTCGCCTCTTTGCCGGTGCCGGCACCACTGATGCTACATGCCGGATGTTCTTCCTGGCTACGCTCAGTCATACGTTCTGAATTACAGGACCCCTCCCTCAGGGAGGTTAGAGGCTACAGTTACGTTATCAAGGCACTTGCAGGGCCACGAACGTCACTTTCATCAGGGACTGTACTGTCTTACACTTCTTGGCTACTTGAGGCTGGCGGGCAGGATGACTTCGCCCGCCTCGATCGCAGAGTTCTGCCAGGCCAGCGAGACTCCTCGCTCTGGTGGGGGCCTTTTTGCGGGGGGCACAACTCCCTCCTGGCGCCTCAGCGCCGTAGGTATTCACCTACCTAGGGTCGTCGGGAGTTTGCATTAGGGAGGACGGCCCTTGGGCCCTTAGGTGTGCTGGAGCGCGGCGCCCACCTCCTATTCGCAATTCTCCCATTCAGTCATGTCATCGGTAATGTTTTTGAAGAAACAAATTCATTTTTCTTTAAAAGGTATTTTTTCGAAAAATACTTACCGATGACATGACTCAAACGACCCTCCCACCTGCCCCGCTTGCCGCTGGTGCGCCAAGTATCCTGACTGAGGGATTATGGGTACCCGGCTTCCGGGTGGTGGGTATAGGGAGACAACTCTTGGTCCCCTCGGGGTTCCCCGAGTGCCTCCCGGGTTGTGTTTTAACACAACTGGCTCTTAGGCTAGAATGAGTAAGTAGTAGACACTTCCCATTCAGTCATGTCATCGGTAAGTATTTTTCGAAAAAATACCTTTTAAAGAAAAATGAATTTTTCACTGGTCCAGTTTTTAAGGAGCTGTGCTAACCCAGGTCTTACCATGTTGGATTGGTCCTTAAAAATACTCATGAGCTTTTGGTCCTTTGGATCCCAAGTGTTTGCCGTGCTTGGAGACCCGTGTCGGGGGAGAAGAGGATCCTGGTGGCTGAAACACTCCACTTTGGGCTTGACTTCTGCCTAAATGGGAGGCTAGTTGTACCGGCCTAGTCAATCGGCTCTTGTCACGTCGAGCCCTATCCCCCTGTTGACATGCGGGTTGTTATACGGAGCACCATGCTATAGCCTCTGATGCTGATTAGGTGCTCTACGCCAGTATTCCCCTGCATTCAACAGTGTGATAGAAGGCGGTGGCTCAAACGGTTCAATCGGGCTTACCCCCTTGAGTATATCTTTCGGGCAGTCTCCATTGTGCGTCGGCTGGAGACCCGCCGACAATTGCACTTTCCCTTGTTGGGCTCGGTGGCGGGCGGGGACCCCCGGGGGATGAATATCTATCATACTATAATATGGAAAATATCAAAAAACCAAAACTGGCACCAAAGCAGCACATAGCCACTGACATTGACCTTGAAAATGATAGCGACTCCGATTGTGGGGAAGCGACGCCTCAGGTTTCGGCCGTCTGGCCTCGCTTTCTCATTATCCACAGCAAAGTTAAAGAGAAGCCTGTTTCCAAGCTGCACCCTTTCCTGGTAGGGGAGACCCTCAGGAGCCGTGTTGGCAGGCCTGAGGCCCAGCGCCTCAGGTCTGGTGACTTGCTGGTGGAGTGCCGTACCCGGGCACACTCCAATGGGCTACTGAGGCTCTCCTCTATCGGAGACACTCCAGTGGAGGTCACTCCCCACAAAACGATGAATTCTTCAAGAGGAGTGATTAAAGATCAAGCATTGGCCGAACTGTCTGAAGATGTATGCAAACCAAGGGGAATCACAGCGCTGGACAGACAACAGTTAGATCCCCTGCCCCCGCCTATCAGGCACCCAATCGCCAGCCCACAGAGAAATACGCAGGTATAGAATAAGACGATCATTTCCATCCTCAAACGAATGGATCAGGTCTCTTATATAACCCATGTCTTTCTCCGGAACTTAGGAAGTGGGCAGGAGAAACATACATACACAAACATGAAGGTGCGCTACTATATGTGGTCGGGTAAATACCCTGATTTCCCACAGTAGATGCACAGAACATTACACAACAATGTAACGATACAAATTTGCCTCGAGTTATAGATACTCACAAACCAGATAGGTGAGGCTAGCGCTGGCAGAATTGTATGCAAACCAAGGGGAATCACAGCGCTGGACAGACAACAGTTAGATCCCCTGCCCCCGCCTATCAGGCACCCAATCGCCAGCCCACAGAGAAATACGCAGGTATAGAATAAGACGATCATTTCCATCCTCAAACGAATGGATCAGGTCTCTTATATAACCCATGTCTTTCTCCAATACAATACAATTCTGCCAGCGCTAGCCTCACCTATCTGGTTTGTGAGTATCTAATAACTCGAGGCAAATTTGTATCGTTACATTGTTGTGTAATGTTCTGTGCATCTACTGTGGGAAATCAGGGTATTTACCCGACCACATATAGTAGCGCACCTTCATGTTTGTGTATGTATGTTTCTCCTGCCCACTTCCTAAGTTCAGGAGAAAGACATGGGTTATATAAGAGACCTGATCCATTCGTTTGAGGATGGAAATGATCGTCTTATTCTATACCTGCGTATTTCTCTGTGGGCTGGCGATTGGGTGCCTGATAGGCGGGGGCAGGGGATCTAACTGTTGTCTGTCCAGCGCTGTGATTCCCCTTGGTTTGCATACAATTCTGCCAGCGCTAGCCTCACCTATCTGGTTTGTGAGTATCTATAACTCGAGGCAAATTTGTATCGTTACATTGTTGTGTAATGTTCTGTGCATCTACTGTGGGAAATCAGGGTATTTACCCGACCACATATAGTAGCGCACCTTCATGTTTGTGTATGTATGTTTCTCCTGCCCACTTCCTAAGTTCCGGAGAAAGACATGGGTTATATAAGAGACCTGATCCATTCGTTTGAGGATGGAAATGATCGTCTTATTCTATACCTGCGTATTTCTCTGTGGGCTGGCGATTGGGTGCCTGATAGGCGGGGGCAGGGGATCTAACTGTTGTCTGTCCAGCGCTGTGATTCCCCTTGGTTTGCATACAATTCTGCCAGCGCTAGCCTCACCTATCTGGTTTGGGAGTATCTATAACTCGAGGCAAATTTGTATCGTTACATTGTTGTGTAATGTTCTGTGCATCTACTGTGGGAAATCAGGGTATTTACCCGACCACATATAGTAGCGCACCTTCATGTTTGTGTATGTATGTTTCTCCTGCCCACTTCCTAAGTTCCGGAGAAAGACATGGGTTATATAAGAGACCTGATCCATTCGTTTGAGGATGGAAATGATCGTCTTATTCTATACCTGCGTATTTCTCTGTGGGCTGGCGATTGGGTGCCTGATAGGCGGGGGCAGGGGATCTAACTGTTGTCTGTCCAGCGCTGTGATTCCCCTTGGTTTGCATACAATTCTGCCAGCGCTAGCCTCACCTATCTGGTTTGTGAGTATCTATAACTCGAGGCAAATTTGTATCGTTACATTGTTGTGTAATGTTCTGTGCATCTACTGTGGGAAATCAGGGTATTTACCCGACCACATATAGTAGCGCACCTTCATGTTTGTGTATGTATGTTTCTCCTGCCCACTTCCTAAGTTCCGGAGAAAGACATGGGTTATATAAGAGACCTGATCCATTCGTTTGAGGATGGAAATGATCGTCTTATTCTATACCTGCGTATTTCTCTGTGGGCTGGCGATTGGGTGCCTGATAGGCGGGGGCAGGGGATCTAACTGTTGTCTGTCCAGCGCTGTGATTCCCCTTGGTTTGCATACAATTCTGCCAGCGCTAGCCTCACCTATCTGGTTTGTGAGTGTCTGAAGATGAACTTGTACGGAACCTTAAGTCACAGGGGCTGACCTAAGTCAGGCGCTTCGTTTCCAAACGAGGTAGTAGGGAGATCCGTCTCCCTACCATCATCCTGACGTTTGGCACCCCCACAGCTCCTACTACCATCTGGGGAGGTTACTACTGCCTAAAAGTGAAAAAATACGTCCCTCTCCCGCTCCGGTGGTGCCAAAAGTATGGCCATGGGCAGAAGACATGCCGCCAGGCAGAGGCTCTGTGCGCCCGCTGCACTAAGCCCGGACACTCTCCTGAGTCCTGCTCAGCCATCCCCCTGCCAGGGGGCGCATATGGCTTCGGACAAGAAGTGCCCTCGTTGGATATCCGAGTGCAGGATTTAGCAGGTGCGTTTGGAGAAGGGGCTGTCCTTTGCGGACGAAAAAAAACTGGTTGACGGAACTGGTGCAGCTGAGGCTGCGCCAAACTCAAATAACAACTTTGTGTATACTTTCAGTGCTGCGGTGGCAGGCAAGCGCCCCACCAGAGACTTCTCTTATCAAACCCCAACTTCTTGGTTGGGGGCGGAGCCTCGGATCCTCTCGCCCCTGGAGAGTAACCCTCCTCCGGTGGTGACGAGGAGCCAGGGAACGCAGAGGGCAGACGCTACCGGTCCGGTGGCACCGCCTTCTGCTGCCCCTAAGCCTCAGCCCCCTCCCAAACCTGCTAGTTTGTCAACGCCAAAGGTTTCTGGCTCTGGTCAGCCTTCTAAGGCCGCTAACTCTAGCGGCAAGACCGCTGCCCAGGACCAGAAGTCTAAGAACACTGATGTCCCCCTTCAAAACAAATATGCTGCTTTGGAGGAGCAGATGGAGGGAGTGGAAGTTGCCGATGCTGCAGCAGCTCCACCCCCTTCATCTCCGAAGAACCAGAGGAGGCCCGGGAGCCGGCCCCCCTCTGTTTCTCCAACTCCTTCCAAGGCAAAGGAAAAAGGGGGGAAAAACTCCGCACCCCCAGATAAAACATAATCATGGACTCTCTGCTTCAGTGGAATTGTCGTGGTTTTCAAGCTAACTTTGAGGAATTACGTCTTTTAGTCAAGTGCTATAACCCCTCAGTAATATCTCTTCAGGAGACTTACCTGAAGACTTCTGACCCTGTGTCCTTTAATGGTTTTAACGTTATACATAAATCTCTGATTCGGAGAGGTGCTTGGGTGGAGTGGCTCTTCTCATTAGTAGCCAAATTTTATGTGGCCCCGTTAGCATCGACACCTGTCTTCAGGCTGTCGCAGCTCGGGTTACCTTGAAGAAGACCATAACCATATGCAGTATTTACCTGCCACCATCCCTGCGGGTCTGTAGTAATGATTTTTTTAATCTAGTTGATCAACTGCCCCCTCCCTTTATTCTCATGGGGGATTTTAACGGTCACGCTCACCTTTGGGGTAGTGACCATTATGATGGCAGAGGTCAGATGTTAGAAGATGTTTTTTTCTCAACTTAACCTGTGTGTCCTTAACGATGGTTCACCTACATACTCTAACCCAGGTTCAGGATCTAGTTCTGTTCTAGACCTCACTGTATGTGATCCTTCTCTCATGCTGGACTTTGACTGGAAGGTTCACGGTGACCTATGTGGTAGTGACCACTTCCCAGTAGTCCTGTCGTCGGTCAGCTGTGGGGAGGATCCGCTGGTGGGGCGCTGGAATCTCAAGAAAGCTAACTGGCCTCTGTTCGCCTCCCTCTGTCAGTCTCGTATTACAGAGGAGGTGGTCATGTCATCTGAAGAACCTATTTCTTCTTTTACTACTATTTTGTTAGATGTAGCGGGTGAAACCATCCCTAAAACTTCCGCATCAGTCCCTCAGAAGCCGAGAGTACCATGGTTCAACGAAGAGTGCCGCAAGGCCCAAATCGCGCGCAAATCTGCTCAGCGACGTGCTTTCCGTAATCCGTCGCAAGTGAATATTTTAACCTTTAAAAGACAGAGGGCGAAAGCTCGTTACATTTTTAAACATGAACGCCGTGCTTCCTGGAGACGCTTCGTCTCATCTTTAACTTCTCGGACTCCGTCCCAGAAAGTATGGAAGGCTGTTCGGAGAATTAGGGGCAGGGGTGGCTCGGCTTCTGTTGGCCATCTTAGAGATTGTGCCAGCTTGGTTACAGATAAAAAAGCTGTGGCCAATTTGCTTGCCACCACCTTTGCCCATAATTCTTCAACAGAGCATTATTCACCTTTCTTCCAGAGAGAGAAGGAGAAGCGAGAGTCTCGTATTTGTGATTTTAAGTCCGATAACTCAGAAGACTATAATGTCCCATTTACATTATCAGAATTGCAGCAAGCCTTGCAGAAATGTAATGACTCTGCTGCTGGCCTAGATACCATCCACTATCTATTCCTAATGCATCTGCCTGAGAGGTCACTTCTTGTACTTCTCAAGGCCTTTAACCATATCTGGAGAACTGGTCATTTTCCGCCGTCTTGGCGCCAGGCTGTGGTTGTACCGATCCCCAAGCCGGGTAAGGATCCTTCCAACCCGGGCAACTACCGGCCTATCGCTTTGACATCATGTTTATGTAAAACTATGGAGCGCCTGGTTAACGCCCGCCTGGTGTGGCATCTTGAGTCACAGGGTCTCCTCACAGACCTCCAGTGCGGTTTCCGGCGCTTCCGTAGTACAACTGACCATTTAGTCCGCTTTGAATCATTTATTCGAGATGCTTTTGTCAACAAGCAGCATGTCTATGCAATTTTCTTTGATCTTGAGAAGGCGTATGACACTACCTGGAAGTATGGCATAATGTCTGACTTGTTGGACATGGGTTTTAAAGGGCACCTGCCCGTTTTTATTCACAATTTTTTGACTAACCGATTGTTCCATGTCCGTGTGGGCTCCACCCTCTCCGACTCCTTTGAACAGGAGATGGGTGTCCCACAGGGCAGCATTCTATCTCCTGTTTTATTTAGTATTAAAATTAACAACATTGTAAAGGCCGTCAAGGATGATTCTGAATGCTCTTTGTTTGTTGACGACTTTGCTTTGCGCGCACGTGGTCGAGGACTTGCGTCCCTTGAGAGGCGCTTGCAGCTGTGCGTTGATCGCATCCAGCGGTGGGTGTCTCTCAATGGATTCAAGTTCTCGCCCTCCAAGACTGTCTGTGTGCATTTTACTAACCAGACGAAATTTTTTCCAGAACCTAGCCTGAGCATTGCTGGAGTGCCAATTAAGGTGGCCAAGGAGGCAAAGTTTCTGGGGGTCATTTTTGACAAAAGACTTACCTTCCGCAACCATATTAATTACCTTAGAACCTCTTGTCAGAAGGCTCTCGACGTTCTTCATGTCATCAGTCGTACTGACTGGGGTGCGGACCGTACTGTCTTACTTCGTCTGTACCGGGCCCTTGTTCGGTCCAAACTGGATTACGGCTCTGTGGTGTATGGCTCAGCTTCCAAGTCTGTGCTACAGCGTCTGAACACAATTCACCATCAGGGTCTGCGGATATGTCTTGGGGCCTTCAGGACGTCTCCAGTTCCTAGTCTGTATGCCGAGGCAGGGGAGCCTTCTCTCAAGCTCCGCTGCATCCGTCTCATGCTCAGCTACGTTCTGAAACTGAAGGCCCATCCAGACAATCCTGCCTATGATTGTGTTTTTAAACCATCGTTTGCAGAGATTTATGATGCCCATCCGGGAGCTGTCCGTCCACTTTCTTTCCGTGTCTGACCTCATCTGCAGGCGGCCGGATTGGACCTGGACAGAGTTTCGGAATCCCTGCAACACATCACTCCACCTTGGCTCTTACCAGTTCCTGACATCTTGCTGGACTTGACTGCCCACAAGAAAGACTCTACTCTACCAGCCATATACCAACAGAGCCTCAATGAACTGCTTTCAATTTTTCCTGGCTATTGTCGCATCTATACCGATGGGTCAAAGTCTGAGGATGGGAGAGTGGCTGCGGCCGCAGTGTCCTCTCGCCATCCTAGACGCCCATTTAAGCACCGCCTCCCAGACCACTCGTCTGTATTTAGTGCGGAACTGCAGGCGGTTCTGCTGGCATCAGGCATGCTTATCGATCTAGAGAAAGGAACTTCCTGATTCTGTCTCTCTTTCTGCCCTGCAGGCCCTTCAGGGCACGGGAAATGACCACCCACTGCTGGTGCAGATCAGAGCTCCACGCGGACTTGATGAAGGAATATTATGATATCATTTTTATTTGGGTGCCAGGGCATGTGAGCATCAAAGGCAACAGGATCGCAGATTCTGCTGCCAACGATGCCCGCAATGACCCTGTCCCTGACACACAGACTGTTTATAGTGATTTTAGACATGTGGCTAGTGCGTACATAGCCCGTGAGTGGCAGTCCGAGTGGGACAAAGAGGAAGCTAACAAGCTGCATGAAGCCCTTCCTAAGTTGTCCGACGGTCTACCTTATCGCTGCGGCAGCCGCCGTGAGGAGACTGTCCTGGCTTGGCTCCACATTGGCCACACGTATGTTACGCACTCTTATTTACTTAAACAGGAGGAGCGTCCATGGTGTTATGCCTGCGACGAGCAGTACTCTGTTCAACACTTTTTGTTGTCTTGTGCTGATCTAATCGACACAAGGTATAAACATTTCACGGCAGACTCCTTGAAGGTTTTGTTCCGGGATGTGCCCCCGGACAAGATCTTCAGTTTTCTGAGAGAGTGCCATATTTTTAATAAGATTTGAGTGTTTATAGATTATGATGTTTCTATTATTTTGACCTTTTTGAGAGTCTTTTGACGTTTTCTTTAAAGACTTGTGCAACATTTTAGCCTGACATATTTTTAAGGTATATTTACATCATGTCTTAAGACCTTTCTTTTAGTCTGGCTGACCAGATTTTTACCCTTCCCACTGTGAGATGGCCTTAGTTGCCTGCTCGGCGTTAAACCCAAATAACTAACTAACTAACTGTTTGTTTTGTAACGTGTTTTCTTTCATTGTGTGTCAAAGTAGGTTCATTGCAATGGGCGGTTTTCCTAAAGTAGGGCAGTGCTGTCACTTAACCCATTTAACTCTGTGGGTGCATTTTCCAAACTTTGTAGTTATTGCTAAATGACTGTGTGCCAGTTGCATTAGATGGATTGACCCATGATAATTCAAGAGTAGTGCCAGATGAGCTTGGCGCCAGAAGGCGCCAAGCCCATCTGGCACTACCCTTGAATTGTCATGGTCAATCCATCTCCTGCTGTGGGGTGTTGGGGTTAAATGGGTTAAGTAAATGTATCAACTACAGTACTGGCAAGTGGAAAGGACACCTGCAATGTTTGAAAATGTAACCCCTTCACTTCCGAGAAAAAGTGAACACAATCCTTGCTTAACCCATATCATACTGAGGCTAAAAACTTCAAATTTGTACACTGTCATATGCAAGCTACATTATAGTACTTACAGATAAGATATAGACCAATGGCTTTAGTTCAAGGGTGGTGCCAGAATAGCTTGGCGCCTAGAGGTGCCAAGCTATTCTGGCACTACCCTTGAACCTTATCATTCAGAATACACCAGTGTGTGAAATAAGTTTGACTAAAATAGTTCAAGGGTGGTGCCCTTGAAGTAAAGCCATTGGTCTATATCCTTATCTGTAAGCACTAGAATGTAGCTTGCATATGGCAGTGTACACATTTGAAGCTTTTAGCCTCAGTATATGGGTTAAGAGATAAATCCTCATGAGCCCCTGTGACTGCGAGGGCTCATGAGGATCTATGCCTCTTGCTCAGACCAATTTATATCCATGTTTCTTGGATGGTGTTGGCTTTTGGTTGTTGAATAAAAGAAAGATTTCAGAAACAAAAATGTATGTACAGTGGTAGGGAAGGGGTTAAAGAGGTTGAAAAAGTTACTATCCATGTAGATGTAGACACCTATACTGTTTGCAGTACGGATGACTGCATGAAAGTGGGGGTTTATGCATTTATGGTACTTTTTGTTTGTTTTCAGGGAGAAGCGAAAGCAGTTTGCAGAGCAAGCTGCCGCCATGTGCTGCCTGCTAGTCAACAACATTGATGATGGCCGAGTCAAGGAACCAGATGACCAGACACCTGAACTGCGAAGGAAATGGCACCAGCTCGCTAAATCGGAACTTCCTATTTCAAGTGAAGGTTCACAATCACAAAGTGAAAAGCAGCCAGAAAGCAAACCTGTAGAGGATTCAAAGAGAAAGCACTCAGAAAGCAAGGTTTCACCAGAATCAAACACAGAAAGACAACTGGAGAATGAGCCAGTGCATGTAGCAGATTTAAAGCTAGGCAGTGTTTCATCATGCAACTCTGAAATGAAAAAAGACAGAACTGCAGATTCTGATTCAAGATCGGACATTGCCAGTACATTGACGGACACATTTGGCATTTCAGTGAGAAATGATAAACAATGATGCTTGAAATGGACCAGTATGCTCCCAAATGTTGGAATTCTCCAGTCAGATTCTGTCATTGGTAAACTACTTTGGTGACGGTGAAAAAAATATGCCCAAAAAGTGCAAGCAAGTTCATCTATGAATGATACGCTGCTGCAGTGAACACAGGCATGCATCCTAACTCTTTGGCACTCCATAGTGCTTTTTGTTAGGAATTGCCCTGACAGAAAGCACTGTGGACAGGCAAAGGGTTAATGTCATGAGCCGCTGTAAGCTACAGGGGTTCATGATGATGTATATCTCTTGATAATTGGCTCACGTGTGAAACAAAAGTGAGTCTGTTTTGGGCCAGTGGTCTGTCGACCATCATTCGTGGTAAACTTTAACGTTGGCATTTTCTCGGAGACTATTCAAGCCGCAGTCTTCAAACTTGGCCGAAGAATACTTTGTGGCAAAACCTATCTAAACATACCAATTTTAGTGACCTCTCTCAAAGGTCAACGTCACAGTGGATCAGGAAATAGGTCAAAAATAGAAATATTTTGACAAAATTTGGGTTTTTTTAATACTATTCACAGCTATTCAAATACTATTCACAACTTCAATCCCAAACTTGGTACAAAGATACTTGTGGTAAGACCTTTCTATGCATACTAATTTGGTTTTCCCCTTGAAAGGTCAAGGGTCACAAGAGATTGGGAAAATAGGTTAAAAATTTGCCATATTTTGAAAAAAGATGTTTTTTCTCAAATACTTTTCAAAACTTTAAACCCAAACTTGGTACAGAGATACCTGATGGTATGACCTTCCTATGCATACTAATTTGGGTGACCCCTCAGAAAGGTCGAGGGTCACAAGAGATAAGAAATAGGTCACAAATAGCCCTTTTTGACAAAAATATTTTTTTCTCAAATACTATTTAAAACTTTCATCCCAAACCTGGTACAAAGATTCCTGATGATAAGAACTTTCTATGCATTCTAATTATCACCTTGCTGTCAGTACCAGGAAAGGTCTTCAACAGGATCATCCTGGAGAGAATGAAGAGCTCCGTTGACCCCCAGCTGAGAGACCAGCAAGCAGGATTCAGGAAGAACCGATCATGTACAGACCAGATCGCCACTCTCCGCATCATCGTGGAACAGTCTCTGGAGTGGAGCTCCCCGCTGTACGTCAACTTTGTGGATTATGAGAAAGCATTTGACAGTGTGGACCGAGAGACTCTGTGGAAACTCCTACGACACTACGGTGTACCCACAAAGCTCGTCCGCCTGATCAAGAGCAGCTATGATGGCATGACATGTCGCGTGATCCACGAAGGGCAGTTCACCAGGGAGCTCCAGGTCAGAACTGGTGTCAGGCAGGGATGTCTGCTGTCTCCGTTCCTCTTCCTACTGGCCATAGACTGGGTCATGAAGATGACCACAGAGCACAGACGAAGTGGAATACAATGGACACTTTGTACACAGCTTGACGACCTCGATTTTGCAGACGACTTGGCATTACTGTCCCACACTCATCAACAAATGCAGGACAAGACCACGAGGCTTGCTGACATCTCGTCCCAAGTGGGCCTCACCATTCACAAACAGAAAACAAAGACAATGAGGCTGAACGCAACCAGGGAGGAACCAGTCTTGCTTGCTGGCACCCCGTTGGAGGAGGTGGAGTCCTTCACCTATCTCGGGAGTCTTGGCTTGACTTCGCGAACGAAGATTTTATAGGAGTTGCCCACGACGTCTGCAGGCTTGTTCGTGGCTGCGGAGGCCAATCCGAGACAGGCAGGTTCGACCGCAGTGGCTGCAGGGGAAGGTATGGCCAGGGTTCTGAGCTGCGGCATCTCTGTTTGTTTCTTCAAAAACATTACCGATGACATGACTGAATGGAAGTGTCTACTACTTACTCATTCTAGCCTAAGAGCCAGTTGTGTTAAGACACAACCCGGGAGGCACTCGGGGAACCCCGAGGGGACCAAGAGTTGTCTCCCTATACCCACCACCCGGAAGCCGGGTACCCATAATCCCTCAGTCTAGTCTACTTAGGCGCACGATTCGGTCGTCTTGCGCTCGGCTCTAGCCTACGGACTTTGGTTTTTGACCGTTCTCGGGTTCGGACTTGCTGTTGGAATGAAGAGCGGGAGATAGGATCGTTTCGTCGGCCCTGCCTGTGCTGCTGCGTGGTTTTCTCGTCCCCACTGCTTGGCGCCTGCGCTTCGGCCTCTGGTGAGCTGTCCGGTGATCTTCGCCGGTCGTGCCAGGCGGGTTTTTGGACGTCTCCCCCCGTTCCCCTTCGGCGGAGAGGTAAGGTAGCGGGATTGACCCTCGGCTGGTTCCCGGGCTGGGCACTGGTTGTGCAGGTACGAAGTTTTTCGTCTTCTTCTCACTGTAATTACGCCCCCACTCACCTTCGGTGAATCGTAGAGAAGTTTCCTACGCTTTTGTACCTTGGGTGTGGAGAATTCTTTTACTCCATGGCCTGATTAGCTGAGTGGCACAGCTTGAGTCACGCCTTGTCATCGCGTGTTTTGTTCGGGACCAGCGCCTGTTCCGTTTTCGCTCACGGGTGATGGATTTAAGCGCACACTCGCATACGCAGGTATACGCGGTAGACAAGTACTCACGTACCTTAGAGAGTGGATATAATACGTTCCGGCGGGCAGCTGGGGGGTTTACGCTCCTTGGCTGGGCGGGCCCCTCGTGGCATGTCCACGTAAAGTGGTGATTTTCTGCCCCAGATGTTTTTCTTGTCTTGATTGTCATTGCGTATTGAGTTGTACAGCATGCGGCCGGTGTTGGTTTTTTTTTTTTCCACACACGGTCACCCTTAGTAATAATGTTTGGGGGCCTGACTCCTTTTGTCACAGGGGTTGGTACATATGTTGTTGCTCACCTTAGCACTTGACGGCGGTGAATCTACCTCGTTACTGCACTGCTAGATTGCAGACGTGCAGTTTGGTACCTCGCTTCCGTCATGACGTATTCGTCTTTTGTGTACATATGTTGTTCCCTCGCCTTAGCGCTTGGCGGCAGTGGGCCTGCTTGCTTACTGCACGGCTAGTTGTCGGCATGCAGTTTGCAGACCTGTTTACCCAAGAATACACTTTTTGGAGAAAATGACAACTCACTGGCTTGGGAATAATTACACATGTGAGGTCCAAAGTACACAATTAGTCAGTTGAAAGTACACTGACTAGACCCAGGGGGTAAACAGGTCTGAGTTTGGTACCTCGCTTCTGTCATGACATGTTTGACTTTTGCTACATATGTTGGTTGCTCACCTTAGTGCTTGAGGGCAGTGAGTCTACCTTCTTGCTGCACTGCTGTCGTGCAGGCTTGACAGTCTGTTACCCCGCTTGGTGCTTGTGTGTTTTGTTGTTACGAAGGCTACCTTTCGTGGCTTAGTCCCACAGGACTCGCCCGCAGGCCTTCGGGTGTTATCTGTTGCAGGGATGCGCTACCCATTCACACAGATGACAGTGGCTAGTTCAGCCCCCAGGGGTCTTTCGCCACTGCACCGGATGCCCCGCCGACCATGCTTGCTTTGCAAGCGATCGGCACCGGTTTAGGCGCTTTCCAGACTGCGGGTTTCCGCACGACAACGGACTGCCCTGGGAGAGAAGCCACACCGGATGTCGCGACTAGTGCGCGAGCATGGATCGTGGAGGCCGCTGCCAGGGGGAGCGCACGGGAACAGCCTCTGGCAAGGCCCGCTCGGAAAGACAATTACGCACACGTCCGACGTCTTAGGACGTTGCAGTACACTACCACCTTGAGAGGACAAGCAGCTTCTCGGCTGTAAGCCCCAGCCCGGCTGCTACTGGTAGGTGTGTTCTTCATGTCCAGGCAGCGCCCATTGGGACTAGGCCTGTCTTCCGACATGGGAGGTGCCTCCTACCACATTGGGATGATTGCGTCACCTGGCCTCAGCAGCGCGGATGGCAGCATTGAAGCGTCTGCAGGCGGGAGCGACCTATGCTGTTGGTGCTTGAAGGATCCCGTTCCGCCCCGATGAAGAGGGGCATGCCGATGTCCTTCACGCAAGGCAGATGTTCCGGTGGCCGTCGGACAACCACTGGGTCGGGTCTCCTATGCGCAGGATGTGGATACGCCTTCCAACGTATCCTTGGCACCGGTCGCTTGAGACCAGGACGTCCCTGTGGGAATCCCCACACCGGATTCAGTGGACTAGTGCACGAAGTGGGCCTGGATCGATGAGGCCGCTTCCAGGAGGGAGCGCGCCCGGACTAAGACTTCCAAGAAGCCATGTCCACTTTCTGCCCCACTTGTCTCCAAGAAGCCCGCGGGATCCCGCTGGGGGTCCCCCTTACCGGCAAGAAAGCCCGCCTCCCTCGGAGCCCGGCTCAGAGACATTCACGTGCACGTCCAGGGACTCTAGTAAGAATGCTCGTCTCCAAGGAAGCGGAGACTACTATCAACACAGTTCCGAGCCACCTCTCGTCCCGCTCGCTCTGCGCGGCGCCAGAGTAGGGACCACTATCGGACTGCTGAGGACATGCAAGCTATGCGGAGGCTTCCAGTGGCCGTCGGATAACCATACAGTCTGTCTCCTGTGCGCTGGGTGTGCTTCCGACCACTCTTGTAACGTCTGTGCTACCTGGCCGGAGCTGCGATGGTCTAATCTCTGGAACTTTAGAGGAGGGAGACTCCTACCCTCTCGGGTACTTGAAGATTGCCGAGACGCCTTCCGCTGTGCCCCCGGCACCGGACGTGCGAGACCAGCTGGATCCGACACAGAAAACGCCACTGAGTAATCGAGGGATTAGTGCAGTGTGGGAGTTCGACCGTCAAGACCGCCTCCGTTAGAGAGCGCGCCCGGATACAGCTGGTGGAAAGAACCCGCCTCTCCCAAGAGCCTGGTTTGGTGGGACGCTCGTGGCGTCCCTCCTCCACCGTCGTTCCCCACTCGTCTCTGAAGAAGCCGCCGGGATCCCGCTGGGGGTCCCCTGGCCGGCAAGAAACCCGCCTCTCCCAAGAGCCTGGTTCACAGAGACATTCACGCACTCGTCCGGAACCTCCTGGTTGTGAAGAGCGTAGACACAGGGATTCTACTCGACGTTATCGCTCTCCCTCGCAAGATCATAAGAGGACCTTCCCGCTCGGGTGCTTGGAGTTGCCCAAGACGCCTTCCGCTGTGCCCCCGGCACCGGACGCGCGAAACCAACTTGATCCGACACAGAAGACGCCACTTGAGTATTCAACGGATTAGTTCACAGAAACCCGCCTCTCCCAAGAGCCTGGTTCGTTCCCCACTCATCTCTGGCCGCAGGGATCCCCTTGCCGGCAAGCAACCCGCCTCTCCCAAGAGCCTGGTTCACAGAGACTTACACGCACTCGTCCGGATCCTCCTGTTCGCGAGGATCGTAGGCGCTGGGATTCTACTCACCGTTATCGCTCTGCTTCGCAAGATCGTAGGAGGACCTTCTCCACTCATCGTTCGACGGATCAGGACTCCCTCGACTGGTTTCGCCTTCTTCGCGTTCCTCATCTCGTTCGGACTCCCGTTCGTCCCGTTCCTCTTCCCATCGACCGGCCACTTCCCCTTCCCTCGTCCTCTCCGTTCCGTTCCTCCTCGTCGCAGCCGTTCTCCTCGTCGGAACCCGCCTTCGGCAAACGGGAGAACCTCGCCGCGTCGCTCCGTCTTCACTCTCCCCTTCGGAGGGAGTCTTCGACCTGCGGTTCGCCGTCAGCGGGATTCCCTCCCTCGGAGCCCTCCTCGGTCGCCGGTTCCAGACAGCGGGACTTTGACACCCTGAGTTTGACGGCTGACGACCCCTCGGACTGGTTGCTCGGACGTCTCAGCCGTTTCTCCTCTTCCCCTTCTTCGGCTTCCAGTGCTGCGGTTCCATCAGACCTGTTCTTCTGCGCGGATGGACACTCGGCCGGCGCTGGACGGGACATCCAAGCTCATCGCCGCCGCCCTGCTGCGGAAGTTGCCCGGCATCGCCCCTTGACTCACCGGGGGTTCTCATCCATCGTGGACACTGGGGAACCAAGGCGCAGCCCCTTCTCCCTGACGTCTAACCATCTCGACAACTCTCGTTGGGCACCCGGGGGGTGCCGTACTTCGGACAGGTGGTACCGCTTGGCTGTGCTCGGGGTGGAGGCCTAGCCACTACACGGAGTCGAATCTACTCACCTTAGTCGTCTCTAAGCCCGGCTGCTCAAGCTACGCTTCCTACTTCCGTGATTCTTCTCGAGGTCCAACCCTCCGACCTTCGGACTTCGCGGACAAGAGCGTGCTTAGCTTGGATCTGACGCGGACTACTAGGCCTGCTTCTTCTGCTCGTGGGGGGAAGGATAGGTCACAGGAGCTTCTCCTCTTCGGCTACGCGACAGCGGAGGTGTTCTTCCAGGATCAGGGCAGCTGGCGATCCTCCGACCAGTGCATACCCCCTACCCTGGTGCTTGGGGAAAGAACTTCATCTCCCTCCGTGCGTGACGCTACCTGGACCGACGGTAGATCTGGGCCAGTCTTCCCCGGTGGGACCAGTGGCTACACACGGAATACACCAGGACACCTTCGGAGGATCGGCGCATGAGACCAGGATGATCCTACGTTTTCAGTGGACTGGGGCACAGGATGGGGCCTTGACAGAGGCTGCTACCCGGACGGAGCGAGCCCGGACACAGCTTTTGAGAAGCAGAGAACTCGCCTCACAGAGCCCAGTTCAGAGAGTCGCGCTTGGCGACGTCCCACGTACAATCTCGGTACCCACTCGTCTCCAAGTAAGCCGCCGGGATCCTGCTGGGGGTCCACTTGCCGGCAGGAACCCGCCTCTCCTCAGAGCCCGGGTCGGAGAGACTTACACGCGCTCGTCCGGAGCCTCCTGTCGACTCCCCTCGGGAGGAGTCATCGAATGCTACGTCTTGCCCTTGCAGCCATACGGCGCCTGAGGGATGTTGCCGTGGTGGATTGGTTAACGAGCTTCAGGAGCTACGCCTCACCCTGTCTGCCTACAGTTCGAGGGAACAATTACGTACAGCTCCTCTCGGACCATACCTTACCTGGACCGCCTCGCCTTGGTCCACAGGTTCACCTTGCGCCCGCTTACGGGGCGCTATTCCACCAGGAGACCACGTAGCAAATCCCTGTACAAGCCTCACGGGTGCCTACGACATAGCCGTTCGCTTCGGACGCGCTCGCCTCTTTGCCGGTTCCGGCAGCACTGACGCTACATGCCGGACGTTCTTCCTGGTGAAGCTCAGTCATACGTTCTGAATTACAGGACCCCTCCCTCAGGGAGGTTAGAGGCTACAGGTACGTTTCAAGGCACTTGCAGGGCCACGAACGTCACATTCGTCAGGGACTGTACTGTCCTACACTTCGTGGCTACTGGAGGCTGGCGGGCAGGATGACTTCGCCCGCCTCGATTGCAGAGCTCTGCCAGGCCAGAGAGACTCCTCGCTCTGGTGGAGGCCTTTTTGCGGGGGGCACAACTCCCTCCTGGCGCCTCAGCGCCGTAGGTATTCACCTACCTAGGGTCGTCGGGAGTTTGCGTTAGGGAGGACGGCCCTTGGGCCCTAAGGTGTGCTGGAGCGCGGCACCCACCTCCTGTTCGCAATTCTTCCATTCAGTCATGTCATCGGTAATGTTTTTGAAGAAACAAATTCATTTTTCTTTAAAAGGTATTTTTTCGAAAAATACTTACCGATGACATGACTCTAACGACCCTCCCACCTGCCCCGCTTGCCGCTCGTGCGCCAAGTATCCTGACTGAGGGATTATGGGTACCCGGCTTCCGGGTGGTGGGTATAGGGAGACAACTCTTGGTCCCCTCGGGGTTCCCCGAGTGCCTCCCGGGTTGTGTCTTAACACAACTGGCTCTTAGGCTAGAATGAGTAAGTAGTAGACACTTCCATTCAGTCATGTCATCGGTAAGTATTTTTCGAAAAAATACCTTTTAAAGAAAAATGAATTTTTTCTCCTGAGCCGCTTGTCCTTAAGGCTAGCTCTGTGAGAGTCCTCAAAGGAGACAGCTGCCTTGAAAATGGTGGAGCGCCAGGTGTCACGGTCCGCAGCAAGCGAAGACCACTGGTGGTGGTCGATTTGGCAGGCACTAAGTGACTTCTTGAGACAGTCTTTGTATCTCTTCTTTGGTGCCCCTCTGTCACGGTGTCCAGTATCAAGCTCGCCGAACAGGGAGTATCATAGACAAAAAAGGCGGCACTGATGCAGATGTCAGAGCACGAATAGGTAAAGCCAGAGCAGCCTTTCTCCAGTTGAAAAAAGTGTGGAGTTCCAGAGAGCTGTCACAACACACCAAAGTCCGGATTTTCAACTCCAATGTAAAAGCAGTTCTCCTATATGGAGCAGAGACTTGGAGATTGACAAAAACCACACTCAACAGAGTACAGACCTTCATGAACAGTTGCCTTAGAAGAATTTTGAAAATCCACTGGCCAGAGAAGATCAGCAACGTCAGACTCTGGGAGAGAACAGAGCAGATAACAGCAGAGAATGAAATTGGGCGAAGAAGATGGGGATGGATCGGTCACAGTCTGAGAAAGCCAGCTTCCAGTATCACTAGGCAAGCATTGTCATGGAACCCCCAGGGAAAGAGGAAAAGAGGTAGGCCGAGAAACTCCTGGCGTCGAGACCTCCAAGCAGACATCAAGAGACTGGGAACCACCTGGAGTAGAATCGAAGGAGAAGCACAGGACAGGAGTTGCTGGAGGTCTCTCGTCGACGGCCTATACCCGGGTAGGGGTGACAGGCGTAAGTAATGCATTCTAATTCCAATGACCGTTTGAAAAGGTCAAGGGTCACATGAGATCAGCAAATGATGTCTTGTTTAGTAGAATTTTATTTTTTTTCAGGAATTTTGCAAACTTTTCAACCAAATGTAGCCGAAAGGTAGCTGATGATAAGACCTTTCTATGCATACTAGTTTGGTTTACTAACAAAGGTCAAGGGTCATGGGAGGTTGGCAAAAGTGAAAAATGTTAAATTTTGAGAAAACGTGTCCTCGCGGAAAGGTCAGTCACAAAAGTAAGATGAAGTATGTTGATCAGTCATGGATGTCACTTTGTCAGCCTTAAGGGCTTTCCCATTCTTGTTTTATTTATGTTTTGATAGTTTTATGGCACATTTCATCTCGGGCATCATCTTCAGCAGATTTCAGTCTATTATACACGGACTCGCTAGTAAACCTGTGTATAACAGTTATGATGGAAATACTTGAAGCTTTGAAAGTGTGAATGAATATTGATGACAGAAATAAAATATTACGAGATATTTGTTGGAGTATGTGATTATTGTTTATTATGAGTTAGGCTTAGCCAGTGGTTCTTGTCGCCTCAAGGGTCCAGTCAGGGGGATCAATGTCAAGGTTTTTAGCCCTAGTCTCGTACCTCTGACATTGACTGCCGTGATTGGACCCGAGAGGTGACAAGAACCACTGGCAAATCCCAACTCATAATACAACAATTTTGTCTTCAACTGAAAAAAGTATATGTCTGAATTATACCATTTGAAGGACTGCATGCTTTACATGTGTCTTAGAGATTCAGAGGATGCATGTTATTTCTTTGTAATGTATTTTTTAATGCAACACATTTTCAGTCGTTCTTTTGTATGAAATTGATAATATAGGCCAAACACAACCCGTGCATATAGTTATTTTGTTGCATAACCCCCTGTTTTATTTATGCAGTTTTTTTTCTTCAACGTTATGATTAGTCAGTATGTACCCGATACAGCATAGGGCTATCACTTCAGTTGAATTTTCCTGTCATTCATATCATCTAACATTCAATAATTCAGTTACGATTTGTATGAAACTAGTACCAGCGGCATCACAGAATATCAGCGAATAACATTGCTGTTGTAACATGTAATAAGTGAGTCTGACAAAGGGACTCCCAATGCCTTGAGATCGGGCAACCAGGGAAAAATGTCAAATAGAGCCAGGCCAATGAGAAAGGTGCAAACAGAATGAAAGAAAACAAATTGTTTTGTCTCAGTGTGGTTATTTGATAGTTTTGTCACAGTGAGGCTAGTGGTCAACACTCTACCTGCAATATGTCGGATCTTCATCATATTGAAAGTGGTTGTATTTGTATTTTCCAAGTTGCTCCCCTTCACAGCCAGTGGACACAGATTGTGTTTTGGAAATAATAGTTAATTCATTGCCAAAGGTCCCAAGCCTTCAAAGGAATGTGGACACCAAGTGGTTTCAGCAAGTCATAATCTCCGTAAGCCTCTGCAACTGTGGAGGCTCATGTTGATCAATACCTCTTGTTGTCAAGTGATGTTGCAAGTTTTCCCAGCAGATAACAGGTTAAAATGTTCTCCCCAACTTCGTTGTCCTGCATGCCTTTGAGAATATGCAACATCTGTGTTCAGCTTTCTGTAATGACAGTGTTAATGCCTTTGTCTTGTTCTCTTAGTTCTTTTGGGTGTTTTGTTTCATTGGGTGTAGATGTCTAGACTCGAGCATACCTCTCACAAATGTGTGGACTAGCAAATGATTGTATTGTGGTAATGAATAAGAAAAAATAAGTTGCCGACTGATTATTACTTTTCACAATGAAACCATTGCTGCCTCTTGTACATTCTGGCAATAGGTCACAATGTGACCAAAAGCTACAATCTCACTGCAGGTCTAATCACTAATATTGTTCAGAACAAAGAAAGACCAATCAAAACTTTTCAACATTTATTTCATACGACCGACGAGAAGCACACAGAACTGTACAGTGATGGGGATGTTTTTCTTTTTCCCGATGGAGCCCAGTCATCCAAAAATACTACGCCTGTTCTAGGCACCTAGATCACAGAGAATGGTCATTCAACAATTTCTTATAGCTTACGACACTGTGACAGCATTCGCATAGTTTTTACTCATTCTGAACAAATAAAATAAAACAAGTCGTCTGATGCAAAACAGTTTTGTGCAAATTCAGCACTTCTTGCTTTCAAGTATCTAGTGGTTTTAAAGCAGAGTCCAATCTGCCACTCATCTTTCATTCAGCCCTGACTGAAAACAGCAGCGGATTGGCCAAGCACATCACTTCAAGGGTAGTGCCTGAAGAATCATAAAAATAATAATAATAGCACTAGAATAGCTTGGCGCAGGAGAAACCGAGCTATTCTGGCATTATTAATATATTTTATTAACCTAATTCATTACCCTTCACTCCTTTGTGCACGATGCCACCAGAACTGTAACCGTGGCTGCATGTACAAGGGGGTCAAGCTAGCAATGTCAATCTGTTTCTGGCAACTGATAAACAGCTGTTTGAGGACAGCTCCCAATAACAGTCTTAAGGGTGAACGAGTTATAGCAACACACCGCAGCCTCCCTGTCTAGCCCACCACCACCATCTACTTTTTAAATGTACACTGTAATCACTCATCATTTCAAACCTTACAATGTGGCAGGAAGGGAAAAGAAACGAAAAAGAGTTTACAGAAGCATAGCCTTGTGTCGATAACATGATGTATGTGTATAAATATGACATGTTTCATACCTAGTTTGTATGTTACTGAATATGAAAAAGAAACAATATTTTGATGAGGAAAAATCCAAAACTGGTCCACAAAATTATCTTCAAGTTCAAAATACAACCATGTAGGACTCAAGAGCAACGATAAAAAGATTCAATATCAATAAAAATCGTACAAGTCATATACATGGTAAGATGGGCCGTCAACGAGACAACGCGATGCTTCTGTAAGGATTCAGAAATAAAAGCCATATACACAGACGACATACAAAAATGTACAAGTTCATTTCAAGGACAATAACTGTACACTATACATTTTTGGGCCACACAAACTACAGGATGAACAAATGAAAAGTCAGTTTTATAATCCAGGCTTTGGCTGTCGGTAGCACATTTGTTTGTGACCATTCCTGCAGAAATCATAACAGAAAGCACTACTGCCAGCCAAAACGTTAGTGACAATGCCTGTAGTAAACATGTTTTCCGGTACACTTGAGATGATCCAACAGTAATGGCCAGCAAATTCTCAAGTAGACAGCCATTAATGTGCACTAGAGACCTCCCTGGATCAGGTATGCATGCGTAGCAGAACAAAGGGGGCAACCAGTGTGCAGTGTAATGTTCTCTAGCCCGTTCTAAAAAGAGATCAATTTGCTTCAGTTGGCCTGATGTGGTCAGGATTTGTACCTATCACTTTAGTATAAGCCAAGCACTGGTCAAAGTGGATGTTATTTTTGCTTTTCATTCTTTCAACAAGGAAAATGATATCACCTGGCATGGCAACAAACATTGTACATAATGATCTCGACACCTCTACAAATCAAGGGCTAATCAGCGATAACTTGTGTCTTGGATTTTATCATGGACACCTTTCCGTTATATGTACCCCTTTCATTTCCAGAGCCAAACAACCATACCAGCATACACCCGCTCCACCCAAAACTAAAGACCCATAACATTTAACTGGTATACTCAATATACCTTTGTACCCAAATTTTAACCCCATTGTGTATGCAGACACCAGTACTGGTTACCATACTGGTGGCTGCATGCAGATTCAATTTTAATAGCTGGCACCAATCATGGTCAACTGGAGGCACAGGTTCTTCATGAGCCCATTCATCAAGAGGGGCCCAGCAGTGTGTACACTTGGAAGTCATGGGTGAAGGTGTAAAAAACTGAAATGTTTGAAAATGGTTCATGGCTATGCCCCCACAATACAAGACCAGAAAGACACATAAATTCTCATGAGCTCTTGTGGATACAGGGGCTCATGAGAATTAATGCCTTTTGCAATTGGAACAGGATGGTTAATGGCTGTTCTGTCGAGCCAAAAGGCTAAAATTCAGCTTCCGGAGATTTTGCAAAAGCTGAATCGGTCACCAGGACTAAAAACTGTCACCCATGCCTAAAAGTGCATGATACAAGGGACATAACAGATTAAGGTTTGACAAAACAGGCCTCTGTATTGTCACAATGGCATGCAAGAATAAAGGCCCCGACATGTTGTAAACATCCTGTTATCACTGACCTGCAAGCGTCATCTAAATCCCCTTATTTATGCAGCCACCAGTACTGTTAACAGTACCAGTGACTGCTAGTCCAGGAGGGTTAATGAGCCTGGAATAGTGTGGTGGGGCTCATAAAAATCCATCACAAACAACTAAAATTGCATACAGTTATTCATTGTAGTGACCTGTGTGACTGAGCAAGTACGAGACAAATTTGGAAATTCAAGCACATAAGCAACCAACTAGTGATCTACAAATATTCAAACTATGCTGAAACCAAAAAGAAAAAAAAAATCAACATAAAAATACATAAATGAAATTAAAATAAATAGTGTGGCAGCAAAGTTTTCGATTACAAAATATAAGTAATACAAAATGTTAGCTTACAATAGGTGTGTACCTGAAAGTTTCCAACTGTAAAAACTAGTGTATGTAAATTTTTATTCAGCAAGAAGATAATGTTGTAACTTGTGTCATGAAAATTTGTTTTTTTTAAATTTCTTTAAAAAAAAAAAAAAGGACAGCAATCTTTTTAACGTAAACATAAATAACATTTTACATTCAAATCACATCACATAACAAAACGCAGCAGATGAGACGTACATCAGCTTGCTAGGGAATTTTCACCTACAGAACAAACAGATGAAATAAACAGTTATTGTTAGGTGGGCTTTTTTACCCCCAAGTGATGCTTCTCATAATCAAATTGATTTTAATGTACTGTACACCTGTCCCAATATTTAACAAGCATCTCTTTGATGTCAATGATCACCATTCACATCATACCTGCAGTCTGTCAAACCATCTCTGCCATGATCACATCATCCTTTGTTAACCCACTGCATCCTGATGACGAGTTATCAATTGTTTTCCCCTTTGAGGTCTATGTCAAAGTTCTGGCGATACATCGACCATGATAGTTCAAGGGTTGTGTCAGAATAGCTTGGCGCATTCATGCGCCAAGCTATTCTGACACCACCTTTAAACTATCAATCATGGCTGATCTGTCCACATCCTGTTGTACTAGAATGTCAGGGCTTTATGGGTTAAAAATGATTACCCATTCAAGACCTGCCACATATCCAAATGCTGCACATCTTGAATGTGTTCATCCGCTTGTGCGTGCAGCAACAGTAGCAGTGGCTATAAGCACAAGGGGGTTAAGACTAGCCAAAGACAGACCTGTTCGACTTCAAACATGTACTTTAGCCAATAAACAAGTTGTATATCTCACTCTGAATGTCCAGCACATCTCTTATCAACCACTTCATTTTTCTATAGGGTTGATATATGAAAATGTAGCAGTCACGTGCTGGTATCAAACTACTCCAAGCATTTGCATCCAGTGCACTACTCCATTGTGGAGACAGGAAACAAGACTGTCCTTCACCCTCTTGGGTGTGCAGCCACCGGTACAGCTTTATAGCAACAGTGCCTACATACATGTGGGTTAATCCTTTAGTTGTCGGTAATGCTTTTTTGTCTCAGTGATTCCTACAGGAATTGTCGAGACAAAAAGCACTACTGACAAATGGTTGAAAAATAAATTACACACTTACAGTATCATAGAGAAACAGAACCATCAGACAAATTTTGCAAGCTTCATGCTTAGAAAAATTACCTCCCCTTCTGTTGCTGTTTATAATGCAAATTTCACAGTGGAATTGCTTATTAGGCATCAACACTTTGCCTACTATTGTCAGAAGAATCTGACAACAGCTAGTGCTGGAGTCTCCTGACAAAAGTAGGCAAAGTGTTAACAAAAGGGACTGAAGCCGAGAGTAGCAGTTGTTTAGACCCCAAGGAGGATAGTGGTGAAGTCTCAGCCAGCACACGCTACCTGCAGGAGACAAAGATGTTCATGGAAGTGCATTTTCATGTTGCAGATGAGAGCAAGACCAAGGGTGCATTAAAACTACCACCCAAAAAAGTTCTTTTCATTTCTGAAGAACTCTGAAAAATACTAGTATTAATTTGTAATCAAAATATTCTCCTGTTATGAAACCTTTTTAGCTCAGGTAAACTTGTTAAAAAATTAGATCCAACCCACTGGCATTTTCCCTACCTGTTTTTGAGCAGTTATAAGGCAGGCCAGTCAAACAGCTTTGGTTACTTTCAACTTCTAGAAGCTCCATAATTGTAGTCAAGCAAGCGACCTCCACATTTGGAGCTCATTAGCAGATTTTCATTTGACGGGCAAGTGTTGTATCAGGCCACTGAAGTACTATCTTTTGCAATATTGCCAACCCAGCTGACTGCCAACAGTTTTAGGCTTTCATCACCCTTGTTAAAGTGCTCCTCGTCTGTTCTGCCAATGGTGGCCAAAATAACTTGAATAAGCCGATTCCACGGTACCCACACATAACAAAGTTCTTATTTTGTGGTCATACACAAGTACAAAACATCCACTGCATCTGCGAACCAGTTACTTTAATAGTGTACATTTCCGTACAGATTACAGTGTGCAGTAGGTAATATGAATTTTTCAAAATATAGTACCTTGTTGCTGACCCAAAATATACATCCAGATCAATTTTTACAATATGTTACAGTGGTTTGGATTCTTGCGACAGCAATAACAGGAGTGTTGGCTGACAATGTGTTTTCAATTCTAACAAACTGACATGACATCAAGAAAACAATCTGAAAAGCTCACAAGCTTTCAGATGCAGACAATATGTGGGGCCCTCTTACATTCAACAGGCTCACGTTTCAGTCAAATTATTAATTTGTTCCTTGGTTGCTGTCCTGCAAGAATCGTATTCCCAAATTATATAAAGGACTTAGCTAGCTTAAAGTATGGCATGAAATAATGTGCTGAAGGGTAAAAACAAACTGATGTGTTGTTTTGAAGACACAAGAAACAACAATAGAAAATAAATTGGAAACAAAACATTTTATGAGATGAATATATGACAACCTTATGATAAAAAGGAGTGCCCGACTTTGTATGTTGATGACACTGTTGTTCCTGATAACCTGTCCGAAGAGAATTAACACAATCGCTTTACAAACATAGTGTTCAACCGTTTGGAAACTAGTTCTCCTACATGTTTGTCTAAAATCAGTTTTTGATGAAGATTTTCATCCTGATCCCTGTTTCTTGCAAATGGTGGCTGAAAATGAGAGTACAGTGGCAACAGTTAGCCACGTCCTGCTGTGGGGACAGCCGTGGTAGAGGACTGGGCGACAGCAGCTGCCTTCTGCTTCAACATGGTCCAGTCGAAGGTGTAGTCGTACTGGTAGTTGAGGGTGCGGAACAAAATGCGGAAGAGCTGGCGCAGGTACATGTAGTCAGGTGCCTCCTCAAAGCGCAGCCCTCGACAGTAGTTGAGGTACATGGCAAATTCTGCGGGGAAGCCCTTGCACAACACCTCCACAGGTGTTGACATCTTCTTCTCACTGATCTTCTCATACTTTTGCTTCTTTGTGTTGGCCTTCAGTCCCTGCCACGGGAGGCTGCCACGGTTGAAATACATCAAGACGTAGCCGAGGGACTCCATATCATCACGGCGACTCTGTTCAATGCCAAGATGTGCATTGATGCTGGCATAGCGAGCCGTTCCCGTGAGGTTTTTATCCTCACGGTATGGGATGTGAGTGCGAGTACGACTGTCTCTGTACTTTTTCGCCAAACCAAAATCAATCACGAAGACTTTGTTGCAGTGCCTGCCAATACCCATCAGGAAGTTGTCGGGTTTAATGTCCCTATGTATAAAATTCTTGT
This sequence comes from Semisulcospira habei, assembly GCA_036245525.1. Classification (NCBI taxonomy): domain Eukaryota; kingdom Metazoa; phylum Mollusca; class Gastropoda; family Semisulcospiridae; genus Semisulcospira; species Semisulcospira habei. The sequence continues at coordinate 113,826,122 of BTPG01000002.1, forward strand.
TGTGGACGTATTCGATACGCCCGATCATCTGGTCGGCAAGCATAAGCACGGTTTTCATTGTGAATCTTCGGGAGCAAAAGTTGAACAGGTCCTCGAGACTGGGCCCAAGGAGATCCATGACAAGCTCATTGTAATTCTTTTCTGCGCCAAAATACCGGATGTGTGGAATTCCAACACCTCCCTGAAGTATTTTGTACAGCTTACTTTCATACAGAAGCTGTGGGTGCCTCGCCTTTGTTGATTCCAACTTCACGGCAACCTCTTCGCCATTTGTTATGTTGATGCCGAGGTAAATATCACCAAACGATCCGCTGCCAATTTTGCGGACTAAGCGATACTTTCCGGCGACTATGAACTCACTTCCTTGAAGACCGGATTTCTCTGAGGCACCATCCATTTTGAAAAGTTCACGAAAACACCCTTAGTTGTGAATACACTCAATCGAAAAATAGTCTGTCAGATCAAAAATTTGGTTGCCATCTTGGGTGTTTCAGCTCGGCAAATTCTATCCCAAGATGCCTTAGTGCAAACCATAATCCCGCACAACGGGTCACCGCGCATGTCTAGCGGAACTTGTAAAAGCTTAACAGTAAAGCACTCGATTGATGGCAATACGTTACGTACTTCCTACTCGGGTGAAATCACATTGACGCACACCGTTCACGCGCATAAACACATTGGCCAGCGTTACACATGTATGAAACGCATCAAGCATACCGGCGAACCAATCGAGTAGCTCCAGCGCTGATCGTCGGCGGTGACAAAGAACACAAACTAAACTCCTGAATAGCGGTATCAAGTGATGATCACCACTACAACTGACTGAGGGATGAAAACATCAGTCCTTTATCCGCGACAAAGGTCGCTGGTTATGCCTGAAGTGCCGAACCCATTTTTTCATCGGTTGGAACTGAGCATCTTAGATAAGATACAGGTAACAGAATCTTCCTCATCGGTTCTCTGCTAGGCATGTGTCATCACTGGGAATGCACCCAAATGCCCGTCGTTGTTTTATTTTATTGCAGTTAATTGTTGGAGCAATCTACATTATTTGCTCAGTTTGTCTAACGCACAATAAACCTGATTCAAAGTTTATTATTATTTATTTGTTAACCACTAGCCTCTTCCTGTATGGATGCAGTACTTGTACTCGGTGCCTCTCTTGACTCTTCCTTGTTTCAATCAAGCAGCTTCAGTTTCAACAGACTGAAGATCTTATGATGCATGCTGTTTGTGTGTTTTCCAACACACCGTGCTGAATGTGTCATTTGAATGACACATTCAGCACTAACTTGGCAGATGAAGTCACCATCAGTAACAGTTGGTAAAGAGCTGCAAGATTAAGTTCATTAACCCATTACTTGGCATGCACACCTGATCCAGAAATGAACTCTTACCTAATTAGTGGCAGAGTACATAATTAAAATACAATAGTAGGCAAAGAGTTTAGTGTACATATCCTGATAACCCTTCAAATAAAAGATTCAGGCTCTCTGTTATTAACAGAAAATTCTCTGTATTTGATTGACAAATTTTGACAGGGGCAATAAAAATGGTAGGCCTTCCATCCTCAGGATGGACTAATATTGAAAAAAAAAACAACATATTCCTGCTGTTTTTCAAATACACAACGGACAGTTCATATTGCTCCTAGTACTAGGGCGCATTTTTTTCATGCTGTCCGTCCTCATGACGGACAAGTTATCCTAGTGGGAAGCCTGAGATTATCATTGGTTTATTGTGCATGCTAATTTCAAACAATGATATGGGTGTTTTAAATTATCTGTACACTTGAAGTTGATGTTTATAAAATTTGTTTTGTGCGCACAAATGTAGATCTTAACAATAACATTTACTTGATCAAGTAGATGTTTATTTCAGTTGTGCACAGGAAGGTAGAGATAGGGATAGGTTTTGCACCATGTCATTCTGAAGTATTTGTCACCTAGTTATGCAGTTTTAGCCTGCAGTAATTTTGAGTACCCAAAAGTAGTACATCACGTTATGCCAACTCTTTTGTCCCTCAGGCTGTTACCCATTTCAACTGTAATATCAGTAAATAGTGTCTGTCAACATTCTTTAGTTGTTTAGTACTACTAGAGAATTCAGTAGTTCACTGCAACATTGCTGGCACAAGGGGCACAAACCATAAGTGTTTCTGATGCCCTGAGTGTTACAAAGGTAACAGTACATATGTTACAGTTCATCTCTTTAACTGAAAGTTATAGTTATAGGTTATTTAATTAAATTAATTGACTGAGTGAATGATGATGCCATGTGTTGTATGGGCAGGAAGTGAATTTCCCCATGAGGGATTAATAAAGTATTATTGTATTGTATTGTAAGAACAGGCCAGTAGCTCACATAATCACCCATATGTTTGGTGTATTATAGTCAGTATACAGGCCACTGAAGAAAGCATGCCGGAATTTGAGCTTGTACCATTTTTGTCTACCGTATTGAAATGGGGCTGGTTGGAGCGCATTCCAAAAAATGCACATGATGTGCTGGCGTGCGGGCCCCGAATTCTGGCAAAGAGTAAAGACATAAAAAATAAAAAGGACATCATGCCTAGTTACGCAAACCTTGCTAGAAACTGTCATTTTGGTGCCAAACGCCATGTGTATGTGACAGCAACTATAGCCCCCATTTGAGGACGGACAAGCTTGAAATTGTATGATATTGTCCCTAAAAGAATAATCTCGAGGTAGCTTTTTTATATATATTTTTTTTTATTAAGATGCTTATTGGTGAGAAAATGGCTGTTTCACACAAACCGGTTGATCCACACTGGAGTCCATAATTTTTCTTATTTGTACTAGATATTTTGCATTATATATCTAGGTAAAAGGAAGGTATTGAATTAGTTCGTTAACCAGCATTGTGCCTCTTAGAACTTTTTGAGTGATAATTAAATAATTTTTGAAAAACATATTTCATATATAATATGGTGATTAATTTCATGAATTATTTTGGATTAATCTTAAAACAATTGCATCTTTTTTACACGAAAATACACAAAATCACTAAAATTTCTAGGCATTGCATGAATTTCCTAAAAATGTCGGTCATTTTATACACTATTTTATTAATGGCTTCCGCAAAGCCTGAATAGCTTCTTTTACAAGAGACTGTCAAAGGTATCAAAGATATTACTTACTACAATAATCAGATAATACATGGACTGCTCCAGGGCGGACTTCGACTGCTAAAATTTGACAGATACAACAGGTCTCAGTGTCGCTTTGAGTCATGACCTGTTTTCCACAACCCTTGTGAGTAGGCACACATAACGGAGGCCTTTTGCTGCCCCTTCTGTGCACTGAAGGTTTTGTGTATTACTCTTCATGGTTGGGAGCATGTTAGGATGTTTGCGGGTGCTCCATCTGTTCAGGCATGGCATCGCTTGCTTCCTTTGGTATTAACTCATTCAGCCTGACGCACGTATTTCCCAAATTTTGGAGGCGTTGTCTAATGATTATGCACCTGTTGCAGAAGATGGATCGACCATGATAATTCACGGATAGTGCCAGATTAGCTTGGCGCCGACAGGCGCCAAGCTGATCTTGCACTACCCTTGAATTATCATGGTCGACCCATCTCCTGCTGTAGTGCGTCAGGGCTAAATGGGTTAATATTGAGTGAGTGTTGTGAGAAATAAATGTGTATGACATGAAAACAAAGTGCATTGACACTCCAACAGTTATGTTATCATAACATATGATGACTAGGATGAAAAGTTACAAAACTCACTTGTTAAAAAAAAATTGTCATTCCTGTCAGCACTGACTGTAAAATGTTCCTGCATTGTTATCCCCACTCACCACCTATCTAGCCTCATGAACAGTACATGTATGTAGCTGACAATACATGTAAATAACTGGCCCCAGATGCAAAAAGGATGTTTGCATGTGTGCAGATGAATCACAAAGCTTTTAAGGCCTCCCAAGAATGCAAAATTTATGCAAAAATAATTGCAATGAATAATCTTGACCATTGCCGTTAGTCTCTAGGGGACAACTCCGAAAATTGAGAATTTAAATCTTAGGACTGAACGTCTTTGAAAAAATGGTTTGGTCTTATTTCTTTAAAGGGGCACTCCTGACCTTTTTTAATGCTTCAGTTCGCAAAAAGCTTTTACTGGGATTCAGTATACATACCCACTTAGACAGTGACCACCCTATTGTCCCACCAAATGCTTTCTTTTATCCGTTCAAAGCAAAAAGAGGCCACCGGAATCTTGTGACTGAACGCCATGAAAAGATTGCTTCTGATAGGCGATGGTAGCTGACGTCATAACTATTCTATACGACCTTAGATCATCTGCATAATTATAACCAATCGGAGACAAGATGGTGGATGAACCAGCGACTGAAGAAAAGTATCATTGACTCGTGCCGACAATGGCTGACTCAGAATTGTAGAGAGAAAGAGAGACAAGATACCCCTAAGTAGAACTGACATCGGACAAGGGAATATCAGTGGACATGTGGCAACTCGTAAAGCAAGAGGTTGGCCATTGACCGCCCACCTAGAATTGGCCCCTTTCCTGCTGAATCAGTGAGTAATATATGGTCTTAAATGGCCAGTAGAATGGACACAGTCTCTAGTGATCCCGCTCCCCAAGAAAGGAAACCTGAAACAGTGCCAGAACTACAGAACTATCAGTCTGATAAGTCACCCTAGCAAAGTAATGCTTAGGATCATTCTCAACCGCCTCAAAACTTTCGCCGAGGAACTGCTGGCAGAAGAACAGGCTGGCTTCAGAGTTGGAAGAAGCACTGTAGAGCAGATTTTCAACTGCCGCGTCCTGATTGAGAAACATCTGCAGCATCAGCGCGAACTCTACCACAACTTCATTGATTTCAGGAAAGCATTTGATCGCGTCTGGCACGACGGACTCTGGCAAGTCATGAGATCGTTCAACATAGAGGAGGGACTGATCCAAATGATAGAAGCGCTTTACAAGAACGCCTGCAGCGCGGTTCTACTTAACAATCAGTCAGGCGTGTTCTTCAGGACGACGATCGGTGTCCGTCAAGGATGCCTGCTCTCTCCTGTCCTTTTCAACATATTCCTGGAGAAGATCATGCAGGAAACCCTCCACGACCACCATACTTCAATCTCTATTGGTGGCAGATCCCTGTGCAATCTTCGATTCGCAGACGACATTGACCTCATGGCAGGCAGCAATAGTGAGCTTCAAAACCTGACAGACAAACTTTCAAGTAGCGCAGGGTCTTATGGCATGGAGATCAGTACGGATAAAAGCAAAGTGATGATCAACACCACAAGCGACAGCAGCAGCAACATTCACATGAACGGCCAGAAGCTAGAAGAGGTCAATAGCTTCAAGTACTTGGGAGCCACCCTGTCCAAAGACGGTAGTTGCATAGCAGAGATCCGTATCAGGATAGGTACAGCAACATCCGCAATGGCCAGGCTGGACAGGATATGGCGAAGTAACTCCATCAGCTTCACCATCAAGTACAGGCTTTACAAGTCCCTCGTAGTGTCTATTCTACTCTACGGCTGTGAGACTTTGACACTGCTTGCAGACTCAGAAAAGAAAATCCAGGCCTTTGAGAACAAGTGCCTGAGGAAGTTGCTCCGCATCTCGTACCACGAGCACAAGACCAACGAATATGTACGGAGCATCGTCACTTCCCTGGTGGGCCCACATGAACCCCTTCTGGCAACCGTGAAACGGCGCAAGCTTGCTTGGTTTGGCCACGTGACCCGACACAACACCTTGTCCAAGACTATCCTCCAAGGCACTCTCGAAGGAAGTCGTCGGCGAGGTCGTCAGAGAAAGAGTTGGGTCGCAAACATAAAAGAATGGACCGAACTAGAGATGCCAGACTTGCTTGCCACCGCCCAAAATAGAACTCAGTGGAGAGCACTGTCTGTTGCTGCTGCCTTTTAGTCCCCCCAACGCCCAGTTCGGGCAAGGGACTGATGATGATGATGATGATATGGTCTTTGTCGGTCTTCCTATAGTTCCGCGAGCGCTAGTGATTTTAAGAATTCATGATTAGTAGAATTTATCTCTTACTGATTTCGCAAGATTTAAAAATTATTTTCAGTCGTTGTGAAATTGACTGCAGTGCAGAAAGTGGGTATAAATACCAATGTTTTGTTTCAATTATGGAAGACTGTGCCTGTTTCCGAGGGGTAAAGGATCAAAGGTCAAACTGGAAACCGTGGACAGCGCACGCTTGCAGTTTGCGATCGCAAACACGCAAGCCCTCGGTGCACTACTAGTCAGTGTACTCATGATCGTTACTAATACAATACTATTAGCAGGTCGATCGGAACCTTCATTGTGGTTTTGACAGCATAGCGAGTATGAAGTTTTATTCTACTTTTTTCGTGAAAAATTAGGTCAAATTTTGACTCAAAAGGATGCCGGAGAACATCAGTACACATACACTGACACGGCACACCACACCGCGGCCGCATCGGCCGGGTCCTGCCTTGTGACGTAGGCTCATATATTAATTCAAAACAAGGCTGTGCAGACGATAAATCCTCGACTCGGTTACAAAAACAATACACCCTTAAAACGATGAATTTTGACATTTGGCATTGTACTTACATCATAGAGCTCTAAGTTAGTACACAAAGGACCCATACACATACTGTCAGTATCTGTTGCAGACAGTTTTTTGACGGTGTTGAGATGCTTGATCCTGGGGAAAATAACTTTGACTTTGAGGTTCATTTGTTATAAAATCTTTTTTTTTTTTTTCTTTAGATAGCCATCATGTCAGTGACCATTGCCCCTATTCGTCTGCTACTGGTGGGTCTAATGTTAGTGGCAGTGTGGCCCCTGGCAGCCATCGGTGTTGCTTTTCGGTCACCTGAAGAAGCCAACAAACCAATGACAGGATGGAGATGGTAAGCATGAAAAATTGTTGAGTGAGCATATATATGCGTGCCTGGAGATGATATTTTGGCAAAAGGACCTTGGGAATGGGAGGGGGGAGGGGAGTTTACTTGTTTCATTTGTGTTTTTGGTATTTTCAGCAACATTTATATTGATTTAAATATTCTTTATCATTTTGCTGCACAATTGATTTTCAAATATTTTGCATTGGATTAGACTAGAGATTACCTGAGCATGTGAGATGTTGAAGAACACATAGTACATACTCCCTCACCCATACTACCCATACTGTAAAATGTGTGTAGTGTGTAACAGCAGATCAGTCATGCTGAATTTGTCTGTTTATCATGATTTCTGTACTGTGCACTTGTTTTATGCGTACCAGTTTTAATTTCAGGTTTATTTCATGTGCTGCAAACTCCCTTGATAATTTGTATTAAGAAAGCAAGATGACTGCGTTAAATACATGTTGTACTTGTTGTAGTAAGTAATCCTTAATTATTTTATTTGTTTTCTCAATGGTGTAGGTGGAATCATTTTCACCCTCACTGTGAACTGTTGATAGTCTTATTTTGTCTGATGTGTAGACTTGCCAAGTCATTCATTTTTAGACATTACACTTACAGTTTAACCTGGTTGTGCATGCAGCTGACAGTACTGTTTACATTTACAGTACTGGTGGCTGTGTGCGCAATGGTGCTACAACTCATCTTTTCTGCTGTTTTTCTTCTGCCAGTCTTTTGCGGCCCTTGATAGTTTTGCTGTGCCGAGGAGTGTTCTTTATGGGAGGCTTTTACTGGATAACGGTTCGCGGCAAGCGGGCCAACACTAAAGATGCTCCTATACTAGCTGTTGCGCCCCACTCCTCATTCTTTGACTCTCTGAGTCTTGTACACATGGGGCTGACATCAGTTGTGGCTAAGTCATCGTCGTCTCATATCCCAATATTTGGAAGTACGCATATTTGGTGATCAGATTTTTTTTGTTATTTTAATCAACAGCTGGATACATGCCTGTCAGATAAGACTTTTTATCTCTAAGGCTATTTTTGCAAAATTCTTCTACACTTTGGAGAGATTTATCCTTACACTCATTGTAACTGTTGCATGAGGAGAGGTTGAGAGGTAGTGCAAGATTAGATTGATGCTTGGGTTGGCTGATTTAGCCTTTCTTTTAGGCTTTTCTTTGTCAGTTCTGACAGGCATTATTCCAAGCATTGTATCTTTTCCAGTCTTTCTCTGTCTTCTTCTCCCTTTCCCCAATAATTCAAAAGGAGTATGATGACAGTGACAGCCTTCTTACATATTTGTTGTATATTTAGGTGCTGGTTTGTAATTTTTTTTACCTTACGGCTGTAGGCATTAAGGTCCAAATCACAGAAAGCTTCTTCTTTAGCTAATAATTATAAACGATGTTCTGCCACAGGATATACCTTTAGTAGGCACCATAATCCTAGCAAAATATATGAAGAAGTCAAAACAGAGGTAATGGTACTGTCTGATAAGTGTCTGACAGGAATCAGAGTTGCAGCTTATGAAGGGCTTTATTTTTCCTGATCGGATTTTTGTCATGCTTTTTATGTCATTTATACACGGAGTGCAAACTTGAACTTCGGTGTTGTCATTGTGTATGTGTGCAGCCGCTTGTGGAAACTTTGACTGGTCTTCTCATTGTATCTGAATATTGCACTTTAGGTACCATTCCAGCAAGTGGACAAAAACACTTTAACCCCATCACTGCCAAGAAATTAGTGAACATGATTCAGCTGAAAGAGACATAGATCCTCATGAGCCCTTGCATTTGCAGGAGTTTATGGGGATCTAAACCTTTCAGTGGCTCTTTGAGCCATGTTCCTGAGGCTCATTGGTGTAAATTTAACGAAGATTGCAGAAACACAATTTGTGTCAGCTAGCAGTGAAGGGGTTAACTCATTCGTGGCCAGCCGCATCCGGATGCGGCTGCCCGTGAATTAGTTAACTGGTGATACTGTGGGTACTTGCTGAGTGACAGTTAACTGACTGAGTTTAATATACCTTCTCAGAGTCAGGTTCTTGTGCCTCTACGGATCACTGTAGATTCCAGTTTTAAAGGAATGTTCTGTATTGTGTTTTAGGCATAGATTCTTGCTGATGCATGGGCCCGTGTACATCTGTGCCTCTTGCCGGCCTCATTTACTAATTTACATTTTTGTGTAATTTTCCAACAGAGTGGTTCAGGAGACATGCAGTTTGAACTTCTCAACTGTTCTAAATGTATCAGTTAATGCGTTGCAATGTATTTGAGACATAATTGTTTGTTAATTAAGTAATGTGTCCTGGCGTGTGATGTTTGGATCTTTCCATCCTGATAAATGCTTGAAATACATTTGACTGTGATAGTTCAAGGGTAGTGCCAGAATAGCTTGGCGCCTGAGGCATCAAGCTATTCTAGCACCACCCTTGAACTAAAATAGTAATGTCTCCTAATCTGTAATATAGCCATCATAGGGAAATATGCAAATTTGAAAAGAAAATTGGCCTCTGGATGTAAAGGGTTAACCCATATACTGAGGCTAAAAGCTTCAAATTTGTACACTGCCATATATGCAAGCTACATCATAGTACTTACAGATAAGGATATAGACCATGGCTTTAGTTCAAGGGTGGTGCCAGAATAGCTTGGCGCCTAGAGGTGCCAATCTATTCTGGCAATACCCTTGAACTATTTTAGTCAAACCTATTTCACACACTGGTGTATTCCGAATGATAAGGGTTCAGTGACTATTTGTACTGCAATTATCTGTGAAAATGAAGCAGTCATTTTTGACAGCCTTAACCCCTCATGCATACAGCCACTGGTACAGATTACAGTAACAATGGCAGAGTTTAATGCGCACTGTGATAAAGCCAGTTGATGTCTGTACATTTGATAAGTCATATAATCAGTGATAGAAAATTACCCGCTATTTCATATTGGTCATTTGCATAATAGGCATTGTTTATGATAAATCACCCAAATTGTATTTATGTTGTGGTAGCGGGTCTTTGCTTTTAGTAGTGTGTTATGTATTTTGAGGTTCCTTGTTTCAGTTTTACTTTGCAGACTTGCATTGTTAGTGTCAGTTTGCTTGTCTGAATTATTTTCAGATGCAAAATTGATGGTGTACATAACATAATCTTATTTGTCTTAATGACCACTTTTACTCCCTTTGGTTTTTACTATATAAAGACCCTTAATACAACTGCCACATATGCATAATGCTTGCAGCCAGCTGTGGTCACTCCTGACCGCTTGTTGACCCCATTTTTTTTATAGCTGTTGCTTTGAGTCCAAGCACCACCTGCGTAAGATCAGCTGTGAAGGTGTTATTCATCCCAGGTCCTGCTGTGCATCTTTAGTCAGTCAAGTATGTTCAGTCAAACAGGAAAGCTCCCTTTTGTTCACGATGTTATGTCTGTCACACCTCAACTGACTGGTGCATAGGCTCTTTTTTGTGTGTTCAAGGAGAACTTTGTTTGAACACTGTAGGTTTGTGAGTAAGATCTTTAAAACAATTAAAGCTGGTTATTGGTTCTGTAGTTCACTATATTGTCATGTTTCTTTCTCATGTGACAGTTATTGGCACATGTCTTATAGACTGTCCAGAGAAAGAAAGAAAGTTACCCCATTTTAAGCCGTCGGAAGAGATCAGAGTTTGTTCTCCTTAAACTGTATGTAACGGCCACTGTGTATCATGGCCACTTTTTTTTTCAGTCTTTCAGGTGGCCATTATAGTCAGGTTTGACTGTATGCAGCAAGAAAAACCAAACGTGGGGCATTTTCTGTGATGTATTGTACTTACCTATATAGCTTGTTCATTTACATACTGCATTTTCTCACTGTCAGATGTACATGTACTCTCTTGCTATGGTCACACTTTTGTGAACATCAGTTCTGCTGGACTTGCAGCACTTTAATGCAAGCAGAATGAAAAGACCCTGGGTTAAATTACATGTAGATACACTATGTAAAAACAGAAATTGAGGAAGGAGGTGTGATTCTGTATAACTATAAGTTGTGTGATTTCGGTTTGTGACGCTTTTGTTAATGTCTTTTTTTTTTTTTAATTAATCCTCTTGTTTAATTTGTAGGTCATTGAGTCTTTAATTCAAACCAAATGATCCTCCTCTCCCCCTCCCCTTTTTAACTCTCCCCCAAACCTACAGTTGTTTTACTAACCATTCCCATGCTATACTCAGGCATGGGAATTGTCCGCAAAAACCGCGGGATTAAAATCACCCCTGAAATTAAAAAGGCGTGTCTGCGAAAAACCATTGTGGGTAGCAAAACAAGCAAAGCAACGATTTTACTCCACACTGGTTTTAGACAGGCTGTGTCTGTGGCCCACCTGAGTGCGCCACGCAGTAAACTCAGAACTTCGGCGAGCAGAACCCCCCCCCCCACCTACCCCTTCACTGTTTGATTTACCGGCTCCCAGAAGCAAGGAGGTCTGTCGCCGCCCCCCCCACCCACCCACCCTGTTTGATTTTTCGGCCCTCGCAGAAACAAGATCTAGCGTGGTGGAGGCCTTTTGTATCAGGTTCAAGGTTCCAAAGAAAAAGTTTGACCCTCCCCCCTGAGGGCAAGTGATCCGGCCCTGTTTTATATCAGGTTGAAGGTCCTGTTTCAGATGATTTTTGCTTGGGCAATTCCCATGCCTGATACTGTATTAGTGTATATCCCACAAGTACAACAGAAGAAAATGGTAATTTGTTTCACAAAGAAGGACCAGTAGATTAGCTCTTTTTTCTGTCTGTAAAGCAAAGCGTCAGCAACTTCTTATTTTCATTCTTTCTGTAATTTCCGCTGGTTACAATCATTTGCCTTCGTGAAAGTTGTTCAAGGGGCGCTCAATGTGTGTCCGAATGCAAAGAAACTAATGACATCACAATATTATGAATTTCATCATAAGTTAGCCCAACATCATGTGACACCAAATGCCATTCAGATCCATCAAACCACTTCTGCTCAGGAATGCAAAATGTTGGGTAGGTGTGACGGTTCTCCTGCAGCCATTTTCTTGCCAAGATTTACTACAGCTACTGAAAGGAAGCTTTCAAAGTGTATCACATTGTTTCGAGGAACAGTCTTCTTGGAAAACCACTGCTTGCAAGTGGTACAAAGAATTCCAGTTGAGAAGAACAGCTCTCGAAGATAACAACCGTTGTGGCCGTCCAGTAACAGTCGATCAAGAAACCATTTCAAAGGTGAGGTCACTGATAGAGGAGAACCCAAGAATTACCTACAGTGAAATAGAAAACACAGTATTTTATTTCGTCAGCAAGTGTCAATCTAATTCTCCATGTTTATCTTGGTGTTCGGCAGTGCTTGCCCTTTGGGACCCTGATTACTTGAGTGATGAACAAAAGAAGGTTAGGGTAGAATGGTGCACCCATATGCTGGGAAAATTCAATGGAGGAAAATCTTGTCTGGAAGATAAAAACTGGAGACGAAACATGGATATGTCTGTACAACCCCAAAACAAAGCGCCAGTCAACAGTTGGTCTTTCTTGATGAAGGTCCACCTGTAAAATTAAGAGATCTAAAAGTTCTGCCAATCAGATGGTAGCATGTTTCTTGGCAAAATCTGGCCACATAGCTACCACCCGAGTAGCAAAACATCTTCAGGCTCACAATGGCTGCAGCACAGCAGTGCGTGGGCCCACTGCGGCCTTCACGGACCCGAGGACCTTTGCTTACTGGGCATACTGCTAGAGGACAGAAAGAGCTTGAGGACAGAAAGACGGTGACCTCAGCCAGGTACATATCAACCACTGCCAACCCAAAGTCTTCAAGGCAAGGCGCAAACAGCAACTAGACACTGGTACCCAAGGTCACCTATTGCACCATGACAATGCCATCTCTCACACTGCTGTAGCAACTCTTGACTTCCTGGCAGAAAACCATGTATAGTTGGTCAGGCATCCACCTGTAATTGATTCTTGTTCCTTGTTGTTAAGTGGCAATCAGGGGGAAACGGTTCCAGTTTGTTGAAGACATTCAGACATATTTTCATAGTGTCATTTTGGAATACTCTATTCACTGAGGTCGGATAACCATGGACATGTGGTTTGAGTTTGAGAGAATGACAGAGGAGAAATTTAAAAAAAATGAACTAGTCATTTGGCGTGTAAGTGTGTCCAGAAAGCTGTATTCGAGTGATCAAATGTCTCATGTAAAAGTTACATGCTACAATGTTTATATTGTCGTGTACATTGTGACTGTCTTTTTTTTTTCTTTTTCTTTTTTTTTTTTTTTTTTTTTTTTTTGGGGGGGGGGTGGGGGGGGAGGGTGCCGATTGACAGTAGTTCTGCATGTTTTTGGTGTCGTCTGTTTTGCTAGGTATTACACAACACTGCTTCGTTTTGTGGCACGGAGCACAGCCTTCATCATTGGCTTTCACTATGTGAAAATCAAAGGTCGAAGGGCTTCAGCCTCAGAAGCCCCCATCCTTGTGGTTGCCCCTCATTCCGGCTTGTTTGACGGCCTGGTGATGGCGGTGGGAAGTTGGGAGTTGCCAAGCTGGTGCTGCAAATCAGGGATGCTGGACATACCCCTGCTTGGACGTATGTACAGCAGCCAGCGTTAGGCATTACATTTGCTATGTTTGCAGTTTAACACATTCAGCTCAAAGATGAAAATTCCCAAATTGTAGTTAACCCATTTAGCTCCAACACTCTACAGCAGGAGACAGATTGACCACGATAATTCAAGGGTAGTGCCAGATGAGCTTGGTGCCTGAAGGCACCAAGCTCATCTATCACTACCCTTGAATTATCATGGTCGATCCATCTCCTGCAACAGGTTCATAGTCCTGAAGTAGCACCTCCAAAATTTGGGAAATGAGGTTTTGAAGTTAAATGGGTTAACACTTTGGCTGTCAGTAGCACATTTTGTCATGGTGATTTCTGCAGGAATCACTGACAAAAAGTGCTGCCAACAGCCAAGGGTTAAGACAGGCTGACTATAATAGTTAAACAGTGATGCTAAAATAGCATAGTACTTGACACAAGCCTAGAACTATCATGGTCAATCCATGTCTTCTTATAATGTATTGATGCTGATTGAGTTAAACGATGAAACTTGAAGCATGGTAATTCACTAACTGCTGAGTTGTTTTACGCTGAATTTAGTTCTGGTTATTTGTTGAAAACGTTTCTGTTTGTTCCTGTTTTGCTTTATATTCACTCTTCACACAGTTCAGAGCTTTCTACAGAATGTGGTTTGTCACCATTTTATAGTTTCCTCTTTGTTTGGCTCACATGTGATAGGAAAAGTGAGTATGTATTGAGCCATGCATGATTTCCCATCGTTTGTGGTAAACTTTAACATTGGCATTTTTTCAGAGACTATTCAAGATACAGGCTTCAATCTTGGCCCAATGATAGTTTATGGCACACCTTTCTATATATCACTTTTTATGATACTCACAAACCAGATAGGTGAGGCTAGCGCTGGCAGAATTGTACAACAAACCAAGGGGTATTACTCAGCGCTGGACAACAGTTAGATCCCCTGCCCCCGCCTATCAGGCACCCAATCGCCAGCCCACAGAGAAATACGCAGGTATAGAATAAGACGATCATTTGCATCTTCTATTTTCTTTTATGACCTTGTCACAGGGTCACAGTGGGTCAATAGATATGTCAACAAACATTTTATTTTCTCAAATACTATTGTTGACTTCAACCCCAAATCTGTGCCAAACTTTGTTTACGGAAGCCTGATATTGCGACCTTTCTGTAGACACTAAATTGCTCAAAGATCAAGGGTGACAAGAGGTCAGAAAATGCTTGTAAATGCCTGTTTTTTTATATAATGTGTTGAAAGTTTTGATTGGCACTTTTGCAAACATTTCAATCAAACGTGGCAGAAGTCTACTGGTAGTTACAAAACCTTCCTATGCATTGTAATATGGGTGACCACTCATAAAGGTCAAGAACCAAGGACAAGTCAACATGTTTGAAAAATGCACTTGACAAGGTGTGGAATTTTAGTCAATTCTATTGCCATTTAACATTTAAAGGGTTGAGTCCCGATGATTACCTTTGGTTTAGTCAAATAGCAGGTAGCGCTATGCTTTTGCTGATAGCTAGGATTGAGTCATGCAGCTTATCAACAGTCATGCAGAGCCTCGAGGGCTTATCAACAGTCATGCAGAGCCTCGAGGGCTGTGCCATTATTGTTGTTCACATACAGGAGCAGACTTGATTCTTGAAGGAGTCCATACTACCTCCATCTAAAAAAAAATTTCGTGAGTCTATACTTTTGGGAATACAATGTCACAGAAGTTAAATCAGTAGACAAAAAAAAAAAAATGTCCATAGTTGAACAAAACAAGGTCACACAAAGTTTTGTTGAAAATATGCATTGTCATTCTTGTCAGTTTAATTTTTCACCCAGATTTGTCACAACTTTTAACTCTGTTCAGATTACATGTACAATGTTTGTCCTATTCGAAACTGGTCTTTCGTTGTCTGAATTATTTGTCCATCATTTATTGTAGGTATCTTCTAACAACTCTAAATGAACAAATCTGAGTCACATAGAAAGCTTTGTTTTTGAAGTCATTTAACCCTTTTGGCTGTACTGAGCCCTTTCTGTCATGATTCCTGCACGAATCTTTGCAGCAAACCCACAACCAACAGCCAAAGGGTTAATTCTTTTGTTGATTCCACTCACTTTTTGTTTTTTTAAATGTGTAAACAGAATGACTGTATGCAAGCCTGATAATTTCTTATGTAACTCACAGAGGTGTCTATAGTGACTGTATACTGGCGGTGGGAGATGGATTAGCCATGGTAGTTCAGTTTTAGAGGTGGATTATGTTTGTGCCCAGGAGGGCAGCACGCTAATCTGGCACTACTGATTAACTGTAATGGTCTAGACACCTCCAGCTGTATTAACCCATTTAGTCCCGGGACCCTGCAGCAGGAGATGGATTGATCATGATAATTCAAGGGTAGTGCCACATGAGCTTGGCACCTTCAGGTGCCAAGCACATCTGGCACTTCCCATTAATTATCACGATCAATCCATCTCCTACAACTGGTACATAGTCATTAGACAATGCCTCCAAAAGTTTGGAAATGTGGCCGTGAGGTTACGAGGGTTAAGATCACATGAGTTCAGAGACACACATAGTATCAGCCTCTTTCTTGCACCTTACTTCAGTACACAAGGGCCTGACGATGGTGCTTTGACAAAACGGAAGTCCGCTACGCCACCGCATGCGCGCTGCCACATCTAGCTCAATTCAGAATACTGAATTGAGCTAGATGATGTAGCGCACACGCTGTGGCGCAGCAGATTTGCATTTAGTCAAAGCACCATCATCAGTCCCCTTTGCTCCAATATTATGTAAAGAAGAGTCTAATACTCTGCATGTGTCTCTTGTGAGTAAAATTGAATGCGTTATTTACTCCCAGTTCTGCGCTAACTTTATATGGCTGTAATTTTCTTTTGGCAGAGCATTTCTAGCATAGCATTTTAACTTCTGTGCTTGTAACACTTGTTCAAATAAGCTGATAAGGAGTTATTGGTTCAAATTACTTTTCTTGCCTGATCGTTGAAAATAGACCCAGCTTTCTGTGGTTTCGTATCACACTGATTGTCTCCCTCGATTGCTATCAGCACAACAAGCGATGGATACCTCCATAGTGGTTGGTTATAAATC
Organism: Semisulcospira habei; assembly: GCA_036245525.1. Classification (NCBI taxonomy): domain Eukaryota; kingdom Metazoa; phylum Mollusca; class Gastropoda; family Semisulcospiridae; genus Semisulcospira; species Semisulcospira habei. The sequence continues at coordinate 113,842,705 of BTPG01000002.1, forward strand.
AGAGTAACAGTTTCATGTTGAAAAGTACATTTAATAAATATTGATGTACAGGTAGAGTGTGTTTGACCCTCTATTCAAAAGTATTTTCAGTATGTTTATTTTGTTTTGTTTTGTTGCAATTTTGAAGAATATGTTAGATGGGTAATGTTGGGGTGTTTTTTTATAATTTTTGTTTTGTTTTGTTTTTTGAGGGGGGTGTTGTTGTTCAGTTGCAGTATCCTCAAAGAGAATACTATCATCATGCCCTAACATTCATTCCCCCAACTGCTTCGGAAACAAGCATTTGATAAGTACTGACCCATTAGGTCATACATAACATTAACTCTAGATCATAGATACATATAACATTAGCTTTAAGCACACTGGACCGGGTTTTGCAAAGAGTTGAATTTTTTTTTGTGCATGAATGAAGCGTGTTATAATGAGTAGATCATTGAAAACCGATGATGTCGTCATTGTGCATGACTTCTATTTGTGGGTGCGGGTGTGGCTGGCCAAGCCAATCCTGGAGCCACACCTGCGAGGGCAATGGGGACACTGGAACGTAGCTGTGAGGAGAGTCGACGCTGTCCTTCTGCGAGCTCTGGCACTGGTGTTATATACTTGTATATAAATATTAGCATCCCTGTCTTATATGTATATATTATGACAAGTGTTGAACCTGTGCCTCTTGTGCCTCCTCCCAGTAGCAAAACGTCTTTGTGCCCACAACAGCCGCAGTGGGCCCACACACAGTTGTACGTGGGCCCATGATGGCCGTCATTGGCTCAAGGATCTTTACTTACTGGGTCACCATCTTTTTGCTTTTGGTTTTGTGGTTCTTCTGCTGTGTTTGTTATTCATCGCTTTTATTTATGCCACCAGTACATACATTACATGTGCTGTAATTGCTGAGCATCTACTGGGGCCAGTTGCATGAGCAAGCTTAGTCCTGCACCAGCCACTAAGCAAGGGGCGCTGCTCTAGTGGCACACCATGCTTAGTGGCTGTGCAGGACTAAGCTCACTCATGCATCTGGCCCCTGGTACCTTGGAGCCTTAATAAGCTGCAACTCACTCCATGCAAACTGATAAACTTTACACCATTCCGTGCCAGTTTACACAGACTGGTTAATTCACCACCATAAAACCTTAGCTGTCCCAAGAACATGGTTTCAAAATTGTGTCAGCAAGAGGCATAGATCCTCATGAGCCCCCGCAGTTGAGCGGTGTTCAATTTTTTCTCAGTGCTGAACGGGTTAAACTCTGTATGCACCTGGTTTTAAGCAAGCTGACTGTCCCAGGTGTGGAATGATAATTACAATTATGCAAACGTGCTCAAAAGCTTAAGCCTATCTCTGGATGGCTGTGGCAAACACTTGACTACTACAAGAGGCAAAGACCCTCATGAGCCCCCGTGGTCATGCAGACTCTGTAGGTCTATGCCTTTGGCTGTTCAGATTTAGTTACGTGTTCCTCAAGCTGAAAGGTTACCTGACTCGGTCAACAGTAGTTCCAAAGGCTTAGTTCATTGCCTTAGTGAAGGGATTACATTGATGCTGATACTGTGAAGATGTTGAAGTACAAATTTTATCAACAATATTGGTATGGTATCATACCTAGGTGTCCCAGTACCTTGTTTTTCTCTCTTTCTGCTGCTCTTGTAGAACTTTTTAATTACATGGTTATATAGCATACATGTACTGTGCCATCTGTGATATGGTAAGTAGATTTAGTGTGTGACCTCTTAGAATTTATATTATATGCATGCTAAAATAAAATATTTTGCACACTAAAGTGTAGTTGTTACATGTATGCTTCCTATTAAATTGCTCTTCGCTACAATTTTGGTTCCAATTCATTAGATATCAGTGATTGATAAGTTAATTTATTGGTTATTTATTAAATACTGATCTGCACATTATTATTTTCAATCATGTGTGTATATTTACATCTCATCAATGCTCTTTAAAGCACAAATTAACTGATTCTCCTTTGCTTATTCAGATCTGATCCGCTTTAGCCAGCCAGTGTTAGTTCAGCGTGAAGACCCTAACTCGCGGACGAACACGATCAAAGAAATCCAGCGTCGGAGCAAGTCTGGCGGACAGTGGCCGCAGATCTTCATATTTCCCGAGGGGACATGTTCCAACCGCACCTGTCTCATCACATTTAAAGGAGGTCAGACTTGGATCTCATAGTATTAGTTAACCCTCTTAACCCCATGGCCAAATTTCCAGGGGGGGGGGGGGGGGGGGCAGAACCCCTGGATCCCACCCACCCACCCCTGGAGCCCACCCACCCACCCCCCAGATCCACATTTGTAGATTGATCATCATAATTCAAGGTTTAAGGGTAGTGCCAAATGAGCTTGGTGCCAAGCTCATCTAATAATAATAATAATAATTACGGTATTTATAATGCGCTTATCTTATAATAATTATAACTCTAAGCGCACACTCACAACTCGCGCACGCATGCGCACGCTTTAGACAATGACTCACGTACCACAAACAGTGAAATACAATCATCTGGCACTACCCTTGAATTATCATGATCAATCCATCTCCTGCTGCAGGGTCCTGGGGCTAAATGGGTTAACCCACTTCACTGCCTAGAAAAAGCAAGATGGGATGAACCCACAAAGTCCCTTCTGTATGAGAGCTGTCCTCGATGTCAAGGGTCTCTACCTTTTGTCTTTGACTTGATGCTGATGTTCAAATATCTCCTTTTGAAAAAGTCTTGCAGATCTGCCAATGTGCCACAGTGAATTCTAAAAGGGGTACAGTGCATTGGTTTGTCAAACGTCAATTGGTATGGCGTATTTTTTGTTTTTACGTAATTTTATATTTAATGTGATATGAGTTTCACTTTCGCTTCAAAACTTGAGAAAATGGTGACAAAACTAGAATTTCATGGTACAGTTTCAGTTTTGCTATAATTTGCGTGAAATCAGGTTGACTTTACCTACCTACATGATATACTAAGTACACCTGCATGCTCTTCTGAAAGCGTGTTGATGTGTGTGTGCGCGTGCTTGTACGTGTGTGCGCGCTCCAAATATCTCTAAGAGGCATAGATTCTCATGCACCCAGAGGGCGCATGAGGATCTGTGCCTCTTGGAGATGTGTGCATATATGTGTATGAGAGAGAGAGGGAGCGAGAGAGAGAGAGAGTTACGTCATATTTAGAGTATTCCGTCTATGTCTTCATGGTGACGGAGTTGCTTCTTTTACGTCAGCGCCACTGTGTGACTTTCTCCAGATGTCAAGGTTTTTTACTGTTTTAATTTTTTCCTGAAAAGAATTAATTTTTACGAAGAAGTTGAAAGGGTACAAAGCTGGCTAACGAACTCATCCAATGTCTTTCTCCAAACTAGCTATATCCAAAATTTAAAGTAAATATGTCAAAAATTACGACTCTAATCTGGGTCAACTGACTTTCTACAGTATAAATGGTCTTTTGTATATCTTCAATGAGATGCCCATTTACAATATGCTCGGAGGCTCTCTTAGCCACCCCTTTAATAAAGTATTACGCCTGTTTCAAGCTTGTGCGTACAGAAATATCGGAGATTCTCTTGTTTGCATACACATGCACACACATACATACATACATACGCACATACGACGTTTCACGCCAAATGTAAGTTCAGCAGCAAGATTAGCGTAACTAGACATGACGTCATTTTTGTCTACTGTATTGAAAATACGTTAGACTTTGAAATGGGGCTGGTCAGTGCGCATTACGAAGCATGCTATCTTCTCGTTAATGCCTGCATGATTTGTCATAAACAGTGTTTGCATAAGCCTGCTATTTGTCCCGGCCCTGGGGTAGGATTAGGTCAAATTGTGACCTGTAAGCTCTAGGCATGAAAATAAGCAAGAACATTGCAAAGTTGATTCTCTGATGCATCAAATGTTAGTGACATATAACATCGAGTCGGCAATATGAACACGGTGTCGTGGGACTAATGATGCCATGACGTGGAGCTTGAAGTGATCTCATTTCACTGCTTGTGCTATTATTCTTCTTCAGAATAGTTATGCTACGCCAGAGCACAGAGCTTACGAATGGCAGGAATCGTCGTGTGTCCATCTTTATTTATGTGTGCCAGTGTGTGTGGATCAAAGGGTGGGTTAGAGTAGAAGGAGATGGATCCTTGTCGCTACACAAGCCCACAGAGCGTACTAATGGTGGGAAGCGCCATGTGTCCGTCTTTATTTTTGTCACCGTGTGTGTTGATCAGAGGTTGGCTTATGGAGGAGGGAAAAGGATCAGCATAATAAGCCTAAAAATATGAACAACTCTGAATGTTCCTAAAAGATAAATGCATGTGAGCTCCAAACAATAGGGCATACTTTGGGATGAAATCCTCATCTTGTTATCTTGTTACTTCAGTTTTCAGAGGTTTAGGCCTGCCCGCCTTTGACATCATGGACATGCCCCACCGCGACCCATCCTAAAAAGTCCCTTCTATAAATAGAAGGGACTTTTAAAAAAACACCCACCCATCCCTCCATTGCTGGGGCTTATGATAATCTGTGCTTCTTGCTGAATAATAATAATAATACCATTATTATATAGGCGCTTTTTCTCAATTTTTGGGGAAATCGACTCAAAGCGCCGCGCCTGAAACCCAACACACACACACACTCATGAAACAGACACGGATTTACGCCATTTAAGACAAACACAGTACAAGACAAACGAAGGGCCAGTCAGCTACTGAAGTTACAGAGAATTTTGATCGCTTGTATTTGAAATTTGTAAAGTGGCCTGAGACCGGTACCAAAGTGTGGGGGGTGGGGGGGGGGGTGGAAGAACCGGAGTACCCGGAGAAAGAACCCCTGACGGTCCGCCCGAATTAACGGTGACACTTACCAGAGGAGAAAAGTCCAACGCCGGAACCCGGTATCGAACCGCGCACCTTTGGCATTGGTGGCAGGCGCCTTAACCACTGCGCCACGGACCGCCCCAGAGCTGACAGCACTTTCTACTTTTTCTCAAACAATGTGTGGCAATACAGCACACTGCCATTATAGTGTGCCACACAATTGTGTTATGTTACCAGATATATGTTTGTTGGATGGATTGGGCTCTTTGATGTTGAATTAAAAAATATTTCATAAACAAAATTTACATCTGCTGACAGTGAAGAGGTTAAACTCTCATGCAGCCACTGGTTCTGAACACAGTACTGGTGGCTGCATGCATTTAGAAGGGCGTTAACCCTTATCATTTGGAATACACCTGTGTGTGAAATAAATTTGACTAAAATAGTTCAAAGGTTGTGCCAGAATAGCTTGACGCCTTTAGGCACCAAGCTATTTTGGCACCACCCTTGAGCTAAAGCCATTGGTCTATATCCTTATCTGTAAGTACTATAATGTATCTTATGGCAGTGTACAAATTTAAAGCTTTTAGCCTCAGTATGATATGGGTTAAGATAGGGGAAGATGTACAAATATTAGTGACTGAGAATTTGTAGTATATGAATTTCAAAGTTTATGGGAAAATGGGTCACATGACAAATCTACTAATGTACCCTTGGCATGCATCCTCCAAGTGTGACACTATTAATCCATTCAACCCTGACGCACTATGTCCAAGAGATGGGTCGACCATGATATTTAAAGGGTAGTGCCAGATTAGCTTGGCACCCTTGAATTCTTACTCATTTCCTGTATCCCATCACTAAGTGCACTTGAGAAACGCGCGCTGCCTATCCCCTCAGTTCGCGCCTAGGTGCCGACCAGGTCGGACGTACCCTCATTACTTGCCGCCCGTGCCTAGTGACCGACTTTCTCTTGTGCCGCGTTTGTTGAGTGTCGTGTGTACGGTGTGTGTTGTACCGCAAGGAGTAATTTTCCCTGTGTGGATTATTGGTCTGTGTAGCTGTGGTTGTGATATCAGATTTAGAAGATATGATTTCGGACGACAACGTCTTAGATGTGGATGAGGAGATTTCGTTTGGCGAGGGTGAGTTTCCAACTCCTCCGCCTGACCGAGTGTCACCGACACGTGAAAAGAGCGAAACAAAAAGTTTTACAGCTCTCTGTAAAGCGGTACAACTTCTCACCTAGAAGGTTAGCACTCTGGAGAAAACCAAAAGGCCGCAGGACACCCAGTCCCCTGGTCCTTCAGCTAAACGCAGACGGTTTTCCGTCTCCAGTGCCAGCACCACTGGTAGGGAGGCGGAACAGCGAAATGCAGAGGCAGAAAATATAGAAAGGGAACTGCTTGCCGAAGGGGGGACTGAAACTGAGGAGACTATAGGAGATGATATTTTTGCCGATATGGAGGCAGCCTTTGCTCTCAGAAGAGGCGGGACCATCGGTCCAAGACAGGTTGGCAAACCTACTTAATTCCCGTTTTGGTTCCAAGCTGCCGCATAAAAATCTGCAAGAAAAGCTGGAAAAGTACAAAATTCCAGAAAACTGCAAAAATTTGAGTGTACCCCGCACAAATGAGGTGGTGTTTCGTGTGCTAAAACCCCACACGCGGCAGGCGAACATATGAATTTACAATACTCAAACTACCTTTTCTAAGGCAGCTGTCGCGGTGACCTTGTGCACCGATAAGCTTCTGACCATAAGGGATCAACCATGATAATTGTTAGCAATACAGCGAGACTTACCTGAACTAGTGCACTTGCCCACCCCACATTGTGTTGAAGAGCACTGTGCTCTACCCACCCCTTTCACTTCAGTGTAAGGTGCACTGGTTCCGGGTTTTTTTGTCAGTGGTAATGAGCTGTCTTTCAGTACGTTTCTCAAGTGCACTAGTTCCGGTCTGCAACAAATTCGTAAGAATTTGCAATCAGCTTCACCTTACAGGTAAGTCTCGCTGTATTGCTAACAATTATCATGGTTGATCCATCTTCTGCAACAGGTGCATGGTCGTTAGATGATGCCTCCAAAATTTGTTTAATACATGCGTCGGGCTGAACAAGCTAACAACTGATTGGTCTGTAATATTTGTTTGTCTGTGTGACAGTATGAACTTAACCCTTTGGGTGTTGGTAGCAGTTTTAGTTGCGATGATTCCTTACAGGAACCATCGCGACTAAAACCACTACCAACAACCGAAGGGTTAGAGCACATACATGAGGCAGTTAATTTTTTCATCCTGCTGTGTTGACGCATATATTTGGAATTTCAGGTGCGTTTTTCCCAGGTGTGCCTGTGCAGCCAGTATGTCTTCGCTACCATAACAGACTGGTATGTCACAGTTTGCAGTTGCAAATGTTGGGCATAACTTTTATTTTCTTTACCCTTTTTGTGAAATGAACCTAATACAGTTGATGTCTGTTGTTTAACCCCATCACTGCTGAGGAAAAAAGTGAACATGATCCAACTACAAGAGACATAGATCTATGCCTTTTGCCGAGACCAATTTGTATCCATGTTTCTTGGACAGTTTCAGTTTTGATCATTGAATGAACTAAGATTTCAGAAACGAAAATGTACATGCAGTGGCACGGAAGGGGTTAATCATTCTTTTAACCCATATTATACCAGGCTAAAAGCTTCAAATGTGTACACTGCCATATGCAAGCTACATTATAGTACTTACAGATAAGGACATAGACTTTAGTTTAGTAATGGCCTAGAGGTGCCAAGCTATTCTGGCACTATCCTTGAACTATTTTAGTCAAACTTACACACTGGTGTATTCCGAATGATAAGGGTTAAGCACTGTGCGTTGTCATTGGTTTATCAATTTTCTTCTCAACTTTTTCTTCTACTCCTTTAGGACACCATAACATGGACATGGGATGGCCCTTCTGCGTAAGTTGTTTTCTAGATCTGATAATTCTTCAATTGATTAGCATGGCATTTCTTCTCTTCTGCATCTGTCTTTTTCATTCGTAATCCACTGACTGCCCCAAAAAGTGAACACAATTCAACTGTAAGAGACATAGATGCTCTTGGGCCCCTGCAGTTGCAGAGGCTCATGAGGATTTATGCCTCTTGCTCAGACCACTTTGTGTCCATGTCTGGAGCTCTTGGGCATTTAACGGAGATTTCAGAAACGCGATCTGCATCAACTGTCTCACTCCAAATAATGACTCTCCTAACCTTTTTGGCTCATGTGCGAAGCAAAAGTGAGTATGTTTTGGGTCGTTGGTCATCCGTCTGTCGTCCATGGTAAACTTTAACGTTGGCATTTTCTCGGAGACTTTGAAACATACCAATTTGAGTGACCTCTTTCATAGGTCAAGGTCACAGGGGATCAGGAAATAGGTCAAAATAGCTATATTTTGACATAATGTATTTTTTCTCAAATACTGTTTACAACTTCAAGCCCAAACTTGGTACAAAGATACCTGATGGGAAGACCTTTCTATGCATACTAATTTGGTTGAGCCCTTGAAAAGGTCAAGGGTCACAAGAGCTCAGGAAATATGTCAAAAATAGCCATATTCTGACAAAAGATGTTTTTTTCTCAAATGCTATTCACAACTTCAAGCCCAAACTTGGTACAAAGATACCTGATGGGAAAACCTTTCTATGCATACCAATTTGGTTGATCCCTCGGAAAGGTCAAGGGTCATAAGAACTCAGGAAATATGTCAAAAATAGCCATATTTTGACAAAAGATGTTTCTTTCTCAAATACTATTCACAATTTCAAACCCAAACTTGGTACAGAGATACCTGATGGTAAGACCTATCTATGCATACTAATTTGGATGACCCCTCGGAAAGCTCAAGGGTCACAAAAGCTGAGGAAATAGGCCCAAACTAGCCATATCTTGACAAAAGATGTTTTTTTCTCAAATACTGCTTGGAAAGGTCATGGGTCACAAGAGGTCGGCAAATGCATGTAAGATGCCAATTTTTGAAAGGATTGTCTTTATTATCAACAGTTATGAGTTTTGCAAGCTTTTTAATCCAATTTGGCACAAAGGTAGCTGATGATGATAAAACCTTCCTACGTATACTAATTTAGTCAACGTTTCATAAAGGCCAAGGGTCATGGGTGTTGACAGATGTGTGAAAACTGATTAAATTTTGAGAAAACATGGATTTTGAGGGTGCAGAAGCTGTCCCATTACTTATTGTCAGAAAGGTCACACATGTAGATTGGACATACACATGAGCCATGAGAGCTTTGCCTTTCTTGTTTGTTCTAGTGTCCTAATTTTGGTTGTTATTTTTTTCAGGTATCAATGTCTCTGGTACACACTGTGCCAGTTTCAGACACACCTGGAAATTGAGGTAATTTTTTTTCTTATCATATCCTGTCAGTACTTTCCAGCTGTAATGAAGTAATGATATGATAGGAATAATGCTATTAACCCTCTTAACCCCATGGCCGCATTTCCAAACTTTTGGAGGCATTGTCTAATGACTATGTACCAGTTGTAGGAGATGGATTGATCATGATAATTCAAGAGTAGTGCCAGATGAGCTTGGCGCCTTCCTGGCACCAAGCTCATCTGGCACTACCCTTGTATTGTCATGATGATTCATCTCCTGCTGCAGGGTCCCAGAGCTAAATGGGTTAACACTTTGGCTGCCTGTAGCACTTTTTGTCAAGGTGATTTGACAGGCAGCGCTACAGACAACCAAAGGGTTATACTGTCCTTGAATGAAATATTTCCACAATTGCACCAGTTGTTCATTTGATATTTGCCGTTTCAGCACCTGCTGGTACATTAATGTGGAATTTCTTTAATTTTCTCAAAATCATTACCGATGACATTACTACCAGGAAGCTTCGCTTAGCATGTCAATTTTAGCCCAGAAACTTACTGTGATACTCTCTAAGGGAAGCAATCACTGTTGTGCCATTACCAGGGCACTCCCGAGTGGCCTCCCATACTACCGTATCCGGTGGCGCACTCGCCCTTTTCCGCCAGTATATTCGCTTAGCTGAGTCAGACCGGTCATGTGCACTTGTGCTCCGACGGTAGTTGGTGAACTCTTCTTACGTGGACTTACTGTGGAAAAAAAAAAAAGAGAGAAGGAAGGAAAGGATTCTTCTGTGTGTGTGGTTTTGGTGCAAGGATTTGGTGTTGGGTCTTGGGGATAAGCTTCGATTACTAAAGCCTCAGCGGGCGTTATGGTTTTTACCAGGTGCATCTTTGGCCTTGCTTGTATGTAATAGGCCGACTGGGAATTCGGACCCTCCAAGGAGGCTTCGAGTGCTCGCAATGGCCGATTGTCTGTCCTATGTTACAGTGCTCAGGTGAGGACCGGCACCAATTGTGGCGATCCCCTATGGCCTAATGATGTACACGATGTCTGCCTTCACTACTCGGGCTGTCCCTCCAGTCGACCTTGCATTCGTTGCACGGCGTGGAAAGAGGACCTTGGTCACAGCTGTGGGCATTTTAACACAGAGAGAGACCGGTACGTCAGCTGTTATCGACCGCAGCCATAGAGATGAAGCAGAGAAACTTCGGATATCGTGTGCTTGTCACCACAAAAGAGGGGACTGCTGCCCCCTCCGGTGCTAACTAATTGAGCTGCCACGTTCCCCAGCGGGCGTTGGAGACTACAGGCAGCAGACGAGATTCGCCTTCTCGCATAGCACCGTTGAGCTCGGAGCTACTTGCATCAAGAATTCCGCCTGTCCGTGGTCCGCCACCTAATGTCAAACAGGCGTGAGAGCTCATTCCCCAGCTTAGATTTGGGTCTCGTTCATGCCCTCCTGGAAGGCAGAGAACTCAGGCAGCAGTCGTGGGGAACCACCCCCTGAGCCCATTGGACCCTCCGGCCTTTGGACAAGACAGCGCCGGTATAGGGTCGCAAATTCCAGTCCCCTCCCCCCACCGTGGAAGCACTCATCCTGGGGACGCGAGTACCGGGAGATTGGACATGGCAACAGCGTTGCAGGACCGTACAGTAATGGACCTTAGAGGTGGTTTGGCGTTCCAACTCCACAGCATTTACAATCGAATCTTCCTCGTACCCAAGCCGGTCGGGATTGGCGGCCGATCATCGACCTGTCAGCCCTAAACACGTTCTTTTCGGCGTTGCACAGCAGGATGGAGACAGACAGAGCGCTGAGGGCGGTGGTGCGTCTCCAGGATTTTGCAGTGAGTCTCGACCTAGGGGACGCTTATCTGCATTTTCCTACCCTTTAGGCATCGCTGCGTTCCGGCGCTTCGCCCTTCGCGGGTTAGTGCCCATTCGGGCTCCACCTTTCGGACTACCTCAACCCGTGGGTCTTCACTAGGCGGGTAGACAGGGTGATGTCAAGGTTCCTACCAGCAGCGTATAGCCCAACTTCTATTCAACTGGATGACCTACTGTTACGGAACCAGTTGGCGAGCACTTGGAGGCTGGCAGAGATTCCTGCAGGCTCCTTAGTCTACGGAGGCAGGTCCTATGTGGTACCTTCCCGCTGGTTGTCCAGCGAGGTATGGAATTCTTGGCCATCCTGTTCGAGTAGGACTTTCATTAGGACGGATTCAGGGCAGAGTAGGAGCGTCACTCGGAGCCTTACTTTGGGCTTGACTATTAGGCCTGCTAAGCGCGGCAGTGGATCGTCGTCCCCAAGGCAGACACTTCAACTGGAGTGAGATGAAGCGCTGTGGCTGGTTACTTTGGGAAGATCGACGTGCACTAGGGGATGTGCTAGGGTTCTTCTAGGCCAGATTTGCTCTTGGAGTGGTCGCTACGGCCAGATATCTTCCAGCTACCCTGCCCGTGCTGGGGAATTGCCGTTGGTCGGTCCATTCGTCTAGGATGGAACTTCAGGCTTCCTCTGTGCCTCTCCTCCGTTCCGGATCCGCGAGCCTGGACCGTAGTCGCGGCCTCCATCCTGGGGGTCGGACCCCTGGTGTAAGCATGCTGCTCACTGTGCTGGGGCCAGAGTTTGCAGGAGCGCAGGGACAGGAATATGGTACGGAGACTACTGGCACCATTCAGCTGGTCCAAGAGTTTGACCGCATATCTCTGGTATCTTGCGACAGACCCTTCGCGGGTTCCTTCTGCGACGGTACGATGCTCAAGCAGCCAAGGCAACAACTATTCCGCCCATGCCCAGAGGTACTGATGTTGTACGCGTGGATTGTCCGGCTTTCCATCTCTGCTAGAGGTTTGCGGGGGCGATGGTGGAAGCGAGCTCTGCAGCCAGGAGGAGCTCCTCTCTTTATGTCTATGAAGGTAACTGGCGCATTCTCCAGTCTTGGTGTGCGACGGAGCGGTTTTCCCCCACGGACTTACAATAATAATAATAATACAGGTAATTTGTATAGTGCCTGATCACCAAGGTGCTCTAGGCGCTTTACAATCATAGTAATGAAACACAAAGCAAAATACAAAAACAAGCACATACAACAACAAAAAATACATTGATTTACAAGGAGCAGAAAACTCGCACACACAAGCCTCCAAAGACTGCATCATCTGATCGACATGTTCACGAAGGGAGTGTTTGTACATTTCTGTATCATCTGCATATAAATGATAAGAAACAAAGTGACGCTCAATGACATGCGACAGGGGCTGTGTATACAAAGTAAAAAGAACAGGCCCCAAGACCGACCCCTGTGGAACGCCACAAAGCAGCTCAACAGGGTGGGAATCAAATCCTGCCACTGAAACATCTGCAAGCGACCAACAAAGTAGGATTGGAAAAATTTCAGTGCAGTGCTTTGAATGCCAAACACATCACGAAGGCGGGCAAGTAGAATGTCATGGTCAGTGGTATAAAACACTGCGCTCAGATCGAGCTGAGTCAGAACAGAGATTAGATCTTCATCGCTAGCAGCAAGTAGGTCATTCACAACACTCAGCAATGCTGTCTCCGTGCTATGACCAGACCTATATGCTGACTGGAACACATGCCACAGACCATTATTCTTGATATGATCTAGCAGCTGCGTGAGCACTATATTTTTAAGAAGCTTTGAAAGAAAAAGTAGGTTGGATACGGGTCTGTAGTTTTTCAAACTGTTGGGATCAAGTGAAGGTTTCTTTAAGAGCAACTTAACAATTGCAGTTTGGAAACAGGTAGGTACAATGCGTGCAAGAGGGACTCGTTTACAATAGCTGTAACAACTGGTACAATTGCATCTTTACATTCAAAAAGAAGGGACGAAGGCACAGGGTCTAGCTCACAGGTCATGGTGTCTAGCACTACCTTTTCAGTCACTGGACTGAAGCATGCAAGAGGCGTGCCAGCAAAACACTTAGATTCAAATGAGCAAGATGTCTGGGCATCATCACATTTGTCAATGTTGTCACGTATTCTGACTTTGGAACAGAAACAGCAAGAGAACAGTTCTGGGACATCGCGGATTGGGTGTGTGCTGGGCAGTTGAACAGACTTGGTCTTACCCAAGAGTCCATTAGTCACACAGAAAAGTTCTTTACAAGTACTTGCTGCAGCAACTTTTGCACAGATAAAAGCAGTCTTGGCATTGGTGGTCCAGCGAGTGATCTTATTATACTTCAAACCATTCAGAATCCGTTTATGAACAGTCAGCCCAGACTTGAGCCAACACCTCTCTGCCTGACGCCTTTCATGCTTCAAGGTGTGCAGTTCAGCGGCCACAGACGGGTACCAGGGCGTGGAGTGATGCTGCGACACCTGGCGGTGAGTGGCGGGAGCATGCTGGTCTAGGACAGCCCGCAGACCAGCGTTGAGTTGCTCGGCCGAGACGTGGGGACAGATGCCGACAAAGTCTGCAACATCAGGACTTACCAACCCCAGTTGGCCTCATTCTCGTGGGACGGTTTTTCAGGCAGAACTTAGCACCTGTCACCTTCTGGGAATACCTGGCGATGGGGGCAGACACTTACCGACACTGGGAAGGTCATACCCGGGAGCGTGCTATGACTTGGCAGATCTGATGTCCCTTTTGAGCTTCTACCATTAGTGCGTTGGTAGACCTTACCAGGAAGCCCTGCTTCTGGTTGCACTTGCCACGGCTCCTGCTAGTGAGTTACGTGCTTTCGGTACGTCCCTCATGTTGCCAACGGAGGACCTATGGATCATTACAGCTGCTTACAGACACTGCCTTCTCGGCAAAGAACCGCCTTCCAGCATCAGCCCCACAAGTCGTAATCGTCTGACCCCACAGGGTGATGGATCAGGCATGGGACTCCTGCTGCAGGACCTCAGGGCGCTTACAGTGTGCCTGCACAGATCTCAGCCGCTACGACTAGGACGCTCGCACCGTTCCTGCCCTTGGCTTCGCGCAGACGAGGCATATCAGCACAGATAATCGCCTTCTGGCTATGTTGGGTGATTCGCTCCCCACACAAGAGCTCGGCCAGAGCAGCCAAATCATGTGCATCCGGACTATAAGGGCATGAAGTCCGAACAGTGGCAGCGAGCATCGGTTGACCGATATTGGGCAGAGAGGGACATTGTGGCAACCGTGGGTTGGCTGATCGAGTCTACTCTCGTCCGCCTTTGCTTACGAGACCTATCCGGCCAGCGCATCAACCTTGGCCTGGTGGAGGACATCTCGGCGGCACAGCACTCCCTCCTGGCACCTCAGGCGCCTTGGGTTCGCCTAGCTAAAATTGTAGGGAGTGGGCGCTTAGGGAGGGGTCTCGATATTCGCAATTCCTGGTAGTAATGTCATCGATAATGATTAGAGCTAAGGTTCAGATACTGGTGGGAAAGGGTGAGTGCGCCACCGGGTACGGTAGTACAGGAGGCCACTCGGGAGTGCCCTGGTAATGGCACACCAGTGATTGCCTCCCTTAGAGAGTATCACAGTAAGTTTTTTGGCTAAAATTGATATGCTAAGCAAAGCTTCCTGGTAGTAATGTCATCAGTAAGTATTTTTTAAAAAAATACATTTTAGAGAAAAATTAATATTTTGTATAAATAAAATTTGCAGCTTTTCACACTCTTCCATTTGCATACTCTGGAGCCCCACAGCCACAGGGGGCTAATAAGAGTATTTCATTCAGGCATGGGAATTGTCCGCCTAAAGGCAAATTTCCGCCAAAATGATGTTGCTCAGCCGCCCCCCCAAAAAAATTGTCCGCCAAAAAAAAAATTGGAATGCAAAAAGTAACTGAGCATCGGTCATTATACACTGCGAGGCATTCGTTCAAGTGATATGCCGCCCGCTAGAGTTACGCGTCACCTATTGTGGCTGTAACGCAGTCGTTACTTTACCGTGCAAGCGGGCAATACAACACTGAACGCACTCTTTTTATGCTCGCGCGCCAGATTGCACAGAATTTAATCTAGATTTTAACATTTCCCGGGGGGGGGGGGGGGGGGGGGGGGGGGGGGGGGGGGGGTGGGACTTTTTTCACTTTTTTAATTCCCATGCCTGTTCATTGAATGAGCCAGATTGCTTGAATTTGTTTCTTCAAAAACGTTACCGATGGTATTACTGATAGGAAGACATACTTAGTCTGTCAATTTCAGTCTCCAAAATTGTTGTGTGTTGCTACACAACCAGGGACGTAACTCTAGCAAGCAGCTACCCAATCCCCTGAGTGGCCTCCCTGTCCTCCAGATAGCCTCCCTTCTCAATCTCGCGAGAGTCCGTTATTACCAGTTATATACTTAGCTTCCATTTTGTTCGGTTCAGTTATTTCGGTCTCCGTGTTTCCTCGTCTTCCTCGTTCTTTCTTGTCGGTTTAGATCTTCTCCCGATGGCCAGGTAAGGCCTCGGACATTGTCTCGCCCGGCGATTACAGCTTACTCGGGCAATTTCCGTGGAATTACAACGTTTTGGCCTTTCTTTTCGACTTCGTCTCCGTCGGTCGGTTGCAATGGTTGTGTAGGTGACTTCATGGCCCTCAGTCCCGCGCGGTTATCCTTTGTTTACATGATTTGTTGCAGTAACCAACTCCAAACTTGTCCCGCCTGCAGCGACTTCCAGTGGCCGACGGATTTACATCTTAGATGCCTTCCCTGTTCGAGCTGCGCTTCTGATAACACCTGCGCTACGTGCTTCATTTGGGAAGAGGACCGTTGGTCTCAGATGTGGAGTTTTTATCGTCGCCAGCGCCCCATCCCTTCTTCTGCAGCTCTGGTTCCACCAGCCCCTCCCAACTCGGCCGCAGTTGCTGGTTCGTCCAGGCACTCTCGGTCCCCAGACTCCGTTCGCTGCCTTAAACTGCACTCCCGCTCACAGGTGACGGGACCCTTGCGGTTATCTTCTCCTATACCCCCGGCCAAGGCGACGGACGCTGTCCTTTCTGCTGTGGGAGGTAAGTGCTTTTCTGATCCATTACATTCTTGCTCTATCGAGCGCCGTTTACTATCAATCCCGCGCACCCGCTGTATGGAGACAGGTCACTCGCGGCGACTATCACTCCCGCGCACCCGCTCTACGGAGACGGGTCACTCGCGGCGTCTATCAGTCCCGCGTACCCGCTCTAAGGAGACGGGTCACTCGCGACGACTTCCCCCTCTCCCTCGGGGGATGGGACACCGGCACCTGAAAGACCCTGGCGTGGTTAAAGATCATCCAGGTATGGCCTTGCCCACCTGCACCTTTGCGCCTCAGCGTCGCCATAGGTCGTCACACCATGACTCTTTGCACGGCGCTGCAGGGATTCCGGTGTCCCCTAGCACACCGGCTCGGAGCCGGTCACCGCACATCTATCGATCAGACGAGCATACCTCTCGGCGCCGATCTCGCCGCTCTCATCTGCTGGATTCACCTTCCTCCCGGGACGTTCAATCTCGTGGTTGCCCTCGGAAACGGACAGAATCTGACCACCCTGTTCCTTGCGATTTGTCAGTCGCGTGTCGGTCGCGATGCTCCCCTCTCGGATGGGTTGATTTGCGTCATTCTGTTCTGCCTTCCCCTCTGCGCCACGGCTGAGATCTTCTCGTCCCGGGACGGGAATGGTCCCGTTCGCAGGTTTCTTCCCGCCCCGTTACGCAACGTTGACTGCTTCCGGAGAACAGACCCCTCAGTCCCTCCCCTGGGAGGCTTCGGTCTTCTCCCTTTTCACCTTTTGCTTCTTCCGGGGACAGTCCTCTCCTCGCCCACCCTTCGGCGGAGTCCTCTGGCCATTCCCCGTCATGTGGACAGTTGTGCGGCTATCGTATGTCACTCGCTCTCCGATATTCCGCATAATCCTCGACAAGTCCCAGAGGCTTTGGTTGATGACGTTTTCAGTATTCACCCTGGTGATTCTGCCTCCACTTTCAGTGTTGTTGGAGACTATCCTGCGTCCCCACTTTCCCTGCACGCGGACTCTCCATACGACGATTCGGACTCTTCCTCCAACGTCGCTCCGGGTATCATGACGCGGGAATCGATTGAAGCGGCCTTGGAACTCATTCTTTGTTTCCTTCCTCCTGACGTTTGTCCGCCCGCTCCTCCTATCAAGCGCAAGCTTCGGCTTCTGTGGGGCGGTCCGTGGCGCAGTGGTTAAGGCGCCTGCCACCAATGCCAAAGGTGCGCGGTTCGATACCGGGTTCCGGCGTTGGACTTTTCTCCTCTGGTAAGTGTCACCGTTAATTCTGGCGGACCGTCGGGGGTTCTTTCTCCGGGTACTCCGGTTCTTCCCCACCCCCCCCCCCCCACCCCCCCCCCCCCCCCCCACTTTGGTACCGGTCTCAGGCCACTTTACAAATTTCAAATACAAGCGATCAAAAATCTCTGTAACTTCAGTAGCTGACTGGCCCTTCGTTTGTCTTGTACTGTGTTTGTCTTAAATGGCGTAAATCCGTGTCTGTTTCGTGAGTGTGTGTGTTGGGTTTCAGGCGCGGCGCTTTGAGTCGATTTCCCCAAAAATTGAGAAAAAGCGCCTATATAATAACGGTATTATTATTATTATTATTATGATGCTCTCCTTCCTCCTAAGCGCCTTAAGTCTCTCCCACAACCACCCAGTTTTCGCAATCTCACGGACGCCTTTTCGGCACAGTTACCTCTCACCAGTTCGAAGGACTCTGTTTTCTTTTCTGCAGCCAGGTGGCCGGCAGGCATTGATATCCGTTTCCACCAGAGCTGGTACGCAGGTCACTCAAAGGCGTTTTCATGCCCTTTACCCTCGCTGGATCCTGATGCTGATTTTCAGGCGGGTGTTCGCCACGCTGCCCTTTCTCGGGTTCCTCGTGGTGTTGATAAGACTGCTGTCCTCATTCGCAACACCCTGGCATGCTCCGGTTTCCTTGACCTAGCGACGCAGGCGATTGTTCGGGCGCTGGAGGATAATTGGGACCCTCGTTCTTCCGCTCCTCTTCGTGAGATCCATTCTTTGGCCGTGGTGGCCAACCGGGCATCTTACCACACCTCGACCAACGCGATCGCTGCCGCCATTAACTGCGACTTAATCCGGAGAGATGCTGTGCTCAAAGCTTGTGTGGGGTTACCTTCGTCTGTCAAATCCCAACTTTGTCAGGCTCCCATCGGGGGTCCTTTGCTTTTTGGCCCCACTTGGCAGGCTGTTAAAGAGTCACACAAGGATATTTGTCCTACGTCTCGCTCTTTTTCGCGCTTTCGTTCGGCCTGCAAGGCCATGGGTCGCGCCCTGCGGTCCTTCAGACCTGTCTCATGTACCGCGTCCAGTGTGCCTTTCGGCCCTTCCCGTCCCCCCCCAGTTTGGCCGCTCCCGTGCCTGGCCTCTTGGCCTGGTTGGGGCCGGCGGCCCGGTCGGGGGAGGGCCCAAGACTCTTCCATTCTTGCCCCCGCCAACCTCCCTCGGGTCGGCGGGCGGCTGTCCCGGCACGGCGACACGTGGCGGTCACTGTTCCAGGACGATCCTTGGATACTCTCTACAGTTACGGAGGGACTCCACCTCACTTTTCAACGCCTTCCGCCTCTGCGGCGCTCCCCTCTTTGGACTTGGTTGCCGAGCAACCGGGTCAAAGCGGCGGCGCTGCAGGGGGAGGTGGCTGCTTTACTAAAGAAATCCGCCACAGAAGTGGTCCTACGACACGACTCTCCGGCCTTCTACAGCCGTCTCTTCGTTGTTCCAAAATCGGACGGCACTTGGTGTCCTGTGATCGATCTTTCGGCTTTGAACAAGTTTCTGGCCGCTCCTTCTTTCTGTATGGAAACTACCAGAGCTCTCCGTGCCGCGGTCAGGCCCATGGATTTTGCTGTCAGTCTCGATCTGGCCGATGCATACCTCCATGTGCTCATGCATCCTTCGGCTCGACGTTACCTGCGCTTCGCCTTCTGTGGGGTGGTTTATCTGTTCCAGGCCATGCCATTCGGTCTAAACATCAGTCCCTGGGTCTTCACCAGGATCATGGACGCAGTGGTCACACTCGCTCGGCGGTCCTCTCTCAGTCTGACCTCGCACTACCTTGATGATCTGCTGCTCCGAAATCAGGTCGAGTCCCGCTTGTTCACCGACAGGAACGCGCTACTCGTCCTTCTTCACCATCTTGGCTTCCTGGTCAACTTCGGCAAATCGGACCTCTTACCGTCCCGCAGCTTTATTCATCTGGTTTTGGATTTTCGGACCGACTTGAACCTGGTGCGACTTCCTCAGGCGCGGATGGAGAAATTGGCGACTGTGGCTCTGCAGCTGTATCGTGTCATGGATGCTCCAGCGCGGACGTGGTTACAGTTGTTAGGCCTCATGAGCGCTGCCGCGGACTTACTTCCTCTCGGTCGCCTCTACTCACGACCGATTCAGCTTCATCTCCTTCTCCTCTGACGTCCGTCTTTAGCGGATTTAGAAGCCCAGGTGCCTCTGTCTTCCCTGGTCCGTCCCTATCTCCTCCGGTGGACAGACCACTCTTGGTTAGCGTCAGGAGTTCCCCTAGCATCCCCACTACCCTACCTGTCGATCTGCACAGATGCCAGTCTCTCTGGTTGGGGGGCACTCCTCCTCCCGGACTTCCACGAGACAGCGGGCCTTTGGCCACTGGATGTGGTGGGCAAACACATCAACTGGTTGGAGTTGAAGGTGGTTTGGCTTGCTCTCATCGCCTGGGAGATGCACGTGTCACACCAGGAGGTCTTAGTCCTCTCCGACAACTCGACTGTTGTGGCGTATATTCAGAATCAGGGTGGGACGCGTTCTCCTTCTCTGTGCATCCTTCTGTTCCAGCTCCTTATGTGGTGCCGGGATCGGGACATCTGGCTGCGGGCGCGTCACATTCCGGGATGGCTAAATGTGCTGGCGGATTCTCTGTCCCGTCCGGACCAACTTCTCCATACCGAGTGGACTGTTTCGCATGATTTGTGTCCACTGGGAGACACCCATGATCGACCTGTTCGCGACGCGGTGGAATACACAACTCCCCCTCTTCGTCTCTCCATTTCCTGACCCGCTTGTGTGGTCGGTAGACGCTCTCTCCATTCCTTAGGAGGGTCTCCTGGCTTACGCGTACCCTCCCTCGGTACTGATCCCCAAGATTCTCCTCGAGCTTCGCGGCTGCAACACGGTGCTGTTCTTGGTAGCCCCATTCTCTTGAAACAAGAGCTGGACCACAGATCTCCTGAGTCTCGCCACGGATCCACCGCTCTGGCTTCCAACGCCACACACGATGTTGAAGCAGCCTCGACGAGATCTTTTTCACCCTTGCTTGGGGAACCTTCACTTACACGCCTGGAGGTTGTGCGGCGTGCCCTCACAGCTCGAGGTTTCTCGGATGCAGCGGTGGCGGCTATCACTTCAGCTCGACGCCCTTCCACCAGGAAAGTTTATGAGGGAAAATGGAGGGTTTTGCAGTCTTGGTGCGGTACTAGACACCTTTCCCCCACCTCTTTGACTATGCCACAGCTAGCTGAATTCTTCCTGTGGCTCTTCCAGGATCAGTACCTTGCACCTATTGCCATTCGGGGATACCTCTCTATGGTGGCTGATACTTACCGCCATTTGGGACTACCAGATCCCGGTTCTTGCAAAGATCTCGCCGACCTTATGGCTCATTTTCACCTGCAGCGACCTGTGACCCGCTCCCTACTGCCTCGATGGGATCTCAATACAATACAATACAATAATACTTTATTAATCCCTCATTGGGAAATTCACATTTTTGCCACCACAGGTGCTGCTTACATTCACTCACTCGCTCATTCCACAAATTACAATAACGGAGCTACAAAATGGACAATGACTCGGGACGGGTGAAGCCCGTTGCCAAGGCATCTAATGGCCAGCGCCAGTGGCCTCATCCCGACCCGAACCTCCCTGACAAAAACAAAATACTAAGGCAGCCCTATGTCTCCTGAACACACTATTATAATGTTCTTTATTAAGTTCCTACTTGACTAAAAGCTAGTACATGAAAAAACAAGTTACAACAGAAACAAAATACCCGCGTCGATACGGAGATGATCTCCGATCTAGGCAACATAAAAACAACGATCAAACAGCACCTGTCAGCTGGGGGCCCGTCGCCATAGTACAGCGCCGGTATTTAGAGGGCACCGCTCTGACAAAGTCCGTCAACACTATTATAACACATTGTGGCAACAGCCGTGAGTCATTATGACGAAATAAAACGTACACACTCGTGTTCACTGGCACGCCACTTGATGGGAAACTTCCGTCGGCACTAAGGTCAGCCGGCCAGTCAGTTCGTGCAACATAAACACGGCCGCAGCGATGAAATGCAGTAAGAATGTAGTACTGAAGAACGTCGTGAAGCACGCTGGTAAAGGCTTCTTTGTATACTTCCAAGCTGTTCAATGTGGAGCCAGCTAAAATAAAGAAACATGTGGCAATGTGTTAGTCTGTGAATTACTGATGTAGGATGAAGTCCGGAATAGCACATGTTTGGTTGATCCCGAGTTCCTATACACGCTCTTAAAGGCTGGCACGAAAATAGTCCAAATTCCGACTCAGTGTTACAAGACAAAGACGATGTTTTCGTTGATACACAAACAACCATCAAATAAAGTTGTCGAAATAGTACATCACTGTTCCCGCAGAACTTGATGGCAGAACACTGAAGAATAAGCATCACTTCCCTAGCACAATTGATGGATTTTGTCGGAGCGGCCGGCCACGAGATGGTACATGGCCGCCATTTTCCCCTCACTCGCGTGGGTATTAACATGGCTGAACACAGCTCGTTTTGAACCCCTGCACTTGGCATGGTTCTCTGACTTAACTCGAAAAACATGCTTCCTTCTGGCCCTGGCCACTGCCTCTCGCGTGAGTGAACTTCACGCTCTCTCAGTACACCTGTCTTGCCTGCAACTCCAGGCTGACTGCTCTGTCCAACTCCTCACTAGTCCTTCCTTTTTGGCCAAGAACAGGCTCCCTTCAGCCGCCCCTCAACCCATCACTATTCATCCATTGCGGGATCCAAATACGCTCCAGGACGTATGCCAACAAGACCCGGTCAGGATGTTACAAATTTACCTCCGCCGGTCGAAACCCCTACGGCGAGGACGTTTACACCTCTTCCTGCCCTTATCTCCGGGCAGGAATGATATTTCTGCTCAGACAATATCCGCTTGGCTGCGCGGAATCATCAGATCTGCTTACGATGACCTCTCGACGGAGGGAGCGAAGAGGCTGCAGATTCGAGCACACGAAGTCCAGGCTGTCTTCACGAGCGTCGCGTTTGACAAACTGCGCCGTGAGGGACATTGTGGCGGCTGTGGGCTGGAGGGCAGAATCTACTTTCGCCCGTTTCTACTTCCGTGATCTGTCCGGCCAAAGACAAACCATGGCACTAGTGGGGGACATTGTGGCGGCTCAACACTCCCAGCGCGGGATGCGCCATAGGTAATACTTAAATGAAATTGTCGGGAGTGTGCCTTTACAAGGGACCTAGCTAAGCAGTTACCCCATGGTGAGTTTTGGGGCGGCACCCTCCTCCTCTTCGTCATTCTTCCTATCAGTAATACCATCGGTAACGTTTTTGAAGCAACAAATGTATTTTTCTTTAAAATAAATTTTTTCGAAAAATACTTACCGATGGTATTACTAAAATTTCCCTCCCACCTTCCCCGCTTGCCGTCTGTCTGCTAAGATGTAACTGGTAATAACGGACTCTCGCGAGATTGAGAAGGCAGGCTATCCGGAGGATAGGGAGGCCACTCTGGGGATTGGGTAGCTGCTTGCTAGAGTTAGTCCCTGGTTGTGTAGCAACACACAACAATTTTGGAGACTGAAATTGACAGGCTAAGGATGTCTACCTATCAGTAATACCATCGGTAAGTATTTTTTTAAAAAAATATTTTGAAGAAAAATACATTTTTTGTAATCCCATGGTTGTTTTGTGTTAAAAGCTTGTTTCAAACTCTGATACTGTACATTGATTTGCCAGTACCTGCCAGTCTACACGCCAAGCAAAGAAGAAATTAAAGATGCGAAGCTGTATGCTAACAATGTCCGTGATGTTATGGCCAGGTATGTATGCTTGCTGCGTTTATGATAAAAGTGTTTCATCCTTTGTTTCCTCAAAATACATTACCGATAACATGACTATGTGGAAGTGTCTACTACTTACTCAATTTTAGCCTAAGAACCTGTTGTGTTACGACACAACCTGGGAGACACTCGGGGAACCCCTAGAGGGCCCGAGAGTTGTCTCCCGTTACTACCCATCCGGTTCTGAGTCATGAGGTGAGCAACCAGTCATTCTACTTAGCTCACGCTGTGCAGACGTGTTTTGCTAGCCTACGGACTTGGCTCGGCTTGATGCAACCGGTTGTTCGCCGGTCTTCTGGACTTGTTGGTTTTGGACTATCTGCTTGCGCCAACCCTGCCTGTGCCCTGTGTGGGTCTGCTTCGTCGCCTGAGCGTTCTGCCGCTTCCCTCGTCTGCGCCTTCTTGGGTTGCGTGGACTCCACGGTGCTGACTTGCTGGGACGCTGCCTGCCTTCGCGCGCTGAGGGTGGTATGGAGGTCCTCCCCCCGTCCCCGCTTCTACTGAGAGGTAAGGTAGCTGTACTAGCCCTCGGCCGGCCCCTGGGCTGGGCGCCGGTTTCGTACCTGCGTTGTACTTTTCGCGCCTAACACTCGACTTAGCTTGGCGGGGCCCCACATGCCGCGCCCACTCGCCTTTCATGTTGATAGGTGTTCAGAGGTGCCTACCTTACGCGCTAGCTCGTAATTTTACGCATTTTCGGCTCAAATTACGCAAGTATGACCAGTTCCTCTAAAATACGCAATTTACGGGGTGGGGGAGGGGGGGTGGGGGGGGGACTGTGGACTGAAGATCGGCCGCTTTATAGGCTCCCAGCCTCTGGAACCAGAGACTGTCACTGAGCTTTGCGCGTGTGGTCCGCTACACACTGACTAGCCAAGGCAGCAAAAATACTTGCACACAGCGCGCCAAGCGTTCACTGAAACACTGAACTCTGACTCACGGGTAGTACCTAGCGATAGCAGGAGGCTCCTTTGCTACAAATGCATGCAACACCGGTGTGCAGAAAGGACTTTGGTGTTCCTTACAGTGGTGCGTAAAAAGTATGATATTCAAAGACATTTGGAGTCCGCTGGGGCCAAGGCATTAGTACATCCCAAAGCTGACATAAAGCACTTTTTCGTTAACCCTTTCGGCCCGGCAAACCGCTGTACTGGTTGGCGGTCTTGTGTATCGTGCAGCCCGGAAAACCGCTAGAGTGGTGTCGGGTGTTTTATATCGCGCACCCGGTGATACGCGAGCCTCGCCGTGCATGTGGTGACTTCGCACCGACATGTTTACACTAGTGCGTGCGTACTTTTGTACGTTGTATGCGGTCAGCTTTGCGGCGCTAGCATGCGTATTACGGTCGAAATGGCGAGTGAATGTGTAGATATTCGAAGTGATAAAATTTTGTGTTTGGAGACATGGTTTCAAAAGCAGATAGCTTTGATGTATTGGGACACGTGTGCCCACCTACTGCGTGGCAGCATAACCACGTGTTGGCAGTGTCTGTCAGCTGGAGCGATCGACGGTTGAGGCACTGACAACGGCAATGACGTACAGCTTGATTCTGAAGCTGAATTTGGCAATTCTAATTGATATTCCCTTCCTCTGATGCTACACCTTGGTGCACATGTAGGTGACTCTGTGGACACCGACACACATTGGTCACACGTGTAGTACGTGCATTGTCTTTACAACACTGACTTCCATCCGATCGTTCAATGCCGCTTATTACATGTTGTCTAGACTGTGGATATACCGTACAGTGGCAGGTGTAAACATTGCGGCTGGTGACAAAGTAGGAGCCTTACAGTGTATCGGCATACTGGAAATGTATGGACACTAACGTTTCGCAGTAACAGATGCCCTTTTTAATTACTGATGCATGTTAAGTAACAGCGATCTGTCATGCACGAAAGACATTTTTGGCTCACGTGCGAAGAACAAGTGAGTCTGTTCCGAGCCAGCGGTCGTTCGTCCGTCCGCCCGCCGTCGTGCGTGGTAAACTTTAACGTTGGCATTTTCTCGGAGACTATTGAAGCTACAGTCTTCAAACTTGGCCCAAGGATACTTTGTGGCAAGACCTTTCTAAACATGCAAATTTTAGTGACAGTTTCTCACAAAAGTCAAGGTCACAGAGGATCAGGAAATATATCAAAAATAGCCATTTTGGGACATAATTTTTTTTTCTCAAATCAAACTATTCACAACCTCAAACCCAAACTTGGTACAAAGATACCTGATAAAAAGACCTTTATATGCACACTAATTTCGTTGATCCCTCGGAAAAGTCAAGGGTCACAAGAGCTCAAGAAAAATGTCCAAAATGACCATATTTTTACAAAAAAGAGAGGTTTTTTTTTCGCAAATACTATTCACAACTTCAAACCCAAACTTGCTACAGCGATACCTGATATTGTGTGAATAAAATAGCTAATAGTGTGGATAAATGTCTTTATTTTTAATTTGTTTGCTGTGGTGTATTTTTTTTGTTGCGTGTTGCGCTGAAATGATTACACAAAATACACATTTTTAAGCAGCCCATTACACAAAATGGTCTAAGAGGGGTAGGCACCTCTGGGTGTTGCAGGAACAGGCGCTTACCTGCATGCTTGTACCTTTGTTGTACTATTATGTGTTGAATGCTCGCCTTAGCTTGGCTGGGCCCCACGTGCCCGCGCCCACTCGCCTTTCATGTTGATGGGTGTTTCAGGAACAGGCGCTTACCTGCATGCTGGTACCTTTGTTGTACCATTATGCGTCGAATGCTCGCCTTAGCTTGGCGGGGCCTCGCATGCCCGTGCCCACTCACCCTTCATGTTGATAGGTGTTGCAGTGCCAGGCGCTTACCTGCATGCTTGTACCTTTGTTGTACCATTTGGCGTCAAACACTCGCCTTAGCTTGGCAGGGCCCCACTTGCTCTCGCCCGCGCGCCTTCATGTGTGATTTGCGTTAGCTGCCAGGTGCTTCCTGCACGAGGTGCGGCGAATTCCAATGGCCGACTGACAACCACAATGTCTCCCCTGCGCTGGCTGCGCCTCCAACCACTCTTGCGACATCGGCTCCACCTGGCCCAAGCAGTGTTGGTCAAAGTTATGGAGCCTTACAGGCGCGGAGCGGTGACCGCACCGACCTTGTGGAACGGACACCATGCCAGACACATGAGCCCAGCGCTCCTAGCAGGACTGCTCTCAACGCGACCCCTCCCCAGAGGGACACCGCCCGGACAAAGCTCGCTGGTTCTTACTGGGAGCCATATAGCCGGCAGAGCGCCCGCCTCACTGAGCCCGGCCTCTTGGGACATGCCCCGCGCCACCCCGGGCCCACTGTCAGTCCTATATCGTCTCTAATCGGAAGCTCGCTGACTCTTACGAGGAGTCCATTAGCCGGTGGGAGCCCGCCGCACTGGACACGTGAACCCAGCGCTCCTCGCAGGACTGCTCTCAACGCGACCCCTCCCCAGAGGGACACCGCCTGGACAAAGCCGCTGGTTCTTACTTAGCCGGAAGAGCGCCCGCCTCACTGAGCCCAGCCTCCTGGGTCAGTCCTACTCATCGCTACTTGGTCTGCTCGCTGGCTCTTTCATTAACCGGCAGAGAGCCCGCCTCACTGACCCCGGCTCGCACAGACCAGTGCCAAGAGATTAGGGCGTGACCACACCGCCCTGGGGGATGCACGCCGTGCCGGACACAGGAGCCCAGCGCTCCTAGCAGGACTGCATTCAACGCGACAGCTCCCCGGAGGGAGCCCGCCCGGACATAGCCCGCTGGTTCTTACAGGGAGCCACATAGCCAGGAGAGCGCCCGCCTCACTGAGCCCGGCCTCCTGGGACGCGCAGCGCACTGTCCACTGTCAGTCCTACTCATCGCTACTTGGTCCGCTCGCTGGCTCTTTCGGGGAGTCGTTAACCGGCAGAGAGCCCTCCTCACTGAGCCCTGCTCGCACAGACCAGTGACAAGAGAGAAGGGCGCGACCACACCGCCCTGGCGGATGCACGCCGTGCTGGACATGGGAGCCCAGCGCTCCTAGCAGGACTGCATTCAATGCGACAGCTCCCCAGAGGGAGCCCGCCCGGACACAGCCCGCTGGTTCTTATGGGGAGCCACATAGCCGGCAGAGCGCCCGCCTCACTGAGCCCGGCCTCCGGGGATGAGCCGCGCGCCATCCTGTGTCCACTGTCATTCCTTATTGTCTCTACTCGGAAAGCTCGCTGACTCTTTCGGGGGGTCGTTAGCCAGCAGAGAGCTTGCCTCACTGAGCCCAGCTCGCAGAGACCAGTGTCCACTCGCCTGTGGACTTCGGGCAGTTCGGAGCCCTCCCACTCCCCCAGCAGCTCCAGACGCTCTCGCTCACCCGTGGACGAGCTCAGGATGCACCACAGGGCGCGTCACTCCAGCAGACGCAGCCCTTGACCAAGTCTCGTGCTTTGGTTCCGCGGCCGTCTCCACGTTCGTCCTGTTCGGGCTCACCTTGCCCGCCGAGTTGCCTGTCTTCACCACTTCAGCGCTCGAGTAGGAGCTCGAAAGGAAACAGAAGAAGGTCCTGCTGCCCCCACCGGTGCTTCGTGCAGGGCTGCCTCCACCGGTACTTCGTGCAGGGCTGCCTCGTCCTGCTCGGACCATTGAGCCTAGTAGCACCCGACAGGATTTGCCATCCCGCACAGCATCAAGAGCTCAATTATACCCTTCGATCGACAGAAGGGAAATAGCCCAGGCAGGGGTTCTCCACCCTTGGTTAGTAAGGTCTTTGAGAGCTCGGTCCACTGAGGGGACTACGTTGGGTCGCACGGACGCCCTCCTGGCTGTAAGAGGACCCAGGCAGCAGAGGCGGGGAAAGGATTTCAAGATGCCAACTTGATAAGCCCCATGTTAGGTTTCGGGGTTCAGTGATGGAGAGTGGCGCCACAGGCGATCCACTGGCAACGATAGCCTCCTTCGGGAGAGGACCAGTGTGGTCAGTTCGAGGAGCCTCGATGGAGAGGCCTCTTAGACAGCAGAACCCCGAAGCACAGACTTACCAAGGGTTCGAGCTTCGCGATCGTGGGAGCAGTCACAGCGTGTGGAGTCTACACATGGCAGGGACCGGGATCGGGTTGACGTCACGTCTCCTAGCTCTTCACCGTCAGGTCGGAGAACTAGTCCAAGCGTCTCGCGCCAACGGACTTCGCCGCAGCAACAGACTTCAGAGTTTCCAGCTAGGTGCAGTTCCTTGGACCGGTTCCAAAGCAGCCGTCGCTCTACTCGGGAGACATGGGTTTGACGACAGCAGGACGGTGCACAGCGGTTTCCGTTCTCGTGTGGATGTCTCATCTTCCCTCTCTTCTTTGCCGACCGGCGGACCAGTTCGAGCGTGGCACGGCACGGACCTCGTCTAGACACCGGACTTCGGGGACTCCAGCTAGGAGCATCAGACCTTGGGACCAGCCGGGCAGGGATCGCACAGCCGCAGGCACGGTACACCGTCAGCACCGGGCTCTCGGACATCCTTGGACGGAGGCGCCTTTACTGGGACACCGACACAGCCGCCGGTGAACCGCACCTGATCGTTGAGTCATTGGCAGGGACGGCGCTTACGTGGAGACGCAGCTTCGACTTCAGCGGTGGGACCACTCGATGGCGACCGATGAATGGAGGCGGCGTGCCGTGGACACCGAGACGACCACATCTCAGCACACGGCGGATGATGCGGAGGCGCGCAGTCTGACGAGAACACTGATGTGACCGCATGGGTGAACCGCAGCAGATCGCCAGACGGACAGACGGGGACCACTCTTACGTGGAGCGAAGCGCCGGATCTACTCCCACTCGATCGTCTTCACGTCCCTCCCGCTACAACAGCACCTCCGGCTCCATTGGCGTCTGTCCTCCGGAGACATTGCTGCCGCGGTGCCCGTGACTCGGATGCTTCGTCCCCTTCTGCGGCCTTGGACGGACTCTTCGTGGCACGCTTCGGGATTCCCCCTCAGCTTCCCTTTGCGTTGATGCTAGTCTCTCTGGGTGGGGGTCTCGCCTGCTACCACGGTTCCTCACGACGCCCGGCCCTGGCCTCCAGAGCTGCCAGACAGACACGTCAACTGGTTGGAGCTGCAAGCGGTCTGGCAAGCCCTCTTCGCTTGGGAAGCATACCCCCCCACCGGGTCTGCCCTAGGGGACCTTGGTGGGGTTGTCTACTTTTTAGTTCCTAGGGTCACCTTGTCTAACCCCTGCAAGGTGGGTTCTACTCTTTTGGGGGTTTGTATTTCTGTCTTTCTGGTCCATTCATCTGTATTTTTATTTTGAAATTCTCCCTCCTGTCTGCGCTTCCTGCAGTTCTTTTCTTCATTTAGCGCAGGCACGTCCTGAGAAGGCCTTTGTCGCTTGCGGGACGTAAAGCAATCTATACTCATCTACTGGGAAGCACACCTCCAGCGCCAGGAGCGGTGCGTCCTCGGACAACGCGATGGTGGTTCCTACATTCGGAAGCAGGGCGGTACGCGCTCACCCGACCTGTGCATGCTCCGCTACCGTCTGATGTGCTTGTGCGATGACCGCAGCTTTCCCTCCGAGCTCGACACATCCCTTGCCACCTGACCATCTTGGCCAACGCTCTCTCCTGGCACGGCCACAGCTACGCACGAAGTGGACGCTATGCAAGGACATCGTTCAGATGATCTGCGCTCACTGGGAGATGCCTAGGATCGACCTATTCACCACGAGGTGGAATCACCAGCTTCCCCTCTTCATCCCCCCCCCCCCCCCCCCCCCCATTCCAGACCCCCTTGCCTGGGCAGTCGACGCGCTCTCCATCCAGCCTCACCACGGGCCCCCCCCCCTGCTGCTACCCACGCTGAGCCAGCCGCTGTTCCACCCGTGCTCAGAGCGTCTCCTCCTTCACGCCTGGAGTTTGTGCGGCAAGCCCTCGCCACCAGAGGTTTCTCGAGTGCAGCGGTGGGGGCGTTCGCTACAGCCCGCAGACCCTCGACCAGGCGCGTCTACGAGGGAAACTGGCGAGTACTGTGCTCCTGGTGAGTTGACCAGCGCCTCTCCCCACCGAACTGAAGAATCCCCAGCTCGCGGACTTCTTCCTCTGGCTCTTCAGAATCCAAGGGTTAGCCCCTATCACCATTCAGGGGGTACCTGTCCTTGTTTGCCGACACCTACCGGCAGCTCGGCCGCCCGGGCCCCGGCGCCTGCAAAGACATCGCCGACCTTAGGACTTACTTCGGCCTGCAGCATACAGTGCCCCGCTCACTCATTCCTCGCTGGGACCTTGCCTGGGGACTGATGTGGCTTCACGCTGCCAGTTGCGAACCGCTGTCCTTGGTCCACTTCGCGGTGGTGACTTGTAAGACATGCTTCCTGTTGGCCCTTGCCACGGCGGCCCGAGTAAGCGAGCTACACACGCTGTCAGCGCGCCCAGCCTGCCTGCAGTTCAGAACAGATGGTTCCGGGCAGCTACTCACGGACCCTGCCTGCCTTGCCCAGACTAGGTCTCCTCTGGCCGTGCCACAGGTGTTCCCCTTCCGGCCGCTGAGAGATTTGACCTTCCCCTGAGAGACCAGGCAACAAGTTCCTGTGCGTGCCCTACACGTTGCCGACGCTGACCCAAAGCCGTCCGGAGGGGACGCTCACGCCTCCTTCTGACGTTGAGCCCAGGCTGTACTGCTTACAGCCCAGACGTTATCTTCCTGGCTACGCTGGGTCTTTCGGTCCGCCTAACGGGACCTCTCCCCGGAGGGAGCAAAGAGGCTAAAGATTCGCGCACACAAGGTACGAGCCATGGCCCACAAGCGTCGCTTTCGACCGGAGCGGCGCGGTCAAGGACATCGGGGTGGCTGTGGGCTGGCAGGAAGGATTGGCCTTCGTCCGCTTTTACATCCGGGATCGGGCCGGCCAGCGAGACAATCTCGCACTGGTGGGACACATCACCGCAGCGCAACACTCCCTCCCGGCGCCACAGGCGCCGTAGGTACACACTTAGCTAAAATTGTCGGGAGTTTGCGGCGGGGAGGATGGCTCGGACTTAATCCGTCTGCGGCGGTGTTTGGGCGCGGCACCCTCATCCTTATCGCAATTCTTCCACAGTCATGTCATCGGTAATGTGTTCTGAGGAAACAAATGAATTTTTCCTCTAAAATGTATTTTTTCGAAAAATGCTTACCGATGACATGACTCAGACGACCCTCCCACCTGCGCCACTTGCCGCTGGTGAGCTAAGTATTCCGACTGGTTGGTCACCTCGTGATTCGGAACCGGATGGGTAGTAACGGGAGACAACTCTCGGCCCCTCTAGGGGTTCCCCAATTGCCTCCCAGGTTGTGTCGTAACACAACAGGTTTTTTCTTTCTTTCTTTTTCTGTTCAGAAAAGAGTTCTGATGCTGTTTTCTGTTTCTCAAAATAGATTGATTTCATTGTATTTTGTATACCATCAAAAGTTAAACAGAAAATAGAGATTGAAACCCCTTTAAATTAGATGCAAGGAACGACGTTTCGGATCAAAGATCCTTCTTCAGGTGACATGGAAACAAACGTAGAACAGAAAAGAACACACGATAGAAAGAAAAGACGTCATCCTGTATAGAGAAAATTGTATACTGTCAGTTTTTGCTTGGTAAGTTCAAAACATAGATATGACTCTATGACAAAAGGTGGGACTCTGATTTAGGACAAGGGGTTGAAAAATAAACCCTGCATGAAAGAGTTCTCTGTGGTACTGTCTGAAACCTCTCAATACCAAGCATGATTGTGTGGAAGCAAAAGATAATCAAAAGCTTGGTTTTTGAAATATCTTAGTTTATATGTTGGAATGTCTGAAGTGTCGCGTGTCAAACATTACAACATAAATGCACATACAATATTTGTGTGGTAAAATGCTGCAGACCCAAGATACTGTTTTGATATACCTTGTAGCATGCCGAAATGTAATGCTATCATCTCCGTCTGATGTCCACACCCTGAACATAATTTATGGACATGTAATGTTGTAATGTTTGACATACGACACCAGTCAGATTTTTAACAATTTGCCACCAGGCCCAATCATACGTTTTATTTTAATAGAACTAATCTGCACATTCAACACACACAAAACAAGACAAGCTATATGTAAGTATTCCAAAAAGAAGACATATATTTCAGGAAAAAGATGATTTTCAAAAAAGTGTCGCGCGTCATTATTACAACAAATCACAACATGGGTCTTGTTTTCAACATCACCAGACTGACACAAACAGAAAATGACGCAAACATTAACTTATGGACCAATCGGAACAAAACATTATCCAACTAAGTCCACCAAGTCACTGTAACCTGTGCTAACGGCATGGGCTGGAGGTGGCACTTCATCGTGGACCAATCTGAACTAAACATTCACGCACAAAGGCCACCGAGTCAATGTAACCTGCGGTAACATCTTTCAGGTCTGAAGTCAACAGTGCTAACAAACTTTGAACAGCTTGCGCCTTTGTGTGGACACCTTGTTCATTAACCTAAGGGTGACTTCCCTCACAAGAGAACTGTGCGGCTCCCAAGAGTAGTCTGCTACACTCCAGCACCACAGGCCATTTCTGGTTTTTGACATGAAGTGCACACAGACTACTCCTAGAAGTTTATCCGTCTCCAAAACCTGACAGGGATATTCAACACCTGACCACCTGATCATGGAGGTGTTTCCTATAACAGGACACTGACATGGCTTCCTAAGGATGGCCATGGGAACGAAATGGTTGGAGGTCCAGTGTTCCGCAACCATGTCGTCCCTGGACGAAGACCACATCACTGTCAGCTTCGTGTTGTTTGTGCAGCCAGGCGCACGGATGATCCTGTTGCAGTGCTTTTTATATACTGGCCATCCAAGTGGTGGAAATACTGATTGCACAGCCCTGTTCAGGGCAACGAGGCAGCAAAGAACTGCCCCAAACCTGTGTAGACAGCATTCCCAACCACTGCCATGCATTCATTCCTGAAAGCATCCTCTGGTGTAGCCGTGGATGCAGAAGGTGTCAGCACTGCAACACGGATCACATGCTCTGCCGCGAGGTTGTCTGATGGTGCACACCAGTTCTGGCCATCAAGGAATAATCTTTCCTGTAGGCACATGGTGACAACCACACGGACACGGAGTTCAGTGTGGTGGTCCTCACCGCCAAACAGTAAAAGACTCTACGCCCTTTAAAAAAAAAAATCCATCACCTTCCACAGCAAGTGGTCGACACCTGCCCCTCATATCTGGCTGCAGCAACTGGACAGATCGGAAATCGTCTGCCTTGTCCTGAAATTGGTCGTGGCCTTCAGGCAACATAAATTGCGCCATGTCCTCTTTCAGCCCAGCCGATCTCGTCTGCAGGTCATCATATGAGGAGCATGAGGCCAGAGACAATCTTGTCGCATGAAAAAACTATAAACGCTCAAAGTCAAACAGAACGTCAGTATATATTGACTGACGGGGATTCTCGCTGTCACCAACAATGGTGCTCGAGTCAGCCAATAAAGCCTCGTTCAGTTCAGCGCAGGAGTTACCAGGGTTGATCGACTCGATGTCGGATTCACTGCTGTTCTCTGCATCGGCGTCGACATCCATGGTATTGTCAAAGTCTGCCTCACTGTCAGAGTCAAGGCCTGAAGAGCGTAAGGAGACATCAAGCTCCCCATCCTCCTCAGACTGTGAATCTGACACAGGCTACATCTCCTTCCTGTCAAACCTCATCTGGATAATCCTCCATGGAGGGACATCAGGTGACCTGCACAATTCGTATTGTGCTGCCTTGCACGGAGTGCAAAAACAGGACAGCTTCCTGGTCGCCAAGAGACCTGGGCCAAGTGACCGTATGTGGTGAATCTTTCTGCAGCCAACAACTGTTGCGACACTGCTCGACGTCACAGTGCGGACAACATCCGACTCCCCCAGGTACACAAACTTCCTTGTCTTATGTTGACAGGAACCTTGTGTACCAGAGACAGACAGTGTTTCCACGCAGTGCTGATACATGTCAGCTGCAGATCTCACACAAACAGCCCCTTTGGCCAGGTCTCTTGTGACTGCCCTCTTAATTGCACCGCCTGACCAGTCACTGTCATTCTTGCCGTGCCTGGAGCCAAAGAATACCTTTTCAATGGACACCCCAGGTACAGACATCCTTGAAAACAAGAGGAATGGCAGCTTCGATTTGAATTGTGCTGCACATCCATCACTGGCCAAGATCACCTTCTTCAGAACCGGCCCCAAGTCTGCAGATAGCATCTCTACCACTCTGTCAATGCAGACCTGGGATATGTGTGCATCTTTTACAAGATCATCACTGAAGAAGGCGATCTCGTCCCTCTTCAGCTCTGGACAGTGCGGGCATCTGTAATAAATCACAGCAGGAAAAAGAGTTACCTGTTTGTATGCCCAATGGGCACTCTGGGGTTCATCTTGGAATTTGCAGAGGAAATTCTCTGCAAAATCACAAGTGACCAGTGCCCAGCCTGGTGGCAGATCTTCTTTCAGGTCATGCACCTGTTTTCGCTGCCACTCGGCAACAAAAACATGTGCATACAGTGGCCCAAGCTCTTCACACAACTCATCAACACACTCCCTTACACTGCCCTTTTTCGTCACCTTATCCATCCTGTTGGACTTGCCCTCTTTTACATGCTGCCACTTTGACCAGCCCACTTGCTCTTCCAATCTCACGTCAAGCTCACCCAACAATCGCCTCTTCACTCGCTCAATTCACACACTCTACACTTTCTTTCCACACACTCACGGTTTGGCTCTGCATCAAACTTGCACACACTTTCCACTAACAGATCTCTGACACACGCACACTTTCTCACAAGATGACGATTTATCGTCTGAAGCTTAAGTTTTGGGTTCAGGCAAATTTCACACAGGCACTGACGAAATTTTGCCCGCCCCACATATGCAACATTCTTAGGCTTCAGACGATAAAACGTCCGCAGAGACACTTTCGCAGAGGGGTGACTCTTCTTAAAGTCCCTGTAGACTTCTTTGACTGGCTTCAGAAGCTGCCTCTTCTTGTGCGACTGGCAAGGATCTGCAGATGACTGGTCCACGTAGAAATTCTGCACCAGTTGCTGCAAGCCATTCGTTTTTCGCC
Source organism: Semisulcospira habei (assembly GCA_036245525.1). NCBI lineage: Eukaryota > Metazoa > Mollusca > Gastropoda > Semisulcospiridae > Semisulcospira > Semisulcospira habei. The sequence goes on from BTPG01000002.1 coordinate 113,877,991, forward strand.
GGTACAGCTTGCCAGTCTTGGACGCCCGAATAAGCTTGCGTGAGAGGCCAATTTCCTTGTAGGATGAGCTGTCAGCATTCTGAAAGGCTTGGGCAAGGCATCTCTTGTGACTCAGAGTCGACACATCCCGCTTTGCATTGATATTGCTGACATGTTCTGCCAGCGTCTTCCTCGGGGACTTCTTTTCTGGAGTGTTGAATGAAACATTTAGTTCCCGAAGTGTCTGCTGGGCTACCTTATCTGCGCTCTTCAGCACTCCTTTACAAAGGTAAGCCAGCCTGACACCCCTGGCCCTCAACTGTTCCTTCACACGCCTAACAGCTCTTTTAAAGCTCTCAGTGGTGGGGTAGGGGCACCCTGACACTCTCTGAGTGGCTTTGCTGTTGTTGCGCTGCTGCTCCATAGGACCTGCCTCTCTCACAACCTTCTTCTGATAGTAATATGCCATGCGCTTGTCCCGAACTCTGCGCTGTTTTTGGGCGGATTGTTGGGAGCGATGTTTCTGGACTGCCAGTCGATTGGCCTCTTTCTTTTTGACTTCCTTATCAACATCTAGCCTCGTTCTTCGTGCTGCCTCTTCTGCTGCCTTCTTTGCCCTAAACACACATACACACCCACCTATAGTCTACCGGACGTAATCAGGTCCTCTAAGCAAACCGAGTACCTACCGCTCAGTTTTCACAAAAGGGCAAGACAGAAGGGATCATTTTTGGCGTCGGTTTTGCGGTCACTGACGCATACAAATCTGAAATGACGCATCGTTTTTGCAACCACCTGGCCAATTGACTTACTGACTTTTTGTTCGCGCGATCAGCTGGTGAGAATCTAGACCGAGTATTTTCCAAAATTTCCTATTACGATTTTTGTGACCTGGTCAAAAGACCTATAGTATGATATGCACCGCCATGAATGATACCTGAACAGATTATCACTAGAAAATATTACAAACAAGATGGACACTCCCTTCATTCGGTCTTTGAACTTATATGAATGACGTCACACACACACACACACACACACACACACACACACACACACACACACACACACACACACACACACACAAATGTCAAAGTATAATCAAACGTTACTTACAGATATCGTTTCTGGCGCTCCAATGCCTTTTCACGATGTCGTTGAAGTTGCTCTGGTGTTTTCGCTTTCTGTCGATTCTTTCGGGCCCTTTCTTTATTTTCGTCTTTCTCTTGTTGAAAGCGCTCAGGATTCGTTTCTGCCAGCTTCAATCTCCGCCTCCGACACCTTTCAGCATTAGTCAAAGGTGGTTGTTTGGGCTTCGTCATAGTGGACCTATTTTCAAACATCAAGGAAACACGTCATTCAGTATGCCCTTATTCGATTTCAACAGGTTGACTATTTCAGGACTAGACTGTATAAACACAAGCAGATACTACTTACATATCACTGTTGACGCATCTAATGATAAATGATACAATGTAGCACTGCTATGTTTATATCTCTATCAAATACAATCATGAATATCAAAGTTTAACCCTATAAACCTCATATAGCACCGCTGAACTGAGATGCAAGTGGTTTTAGGGTTAAAGAGGTTAATGCTGGTTTCCTTTGTATTCAGTTAAAATTAATTGTTTTTCCCCGTCACCACGTGTTGTCATATTGACGTGCGACACCATTTCGGCACAAACAAAAGAATAATTCACCCCATAGTCAACAAAATCCTACATCATTAGTTCAAATGTACGGCATACATACCAAAAGTTTTACTCAACCATCTCGCGGGTAGACATTTTATAAAACAAAGCGCCAACCTAACGCACAATAATACCTTGGTGTCGAGCGTCAAAATGTCAACAAAAATGTGTCAAATGTCAAAATTACCACAAACGCCTTTGTTGTAAGAAAGGAAGGAAACCATTTCTCTATTCATTGTTTTGTCGTCAGAATCAGACTTTCCTGGGCTTACTGTATGAAGCTGACCAAAATCAAATGAACGACAAAACCCGCTTTGAAGATATTTGTACAATATACTGCACGTTTTGGTGTCGGTCGTCAAATATGTCACACGTCAAAACAAGGAATTTATATTATGACATACCTTCAGGTGCTGACAGTTCTTCATCAACAGCAAAACTCGTGCGAAATGCATGCGACCACAAGCCAACGTATAACGGCCGTGGGTACCGGAAGTGAATACCATCGATATTGCGATATCTTCGCAATGCGAAGGAATATTTTGGAGTGGGTTTCGAATGTCAAATATTACAACACATCTTCTGGACGGCAATAATCGCAAGTAAAAAAAAAGATAAGGATACGCTCAATACTTTTAACTTAATAATGACTCACAGTCGTATCGGGAGTACACAATGACGCCTTCTTGGCCTCTCTAACCCAAACCGTTTATTAAAAAAAGCGCACTCGCAGTTGCGACGGCGGTCTTACAACGAGGTTTGACGTGTGACACGGAAAATTTCAACGGCCAGAAAAGACGCATCAAGCAATTTCGATCCATTCGGCAAGTTTGTTTATGTTAATCGATGTATCTTTTGAGCACATGCTTACTTTCCAGCGCTTTAATCAACCCTAGGCTGAGCACGACATCTTCGTTGAGGGCCACCTACGCAATGTCCGTTTTCGACGCCTGGATTTTTATGACAATTTTGTACAATATTTCACGTGTAGAACAAAATACTAAACATTGCGGCTTGCTGTGATCCCCACTATCAGTACATTCATTCTGCCACACAAACCACAGGAAAACACGGATTTCAGATGTTAACATAATGTTTTTATTACAACTTTCATGAACACCCTCCCAGCACCCCACCTTTTGTCATTTAGTCATATACATTTGTTTGCGAAGTCGGACACATTTTCAGATGTTTAATTTTTGTGCCAGCCAGAGGCAAGTGAGTGGCATATTGATGACTTAACCATTACATCATGAGGCTGATTTTTGTGTTTTAATTGCTTATTTCCCTATGAAGCCTACATTACAGATTAGGAGATAGATCAACCGTTTTGGGGCAAGGGTGGTGCCAGAATAGCTTTGCGCCTCAGGCGCCAGTCTATTCTGCCACCACCCTTGAACTACAATAGTCAAATTTATGTCAAGCAATGGCTGTATTAGGATGAAAAGGGTTAAGTAATGTTACAGGTGTCTTTTTCCCTGAAAAAAATGTTGGAAAGTGTGCCCAAATACATGACGTTCATAAATGTGCAGACATAAATTGAAAGGCCAGTATGCCACTACTGCTGTGCCTTGATTTTACTTTAGCGGTGAGTTTCACTGTAAGAAGCATTGCTCTTAGAACGTACAGAGCATGGGACACACTTCTTGTCTTCCTCAGTTGCTACGCTAATCAGTGCAGCAATCGAGGGAGACAACCATTGTGAGCATTGTAAACAAACCAAGGGGAATCACACAGTGCTGGACAGACAAACAGTTAGATCCACTCTGCCAGCGCTAGCCTCACCTATCTGGTTTGTGAGCATTGTGAGCATGAAATGGTGCACACAGAAGATGCACATCATTCATTAAATCTTTGGGCTGTTTGTGCAGGTGTCTAGGTTTACCAGTGACGGACCACACATACGATGACTGCCGGCTGATGCAGAGGGCACTTTCTCTGGAGCTCCCCATGTCCACAGGCATCGTGGAATTTCAGAAGTTGCACAGTAAGCTGGGGTAAGTGATGGCTCATGTTCTGTAGCAAAATTGAGCTATTCACATGGGTGACAGTCTTCAGTCCTGGAGACTGATTCAGCTTTTTTAAAATCCCAAAAAGCTAAATTTCAGCTTTTGGGTTCTGACAGAACAGCCTTTAGCCATCCTGTCCCATCTGCGAGAGGCATATTTTCTCATGAGCCCCTGCAGATGCATGGGCTCATAAGAATTTATGTCTCTTGCTCAGGGTTCATGTTTGGAACGTGGCTCACGCCAATTGACGCATTGAGTCTCATGTTGGACCATTGCTTTTACGGAGTGCGCGACATCGGGCGCATTGTTTTTACGTGCACGTGCGCCAGCCGTGTGTTTATTTCTTGCACAAATTGATGCTTGAAACAAACCAGCTAACCACAACTCGCTTAGACTGAACCTGAAAAAAGGTACCCTGACAATTCGATTGGTGCCGTTCACTGTGGTCGCTGTAGGATTCTTTTTTGTCTCACATGCGAAGCAAAATTGAGTATGTTTTGGGCCAGTGGTCGTCCGTCCGTCCGCCATCATCCGTGGCAAACTTTAACGTTGGCATTTTCTCGGAGTCTATTCAAGCCAGATTTTTCAAACTTGGCCCAAAGATACTTTGTGGAAAGACCTTTTTAAACATACCAATTTGAGTGACCTCTCACAAAGGTCAAGGTCACAGGGGATCAGGAAATGTCAGAAATAGCTATATTTTGACATAATTTATTTTTTCTCAAATGCTTTTCACAACTTCAAACCCAAACTTGGTACAAAGATACCTGATGGTAAGATCTTTCTATACATACTAATTTGGTTGATCCCTCGGAAAGGTCAAGGGTCACAAGAGCTCAGGAAATAGGTGAAAAATAGTCATATTTTGACAAAAGATGTTTTTTTCTCAAATACTGTTCACAACTTCAAACCCACATTTGGTACCCCTCGGAAAGGTCAAGGGTCACAAGGGGCTCAGGAAATAGGTCCGAAATAGCTATATTTTGACAAACGACGTTTTTTTTCTCAAATACTATTCATAACTTTAAACCCAAACTTGCTACAGAGATACCTGATGGGAAGACCTTTCTATGAACACTAATTTGGTTGATCCCTCAGAAAGGTCAAGGGTCACGAGAGCTCAGGAAATAGGTGAAAAATAGCCATATTTTGACAAAAGATGTTTTTTCTCAAATACTATTCACAACTTCAAACCCAAATTTGGTACAGAGATACCTGATGGTAAGACCTATCTATGCATGCTAATTTGGATGACGTCTTGGAAAGGTCAAGGGTCACAAGAGGCTGGCAAATGTGTAAAATTTTTGATAAAATTGTAGGTATTACTATTATCAACATTTTTTCAAAATGTTCAGCCAAATTTGGTATAAAGATAGCTGATGATAAGACCTTCCTATGCATACTAATTTAGTCAACTTGTCACAAAGGTCAAGGGTCACGGGGGATTGACAGATGTGTGAAAAATGCTTACATTTTCAGAAAACATGGATTTTGCTGCTGCAGAAGCCAGCCCTTGTCACAAAGGTCACACATATATATGTAAATCGGTCATACATGTGAGCCATAATGGCTTTGCCTTCTTGTTTAAATTTTTTTCTGGCCGATCACCTTGGTGATGAATGATTGACTCACTGCTCATTGAATTGGCCCATTGAATTTTGACTCGGTGGGCCAATTGGCCCACAGCCTATTTTTAGAAAAATGAACCCTGCTTTGCTAGCCATGGATTATGGGACATAGAACTATAGTCTGTGGACTGTTTTCAGTCCTTTCAGATTTTGCATTGTTATGCATGAATCCATATTATGCAATGAAACTTATTATTCTAGTGTATGCACTCAAAACAAAGAAGCTGTTGTCATGGCTTCAGTCAGCATGGCTTGACATTAATAGTGTGTAGTCATTGTGAGAATGCTCCCATCTCTTTTAAACTGATTAGTGTATACCTCGCTTTTAAACCCTTGATTGTCTACAATATTTCTAGTCTCAGACAATTTGATATTTTTAGTACTTTTTCTGTATGTTTACAGCAGCAAAAGCATTTGATTTTACTGAGTGAACAGCACACACTTAACATCAATTGGCATTGTGGCATGGTGGATAAGGCCTTGGACTTCCAGTCCAGACATCCCATGTTCGAATCTCATTGACTACAACAGTTTTAGCGGTGTTTTTTTCTCTCCTTTTTTTCAAACAATGTGTGGCAATACAGCACTCTGCCATTATAATCCATCGCACAGTTGTGTTATGGACATGCTCAAAAGTGCTTGTGCATAAACTCAGATCATATTCATTTAACCCATAAGCTCTGACACACTACAACAGGATTTGGATGGACCATAATAGTTCAAGGGTGCTGTCAGAATAGCTTGGCGCCTCCAGGTGCCAAGCTATTCTGGGGCCACCCTTGAACTATTATGGTCGATCTGTGGCATAGACCTCGGATATCTCATGATTTGATGATTTTGTTCTGAGGGCTTAATGGGTTACACTTGCTTTTCCTTGTATGTGATATCCGTTGAGGATAAGATCCTCAGGCCAACTTCGGGTGCAGACGGCCTGCACAGGCCGACTGGCCGGAGTCGTCCCGAGGATTTTCTGCTGACTGGGTGCGACTGTTGCAGACTGGACTATGATCAGATGAGGGAGATGCTGAACAGGTTCAAGAAGGTAGCTGGCAACAAGGGACAAATCACCCTGACAGAGTTAGCGTCTCACTTACAAGTGCCTCAGTCACCTGCCCTTGAGCAGGTGTTTCGTCTTTATGACAGGGTAAGTGCCTCAGTCACCTGCCCTTGAGCATGTGTTTCGTCTTTATGACAGGGTGAGTTGGTCTGTGGTGCGTGCATTACAAAGTAGCCGTGATAGTAACTGATACAGTTTTGTTATTAATAAGCAAAGATAAGAACATCGAAATGCTGGTGTGAGGATGGGGAAAACTACATGCTCATAAGAGTATTAACTCCATCTATGCCAGCAGACATAAATCGTGTTTTTGATTTTTGGGGGAAATCATTGTTAATTCAGCGTCAAATATCCCCAGCCACCCAACACATGGATACACAAAGTAGTTTCAGGAAGATGTATAGATTCTCATGAGCCCCCGCTGGGTTCAGTTTTTTTCAGCAGTCAAGGGTTTAGGGGTGTAACATTTGTTTCCTCAAAAACATTACCGATGACATTACTGTCTGGAAGTGTCTACTACTTACTCAATTTTAGCTAAGTAGACAGTAATGTCATCGGTAAGTATTTTTCGAAAAAATATATTTTAGAGAAAAATTAATGTTTCTTGGATTACAGTTTGAAAATTGTGTGGACAATAAATAAAATTATGGTCTGATTCAAGACATTATGCACATGGATGAAATTAGCACATCATGCATATAAGTAGTTAGCGTGACTTAGGTGCCTTCCCATTTGAACTTGAATTGTTTTATTTAACCCTTATCATTCGGAATACACCAGTGTGCGAAATAAGTTTGACTAAAATAGTTCAAGGGTGGTGCCACAAGCTATTCTGGCACTACCTTTGAACTAAAGCCATTGGTCTATATCCTTATCTGTAAGTACTATAATGTAGCTTGCATAATGGCAGTGTACATATTTGAAGCTTTTAACCTCAGGATGATATGGGTTAAACCTTTCACTGCCAGTAGGCACATGGATATGAAAATTAGGGTAATCAAGAGGTATAGATCTTCATGACCTTCCACACCTGCAGGGGCTTTTGAGAATCTGTACTTCTTGCAGTTTGGTGATGTTCAGTTTTTCTCCTCAGTGAACAGGTTAAACTGTAGAATAATAGCTGTGCATAATTACTTTTTTGTAGGATTGACTTACTTTGTGACATGGTATTTATTTCCTCAAAAACATTACCGATGACTATGTGAAAGTGTCTACTACTTACTCAATTTTAGCCTAAGAACCTGTTGTGTTACAACACAACCCGGGAGGCACTCGGGGAACCCACAGAGTGGCCGAGAGTTGTCTCCCGTTCCTGCCCATCCGGTGCCGAGTCACGAGGTGACCAACCAGTCGTTCTACTTAGCTCACGCTGTGCAGACGTGTTTTGTCTAGCCTAAGGACGTTGACTGTTGGTGTGACCGGTTCGCCGGTCTTCTGGACTTGTTGTTTGGCTGTGTGCTTTGGAGTGGGAGTGCTTCGTTGCCTGATTGTTCTGCTGCTTCCCTCTTCTGCGCATTCTTGGGTTGCGTGGACTCCACGGCGCTGACTTGCTGGGACGCCCGGCCGCCTTCGCGCTCTGAGGGTGGTATGGAGGTTCCTCCCCCCCGTCCCCGCATCTACCGAGAGGTAAGGTAGCCGTACCAGCCCTCGGCCGGCCCCCGGGATGGGCGCCAGTTCGATCAGAGGCACTTCTTTTTACTCGTACCTTCGTTGTACCTCTTCGCGCCAAACGCTCGACTTAGCTTGCGGGGCCCCACGTGCCCGCGCCTGCTCGCCTTTCATGATGTTAGGTGCTTACCTGCATGCTTCTACCTTCGTTGTACCATTTGCGTCAAATGCTCGCCTTAGCTTGGCAGGGCCCCATGTGCCCGCGCCCGCGTGCCTTTCATGTTGGATAGGTGTTGCAGTACCAGGCGCTGACCGGCATGCTTGTACCTTCGTTGTACCATTTTGCGTCGAATGCTCGCCTTAGCTTGGTGGGGCCCCACGTGCCCGTGCCCGCGCCTGCTCGCCTTTCAGGTTAGATAGGTGTTGCAGTGCCAGGGGCTTACCTGCATGCTTATACCTTCATTGTACCGTTTTGCGTTGAATGCTCGCCTTAGCTTGGCGGGGCCCCATGTGCCCTTGCCCGCGCGCCTTCATGTGTGATATGTGTTGCTGTTGCCAGTTGCCTACCTGCACGCTCGTACCTTTGTGGTGCCATTTCGCGTCCAATGCTCGCCTTAGCTTGGCGAGGCCCCACGTGCCCTCGCCCGCTCGCCTTCATGTTTGACATGTGTTGCAGTTGCCAGGTGCTTACCTGCACGCTCGTACCTTTGTTGTTGTACCATTTTGCGTCGAACGCTCGCCTTAGCTTGGTTGGGCCCCACGTGCCCTTGCCCGCTCGCCTTTCATGTTTGATATGTCTTGCAGTTGCCAGGTACTTACCTGCACGCATGCGGCGAATTCCAGTGGTCGACCAACACCACAAGGTCTGTCTCCCCTGCGCTGACTGCGCCTCAGACCACGCGTGCAATGTCTGCGCCACCTGGCCCGAGCAGCGTTGGTCACAGTTGTGGAGCTTTTACAGGCGTGAGCGCCCGGCACCGGTGAGTGAACCTTCTCCCGTCCAGGCGCCCCCCTCCGTGCCCGGAGCAGTGACCGCACCAACCTTGTGGCACGGACGCCACCCCGGACACGTGAGCCCAGCGCTTCTAGCAGGACTGCTCTCAACACGACCGCTCCCCGGAGGGAGCCCGCCCAGGTTCTTACGGGGAGCCATATAGCCGGCAGATTGGCCGCCTCACTGAGCCCGGCCTCCTGGGATGTGCCTCGCACCGTCCCGTGTCCACTGTCAGTCCTCGATCGTCTCTAATCGGAAAGCTCGCTGACTCTTACAGGGAGTCGTTTAGCCAGCAGAGAGCCCGCCTCACTGTGCCCAGCTCGCAGAGACCAGTGTCCACCGACCTTGTGGAACGGACGGACACACGAGCCCAGCGGTCCTAGCTGGACTGCATTCAACCCAGCAGCTACCCGGAGGGAGCCTGCCCGGATGAGCCCGCTGGTTCTTACAGGGAGCCACATAGCTGGCAGAGAGCCCGCCTCACTGAGCCCGACCTCCTGGGATGCGCCGCGCGCCGTCCAGTGTCAGTCCTACATCGTCTCTACTCGGTAAGCTCGCTGACTCATTAGCCGGCAGAGAGCCCGCCTCACTGAGCCCGGCTCACTGAGACCAGTGTCCACTCGTCTGAGGACTTCGGGCAGTTCAGTGCCCTCCCACTCCTCCAGCTGTTCAAGATGCTCACGGTCACCCGTTGACGAGCGTGGAAAGGCCGCGATGCGCGTCATGCTAGAAGATGTAGCCCTCGCCCCTCCGCGGCCTCGTCGCTCTCGACCAAGTCTCGCGCTTCGGTTCCGCGGGCGACTCCACGTTCGTCTCGTTCTACTCGCCTCGCCCGCCGCATCGGCGCTCATGTAGGAGCTCTCCTGCCCGGAATCGTCAACCCCGCTTCCGTCATCGCAGTCGATCCCCCCCCCCCCCCCCCTCAAGAGGGAGGTTTCCGCTTTCGTCGATGCGGGACGGCAGGTAAGTAGGGTCTAGTCACCTCCACAGCCCCCCGGTTGGTACCTTCGGGACCCCTTCTTCCGCCCAGCTCCAACAGTCCGGTTCCTGGGACTATGTCTTCTTCTCCGACCGTCGCTGGCCGGCTGCATTCCACTTTCCCTTTCGAGCCTTCATCGGTCAATGCCACCTCCACTGCGACGCTCCCTGCTGTGGACCAAGACCTGTCCGACGCTTATCTTCTTGTCCCCATGCACCCCGCCTCCAGGAGGTACCTCCGCTTCGCCTGCGATGGTGTGATCTACCAGTTTACCGGGTTACCTGGACGCCGTTGTGGCCAAGGCTCGACAGTCGTCCTCCAGTCCGACGTCGAACTACCTCGACGACCTCCTCCTACGCAACCGATCGGACACCGACCTGGCAGCGGCCAGGGATGCTCGGTTATGGCTGTTGTTGCGCTTGGGCTTCCTGGTCAACGCAGGTGTCACGACTAGGGAGGGACAGATGAGATTGAAAGATGGAATAGAAGTAGAACCCCCAAATGTCCCGACTAAAGAGAGATAGACGAGGATGAAGGTTAGGAGTAGAAGATCGGAATAAGACAGATAAAGAACCCTACTGTCTTGCCTCAAGACAGGTTACAGCTCAGCACAAGCAACACAACACATTTACTTTACACGTACACTCACTCTTTATTACTTATTACACTAACTATCCCTCTTTCCTTCCTTCCCCCACTTCCCACCGACACTTCCCCTCCCTGCCCCCTCCTCCCCTCCCCCCTCCTGGAAAAAAAAGCAAGACAAGAAAAAACAAAAGGAAAAAACTAAACCAAGGTTAATACTACTTTTACAGCATCAGCATTGCATCGAGTGGTGGAAACAAGCACTCCCCCACGCTACGCAGCACTGTTGCTCCACAATAACAATAAAAGTCAGGTTACACTCCTCCGAACTGACGCTGAAAAACGTCATTTACAACGTACTGTTCATATACAAGAATCATGGAACTACACCAAGACAGAGTGAGTAATGGAAAGCTGAATAAGAATGGGACCACTGTGGTGAGTCGACGACCGCCTGTCGATCCCTCCCGTCCGGCTTCCTCTAGCTTCGCGGGTCTTCCCTCTCTCCCTCTCTCTCTCTGCTTCCCTGGCGCTTGGTCTGGTTGCAATGGCGACACGGTGGCTTCGGCAGTACAGATGACCACGCCCCTTCCACGCCAACACCCGGTCCAGCGAGGCGTGGTTGGTCACGGCGCCCGTTGGCCCTCCAACCGGTCCCGAACCCAAAAACGAATGCAAAACAAAAGCAGGAGCCTAAACGGCCTCGTAAGTAACGTAAACCAGTGGGTCGTTAAAACAGATAACCTCCCATACCCACCCTGCTTGGTTTACAAAAAACACAGTTCTCAAACATTATATAAAAGCCTTCCTAACATTCTCTGCACTTCCACAACAAACCAATACAACATTTCACTAACCAACACATTCCACTAACCAATGCAACATTTCGCTAAACAGTTAAAAATAACTAATAATGAAATAGAAACAAACCAATAATGTCAAAACAATACTTCCCCTTTACCACCCATCACGTTCTCCCCTCCTTTCCCCCCCTCCCCCCCCCCCCGCACGACACTTCTAGCCCTAACACATAGTACAAACACCCATACCAACTGAACATAACAAAACATCCACACGCGGGTTTTTTAAGCACTTATCTCCTCTGCGACTCGTCACAACGCCGCCACCCGTAGGCAAAACAACCCCAGTGTCCGGCCAACAACGACCCTGGGACTGGATCAGCGCTGTGTCACTGACTCTCACAGACGGTCAGTCACTGACTCCCAACAGTCAGCTAGGCAAGACTGCTTGGTCCAACCGAGTACAGCTGCTAACTAAAAGCTAAACTCTGCAGTGAACACACTACCACATTCACTAGCGCGCCCCGCACGTGCAAAACAAAGAACACTAACTTGTCTCTACCAACTTGTAAACAACTCGCTATTCCTGCGTGACCGGTGCTTCGGCAACTTTCGACTACCACTGTCAAAACAGTCACTAACCGTGACAGCAGGCAAGTCGGACCTCACGCCGCTTCGTCCACCTCGTCATGGAATTTGCCACCGGCCTCAACAGGGTGCGTTGGCCAGAGACCCGGATTCTGAAGTTAGCCGCCCAGCAGGACGCAGCCCCCACCCGAGTCTGGCTTCAGCTACTTGGCATGCCGAATGCGGCGGCGTATCTCCTCCCCCGCGGTCGTCTCTACTCCCGGCCGCTACAGCTGCACCTCCTGCTTCACTGGCGTCCATCCTCTGGCGATTTAGCCGCCCTGGTGCCCGTGCCGCAGATGCTTTGCCCCCATCTGCGGCGCTGGGTGGACATATCGTGGCTCACTTCGGGAGTCCCCCGGACCTCTCCGCCCGCAGCTCTCCCTGTGTGTTGATGCAAGTCTCTCCAGGTGGGGGGCCCACTTGCTACCGTGGTTCCTCACAGCGTCCGGCCACTGGCCTCCAGAGCTGGTGGACAGACACATCAACTGGTTGGAGCTGCAAGCGGTATGGCAAGCCCTCATCGCGTGGGAGGTGCAACTCAGTCACCAGGAGCTGCTGGTCCTCTCCGACAACGCGACAGTGGTTTCCTACATTCAGAAGCAGGGCGGGACGCGCTCTTCCGACCTGTGCATGCTCCTCTACCGTCTGATGCACTGGTGCGAGGACCGCAGTTTTTCCCTCCGAGCTCGACACATGAACATCTTGGCCGACTCTCTGTCCCGGCGCGGCCAGTTGCTACACACGGAGTGGACGCTACGCCACGATATCTTTCAGATGCTCTGCACTCACTGGGAGATGCCTATCATTGACCTGTTCGCCACAAGGGGGAATCACCAGCTTCCCCTCTTGGTCTCCCCGATCCCAGACCCCCTTGCCGGGGCAGTCGATGTGCTTTCCATGCCATGGGACGGCCTCATCGCGTATGCGTACCCCCCCATCGGTCCTCGTTCCCAAAGTCCGCCTCAAGCTTCGAGGATGCAATGCTGTCGTTTTGCTGGTCGCCCCATTCTCCTGGAACCGGTCTTGGACCACCGACATCATCAGCCTCGCCACAGCCCCCCCCCCCCCCCCACCACCCCCCCCTGCTGCTACCCACGCCGAGCACGATGCTCAAGCAACCCTGCCAGCTGCTGTTCCACCCGTGCCTGGAGCGTCTCCTCCTTCACGCCTGGAGATTGTGCGGCAAGCCCTCACCGATAGAGGCTTCTCGAGTGCAGCGGTGGAAGCGATCGCTACAGCCCGCAGACCCTCGACCAGGCATGTCTACGAGGGAAACTGGCAAGTACTGTGCTCCTGGTGCGATGACCAGCGCCTCTCCCCCACTGAACTGACGCATCCCCAGCTTGCGGACTTCTTCCTCTGGCTCTTCAGAGACCAAGGGTTGGCCCCTATCTCCATCAGGGGGTACCAGTCCATGTTTGCCGACACCTATCGGCACCTCAGCCGCCCGGACCCCGGCACCTGCAAAGACATCGCCGACCTTATGACTCACTTCGGCCTGCAGCGTCCAGTGCCCTGCTCGTTCATTTCTCGCTGGGACCTTCCCTGGGTACTGACGTGGTTTAACTCTGCCAGATTCGAACCGCTGCCCTTGGCCCGCTTCACGGATGTGAATCGTACAACATGCTTCCTGTTGGCCCTTGCCACAGCGGCCCGAATAAGCGAGCTACACACGCTGAAAGCGCGCCCTGCCTGCCAGCAGTTTAGAGCGGATGGCTCCATGCAGCTCTTCACAGACCTTGCCTTCCTTGCCAAGACTAGGCCTCCTCTGACCGTGCCACAGGTGATCACCTTACGGCCGCTGCGAGATACGTACTTTCCCCGGGAGACCAGGCAACAAGATCCTGTGCGCGCCCCACGCGTGTACCTACGCCGATCCAAAGTGTTCCAGAGAGGACGCTCGCGCCTCTTCTGCCATTAAACCCAGGCAGAACTGACATAACAGCCCAGACGATATCTTCCTGGCTACACTGGGTCATACGGTCCACATACCAGGACCTCTCCCCACAGGGAGCAAAGAGGCTTAGGATACGCGCACACGAGGTACGCACCATGGCCACGAGCGTCGCATTCGACCGGAACTGCGCTGTCAAAGACATCGTGGCAGCTGTGGACTGGTGGGCAGAATCGACCCTCGCCCGCTTCAACCTCCGGGATCTGGCAGGCCAGCGAGACAACCTCGCTCTGATGGGGGACATCTCCGCAGTGCAACACTCCCTTCCAGCACCGTTGATACGTACTTAGCTAAAATTGTCATGAGTGTATGGCAGGGAGGACGGCTCTGCCTATAACCCGTCTGCGGTGGTGTTTTGGGCGCGGCACCCTCCACCTTCTCGCAATTCTTCCACATAGTCATGTCATCGGTAATGTTTTTGAGGAAATAAAATTAATTCATTTTTCTCTAAAATGTATTTTTTTGAAAAATACTTACCGATGACATGACTCGGAGGACCCTTCCACCTGCCCCGCTTGCCGCTGGTGCGCTAAGTATTCCGACTGGTTGGTCACCTCGTGACTGGGAACCGGATGGGCAGGAACAAAAGACAACTCTCGGCCCCTCTGGTGGTTCCCTGGGTGCCTCCCAGGTTGTGTTGTAACACAACAGGTTCTTAGGCTAAAATTGAGTAAGTAGTAGACACTTCCACATAGTCATGTCATCGGTAAGTATTTTTCCAAAAAATATCTTTTAGAAAAAAATGAATTTTTCAGGATGGATCTGGCACGATTGATTTCCGGGAATACATCATTGGCCTTTCACTTGTGTCCGGCCCAGCGAACACCGAAGACACATTGCAGCTGGCATTTCAGGTATGCTTTGACTCTTGCAAAAGTGTGTTATGTATTATGAAGAGGGTTAAAGACATGGATGAAACTGGCTGTATTTTTGCACCTGGTTGTGTGTTCCTGCAGCTGTTTGACCCTCAGAAGAAGGGCTACATTGACCAGGAAGACCTGAAGACTATCCTGTATAATGCCTTCAGTATGGCAGAGGAAGATGCCGAGCAGCATTTCTCCGCTATCGACCAGGACGGAGATGGAAAGATACGCTTTGGTAAGTACTGTGGTGTAGTAAAGAAGAAATGTTATCCCAAAATCAGGAGTCAGTCAAACCTTGCACAGACTTCAGACATCCCGTGTATTCATCCAGCATGCTCCATCTGCAAGAGGCGTATATTCTCATGAGCCCCTGCAGCTGCAGGGGCTCATGAGAATATATGCCTCTTGCTCACTAGGTTTTGACTTATTGTCATCCACGGTTTGAGGTACATACCTAGTATTAACAAAATACAACTGCTATGAGGAAGGATGCTGCAGTGATTGGGGCGGTCTAGCTAAACTCTCCCATTAGTCCTTACTGTTAAGGAGTGCAAACTACTATGTTCCCTTACTATAGAGGGGTACAAGCAAATTTGTTTGACCTGACTCTAAATTAGGAATAACTTCTTTTTTGTAGGCATTGCAACTCACCTGGCATCGTTTTGTCTGCAAGAGGTGCATACATTACATATTCACAAGCCCTTGCACCCAAGGTGCACATGCATCCAGCCATTTAAATATTACAAAATTAGGTAAGATACACATCAGATAAGGTGTGTACATGAAGATACCTTTGAAAACAATCATTTCAATAATGTCCCCAGAATTGGAACCCGTTTAACCCTGAGGCGGCATTTCCCAAATAGTAGCAATGTCACCTAACACCTGTTTGCCAGCTGCAGGAGATGGACTGACCATGATAATTCAATGGTAAAATGCCAGATTAGCTTGGCATCATCAGGAGCCAAGCTAGTCTGGCACTATCCTTGAATTATGGTCTCTCCAACTCCTGCTGTGGTGAGCTGGGGCAAAATGAGCGAAGACATGGGTCATACTGTTTACAGAGGACATGAAGGCATATGTGCAAGAGAGACCTGAGTTTGCCAAGCTGTTCACCGTATATCATGAGCTGAAGGCACCAGCCACCAACGGCCATGGCGTGGCAGGCAGTAGCAACAACTCTGCCGGCAAGTGCAAGGAGGAGTAGTTACACGCCCCATTTCTTCTTCTTTTTTTTCCCCCTTTGTTTATTCTGCGGGGAAAAATATATCTTTGTCCCTCCCACCCACCCCCACCCCCCTGCACTTTTAACTCATTCAGCCCGAAGGCCGTATTTCCCAAATTTGTGAGGTGTCATCTAATGACTATGCACCAGTTGCAGGTGATGGATCAACCATTATAATTCAAGGGCAGTGCCAGATTAGCTTGGCGCTGACAGGCGCCAAGCTAATCTGCCACTGCCCTTAAATTATCATTGTCGACCCATCTCTTGCTGTAGGGCGTCGGGGCTGAATGGGTTAAAAAAAGTAATCATCAGTTGTGGCCTTCAGAAGAATTGTCTGTTAACTCCCTTGGGCATGCAGTCACCGCCACTGTTGACAGTATTGGTGGATGCAAACACAAGTGGGTTAAGCCATAGAAGATGGATTGACTTTGTTAGCTTGGGGGCAGTGCATGATTAGCTATTGTCTGGAGTTGCCAAGCTGAGCAGGCAACCTGTCACCTATCACTGTTGTGAGGAAATGCATCAGCTTGATGAATGTTCAAGGGTAGTGCCAGGTCAGCTTGGTGCCTGAGGCACCAAGCTGATTAGGTAGTACTCTTGAATAGTTGCCAAGCTGATTAGGCACTACCTTTAAATAGTCACCAAGCAGATAAGTCGCTACCCTTGAATAGTCGCCAGGTTGATCAAGCACTGCCCTTTGAATACCATTCAGTCCATATCTCACAACTGGCATTGGACATAAATGTGATGAAGGTACATGGTTTTGTTTGACATGCACCAGTAGCTTTAATTTAATGCTGATCATATATTGCGTTTATCGTGAACCAATAACTGTTTTTGATGAGGTGTGTTCCAGATCCGGATTTGAGTTCAGTAGAAATTGGTACTGTTATAATAAACGGCAGTAATATGAAGTACTCAATAGAGTGTTTTTACTTGAAGTTAGCCCATTATTTTGCTCAGTTGAGTTGAGCGCATCATATACAATTCTGAGTTATGAGTGCTGATGTTTTCTGCTTTTTGACTACTTTTTCTTCTGCATGTGCTTTTCGTTTGCACATCCCAGTGCACAAAAGGCCAACGGGGAGACTTTGGCCTCTTTACCACCACGTGCGAGCTAACAGTGGTCGATGTGAGCCCATTAACCTTTTGCGCACTGGGGTGAAAGTAGTAAACTTTGTTGCTGATCGCACCATGTCCTGTTTTCAGTTTGTATGTCAGATGACCCAAGGCCTGCATTCTTAGAACTAGTACTAGAGCCTTTGGGGACATGGGTCTGAGTGACCCTTATACTTGTAAGTAAATTTTTGTTTAAACCCTTTCCATGCCGTTAGTGTTTTTTGTCGCGATGATTTCTACAGGAATCATCGCAACAAAAATGGCTACCGACACGCAAAGGATTAAAAGCTGAGTTCATTACAGGGCATTTTTGACAAGATAGTTATTATTTACACGTTGGTGTTCATCCACTGCTCTTTGCAAGAGATTGAGTGGAGTAATCCTTAACTTTTGACACATAGTCCTCATACACTACATCGAGAGATGGACTAACTCAAACTGTGCTTGTTCAAGGGTAGTCTGAATAGCTTATTGCCTTAAGGCGCTAAGCTAATCTGGCACTACCTTTGAAAAAGCATGGTCAGTCTCTTCATGCAAAATGCTAACAAACTAATATGATGCCTATGAAATTTGCATGGAGGAGCTGAATGAGTTTTTGTTTTATTCTTGTTGTGTTGTTTTCAACCAGTTTGCATTGTATTTGCATCAGCTTTGCTTCATATATATCTGGACAACTGAATCTCTCTTCTGTTGATATTTTATTAGCAGTGCATTTCTGTGAGGAGATTGAAACAACCAGTAACAGGCCATGTACATTTTTTTCCCGAACATCAGTTCAGCAATCAATGATGGTTTGTTTTCCAATCAGACTTCCATCCAATACATAAACCGGTTACACTGCTTTCACCACTCTACACAAGTTCTTGCCATTTTGTTATCACCCATCTCATGCATGCAGCCACCAGTGCTGTTTTTCAGGGCTTGTAATTTTTTGCGGTTCCGCAAATTTTCGCTATTAAAAAAAAAATTCCGCCAAGAACAGTATGGTTTTCCGCGGAACAAAACACTGTTTCAAGATTTGGGTTGTGCATCAGAATGTTGAAGATTTTTCAACTAAATTTGGACTTGATGGTGAATAGTGACTGTCAGATGAGCATCAGTGTGTGTTTACACTTAGATTTGTAGTTGGACTTTGTTGGCGAATAATAACTGTAAGCTATGCATCGATAAAGACAGGCTACTACAAGCGTTCAGCTGTGTGTAAGTGAGCAAGCTAGTCTTTCCTTCACTATGTTATATGTATTTTGCTCATCAAGAATGCACGTTAAAAATGCTACAATTTGTATGCGGTGGAGGAGGGGGGGGGGGGTCATTCCCCTGCACCCTCTACCGGTGTCTAGGTGGCACCTGGACCCCAGCCAATTTCCTCTTTTTTAACTCCAGACCATTACAAGCCCTGGTTTACAGTACCTAAGGCTGCATGCACAATGGGGTTTACTTTCTGACCATTTGGGTGTCGGTAACAGTTTTAGTCGTGATGATTCCTGCAGGAATCATGGTGACTAAAACCGCTATCAAAACTTAAAGGGTTAAGCTGATCTAGTCAGGTTATTTGAGTACTCCATTTTACTCCTGCGTTGTATATTTTAGCTGACCAGTGCATTTTTACCCCCTCGACACATACATTGAGATCTGCACACAGCATTGTGGAAACTGTTGTGCTGATTTTAAAAACAGTTTACCAGTTCTGTTTTGCAAAGGATTTTCTACGTAAATAAAAAAAACGTTAATTATCTTTTTTGCATTGTAAAATCTCACTTCGGCAGTAGCATGCATTTACCTTTTATTGTATATAATTTTCAGAGGTATGATTTTGAGTGGCATTCGATCCAGTTTTTGGAATTTTCCTCATTGCTCAGCTTATCTTTTTTGTAGTTGATATGCCAATGCTCAGCCTGTAGGTTCAGTAGATTGTGTACAGCAAAACCTGTTTTGAACAACCAACCTTTTGAGAGATTACATGTCGTTAACGCATGCGCGGCTTATGCCGCACATCCATATGCGGCTGGCCGCAAATGAGTTAAAGACCATCATTCAGGTAGCTACAGCACCTACATGATTGTCTTTGACAACAGATGCCAATTTTTGCACTTCTCGAGAGAGAGAGAGCACCTGTTTTTTAGATGGTTGCTCAAATCAGGTTCATAACCCAATTGACCGCATGGCTGCATTTCCCAAAGTTTGGAGGTGTTACCTAACAGCTAAGTACCACTTGAAGGAGACAGAGTGACCATGATAATTCAAGGTTAGTGCCAGATTTGCCAGATCAAATCTGGCACTATCCTTGAATTATCATGGTCAGTTCATCTCCTGCTATAGGGTGCTGGGGCTAAATGGGTTGGTGTACTTTTATGGCTTTTACATTCCCCTACCTGCAAGATTTCTTTTGATGGCTTATATCTCCATTAACTAATAATTCTGCATTTGTAACTAGCTTAGGAGTTCTCCATTGTTCATCACATGTTTACTTGTGGCGTTATTTGTGTGCCGATCTGCAAATTTTTACCTTACCTTTTAGAGAGTAAGGTTGAAATTCACAGACCAATACACAGTTATTCACCTTGATTTTCAAATCAAGTACATGTAGGTCACAAGTGAATTTTGGACACAGATGCCTTGCTGGCTGTTTTGTATCAGCTGAATGTGTCTACCATTTCCAAGACAATCTCATACATGTATTTCAGCATTTTGGAGGAAACATACATCACATTTACTTGTTTATGCCATTGTATTCCTAATCCCATTTGTACAGATACCAAAGCACAAGCATGTAGATGGGAAAGATATTTTACAGTTTTAGCCAAGAAATTATGTGGACAACATGTAGTTGAAGTTAGGTTCCACTCTGCTGTTTTCAAAGTTATGTTTCCTTCAGATCTGCGATTACAAGTACATGTAGTCTGTTTTTATTATTACACAATCAGACATATGGTTTGCACAGGGTCACACTGCTAGATTTGCAGGCATTATTTGTCTACTTTAACCTGAGACATTAGATCTGAAATGATCTACAATCTGGAATGATCTATATTGTCACATTTTCACTTTCAGAATGTGCCCAGTATATCTGGTATGCACTTGATAACCCCCTTGTGCATGCAGCCATCGGTACTATACATATGCAGAAGAGCAAAAGAAATGGGACATTTTTGTAATCACCAAATGATGATTCCAGAAATGTTGCATTTCTTTTGGTTGTCAGTATAGTACTGGTGGCTGCATGCACAAGGGAGTTAACTAATGGGACAGTTGTCTCAAACAAATCCTGTTGCCAAACATATTACAAAAATAATTTGGGCATATTTGATTTTTTTTTTTTTTTTCTTCTTTTTGGTTTTTGGCTCAAGTGCGATAGCAAAAGTGAGTATGTATTGGGCAATCCCGTACCGTCTGTCATCAGTGTTAAACTTTAACATTTGCATTTTCTGAGAGACTGTTAAAGATACAGACTTCAGACTTGCCCGAGGACACTTTGTGGCAAAACCTTTCTAAATATATCAATTTGAGTGACCTCATTCAAAGGTCAAGGTCACAGTGGGTCAATAAATGTCAATAATGTCTATTTTTCACAAAACTACTTTTCTCAAATACCCTGGTACTATATTCAACTTCATGGCCAAACTTGATAAATAAATACCTCATGATAAGACTTAACTGTGCATGGTAACCCCACTCAAAGGGCAAGGATCACAACAGGTCAGGAAATGGTGCAAAAATGCCTATTTATGGATAGAATGTAGGTTTTGATAGACACTGCACAGGACATAATTTACAGTTACCGCTGCCCTTTAACATTTAAATGCCTGCTTATATGAGTGACCTGTCAGAAAGGTCAGGGTCACAGAAGGTCAGATAAATGATGCGAATCAGCCATGCATGTGAGCCATGATGGCTTTGATATTCTTTTTAAATATTTTTTCCTTTTTTTTTTTTTTTTTTTTTGGGGGGGGGGGGGGGGTCTGTGTTGTCTGTGGGTTTTTTTTTTTGTTTTTTTTTAATTAAAGATCTGCATTGTTGATTTACATTGAACTACTCATTGTCTTCATGTTGATTTGCAATGATCTACCTACACATTTTATGATATGCTTATTATTTCAGGAATGTCTCAGTCGCTAACATACATTTAATACACCACTTTATTGTCGTTGGAGTATAATCATTTGGTGACATTTAAAGTTATATTCCCCAGGATCAAGCATCTCAACTCAGTCAGAAAACTGTCTGCAACAGATACTGCTGACAGTATGTGTATGGGTCCTTTGTGCAATATCTTAAAGCCTTAAGATGTAAGTACATGCCAAATGTTAAAATTCATCATTTGGAAGGTGTATTGTTTTTGTACCCGAGTCACAGATTTATCGTCTGTATCGGCCTTGTTTTGAATTAATATGCATATTTATGAGTGAACGTCACAAGGCAGAACCTGGCCGACTGTGTATCGCAATACTGCAGGTCACAAGGTCATCGGTGTGGTGTACACACGTCAGTGTACACGTGTACTGATGTTCTCCGGCATACCTTTGATGTAATTTTTCTTGAGAATGTAGAATAAACCTTCCATACTCACTATGCTGTCAAAATCACAATGTGGGTTCCACTCGACCTGCTAATAGTATTGTACTAGTAACAATTGTGCATACAGTAGTGCACCGAGGGCTTGCGTGTTTGCGCTCGCAAACTGCGAGCGTGCGCCATCCATGGTGCCTAGTTTGACCTTTGATCTTTTACCCCTCGGAAACACACACGGTCTTCCATAATTGAAACAGAACATTGGTATTTATACCCACTTTCTGCACTGCAGTCATTTTCACATCTCACACATCTAAGTCTAAGTAACTGAAAACATCTTTGGAAACATCAAATGCACCATCGCAGCAAAAACACTACGTCTCTGATTCAAGTGAATGAGAGCCCGCACAGACAAAAACATGTTAGGACCAGCGATGTGCAACTTTGACACACACCGTAGTTTTCAGATCTTTGCAGCATGAAATGTGATAACTAGCTCGTAACTATATGATAAAACAGGTTTAAAATCTTGCGAAATCAGTAAGAGAGAAATTCTACTGAAGGTCATGAATTCTGAAAATCACTAGCAGCTCGCGGAACTATAGGAAGATCAACAAAGACCGTAGATTACTTACTGCTTCAGCAGAAAAGCGACAATTTTCAGGTGGTCAGTCAAGCCAAGTTCTTGCTTTACGCATTGCCACATGTCCATATTTCCTTGTCCGATGTCAATTCTACTTTGGGGTATCCTGTCTCTCTTCCTCTTTCTTCTGCCCTGGGGGACTTGGGTGGGGTTAGGTATTTTTTAGTTCCCAGGGTCACCCTGGTCAGCCCCACAGGGTGAGTTTTTCTCTCTATTCTGGGGCATGTGTTTCTGTCTACCCTTTGTCCATTCACCTGTATTTGCCTTTTTAAAACTCTCCCTACTGTCTGCACTGCCTGTAGCTCTTGATATTGGATGTGTGTTGCTAAATGGTCTTAGCTTTACTTAGGCCCCATGTTGTAGGTTTATTTAACGTATTTGACCGGCTGGCGACATACATTCAATTTTCTGTTTAGTTTTTTTTCACAAGCAGTGCAGGCACGTCCTGAGAAAGCCTTGTTGCTGTCGGGACGTTAAGCAATGTACAATCAATCAATCAATCTTCCTCTTTCTTCTCTTTAATTCTGAGTCTGTCATGGTCGGCGCGAGTCGATGATACTTTCTTTTTTTCTTCGCTGGTTCATCCGCCATCTTGTCACTGATTGGTTCTAATTATGCAGATGACCTAAGGTCATGTAGAATAGTTATGACGTTGGATACCATCGCATATCAGAAGCAATTTTGTTACGCGTCCCGTCAGAAAATTCCGGTGGACCTCTTCGCTTTGGACCTCTTTTCGCTTTTTTGGTGGGACAATAGGGTGGTCACTGTCTAAGTGGGTGTGTATACTAAAGCCCAGTAAAATCTTTTTGTGAACTGAAGCCTTTAAAAATGTCGGGCGTGCCCCTTGCAAACATTTCAGTAATGTATATGAGCACAAATTTTGTATCCTTTTTATTTAACCCTTTGGCTGTCAGTAGCACATTTTGGCATGATTCATGTAGGAAACATCAAATAGCGCTGCCAATAGCCAATGTTATATTCTTGTCAGTGCTACAGCCAGTTACACCAGCTTAGATATTTTTGTGTTGTTCTGTGATTGTGGACCATACACCTTGAAATGGGAGGGTCCAAAATCACAGATCAGCAAATTTATGTACGTATAAAGAAAATTCTTCTCTTTTCCCTTTTTCATGGCTGTTCTAGATCAGCTGTGTCAGCAATAAATGTTTTGCGTTTGTATTGTATGGATTTTCCTCCATCACACCCACAAAGCAAATAATTCAGTTGTTGCAATTAATTTCATTAAAAAAATGTGTGCTGGCATGTGATTTTGGACTTTATGGCTTGAGCCATAAGGTGCAAAATCATAGACCAGCACACAAATAATATTGTACATTAAATTGTATTTTTAGCCAACAACATGATAGTATTACTATGGTACTCAGAATTCCTTTTGTTCCTCAGAGCGTGCACACTGTATACTGGTAAATTTGTATCAGGAATTAACATTACAACATTACAAGTTAGTGTTTATTGTATATCTACAAATATTATATCATACATACATTTCGTATATAGTATCAATGTTTACTCATGAAACGATATATTTACTTATTTCTACATATTTATACACCATTCTTTTGTTATTTTGCAATGGACCATTTGTTTATGCAGTTTGAAGTAGGAAAGCCTGCGTATTTGTTATAATGTATTTTATAGTTGCACAGTGCTTATTTGCTTGCTTTCAGTTAAATTTATTGTAATAATGCATAGCATTTATATGGCGCATTTCTCATATTTATAATATAACTCAATGCGCAGAATGTAGCCGCGAACTGAACCCAACAAGCACGCTCACGTGAATCACATGCATTCACTCACACACTGTACGTAAACACAGAACATTCACGTGGTGCTAAGGGCAAGCTCAAGCGAGCTACTGACGGTATTTGGAAATCGTTTTGTATTTGAAATTTTATTAAGTTGGCTGAAACTGATACCAAAGTGGAGGGGGAGGAAGAGCCGGAGTACCCGGAGAAAGAACCCCCGACGGTCCGCCCGAATTAACGGTGACACTTACTAGAGGAGAAAAATCCGACGCCGGAACCCGGAATCGAACCTCGCACCTTTAGCATTGGTGGCAGGCGCCTTAACCACTGCGCCACGGACCGCCCCATAAACAAACAGGGGAAGACACTTTGATAAAGGACCCATTAATATTGGAACACATAGGCGCAACCTTGGAACAATTTGAAACAGTCGATAAAAGTGGCATTTGAAGAAATGAAATTACACATGTATTTTAAATTGACAATTCCCAGTTTTAAGAATGAAGGGGAAAAAAACGTGTCGGTGAACTGTTCAGGCATTGCAGACATTAAGCCAGCTAATGTCACGATGCAGGATCAGTAAGAGGCATAGATGCGAAGAGGCTTATGAGAATGTATATATGACTCCCCTTAGCTGAAACTGAAGGGTGTTAACTCATTCAGCCCGACGCACGTATATCCCAAATTTTGGAGGCGTCATGTAACGACTATAATGCACCTGTTGCAGGAGATGGATCGACTATGATAATTCTAAGGTAGTGCCAGATTAGCTTGGCGCCAACAGGCGCAAAGATAATCTGGCACTACCCTTGAATTATCATGGTCGACCCATCTCCTGCTGAGTTAATGAGTATATTCATAAAAAGCATTGTAAGCACTGATTTTCAAAAATAAAAAAATTAATTTTAAAAAAGCAAAAAAACAGAAGAAAAAACTTCAGTTGACTAAGTGTGTTACGTACACAGAACTAAACATAACTAACCTGTACCACTTGCGTGTGTGCTCCCCAGAAAGCCACACTCAGGGAGTACCCCACAAGTACACTTCTGTTCAAATGGGATGCTTAGCTAACCCTTATCATTCGGAATACACCAGTGTGTGAAATAAGTTAAACTAAAATAGTTCAAGGGTAGTGCCAGAATAGCTTGGCGCCTCTAGGCGCCAAGCTATTCTGGCACCACCCTTAAACTAAAGCCATTGATCTATATCCTTAACTGTAAGTACTATAATGTAGCTTGCATGTGGCAGTACACAAATTTGAAGCTTTTAGCCTTGGTGTGATATGGGCTAAGCATCTCATTTGAATAGAAGGGTACTTGTGGCTTACTCACCATGTGGTAAAGCATATTTGCCCAAATTTTCACAGTTTTGAGTGTCTCGTGCGTTTTCATCAGTGTCATCAGTTCATTTGCTTGTTTTACACTTTTGTAAACTTAGATCTTCGACAACCACATTCTGTTTATGCATGTTCCTTTGTTTACAGATTTTGTCTATAATTTCGTAAACACAAATAGATTTCAAGGCCACAAGCTGCCAACATTTTTGTTTTTCTTTCTGTCAGTACCGTATTTTTGTTTCTAAGTGATCATTTTGTGTGCAGCATGTGTTTATATATCCTGTGTTGTCAGTGTTAATAATTTATGGATGCTTTTGACTTATACTCACTCTATTTGTCATTTACTTTGCACATGTTCTAGTCATTTTTCTGTTTGCATACTTACTTGACATGCACAGAGATTAGACTTGCATGTTTATTCAACTCGGACGCCATTTATATTTGTGATAGTTTGATAAGTTATTTCCTTTAATGATTAATTTATTTGATGGACTTGATTCAAGTATCTATGGAATACATTCAGGTGAGACATCCTTTGATGCCTGTGATCGAATGTCTCAAATTTTCATAATCATGGGGGTGGAGGACGCAGTGGGGAGGGGGGTGGGGGGCTGGGCTCTTATTAGCAACCCATAGGAAGAACTTTCGGAAACTTGATTGACACTATCTTTTAAACTTGAAACGACGTGCTTTAGGACAGGCTTTGATTGCTAAAGGTTTGCCAGTATAGTGGCATTTCAATGTTGTCCTGCCTCAACAAAGATTTCTCTACACTTCTTTTCACAGTCCTTGTGAGCAGGTTTCCTTCAACCTCCTACTTGGTGAAGAAGGGATGCTTAGCTAAGCATCTCATTTGAATAGAAGGGTACTTGTAGCTTACTCCCCAAGTGGTGATGCATATTTGCCTTATTTTTCACAGTTTAACCTGTACTGTCTGGAGACTTTTCTTCAAAGCATTTGGCCAAACAAATCAGAATTCTTATAATTATTTTAAATTTTAGTAGCGTGATTTTAGATATTTAAACATTAACCCTTTGGGTGTCAGTAGCAGTTTTAGTGGCGATGATTTCTGTAGGAATCATTGCGTCTAAAACCACTACCGACACCAAAAGGGTTAAAAGGAAAGGAAGTCCGACGACAAAGGAGCCTAGAAGCCTCCAGTACTTATTCGAAACTGCCACTTATTGCCACCCCACCCCCCTCTCCCCCATCCCCCACCTAAAACCTGGTAACAAGAAAATGAAGTTTGTTTCATCAATTTTCCCCCTGACTGGAGGGCAACATGCTGATGCACGTGCATTCTTAGCAGATGTCAGTGACGTCAGTGCAAAGCTTTTGGCTGTTTGTATTTGCAAGGTAAAAGCGATTTGAAGCAGAGCTTTCGCTTCCCAAATCCGAAGAAGTCATCCAAATATCGGAAACGTTAAAAGGCTTGGCTAAAGGACTGAATGGGGAAAAATTAGACATTTTGTGTGCAAAGATCACTTCACACCTCACTGCGTCGAAGGCATATCCTGCAGCACTCATATGGCTGCTTCGCTCAGCACATTTACGGTCCCAACAAATATACACTAGCTGCGGTAATTAACCAGAAAATAGATTATGTGACTATAAATAGTGAGGATGCAAGCAAACGTTATGCAGCATGTGTATGTTTTTGGTGTTATGACGTCTCCAAATTCACAAACATGGCGCACTCCATCCCCAGGCAGCATTCTCAACACATTCTGGTATCAAAATGAAAGCGCAGATGGGCTATTAAATTAATGCAGTGTTATTACGTTGAACACGTGCAAATTTTGACCCGCATCTGATTAACGTTACGTTTGCTACGTCTGTAAGCTGTGTCTGTCAACGCTGGGTCATAGTGCACTTTATATTCATAACGGCATTTTATTTATCCTCGTCAAGATTTTTTTAAATGTATAATTTATTAGAGGTGGAAGCTACATTATACATGTACTGACTATTTTTCCAACAAATCCCATCAAGACCATGTGTCTATTTTTGTGATGATCTAATATTTTAATCCTTGCGGATCTAGGCCATGAGGTCAAAATCCCAAACAATACACACTTTTCGGGTCTATTGCACATTTTCTTTTAGTTCTGTTTTATCATTGATCATTTTGAATAATCGGCTTAACTCATTCAGCCCGGAGCACGTATTTCCCAAATTTTGGAGGCGTCATCTAACGACTATGCACCTGTTGCAGGAGGTGGATCGACCATGATAATTCAAGGGCAGTGCCAGATTAGCTTGGTGCCTATCGGCGCCAAGCTAATCTGGCACTACCCTTGAATTATCATGGTTGACCCATCTCCTGCTGTAGTGCATCAGGACTGAAGGGGTTAAGGTTGCAATTATCCGTGTATGCTGTAACTTTTGTATGAATGTGCGCTGTACATACATGGGCAGTATTGTTTGGTTTTTTTATATGGTGATTCCTACTCCATTAAGCTATGCCAGTGACATTCATATTCATATGTTGACTTGTTGTTTAAATATACACATGTATTTCTTTGGGCATTGGTGCACTGTGCTTGTTTTTAGTTTGTGTATATTTTTTCCGCTTCTATTTCGTTTAGGCATTTTTCTATTAGTCTTTTCTATTACTGCACCTGTAAATAAAGAGATAAGTCTGTTCATTTAGTTGCGGTGTTTATCAGTGTGTGAACATGTACTTTGATAATGTTTCCATTGTTCTTTCCCGAATGTGGTTTCATTATCCACATGATCACGTGCACACTGGATGTCTTCCTCGATTCGCTGCTGCTGCAGCGAATCGAGGGAGACAACCAGTATGAACCATGTGTATGCACATACAGTTTGACAAGCGTGGCTTGTACGTGTGCACAATCACACGCCCACACGCACAAAAATGTGGCACACACTCACACTCACACACACACACATACACACACACACACAGAGACACACACACACATGCGCACGCTTTTTGTGAGGACCCGATGTCGTGTTCAATCACGTCATGCATGATGGCTGATGCAACTTTGCCCCCACACGCCTCGGTTGACAAACCCCTTTTTTTTCACGAAGTGTATTGATTGACAGTATGAATACTGAAATCGATACCAAGTATGCAAAAGTCCCTCTACAGTTGTCCCGTCCACAGGTGTGCGCGGACCAACTGTGGCCGAATTCAGCCAAAAAGCACGTTCCTCAACCGGAGCGTGTGGTGTGCACAGCCTGAGTAGGTTCTCCAACACATAACTCTTAAACTCCCAGAACTAAGTGACTTCCATTCTGTAGAATAAAAAGTCACTTAGTTCTGGGAGTTTAAGAGATAAACGTGCATCGACAAAGGAAATGCATCTTTTCTTTTTAAACTGATCAGTTCGGCTATTTGTGTGCTGGTCTGTGATTCCAGACTGTACATCTGTATATCAGCATGATTTGGATTTTCTGTTTTGTTTTTTTGGTTTTTTTTTGTGGAATGGAATTGAGAAACTAATTGCTGCTCTGACTTTTTCCTCAAATGCATGTGTCCTACTGTATGGTGCATTTTCTTTTGACTTTTAATTGCAGAGGCTGGGACCAGATTAATGTACAATGTACAGCCTGGACTGTTGTTGACGGATGTATTCCAGATTTGTTCAAACGTGTTTGCTATATTTAATTATTTCATGGAATTTGTTTTTAATGGTTTACTCATTCGCATCCAGCCGCATCCGGATGCGCGGCTTATGCCGTGCATCCAGATGCGGCTGGCCGCAAATGAGTTAAAAAATAGATTACAACTACTTCTACAGGGGAGTAAAACAACATAAAATTCATTAAGACTCAAAAGGACAGCTGAGTAAATGTTCATCTGTGTTTCTGGCGTGTCTCATTGACTTGGAGCTGAAGTAGATCACTCTGCACGTAGAATTTGTTCTTGGGGTAGAATCTGCCAACTGACAAGACAGTAGTGCGTGCGAAGCAGACTATAACCAACAAAGAAGGAAATGCGCTTCGGAAGTACAGAGAAATGCGCTTCGGAATTACAAAGACAAAACAGTTTACTATATTCTTTGCTATTCGGAAGCGTGTTTTCAAGGAAAGAAACACACTTCGGAATAGCAAGGACAAAACCGTGACGGTTTTGTCTTTGCTATTCCTAAGTGTGTTTATTTTTGTCTTTGCTTTTTCCGCTCGTTTTCAGTTTACGCTTTGCAGGGTCTAATTTGGTCTGGATTCAGACTGCTTGTCTGTCGAATCGTTTGAATGAAGTTCATACCGATTACAGTAAGCACAAGGCCATTGGGCCAACGTCGGCCGCAGTTGGCCCGCACGCGCCTGTGTGGCTCACTAGGTATGGGAAGCATAAACGTCCATGGTTCATGGTGCTCCCAAGTTACACTATGCACAGCAGTCTAAAATTGTCAAAACAGCTTGGTACAATCGTTGTGAGACGTGTACATCCGCCTTTGTCGTAAATAAGCCAAACCTTTCAATCCAATGGATCTGATAGTATTGATTAGCCTATACAATTTGCATGTGTACTATTTTGTAACCGGATGTGGATGTGCTGTATTTATTGGGACCTTTCTACGGTATATAATCTATTTCTTTTCATTCTTTTTTTCCATTTTGTGAACTGACTTTGATACCACTGGCTTCTTTGTAGAGCTGTGCTTTTTGGGTGATGATGGAAACGCACATGTGGATAAGGCTGCTTGTTCTGTGTCCATATGACCCTTACTGTTACATGTACCATTGCAATAGGTGTTGCTAAGGTGTTCGCGCCCTTCACTTGATACGGAAACTGCCCTGCTATTTTGCCATTTTTACAGTGCTTTTTAACCCCTCGACTGTCAGGCCACAAAAATTAAAACACCAACCAACTGCAAAAGGCCTTGTCCCTTATGAGTCCCCGCGTTCGCGGGGACTCATAAGGGACTACGCCTCTTGCATTAGGGACTACGCCACCTAATGGCATCTTTCTTTGATATAGCGTTCTCCACACACACTGGTCTTCGGTGATTTTAAACATAGAGTATGCATCCGCTGTCAACAAAGGTGTTAACCGTATATTGGCCCATGACTGGACCGAAATTAACAGACAAGCATACGCTTCCATGGCATAACGATTCATTGTGCTTCAAGGTGATACGTTGGAAATGCTTTTATACTTTTATTGCCCATAATGCATAAAGCTGCAGTGCTACACGTTTAAACTGCCGTCTTTTGTCAAGGTAGCTGTTTCTTGAGCAGTCGTTTCCACTGTGCTTTCTGGAATCCAGGCTTCCGTAAATCGAAGATGGCTGCTTGTGTGAAAGTCTTAGTTTTCATGTTTTTTCGAACTGAAGTGTGTGTGTTATATTTAGTGTGTCCTTTTATACTACCGTATTTTTGGACGCATTTTTTGGACCCTCTCAGCATTTTAACCATGAGTTTACAATCAATAAAAGATGAATCGGCCATTGCTGTGTAGCATTTAGTGTGATGTGTACTGTCCATAGCTTCGTTAGGGCCTGACACATACAACACCTTTGTCTTTAACTCATTCAGCCCGACGGCCGTATTTCCCCAATTTTAGAGGCGTCATCTAATGACTATGCACCAGTTGCAGGAGATGGAGCGACCATGATAATTCAAGGGCAGTGCCAGATTAGCTTGGCGCCTGTCGGCGCCAAGCTAATCTGGCACTACCCTTCATTTATCATGGTCGACCCATCTCCTGCTGTAGTGCGTCAGGGCTGAATGGGTTAACCTCTTTGTGTATGCAGCCAGCACTAATGTAAACAGTACTGGTGGCGGCATGCACAAAGGAGTTAACGATCCATGGGTTGTTGTTTTTTCTACGTCATATTTCTTGTATTTCTTGTGTCTTTTTTTTAACATTGTTCTAGGTGCCCGTGCGTGTGTCAAAATCTTTTGACGACTTAGTGTGTAGTTTGTTATCAAAGGCAAGGGGTGCTACGTTGTGGGTGTTTTTTTTTTTTTTTTTTTTTTTTTTTTTTTTTTTTTTTGTTTGTTTGTTTGTTTTTTTTGGGGGGGTTGTTGTTTTGTTTTGTTTTTTTAAATAAATATATATCCGTGTACTCTGTGTTTACGTACGTATACAGCTTATTATATACAGCAAGATATCCATGTATGGTACAAATTCATACACGCTTTTTGGTATGCACTCTGAACCAAGTGCTTTTAGTTGTGTACATTGTTGACGTAGATAAAGCCAGAAAATATTTTTGTTCTGTTAACCCACGCACTGCCAGCGGACTCACGATTATGTCTTTGAAAGAAGGACATGTCAGTTCCACACCGAATAATCCCGTCAATGCAAGGCAGGCGGATGTGAACAGGGTCAGCAAGAGGCGAAGAACCTCATGAGCCCCCGCAACTGCGGGGGCTCATGAGGTTCTTCGCCTCTTGCTGTTGGGTGGTGTTGGCATTTTTTTTTCTTGTTTAAAAAACTTTTTGGGGACCCCTTGCGCATGCAGCCACCTGTACTTTTTAACAGCACCCGCGGTCGCGTGCACAGACGCACCGGTTTTACCTGCATGAGTGCCTGTGTTGCGTTAACCCTCTGGCGCGGGTCTGCAGCGCTTATTGTCGCGATGATTCCTGCAGGAACCATCGCGACAAGAACCGCTACCGACACGCAAAAGGTTAAATGTCATTACACCAAGGACAAGTCTCGAGATCTGTTTATTGAAGTGTTTAGTCAGCAAGTGTCACACGTTCAATTTGTTGCTCTTTTTCGTATGCCTTTTGTCATTAAAAACTTTAACCGAGGCGAAACACTGCGTTGTCTCGGTGTTTGAGCGTGTGTTCGCGCGCACGTGTGTGTATGTGAGAAAGAGAGGGGGGTGCGAGAGGTCTGATTTGGCACTAAAGGAGGGGGGGGGGGGGGATTCAATGGTAGCTAATCTGGCACTACCCTTGAATTATGCTTGATCTATCTCCTGCAGCTGGTACACAGTTGTCAGATGGCACCTCCAAAATTTGGGAGATGCCATCGTGGGGTTAGCTGGTTTTCACGATGTGTGTCGCTGTATATACTTCGAACGATATTTTATTCCTTCCAGTCTCTGTAATCCAAACTCACAAGGAGCGCAGGCACGTCATGAAAAAAATATTGTTCGTGTCGGGTCGTCAACCCTTTTCATCCTGATACACCCATTGCTTGAAATAAATTTGACTGATAGTTAAAGGGTGGTGCCAGAATAGCTTGGCGCCTCCAGGCGCCAAGCTATTCTGGCACCACCCTTTAACTAGAACGGTTGATCTATCTCCTAATCTGTAATGTAGCTTTCATAGAACAATAAGCACATTTTACAAAATGGGCCTCAGGATTTAATGGATTAAGTAATGTACAACCAACCGACCTTGTTTTATAGTGACTAGACAAAATAACATAGTGTGTATTGATACACATCGTGAAAGCGCATGTATCTGTCTTAGGTTTGGCACAAAGCAGCTGTCGCTGTATCTTGTTAGCACACTATTTTTAGTTCCCCCAACCCCTGAAATATTACTCTTTACCACAATGAAATCTCATACATTTTAATTCCATGTTTTCACAGTTTTCCTTGCATGCAGACGGGAACTGTCCATTTATGCATAATTTAGTTGAGTCTGCAGTTCATTTGATTTTTTGGTCGAACTTGATGCGAGGTGATGACAGATAATGTTATTCAATGGTGGGGGCGATGATACAATGACCGTAATATATTTGTACGTGTCACTTAGCTATGCCGTGTACATCACACTATGTTGCCTCAATACGCACTAAAACTGGTACTAAAATTAACAATACGTTTCAGTTGTTTTCAAACTTCCACTTCACATTTTGAAAGGCTCGGGACACACTATCGAAGCTAATCGGGTGTCGTCTCTGTGTTTGTGTGTGTGCGTGCACACACATAAACATTGACTTTCAATGGGGGCAGACAATTTGCAGGTGGACTCGGTCACCTACTGACAAGTGTTGACATCTTTCACAGTATTGGACAGTGAGGTTGATTATTATTATTATTTAACCTTCGCCGTACCCCGTGGGTGCAGGCGTACCCACACTTTCATTAAAGTTAATGGTTCTTGGTCTCGACTTTGAAATTTCATGACTTTGTCAATAAAGGTTTTGTCTATGTTTTTACCGAAAATCGTGTTGTTGTGTTCGTAAACAACGGAGAAAATAAACAACAAAAACATTGTATAAACATTATTCTGGTTCTGAGTCAATTGCATGAGTGAGCTTAGTCCTGCGCCAGCTACTAAGCAAGATGCTCGGCAATAGCGGAGCACCTTGCTTAGTAGCTGGCGCAGGACTAAGTTCACTCATGCAACTGGCCCCAGAATCCGAAGCCTGGGAGTAGTCTATACAGACTGTGCACCATCTGTAGGAGATGGATCGGTCATCAGATTGCAATGGTAGTGCCAGACTGACCAAGACTAGCATGTCGATACCCTTGAACTATCATGGTCTACACGTCTCCGGCTGTCTTGTGTGAGGGATAAAAGTGACACAGCATTACAAGGATACAGACCGTTTTCACGGAAATTTACCGGGTTTTCCTATATGTAGATGGACGTGATTTTTTTTTTTTTTGTTTGTTTGTTTTGGTTTGGTTTGGGGGTTTTTTGGGGGGGAGGGGCGTGTTTTGCTTATTTATTTATTCTTTAGTTGTTCGTTTATTATTTGTTGTTAAATTTGTTTGTTTGGCTCTTTGGTTTGTATGTTTGGGTCGGTTTTCTTTTTTTTTTAAAGGTGGACCGAGGCCACTGACCAATCTGGTACAACAGGTATTGTCATGCAAACAAACTTAACCCCACCCCTGCCACAGTACGTACATTTTTGTTTCTGAAATCTTTGTTCATTCAACGACCAAAAGCCAAAACCGTCCAAGAAACATGGCCACAAATTGGTCTCAGTAAGAGGCATAGACCTTCATGAGCCCCCGCAGTCGCGGGGGCTCATGAGGATCTATGTCTCTTGTGCAGTTGGATCGTATTCATATTTTCTCGGCAGTGAATGGGTTAAAGTGAAGTTCTACGCATCTTGGATGTTGGGAGTGTTGTCTATGCTTATGGTGCAAGTTGGTTATCAGCCGTGATTTTCGCTGTAGACGTTCGTCGTTTGGGAGTCGTTCTTTGGAAACAACAAGATGATGATTTTATCCCAAGATCTACCGTATTGTTTGGATCTCAGATGCGTTTATCTTTTAGGAACATTCAGAGTTGTTCATATTTTTAGGCTTATTATGCTGATCCATTTCCCTCCTCTCTAAGCCAACCTCTGATCAACACACACAAATAAAGACGGACACGCTACGCTTCCCGTCATTAGTACGCTCTGTGGGCTGACAGGAATCCATCTCCTTCTACTCTAACCCACCCTCTAATCCACACACACTGGTACACAGAAATAAAAACGGACACACGGCGATTCCCGCCATTCGTTAGCTCTGTGGTCTGGCGTAACATATTCTGAAGAAGAAGAATAGCACTGACTAGCAGCGAAATGACGTCACTTCAAGCTTCACGTCATGACATCATTAGTCCCACGACGCCGTTGTCATAGTGACGACTCGATGTTATACGTCACTCATCACAGTACTAACATTTGACGCATTAGAGGATCAAACTTTGCAATGTTCTTGCTGATTTTCACACCTAGGGCTTACAAGTCACAATTTGACCTAATCCTACCGCACAGCCGGGACAAACAGCAGGCTTATGCAAACACTGTTTATGACTTCTCATGCAGTGAGAAGATAGCTTGTTTTTGTTTCGTATAAGAAAAAAAATAAAGTTATGTTAGTTGTTTTACAAATGACTCCGAAAAGGTGGTGCAGAAAATTGTCTGATTTTCACTTCTAGGGCATACAGGTCACAATTGACCTAATCGCACCCGACAGCCAAGACAAACTGTAGGCTTATGTAAATACGGTATATGAAAAATCATGCGATTATTAATTATAAGATTGTTGTTGTTTTTTTAAAGATTCAATTGTTTTAAGATTAATCCCAAATAATTCGTGAAATTGATCCCAAAAACGTGGAAATATATTA
The DNA here is from genome assembly GCA_036245525.1 of Semisulcospira habei. Taxonomy (NCBI): domain Eukaryota; kingdom Metazoa; phylum Mollusca; class Gastropoda; family Semisulcospiridae; genus Semisulcospira; species Semisulcospira habei. Next base: position 113,913,395 of record BTPG01000002.1, read on the forward strand.
ATTTTGTTTAAAAAAAATATTTAATTATCACTCAAAATGCTCTAAGGGTACAATGCTGGTTAACAAACTCATTCAATATCTTACTTTTATCTAGCTATATGCAACATATGTAATAAAAATAAGAAAAATTACGGACTCCATTGCAGATCAACCGGTCTTTTGTGCCATTTTCTCGCCAATCAGCATCTTAATTAAAAAAAATAAAGAAAAACTGACTCGATATTATTCTTTTAGGGACAATATCATACAATTTCAAGCTTGTCCGTCCTCAAACGCGGGCTCTTGTCGCTGTCACACACACACACACACACACACACACACACACACACACACACACACACACACACACATACACACACACACACACGGCTCTTTGGCGCCAAAAACAAGACGTTCTCTAGCAAGGTTTGCGTTGTTAGACGAAGTCATGTTTGTTTTGTTACTTCTTTGCAAGAATTCGGGGCCCGCACGCATAGCACATCGTGTGCTTTGTCCGGAATGCGCTCCGACCAGCCCCATATCAAAGTCTACGGTATTTTCGATACGGTAGACAAAAAAAATCACTAATAGCACGCCAAAATGACACTACGGGTCAATCTGGCGTAGGAATGATTTTGGCGTATAACACCGGCTTGTGCGGAGACTAGGTAGTGTCGCCAATTACCTCGAAATCTGTCGTCCCGGACGGGGGTGGGGGCGGTAGTCGCTATACTACGTAGTGAATGCTGGTCCACCACCGGTATTTTGGATGCGGCGCTTACACAGCATCCACGGACTTCAGATTCGCCTGTTGGGAAATACTATTGGGGGGGTTGCTGTCAAATTCAGTTGCATCGAAACAATGCACACTTCAACCAACGGAGGTAAACAAACTCTGTATATTTTATCATCATCATTCTCACTTTTGTGTGTTTGTTTTTTTGTGGTTTTTTTTTTTTTTTTTTTTTTTTTTTTTTGTAAGGCGCTTAGGGCATCATTAATTAAAAAGTTAAGCGCCATGTAAATGCACATTAATAATGATACACATACTTATATTATTATTATTATTATTAGCAATATCATTATTAAAGTCATTTAACGTTTTGTGCACGTTATGGGGAGCTGGGTGGCTCGATGGTAGAGGGTTCGACTCTCGTCCGAAAGTTCCCGGGTTCAAATCCAGCTTGGGTCAGAATTTGCTGAGACCCTATTTGGTGCCCCGTCTTTGAAATCACCTTCCAGGTGGACAAAAGACGTTCAGCCCTAAACGTTTAACGCTTTTTTTTTCTTCTAGACTTATCCGAAGAAGTTAACAACCAGCTTGTGCATGCAACCACCGGCCCGGGACCTTTGAAAAGTGAACCGCACAATCCAGCTGCAAGTGACCTAGATCCTCATGGGGGATCTATGCCTCTTTAACACTTTCGAGTCGTGTCGCATCCGGATTCGCGGCTTCACGCCGCGAATCCGGATGCGGCACGTCTCGAAAGAGTTAATGCTGACCCTATGCCTCTTGCAGGCACCACTTTGTCTACATCCATGTTACTTGGACGGCTGGACCTTTTTGCCGTTATAATAATAATAATAATAATCGCATTAAATAGGCGCTTTATCCCAATTGAAAATCGGCTCAAAGCGCCGCCGCGAACTGAACCCAACAAGCACGCTCACGTGAATCACGCGCATTCACTCACACACTGTACATAAACACAGAACATTCACGTGGTGCTAAGGGCAAGCTCAAGCGAGCTACTGTAGTTTTTGGAAATTCAAAATCGTTTGTATTTGAAATTTGATTAAGTGGGCTAAAACTGATACCAAAGTGGAGGGGGAGGAAGAGCCGGAGTACCCGGAGAAAGAACCCCCGACAATATATATCAACAAAGATTTCATCATCATCATTATAATAATAATGTTAAGATAAATAATAACTTGTATTTATAAGGCACCTATCCACGAAATAAACAAAATAGCTGCAAGCCTCTAACACACAAAATGGGAACTAAAGAACATAATCATGTATAAGCAAAAATTAAAGAAAATATGCATGCACACAGGCTGTGTCCACTGGCAGGGAAGGGGTTAATGCTTTTAATGTTCTGCCCCTTGTACGTCCAGTCGTGCGTCACTTGATGGCGGAATACTGGAAGGGGCACGCAGGCCAAGCCACCGTGAAGCAGATGATGCTGGACTCCAACGCCGAAGAACTGAGCAAGGAGGAACTGCCTGAGATCATGTCATACCTTCCAGACTTCACCGGCAAGCGAGTCATAGAGTTAGGGGCCGGCATTGGGTGAGTTTTCTGAGGTATTTAAGACAAGGCAAAGTTGGCGTGCTGGTCTGTGATTTTGGACCTTACGGCTTCTAAAATCACAGCTCAGCAAACTTCAAATAGTCTTTTTTCAGTGGCGTAACCGGGGGTGGGGGTGGGGGGGGGGATGGTTGGCCTCAATCATGCCAAATAAAATAAAGCATGCGGAGTTGGGGGGGGGGGGGCAGACTATCCCCTGCGTTTCCCCCACCCACCCTTCGCAAAAATAAATAAATAAATTTGAGAGGATTTTCTTTAGGCAAAATGTCTTTGGAGAAAAAAAAACACCATAAAATTCAAAATTTGTATTTACTGTCTTATATCCCAACAATGTTTTTAAAGCAAAAAGTATTCTAAGATTTAAGATTATGAATTGTACGAAGCTGGACTATCGCTATATAGTGCGTTTGATTTGCCAGTAAACCAGTTTAAACAAACACACACACACACACACACACACACACACACACACACACACACACACACACACACACACACACACTTTTATAACAATGAACAGTCTTTCGATCTTTTTTTCGTGGAAAAAAACAAAACAATCTTCTCAGTAATCTTTTTTATTTATTTATTTATTTATATATTATTTATTTTATTTTTTACAATGTCTGCATAAGCGTGTTGTTCGTCCCGGCTCTCAATGGTAATTATGTCAAATTGACTAAACTACCGAAAACATCCGATTTTTGCTTTTCTTGCCTGGGGCGGGTAAAAACGGTTGGGTACATATTATATATAAGTAAGTCCATATATAAGTCCATTCTCTTGAATATAAGTAGAGTATACGTGTAAGTAAACATTTTCTCTCAAAGAAGTATATGAACGCTTTCTCACTATGAAATGATTGTAGAGCCGACTGAAACCATATGTGTGCTGATCTGTTAATTTGGACCTTACGTAAGGTCCAAATTCACAGACCAGCACACCTTAAGGCGCCGGCCATAAAGGATTAACCCATTCAGCCCTGACGCACTAAAGCAGGAGGTGGGTCGACCATGATAATTCCTGTCGGCGCCAAGCTAATCTGGCACTGCCCTTGAATGATCATGGTCGATCCATCTCCTGTAACTGGTGCATAGTGATTAGATGACGCCTCAAAATTTGGGAAATACGGCCGTGGGGCTGAATGAGTTAATAGTTCGTAGTATCTTCTTTCTAAATGTTCTTAGTATGTCTTACAAGAATGCTGGACAAAAGGGCTGACTTGGGAAGTGTGTGTATATGTCGCGAAATGAAATACTTTTTTTTTTTTTTTTTTTTTTTGCCTCTTCAGTGTCCTTTGTGCGTAGGCGAGTTCCTCCGATGCGCATAATGGCCAGTAGAAAACCTCTTTTACCTGTACCTATTCACATATTTCAGTTCAGTTCAGTGCAGTTGAGTCAAGATGTGATCTCTGCGCAGGGAACGGTCCACGTGCACTCCACTGACCCCCACACATCAGAAAGTCACAGTCATCCCAGAGTTCCTTTCGCTGTCGTGCTAGTATAGGTCTTGTTCACTATGGCCGGATCTCTCATGTTCTTCCAAGTCTGCCCAGCGTCCGATGCCTTTTTCCACAGGGCCTCTGCTGCGCAGGCAATCGAATATATGTGTTACGGTTGTGGTTGTGTTGTTCTGTGTGAGCATGCATGTGTTAATCGTAGAAAACGATCCGTCATATTTATTTGAACTTTCATGGTTATGTATCACTTACCTTTTCAGTGAGATTCTTTATCGTTCGTGCATGATAGTGGATTCGGTTTTGTTATGATACGCCGGTCCGGAAGCTTCGCGCGTCGCACGGAGAAGAGCGGTCGATTGTTGTTTTGCGTAGATTAGCTGAGAATGAACCAGAACGTTCGAGCATAATCGCGCTGTCTAGTGACCTCGTACATGTGACGTTGAAGTATAAGCAACAGTTTGCTACACTGTAGTAATTTTAGTCATAGTTGTTTACTGTGCGCGTGAATTTAGCAGCCGTTCTTTGCGTGTCATGAAAGGTCGTGAACGGTCTGCCATACTTTTGTGAGACGTCATTACACAATAGGATTTGGGGCTGAATTGAGCAGTCGAATTTTATAGATCAGTTTAGTTATTCTAGAAAGTTCTTTTTTTAATTAATATTTATGAGTTTCAGTTACGTGTTCCGTTCTGATTGGTTGCGTTGAGTAAATTCTTTGGATTATGCTAGAAAGATGTCTTACTATATAAAGTTGGTGCTAGGAGAGCACGTGTCTACATTGTCTTGCATTGTCAGTTGTAGAGACACACAGTTTATCGTAGGTACGTGGCCTGTATAGGGTGTACATTGTGAGAGACGCAGCGTAACGGTGGTGTATGTTGTGTGAGGAACTTTGTGTCGCCAGTGTTGACATTCACAGAAGAGACATTGTATTAGTGTTGGTGCATTTGGGAATGCATTGTGTGGAGATCGCATTGCTGAATTAAATTATTGTTGGAACTGTTACTCCTGTGTAGCCTACGTCCTTAAGCCACGTGTGACGGGTTGCAGCTGAATGAAGTTTATTTAAAAGAACCAAGTTATGTGCGTGCGTCTGGTGTGTTTATCATACTACGACTACGACTCTACCACGTAACATATTGGCACCTCCGACGGGACTTCTTCAGTTGGCTCAGTGGAATTGTGAAATTTCTTTCTAAAAGAGGGGGGTAATGTTAGGATTGTGGTTGTGTTGTTCTGTGTGATGTGTTAATCGTAGAAAACGATCCGTTATTTATTTGAACTTTCATGGTTACGTATCACGTACCTTTTCAGTGAGATTCTTTACCGTTCGTGCATGATAGTGGATTCGATTTTGTTATGATACGCTAATTTTAGTCCGGAAGCTTCTAGAAAAGTCGCACGGAAAAGAGCGGTCGATTGTTGTTTTGCGTAGATTAGCTGAGAATGAACCAGAACGTTCGAGCATAATCGCGCTGTCTAGTGACCTCGTCATCGTACATGTGACGTTGAAGTATCAGCAACAGTTTGCTACACTGTAGTAATTTTAGTCATAGTTGTTTACTGTGCGCGTGAATTTAGCAGCCGTTCTTTGCGTGTCATGAAAGGTCGTGAACGGTCTGCCATACTTTTGTGAGACGTCATTACACAATAGGATTTGGGGCTGAATTGAGCAGTCGAATTTTATAGATCAGTTTAGTTATTCTAGAAAGTTCTTCCTTTTTTTTTTATTAATATTTATGAGTTTCAGTTACGTGTTTCGTTCTGATTGGTTGCGTTGAGTAAATTCTTTGGATTATTCTAGAAAGATGTCTTACTATATAAAGTTGGTGCTAGGAGAGCACGTGTCTACATTGTCTTGCATTGTCAGTTGTAGAGACACACAGTTTATCGTAGGTACGTGGCCCGTGTGTACATTTTGAGAGACGCAGCGTCAACGGTGGTGTACGTTGTGTGAGGAACTTTGTGTCGCCAGTGTTGACATTCACAGAAGAGACAGCGTTGGTGCATTTGGGAATGCATTGTGTGGAGATCGCATTGCTAAATTAAAATATTGTTGGAACTGTTACTCCTGTGTAGCCTACATCCTTAAGCCACGTGTGACGGGTTGCAGTTGAATGAGCGTCTGATGTGTTTATCATACTACGACTACGACTCCACCACGTAACCATATGGCGCCTTTGCTCTGTTCCTTGAAACGCTTTCTTAGCTCTTTTTCTCACCACGTCTGCCCTCAGCCTTTCGTACCACCTTTGTGATTCTTGCCTTGCCAGCGAGAGTCAGTGTCCACTGGATCATTATCGGGAACACCAGCATGTCCTGGGCAGTAGTTCCACGGAAGTCTTCGAAGTTGTAAGCTGACCATTGCCCAGTGCCAGTCTGGACTTCCCATTCCTGCCTCGGTTCTTTTGCAGCAGCCGTTTTGAACGTCAGAGAATGACTGGCGTGACCAATCTGGCTGCCGTCCAGCTTCAAATGCAATCCATTTCAGAGCGTGTGGTGAGTCACCGCCTGGTTCCGCCTCCACTACTGTTCGTGAAAGGCAGGGTAGAAAAGTCGTAACCCCTTCACTGCCGAGGAAAGGTGAACGCGATCTACACTGCAAGGGGCATAGATCCTCATGAGCCCCCGCGACTGCGGGGGCTCATGAGGATCTATGCCTCTTGCTGAGACCACTATGTGTCCATGTTCTTTGGACAGTTGTGGCCTTTTGGTCGTCCAGCGAACACTGATTTCAGAAACAAAATGTACGTACTTTGGCCGGGAAGGGGTTAATTAAAGCAAAACAAGATTGATAGGCCGCCGTAGCGGCGAATTTTAGCAAAGCCGGCCCTGGATCATATCGCATTAACTCATTTAACCCCAAGGCAGCATGTCCTAAGTGTTAAATGTGTCACGTAACGACTATGCAGCAGTTACGGGAGATGGATCGACCATGATAATTTAAGGGTAGTGCCAGATTAGCCAAGTGCTGCCAGGCACCAATTCAAGGGAAGTAACAGATTAACTATGTGCTGTTAGGTACCAAGCTAATCTGGCACTACCCTTGAATTATCATGGTCGATCCATCTCCTGCTGTGGTGCGTCGGGGCTAAATGGGTTAAGTCTTTCTTCACCCAGACGATTCACCTGTGAGATTGCACCCACGGCAGCATCGGTGGTAGCTGTGGACTTCATGCAAGATTTCACAGACGAGAACGAGAAAACGAACAGTCACTTCGGCAACATTGAATTCGTGTGCGCGGATGTCATGCAGCTAACGAGGGAAAAGGAGAGGTAAGAATACCTGTTTTGAGACAGGTGCTCACTCAAGAGAAAGTTTGAATGGCAGAAGCGTATCACCGGTCATTAACTCTTTCAAGACGTGCCGCATCCGGATTCGCGGCGTAAAGCCGCGAATCCGGATGCGGCACGTCTCGAAAGAGTTAAAGACGACCATCATTTAGGTGACCATCATTTAGGTGACCATCATTTAGGTGACCACATCCACCTAAATGACGGTCTTTAATGTCGGGTGCTCTGTCACGAGGATGGTCGCTCACAAAGGGTTCTACTGTATGTGATCATCTAACTATGATGTTATTTTTTTTCTGTAGTGACGCCGCATAGCGCAAGCAAATTGTAAAATCGTTACACTGAACAAATAAAATTAATTGCAACATTGAAGCCTGCTTTATATATATAATTTATTCAGTGACCCCCTCAATAATAAATGACCAGGTTTCATTAAAATTCCCAGGGGCCGTTTTTAAGTCCCTTTTATTTATGGAAGGGGACTTTTGTAGCCGGGATGGGTCGCGGTGGGGTGAATTTAATAGCATGTCCGTCCATGATGTCAAAGGCGGGCAGACCTAAACCGCTGACATCTGAAGTAACAAGATAAAAAATACGTCATGTACGTTAACCTCGCTGCTGAACGTAGCGGCCTACATTTGGCGCAAAGCGCCTTATGCGCGTATGTATGCGCGTATGTATGTGTATGTGCGTGTGTGTATGTGTGTGTGTGTGTGTGTGTGTGTGTGTGTGCGTGCGTGTGTGGGTGTGTGTGCGTGTGTGTGTGTGTGTGTGTGTGTGTGTGTGTGTGTGTGTGTGTGTGTGTGTGTGTGTGTGTGTGTGTGTGTGTGTGTGTGTGTAAACAAGGAAATGTCCGATACTGCTGTACGCACAAGCTTGAAATTGAATCTTTTTTTACGAAAAAAACACCAATCTTCTCATTTATAATCGTATGATTTTTCATATACCGTATTTACATACGCCTACAGTTTGTCTCGGCTGTCGGGTACGATTAGGTCAATTGTGACCTGTATGCCCTAGAAGTGAAAATCAGACAATTTTCTGCACCACCTTTTCGGAGTCATTTGTAAAACAACTAACATAAACTTTAATTTTTCTTTTACGAAAAAAACAATTTCTCATTAATACCCGCATGATTTTTCATAAACAGTGTTTGCATAAGCCTGCTGTTTGTCCCGGCTCAAGATGACTTTATTGTTGCTGTAATAGAGAAAATCATACACAGCAAAAATTGTCTTGCCACCACAGGTGCTGCTCACATTCACTCACTCGCTCATTCAACAAATTACAATAACAGAGCTACAAAATGGACAATGATTTGGGACGGGTGAAGCCCGTCGCCAAGGCATCTAATGGCCGGCGCCAGTGGCCTCATCCCGACCCGAACCTCCCTGACAAAAACAGAATGCTAAGACAGCCCTATGTCTCCTGAAAACACTAGTATATGCTCTTTGGTTAAATTCCTACTTGACTAAAGCTAGTACATAAAAATACAAGTTAACAACAGAAACAAATTACCGGCGTCGAAAGGAAAATAATTTCCTATATAGGCAACATAAAACAACGATTAAAGCTGCACTTGGAGGCCCGTCGCTATAGTACAGCGCCGGTGTTCAGCGGAGGGCACCACTCCGACAAAGTCCGTCAACTGACATCATTTATAACACATACCCCTTTCCTTCATACCCCAGGCTCTGGGGTATGATTAGGTCAAATTGTGACCTGTAAGCCGTAGGTGTGAAAAGCAGCAAGAAAATTGCCAAGTTTGATCCTCTAATACGTCAAATGTTAGTACTGAGATGCCAGTGACGTATAACATCGAGTGTTAATATATGAACACGGCGTAGTGGGACAAATGGTGCCATGACGTAAAGCCGGCTTGAAATGACGTCATTTCGCTGCTCGTGCTATTATTCTTCTTCAGAATAGCTATGCTACTCCAGACCACAGAGCTTACGAATGGCGGGAATCGCAGTGTGTCCGCCTTTATTTCTGTGTGCCAGTGTGTGTTGATCAGAGGGAGGGTTAGAGTAGGAGATGGATTCCTGTCGCTACACGAGCCCACAGAGCGTACTAATGGCGGGAAGCGTCGTGTGTCCGTCTTTATTTGTGTGCGCCGACGTGTGTGTTGATCAGAGGTTGACTTAGAGAGGAGGGAAATGGATCAGAAGGATAAGCTGAAAAAAATGAATAACTCTGAATGTTCCTAAAAGAAAGCGCATGTGAGCTCCAAACAATACAGTAGACTTTGGGACGGCATCATCTTCTTGTTTTTCTGTTGTCTCCTCGCTATCCTTTTTTTTTTTTTTTTTTTTTATCTTTGTTTATTGTTCAGATTTTACCACAGCAAAGTACTCTAACCGCCTATAATCATTAACCCTTTTGGGTGTCAGTAGCGTTTTTTGTCGCGATAATTCCTGCATCCTCATCATCATCATCGTTATTATTATTATTATTATTATTATTATTATTATTATTATTTTCCCAGTGCATACCTGGTGTTCTCCAACTGGTTGTTGATGTACTTGGAAGACAAAGAAACCCAACAGCTGATGGTCAAGCTCCTGTCCTGGCTTACACCTGGCGGTTACCTCTTTATCCGCGAGTCCTGCAGACACCCCTCAGGTGCGCTACACTCAAAGGCGCCAGTACTGTTCATGAAATAAACTTCGGTTTCTTCGCGCGAACCCTCACACGCCGGTACAAGCTGACTGTAGAACGGTCTTTACCAGGCGTGCGAGGATTCAGGCTGAAACCGTAGTGTACTGACTAGTATTGTATTACATCAATGACGAGCGCTGTTGAACTGCAACGCATAAGAAACAAAGCACCGATTGATTGATTGATTGATTGATTGATTGATTGATTGATTGATTGATTGATTGATTGATTGATTGATTGATTGATTGATTGATTGATTGATTGATTGATTGATTGATTGATTGATTGATTGATTGATTGTATTGGTTGGTTGGCTGGTTGGTTTTTTGATGGACTGGATGGACTGGACTGGACTTGGATGAATGGATGGATGGATGGATGGATGGATGGATGGATGGATGAATGAATGAATGAATGAATGAATGAATGAATGAATGAATGAATCGATCGCTCGATCAGTCAATCGATCGATTGATTGCAGCAATTTTATTTTGCCCTGTTGTTTTTCATCACAATATTTATACTCCTTCACTCATTAACAAACTTGGCATGTTATCTTGATACACCTATCCAGACACAGTACCCCGTAGACAATTTGAGACTTGCCAGTGACTTCTGTTTTCAGGCAATATGCCCCGTGGTCTTCAGAATCCCACCCGCTACCGTAACCCTGAGGTGTACAGCTCGTTTCTGGTGTCCACTACGATACCCGGCGGTGGGGACTCAGTGTATGGCTTCGACTTGGTGCTGTCCAAATCAGTAGAGACGTATGTCAAAGTACGGCATTCCAGAGTTAAAATATCATCAATTGATTATGTGAAAATAATTAACCCCTTCGCTGTGGAGAAAACGTGAACACCGCCCAGTTGCAAGAGGCATTGATCCTCGTGAGCCCCCGCACCTGCGGGGGCTCATGAGGGTCTATGCCTCTTGTTGACCTTTCAGACCAAAAAGGTGACTGCCAAGCGTGTAATATGCAAAGAAGTACCCGACGGACGAAAGAAACACACTTAGAAAAGACGGGTACAACACAATTTATTAATATTTCGGGTAAATACCCTTTGTCAAAATAGACAAACAAACAAATAGAGAGATTAGCCGCTACTTATCTTCATTGGTAGAAGGAATGTGGCAACTGAAGGAGGTGACGTAAAATCAGAAAAGGAAGAACAAAAGTGCGGAAAAAGTAAAAATGACGTCAACGAAAAATCGTAATAGAGAGACTCGGAAAGAACCTGAACACGAGAGACAAGAGTGTGTGCATGTACGTGCAGGAGCGAGCGAAAGAAAAGGCGTGTAGATGAGGCCAGAGAAAGAGAGAGAGAGCGAGACGGAGAGAGAGAAAGAGAGCGAGACGGAGAGAGAGAAAGAGAGAGAGAACGAACGTTGAGTACCCTTGGGCACGAAGTAGGCTGAGTGTCTAATACACAAAGCCTGCTAAACACCAACCCGAAGGCAAACTTTATATCACCTTCAAGTTGAGGACTACCTCGGGGAAAAACGGGAGGACCCCGGGAAAAAAAAACCCAGCATTTAGCACGGTACACAACAAGTAATAAGTCATAAAAACAGAGCAAATAATCAAATTCAGTAAGAGAATAGTATTGGTATAAGTGGAGAGTAGGTAGTTGTGAAACCGTCTTTACTGAATTTGATTATTTGCTTTGTTTTCATGACTTATTACTTGTTGTGTACCGTGCTAAATGCTGGGGTTTTTTTCCCGGGGTCCTCCCGTTTTTCCCCGAGGTAGTCCTCAACTTGAAGGTGATATAAAGTTTGCCTTCGGGTTGGTGTTTAGCAGGCTTTGTGTATTAGACACTCAGCCTACTTCGTGCCCAAGGGTACTCCCCGTTCGTTTTCTCTCTCTTTCTCTCTCTCCGTCTCACTCTCTTTCTCTCTCTCTCTCTCTCTCTCTCTCTCTCTCTCTCTCTCTCTCTCTCTCTCTCTCTCTCTCTCTCTCTCTCTCTCTCTCTCTCTCTCTCTCTCTCTCAACTGACGAAAAGCTTAAAACTTTAAAAATTCTCCCTCTATCCCAGCACTTTCAGTTCAATAAAGGTGTATTGATGTACAAGCTGTACAAGCAATCATGTCCACTGTACTTGAGTTCTTTTTTCTCAGAACGGACATCTGTAGCTTCTAGACATGGACAACAATTCAAAGTACCCCTGCCGCGTATTGATTTATTCAAAACCAGCTTGTCATTCTCGGGAAGTTCATTCTGGAATTCTATTCCTGCAGAAATTAGAAACGCAAAGACGCTCACCTCATATAGAGACAGCCTCTTCAAACACCTAGAATCTCTGACGTAATCAAATCATTACAGTATTGGGATAACTTACACGTGTGTTCAGATGTGTACATGTGCGTGCTTGTGTGTGTGTGTGTGTGTATGTATGTGTGTGTGTGTGTGTGTGTGTGTATGTATGTGTGTGTGTATGTGTGTGTATGTGTGCGAGAGAGAGAGAGAGAGAGAGAGAGAGAGAGAGAGAGAGAGAGAGAGAGAGAGAGATGAGAGAGAGAGAGAGAGAGAGAGAGTCCCTTTTTCCCATAGCCGTACCATAATATTTGAATGCCAAAGAGTACCTTTGAATACTGCATGTACTGTGCATAATGTTTTTGCCTTCATATGTGTGTGCTCGATATGTTGGGCGCGCGCTCGCGTATGTGTGTGTGTGTGTGTGTGTGTACTGTATGTGTGACTCTGTGTGTGTGTGTGTGTGCGCGTGCGTGCATGCTGTGTGTGTGTGTATGTGTGTGTGTGTGTCGGCGTGAGAGAGAGAGAGAGAGAGGGGGGGGGGGAGAGATAGCACCTGCATTCATATTTGCCCTTGCTGTATGAACTTTAATGTACTTAATGATTCTTTGTTTATTGCTTTACTTTGTATTTTTACTCATTTTATACTTTTGTGCGTACGCGTATGCGGGTAGGTATGTTTGGAGTGCGTGTCCGAGAGCGTGTGTTTGTTTTTGTGCGTATGTGCCTGAGTGCGTGCGTGTGTAAGTGTGTGTGTGTGTGTGTGTGTGTGTGTGTGTGAGTGTTCGTGCGTGTGTGCATGCGTACTGAATTGCGGTGTACATGTGTGTGTGTGTGTGTGTGTGTGTGTGTGTGTGTGTGTGTGTGTGTGTGTGTGTGTGTGTGTGTGCGTGCGTGCATGCGCGGGTTGCGATGTGCATGCGTGCGTACCTGAGTGCGTGTGTGGGTATGTGTGTGTGTATGTGCGTGGTGCGTGCGTGCGTGAGCGAATGTAGCAGTGCATGCAGCAGTGTGTGGTATGTGTATGTTTACATGTCTATGTCACTTATGTAGTAGATGTAGCAACGGCAAGTTTGAAAACTGGTCCTGTTACCAATAACTTCTACCGTTGGAAAATAAAGGTTCATTGTTCATTGTTCATTGTTCATTGTTCTCTCTCTCTCTCTCTCTCTCTCTGAGACGCGCCTGAGCTCGTGTGTGAGCGATGAAGCCATTAGTATTCCTAATTTTTCCTTGACTAGGAGAGACCCCTCGTCCCCAGGTCAAACAGGCATCGCTGTCTACATTCACAACTCCATTCAGCATTTAGTCCATAGACGCTTGGACTTGGAAACAGCAGACGTAGAGTGTTTGTGGTTGGAAGTGAAATGCCCTAAATCGACACCGCTACTAGTTGGATTCCTTTACAGAAACCCTGCCGCCACTTTTGAATGGTATGACCATTTTAGTCAGATCCTTGATAGAGCGTGCAAAAGAAAGGCTGACCTTCTTCTCATGGGAGATTTTAATATAGACTTCCTTAAGAATCACACTGCGTGGGATACAATATCTTCATTGTTTGGTCTAGTCCAGTTAGTAAAATCGCCCACCAGAATTACTCAGAATACGTCCTCACTTACAGACCACATATACACTAATAAACCCAAAGCCGTCTATAATGTTGAGGTTTCAAATCTAAGTGTTAGTGATCACTATCTAGTTGTTTGTTCATGGTCAAAAAAGATTCCGAAAGCAAAGAAGAACGGCCATACAACCATAACATATCGATCATTCAAGAACTTTAACCATAATGAATTCCTATTTGATTTAAATAATACTCCGTTCAACGATGTACTTCTCTCTAATGACCCGGACACTGCCCTTTCTATTTGGTACACTCTTTTTCTAACTGTATTAAACAAACACGCACCCCTTCGTGAGAGAAGGGTTAAATCAAACACTCTTCCTCCATGGTTAACCCCAGAAATAATGCAAGCGATGGCGCTCAGAGATGATCTGCGTAGTCGAAAACTATTTCCTGAATTTAAGCAACAACGTAACCGTGTTAAGTACATGATCAGAGAGGCAAGGAAAAAGTTAATCCGTGACACAGTGAAAGACAGTAAGGATACTTCCACTATCTGGCGCCTATTAAACACTCTAACTAAAGGCTCCCCTGGCACTTCAACAACCATTCCCAGCAGTCTTACTGCAGAAACTTTTAATAATCATTTTCTTGCAGTCGCTGAAACCGAAATGCCTCAATTAATAGCAGTAAGTATAAATGTTCTAATTTGCTTTCTGAATTCTGTAAACACAGAACAGAGGACACAGACCCCTTCAGCATTCCCTTGCTCGTGAGGTGGGTTTGCTCATTAGTAAACTACCAAATAAAAAGTCTTCGGGACCTGATGACATCAGCCCGCAAATACTTAAGTTATCCCTGCCGTACATAGTAGAGTCTATTACATACATTTACAACCTTTGTATCAAGCAACATACTTTCCCTAACAAACTAAAATACGCTAAAGTCATTCCACTTCCAAAAACTAAAGATCGTTCTGACCCTAACAACTATCGACCGATTTCATTATTATCAGTTCTATCAAAGCCGCTTGAAAGGCATGTCCACAAACACCTGCTTGCCTACTTAGAAAACCGCAAGCTCCTGCACCCCTTTCAATCCGGATTTCGCCCACAACACTCGTGCCACACTGCACTCACGCGCCTCGTTGACGCATGGCTCCAGGGTATCAACAAATCCCAGATAACAGGTGTCGTTTACTTAGACTTTAAAAAGGCCTTTGACCTAATCAATCACACCACTCTAGTGACAAAGATTCAGAAATACTTGAATAGTACAGAAGTAGTTGCATTTTTTAGATCATACCTAACTGATCGTAAACAAAAAGTTCTAGTGAATGGATCTTACTCTTCTCTAAAAGATATAAAGTATGGAGTTCCCCAAGGATCCGTGCTTGGTCCCTTATTATTTTGTCTATTCATCAATGACCTGCCACTTCATATAACTTGCAAGAACGTACAATGTGATATTTTTGCTGATGACACTTCCATTCATATGACTAACAAAGATATACAAGTAATTTCTTCCAACTTGCAGCATAGTCTTGATGAAGTGTCTGAATGGTGTCACAGGAATTCTATGATTGTTCATCCAGTTAAAACCAAATCTATGATAATCGCCACTCGTCAAAAACACCAGTTAGCACCCCTGTTACTTAACCTTTTATTAAAGGGCAGGCAAATAGAACACGTTAATGAACACCGCCTACTAGGGGTTACAATTGACAGTCAGCTTAATACAATGTTTTTGTTGTTTGTTTTCTCCGTTGTTTACAAACACAACAACACGATTTTCGGTAAAATCATAGACAAAACCTTTATTGACAAAGTCATGAAATTTCAAAGTCGAGACTTAAAAAATGACCAAGAACCATTAACTTTAATGAAAGTGTGGGTACGCCTGCACCCACGGGGTACGGCGAAGGTTAAGTGGAAGGCTCATACGGACACTCTATGCAGAACGGTAGCCAAAAATCTTTTCATGTTGTCCAAACTGAAATATTACACCGACTCGGACACGCGCAAACTATTCTATAATGCTCACATACGTTCTCATATTGATTACGCGTCAAGGGTGTGGGATGGATGCAGTGAAGTCCACTTGAAGAGACTCAACTCGTTACACAGAAGGGCAGCAAAGTTAATCCTTCCTGACCCACGACTCACAACAGAAGAAAAACTCGCCAAAATAGGATTTCTGCCGCTGCAAGACCACTTCAAATACAATAAGGCTATTTTTATGTTCAAAGTGTGGAAACAGAAAATACCAGAATATATCACAACTCTTTTCTCTAAGTCGGAATCTAGGCTTGGTAATATTAGGCAACTTTTCTTAGTCCCCAAAACAAGAATTGATATATACAAATCTAGTTTGTCATTCTCGGGAACGCAGCCTCTCTAGCCCGTTTCAAAATCAGTCTCTTCAAGTACTTCTCGAAGCAGTCGTAATCATTACGTTGTGAAATATATACTGCCCTGTAACCCTGATTATGTATGCTCCCAATTACAAACTCTGTGTGTGCGTGTGTGATGGTGTGTGTGTGTGTGTGTGTGTGTGTGTGTGTGTGTGTGTGTGTGTGTGTGTGTGTGTGTGTGTGTGTGTGTGTGTGTGTGTGTTTATCAGTTTAGGTGTGTGAGATTGTCATGGGACTTTTTTTCCCTAAACTAGCAATGTTTTTGTCAGTTTCATTTACATTTCACTATATACTTATTTTTTTTTGTATTTTGTCTCGTAGTTTTGTAGCAACGGCAGGTTTGAAAAATGGCCATGTCTGTGACGATGTCAATGCCTCAACCGTTGATAAATAAAGCTTCATTGAATCATTGAATCTCTCTCTCTTTCTCTGGCCTCATCTACACGCCTTTTCTTTCGCTCGCTCCTGCACGTACTTGCACACACTCTTGTCTCTCGTGTTCAGGTTCTTTCCGAGTCTCTCTATTACGATTTTTCGTTGACGTCATTTTTACTTTTTCCGCACTTTTGTTCTTCCTTTTCTTTTATTTTACGTCACCTCCTTCAGTTGCCACATTCCTTCTGCCAATGAAGATAAGTAGCGGCTAATCTCTCTATTTGTTTGTTTGTCTATTTTGACAAAGGGTATTTACCCGAAATATTAATAAATTGTGTTGTACCCGTCTTTTCTAAGCGTGTTTCTTTCTCCGTTGGGTACTTCTCTTGTTGACCTTGTTTTGTGTCATCCGTTGGACGAAAATTCTCCGTCAATTTACGATTTCAGAAACAGACCCTGTCCGCTATCTGGCAGTGAATGAGTTAACCCTTATCATTCGGAATACACCAGTGTGTGAAATAAGTTTGACTAAAATAGTTCAAGGGTAGTGCCAGAATAGCTTGGCGCCTAGAATAGCCTGGCGCCTCTAGGCGCCAAGCTATTCTGGCACCACCCTTGAGCTAAAGCCTATATCTAAAGTCTATATCCTTATCTGTAAGTACCATAATGTAGCTTGCATATGGCAGTGTTATAAATTTGAAGCTTTTAGCCTCAGTATGATATGGGTTTAAAAGAAATTCACCCATGGGTTTGTTGAAGAACCAAGAAAAAAGTGAAATGAAGAGCTGTACAAACTTGTATTAGATGTTTAAAATCGTGTCAGGTTATAAATTCATTCTTAATTTTAAAAATAAGTCTAGAAAAAAATGTGTTGTTCAGTGGCATCAAATTTTTTACAGACTGTTTTTTTTTTTTAAAGCATCAAGTTGCATTAGTTGTTTTGTTTAGTTTTGTTTTGTTTTGTTTTTCTCCTTCCTTTCAGTTTTTGAGTCAAAGTTTGCTTATAAATGCTTTCATTCTTTTCTAAATGTTATGCAATTTTATATCAAAACATATGAAAACTGCTCAAGAAATGATTGTTTTACGTGATGTTCTTAGCTAAAGAACAACAACAACCAGGTAGTATGGCTGGTACAGAAGGTCAAACGCGACACGTCCAAATATCACGGTTTCCAGACCTTCCAGGAATTTCTCGACAACCAGCAGTACTCAGCCACTGGCATCCTCTGCTACGAAAAGATCTTTGGGCGGACATTTGTCTGTCCAGGAGGGATTGAAACCACAAAGGTTGGTGTCATTTGTATCATACCTATTAGGAATCCTGTGATTTGGAGGAGGGAGGGGCATCATTAAGGGCTCTGGAACTCCATGTCCACTCCCCTGGCTCACTCCCCCCCCCCTCACCCCAACCCCTCTCCCCCCGACACCCCCCCAAAAAAAATTTTTAAAAATAAAAATAAAATAAAATAAATAAATAAATAAAAATAATTTTAAAAATAATTAATAATAATAATAATAATAATAATAATAATAATAATAATAATAATAATAATAATAATAATAATAATATTAAATTTAAAAAATAAAATAAAATTATATTACTTTTAAAAAATAAACCTGAGATGTTAAGTAGAAGGGATATAAAGTCGAAATGCTTTGAGATGCAGACAATGAAACGTCTCCTCGCTGTGTGTAATATGTAATGTGTAGTGTAGTAGGAAAATGTAATCTAGTGTTATAAGTCTTGCAAATCGAGTGGGTGGGTGTGGACCCACTCACCGGATTTGTAAGAACTGTAACACTAAACTACATATCTCAACGCATGTTTAAACTAATAATAGCTAGTCTTTATTTGTAATATTTATATCTAGTCTTCAAACGAGGCGATTAAGTTGCTTTTCGTGTACACAGTCTCCCAGCTACATTGTCTCTGGCAATGCATTTCTCAGTGAGGTAAATTATACTTGCAGAAGTTTGTGGACATGTTACAACTGCAGCCTGGGCAAAGAGTCCTAGATGTTGGAGGCGGAATCGGGGGCAGCGCTTTCTACATGGCCAAGGTGAGTGTTCTTGCCGTCTGAGTGTCGGTGCGTCATACTTTACCACGGTCATTGGATGGTCGTGTTGCCGGATCAACTCCATAAACAAGATGGGATGAAACATAACCCACAAAGTCCCTTCTATATGAAAGCTGTCTTCGCTGTCAAGGGTTTCTACCTGTTGTCTTTGACTTGCGCGCAGTGCAGTGCATATAGTCATTAGTCTGTCAAACGTCATTTGTCATGACGTATTTTTTGTTTTTACGTAATTTTACATTTAACGTGATATGAGTTTCGCTTTCGCTTCAAGACTTGGGAAAATGGTGACAAAACTAGAATTTCACGGTCCAGTTTCAGCCTTGCTATAATTTGTGTGAAATCAAGTTGACTTTACCTAGCTACATGCCGCTATACTAAGTACACTTGCATGCTCTTCTGAAAGCGCGTCGATGTATGCGTATGCGTGTGCGTGCGCGCGCTCCAAACGTGGCTATCGAACTCATCCAATGTCTTCTCCAAACTAGCTATATCGGTCACCTACATGATCGTCTAAAAGCGCGACGATGTGTGTGTGTGTGTGTGTGTGTGTGTGTGTGTGTGTGTGTGTGTGTGTGTGTGTGTGTGTGTGTGTGTGTGTGTGTGTGCGTGCGTGTTAGTGCGTGCATGCGTGCGCGCTCCAAACATCTCCAAGAGACATAGATCCTCATGCGCTGTCCGGGCGCATGAGGATCTATGCCTCTTGGAGATGCGCGCATGTCTGTGTGTGTGAGAGAGAGAGTCAGAGAGAGAGAGAGAGAGAGAGAGAGAGAGAGAGAGAGAGAGAGACTAGAGAGAGCGGCGCGCTAGAGAGAATTACGTCATAGAGTATTATGTCAATGTCTGCCTGGTGACGGAATTGCCTCTTTTACGTCACCGCCACTGTCTGACTTTCTCTAGAAGTCAAGGTTTTTTTTACTGTTTTAATTCTTTACTGAAAAGAATTAATTTTTACTAAAGAAGTTGAAAGGATACAGATTTGGCTAACGAACTCATCCAATGTCTTTATCTAAACTAGCTATATCCAACATTTCAAGAAAATATAACACAAATTACTGACTCTAATCTGGGTCAACCGACTTCCTATAAACGGTTGTTTGTGTCTTACATGGACATTCAATTACAATATTCTCGGAAGCTCTCTTAGCCACCCCTTTAAGAAAGTATTTCGCCAAGTTTTAAGCTTGTGTGTACAGAAATTTTGGAAATGGTCTTGTTTACATACATACTCTCTCTCTCTCTCACACACACACACACACACACACACACACACACACACACACACACACACACACACACACACACACACACACACACACACACACACACACACTGACATACATACGCACACACGGCGCTTCGCGCCAAATGTGCGTTCAGCAGCGACGGTTAGCGTAACTAAACATGACGTAATTTTTATCTTGTTACTTCAGTTGTGAGAGGTTTATGCCTGCCCGCCTTTGACATCATGCACAAACTATTAAATTCGCCTCACCCCGACCCATCCTAAAAAGTCCCTTCTATGAATAGAAGGGACTTAATAAAAACGGGTAGTCAGTAGGAAATACTCAGTATGCAAAAGGTCCTCGTGCCGACGTCGGCCGCAGTGTCGTGCGCGGCCCACTGCGGTCCGAGGATCTTTGTTTACTTAACCCATTCTACCCCAGACGCACCACAGCAAGATAAGGATCGACCATGATAGTTCAAGGGTGATGCCAGAATAGCTTGGCGCCTATGGGCGCCAAGCTATTCTGGCATCACCCTTGAACTATCATGGTCGATCTGTGTCCTGAACTAGAGTGCAGTCTTCAGAGGACAACGGCAAAATTTGGGGATTTCGGTGTTGGGGTAGAATGAGTTAATAGCGTAACAGAGTTACAGAGGTGATGGATTAGGTAACGATCATCCCAGAACAGTGTCTTTTACCGGCAGGAATTTGGCGTTAAGGTGGTGTCCATTGACCTGTCATCCACCAAAGGTGATGGATTAGGTAACGATCATCCCAGAACAGTGTCTTTTACCGGCAGGAATTTGGCGTTAAGGTGGTGTCCATTGACCTGTCATCCACCAGGGGTGATGGATTAGGTAACGATCATCCCAGAACAGTGTCTTTTACCGGCAGGAATTTGGCGTTAAGGTGGTGTCCATTGACCTGTCATCCAACATGATCGCGACTGGTCATGAGCGAGCGAGAGAACTGGGCATCGGGCCGAACCAGGTGTCGTTTGAGATCGCAGACGCCACCAAGAGGGAATACCCGCCACAGTCTTTTGACGTCATCTACAGTCGCGAGGCCATTCTGCACATGAAGGACAAAGTCGCTCTCTTCAAAAAGCTCTTTGTGAGTATTTGATTCTGCCTATTAGTGTGATTGTTCATTCGTCCTGTAGATCTATACATCCATTCATCTATCCAACCAACCGCCTAGGCTATTCATCTATCCATCTCCGTCTGTTCATACGTGCAACTGTCAATTCACCAAAAATGAACCACCCAGCTATTTATCCATTCACCCATCCATTCATCTGTATCTTCCTCTGTCAAATTTGTAATGCTGGATACTGTTGTAAAGAAGTACCCAACGGAGAAAGAAACACGCTTAGAAAAGACGGGTACAACACAATTTATTAATATTTCGGGTAAATACCCTTTGTCAAAATAGACAAACAAACAAACAGAGAGATTATTTACCCGAAAGGGTATTTACCCGAAATATTAATAAATTGTGTTGTACCCGTCTTTTCTAAGCGTGTTTCTTTCTCCGTTGGGTACTTCTTTGCATATATATTACACGCTTGGCAGTCACCTTTTTGGTCTGGATTGGATACTGTTGTGCTTGTTTTTTTTTTTTTGTTTTTTTTGGTTTTGTTTGTTTGTTTTGTGTGTGTGTGTGTGTGTGTGTGTGTGTGTGTGTGTGTGTGTGTGTGTGTGTGTGCGTGCGTGCGTGCGTGTGTGTGTGTGTGTGTGTGTGTGTGTGTGTGTGTGTGTGTGTGTGTGTGTGTGTGTGTGTTTTGGGGTAGGGGGTCAAATTGTGTGTAGAATTAGACGCGTATTCTGTCGGAATCTTAATTTTACATTTCAGTATATCGGCTTTGTGGACAACGTTCAACCTTTCACTTTAACCGTTTTAGCCCCGGTTCCCTACAGCACGAGATGGCTTGACCATGATAATTCAAGGGTAGTGCTAGATTAGCTTGGCGCCTGGTACATAATCTTTAGGCAACACCTCCAAAATTTGAGAAATTGGGCCTTAGGGCTAAAAGGGTTAAAATATATATATATAAAGCCACCAACAAGGGCGCTACTCCATGGTCTCTGATACCCAAGGGTGCACGCTGATTACATTACCGCTTGCCTGCATACGCAAGGAATAAGACAAATGGACCAAAGACTGTCTATGTTTCAGAAATGGCTAAAGCCAGGAGGCAAGGTGCTGATCTCCGACTACTGCTGCGGTGAGGGCAAACACTCCGGCAGGTTTCTGGCCTACGTCATGTACCGCGGATACCACCTCTACTCTCCCTCTCGATACGGCAAGGTAGGTAGTCACTACGCGAGTCACAGCCCAGCACCGCATTCAGGTTGTGAACACTAAAGTCACACTGGTTGTCTGCCTCGATTCGCTGCGCCTATCGGCGCAGTGAATCGAAGCAGACAACCAGGGTGCACCTGAGCCATCAGTTCAAAGACACATAACAGCTCACTCTGCGTCCCTGGCATGTCTCAGGTTTATTTTTGTGTATTAGACCTTCAATATTGCCTGTGTGTAGTTTACAAGCAGTGCAGGTACGTCCTAATAAAGTCTTGTTGCTGTCGGGACGTTTAAGCAATCTACAAGCAACCAACCAACCAAAGACACAAACATGCCAGGTTTCGTTTGTAATTCCGTGCTGGAGCCACGCAACGCTACTCCAGCACTTCTCTGGAGCTGTCATAGCACGGTCGATAGATCGACCTTAAATGGTTTACATTTACTTGCAAGTGTCACCCTGTAAAACTTTAAACGTTTAGGGCTTAACGTCTTTTGTCCACCACGAAGATGATTTCAAAGACAGGGCACCGAAAAGAGGCCTGTACAAATTTTGACCTCAGCTAGGTTCAAACCCACGACCTTTCGGAGGAGAGTCGAACGCTCTACCACCGAGCCACCCAGCTGCCCGTGTCACCCTTTATTCAGAGTACATACACGTACGCCACACAGACACTTTTAACACATTCGAGATGTGACGCATCCGCATACGAGGCGTGATGCTGCGTATCTCGATGCGACACGTCTCGAATGAGTTGATGCATATCAAACTAAATGGATTCATTGTTGCTGCTAAATCTGTTCCTGACAGTTGCTGGAGGAAGCAGGGTTCGTGGATGTTCGGGTGGAGGACAGGACTCACCAGTTCAGTCAGCTGCTGGAAAAGGAACTGAAAACAGCACAGTCCAACGAGGAGGATATCATCAAAGTAAGTGTTAACCCTTATCATTTGGAATACACCAGTGTGTGAAATAAGCTTGACTAAAATAGTTCAAGGGTAGTGCCAGAATAGCTTGGCGCCTCTAGGCGCCAAGCTATTCTGGCACCACGCTTGAACTAAAGCCATTTGTGTATATCCTTATCTGTAAGTGCTATAAATAGCTTCCATATGGCAGTGTACAAATTTGAAGTTGTTAGCCTCAGTATGATTTTATGGGTTAACCCAGAAGGATTTGCAGCCCTGAAAGTCTAAAATTTTGCCCACCAGCCTTTGGCTAGTGACTTCCAGTTTTACTAGCCAAACTGAAAATGTTACTAGCCAAAACTGAAAATTTTACTAGTACTGAAAATAGCCCAACTCAACAATATAATGTACCACAAGTGTTTGACGCCCAATGTTAGAGTGTTTTCTGCCCAGAGGCATTGAGAACAAATATTTGAACAGACAATCATAACCAAGTTCATGTTTATGTCCTGACTTCAAGCTTTTGTTAGTATCAAGTGGAGAAATAACTGACAAAGTCCCCATGTGAACTGTGGTGAGGTTTTTTATTTATTAATTTTTTGTAAGTAGAGCTGGGCTTCTGTTTGCACAACAGGTTAAATGGTCTGTAGACCCCCAGGTATAAATTTTAGAGGGTACACAGATCCTAGCATTATAGAGGGTCCGCAGATTTATTTAAGAAAAACTGCATCATCTTTATGTTCCTTAAAATAAATTATCCCCACCCGGGTCTGCCCTGGGGGACTTGAGTGGGGTTAACTACCTTTTAGTTCCCAGGGTCACCCTGGTCAGCCCCACAGGGTGGGTTTTTCCCTCTATTCTGGGGCATGTGTTTCTGTCTACCCTTGGTCCATTCACCTGTATTTGTCTTTTTAAAACTCTCCCAACTGTCTGCACTGCCTGTAGCTCTTGATATTGGATGTGTGTTGCTAAATGGTCTTAGCTTTATTTAGGCCCCATGGCTTAGGTTTATTTAACGTATTGGACCGCCGCTGGCGACATACATTCAATATTCTGTTTCTTTTCTTTTTTTCACAAGCAGTGCAGGCACGTCTTGAGAAAGCCTTGTTGCTGTCGGGATGTTAAGCAATGTACAATCAATCAATCATTAAAATAAATTTTAAATCTCATTTCACTCTCTCCTCTTTAAATGTGTTGTGACAGTGTGTGTGTGTCTTTTCCATGATACTGATTCTTTAACTGGTGAGCTATCGCACAAAAGCCTGTCTCCCTCGCTCTCTCACACACAGAAAAACATATCTATTTATTTATTTGTATGATTGTTTGATAATGTATTGTAACAGAGAATGTAGCGTTTTCTGCTGAACGCGGCAGATTGACAACCAACGTTTGACTTGTCTAAAGTGTGTGTGTAGTGTGTGTGTGTGTGAACTGATGTACTTAAAAGTTTGTTTCAACCCGTTTAACCACTCAGAAAGACGTGTTTCTCAATTTTTTGCCTAATAACTGTGTACCAGAAGATGGATCGACCACGATTAAAAAAACCTGACAAACTTATTTCTGTTCAAATTTCTGGACTTGCTTTTGAGTTTGCCTCAGTGCTCATTGCGCATGCCATTCGAGTGCCGTCGTGCTTTAGCCATGGAAATACACTCAGCACAGCCATGACCTCTGAAAACTGTGTCGTAGCGGTGGTTCCACACACGGCCCATTTCTGGTACTGTCGATGGAGATGGCGGTGTTGAAGTGCAACTTTATTCTTAGCGATTATCAAGATCAGACAGTGCCGGATTGAAGAATCCGAAGCATTCCAGCTCTTCCTTTGCTTTTTCTCCGCCATGTACAACTTCGTTCAAGATCGAAAGCGAAACGCACGATGCCGTATCCCATGATAGTATTATGGTGACGTCACAGCAAGTAACGCGTTCAACATGCAGCGCGCACTTTGTAAGAACATGCTGACACCACACATAAACTAACAGTTTGCACGCCCTGTTACACTCACACTGACCCCGGCGTCGGGTCGATTCTGAACGCAGCCGCGACTGAGCGAGCGGCTAAACGAAACAATTCAGTCGTCACTAAAAATAGAACGACTGTCACCGACCTCTGTTATGGTACACACAGTTCGAGTGACGTGTTCGGCTACTGCCGCAATGTGATGTTATAGAGGCGGCTCGCGGTGGCAGGTCACGCGCCGGAGTACCTGATGTTCGGCTGGGTTCGGCTGTTAGCCGTTGGATTGGAAAACGCACGATCGCACTCGCATTTGGCGAGTGGGTATTTTTTTTTACTCGCCAAATTTTTTTTTCACTCGCCATGGCGAGTAAATTACTCGCCATTTTCTGGGCTGATTTGTCCTTAACTGTTTCGCTGCTAGTTGACGCAGATTACGTTTTTGAAATCCTGGTAAATTTTCAGTGTCAAACAGTCCTGGACTTCAACGGAACGTGGATACAAAGCAGTGTCGGCAGGAGGCATAGATCCTCTTGAGCCCCCGCAACTGCCGGGGCTCTTGAGGATCTACATACCGCTTACACGTGGGTGTTGTTTTAACTCATTCTGCCCGCGACACACCACAGCAAGGTATGGCTCGACCATGATAGTTCAAGGGTGGTGGCAGAATAGCTTGGCGCCTATAAGCGCCAAGCTATTCTGCCACCACCCTTGAACTATCAGTCTATCTGTCTCCTGAATTGTAATGCAGTCCGCAGAGGATAACTCCAAAATGTGGGTATTTCGTACCTAGGGCACAATGAGTTAAGCGATCCGCTCCATGGCAGACTCATCTTGAATGTCTACAGTTTGAGCCGGATAGCACAGCTTTTCAATGTTGTCTTGTCTGAACTAAAATACTTTTCTACCCTTCTTTTCACAATCGGTGTGAGTAGTTACATGTTACATAAGATCTCTACTGCACATTGTGCCCATAAACTCTTCTGATATTCTCGTACGACAGAGAGGAAGAGCAGAAAATGTCTGTTTAATGACCACATTCAAAGTTTAGTTAGCCCTTTTGTCCAGCGGCGGTATTGTAAGACATCAAGAAAACATGTACGAGGACCTGTTGCGAACTGTTAACCATTTATCGCCTATCGGCTGTGCTACAAAGCTATTAATTACTCTACCCCTGCCTATCTCGCTGATCTTCTTCAACTATACACACCCTCCCGCTTCAGTCCACCGGCAAGTAGTGACACGCGCCTTCTCAGAGTCCCGCTCTGCAAATAAAACCAGAGGTGACCGTTGTTTTGCGCACGTTGGACCTGTTGTCTGGAACTCGCTACCCACAGACATTAGACATAAGACCCACCTGTTCAATATCCCAATGTAGCTCAGTTCTTCATGATTATGTACCTGTGTGTTTGTGTGTGTGTGTGTGTGTGTGTGTGTGTGTGTGTGTGTGTGTGTGTGTGTGCGTGCGTGTGTATTGCAGAATCCTTTGTTTCTCTGGTTTTATGACCCCCTCCACCCCCGCCCTTTATTTGTAAAGCGCTTAGAGCTTATTTTAGGATAAGCGCTATATAAGTAACCATATTATTATTATTATTACTATTATTATTATTATTATTATTATTATTATTATTGTCGCCGCTTCAAAATCAGAATGGCATATTTAGTCCAACGCGCCCGTCACACTGATTGCTGATTAGTTTACACCGAGCGAATCCCTACAACAAACGAGAGCGAAGTCACAGCGAATAACCGGCAGTGTGCACCAGAAGCCTAGACAACACTCCGAGCATCAGTCTCCAAGAGGCATAGATCGTCATGAGCCCTCCGGGCTCATGACGATCTATGCCTCTTGGAGATGGTCGGAGTGTTGTCTGTGTTTATGGTAGAGGTTGGTTATCCGTCGGGACTTCGCTGTCGTTCGTTTTTGAGAGTCGTTCTTCGCAAACAAAACCTCACTATTCAGTAATGCTTCGGTTTCTTCGCATGAAACTGAACTCGCGCGCCTGTCACAAGCTCGCTCAAAAACGAGCTTCGCTCGATGGTTCACGCAAAGAAACCGCATTTTGCCATAAATGCTGTAAGAAAACCACTCCATTCCAATGAATTTGTTGCAGGAGTTTTCTGAGGTAGATTACCACGGCATCACCAAGAGCTGGAAAGACAAGCTGGTGTGGACAGCCGAAGGAGATCTGCGATGGGGACTCTTCTATGCTGAAAAACCGTGAACAGTCTGTGTGGTTTATCCCCTTCGTTGCCCAACTGCAAGAGGCAAAGAACTTCATGAACCCCCGCAGATGCCGGAGCTCATGAAGTTCTTTGCCTCTTGCCGGCCCTATTCACATCCGTGTTCCTTGCACTGATGGGATTATTCGGTTTTGATTTTTCCGTGCCCGGTTTCGAAGACTTTCAGTATTTCATTAGTCCAGTGGCAGCGAAGGGGTTGACCCCCTTGTGCACGCACTGAGCCACCAGTACTATAGACAGTGCATGCACAAGGGGGTTAACGTATTTATTCTAGCTGTATTTATTTCCGCATGACTGCAAAACAGTTATCTGTTTTGTTTAAGCCTAGTTCTTTTTTCACTCATATGTGATTGTCACTATAATTATGTTCATCAGAACAGTCCACATGTCGGGGCATGGGATAATTGTTGCGTAATTGGTCACTTCTTAATAATAATAATAATAATAATAATACTGACTAATACCAGTTATTATACAGGCGCTATACCCAATTCTGCGAATCGGCTCAAAGCGCCGCGAACTGAACCCAACACGCACGCTCAGCCTTGACACACACGCATTCACTCTGAAGACAAACACAGTGCAAGACAGACACAGGACATTCACGTGGTGCGAAGGATCAGCTCAGCTACTGAGGTTTCGGAAATTTGTTGATCGCCTGTATTTGAAATTTATAAAGTGGCCTGAAACCGGTACCAAAGTGGAGGGGGAGGGAGAACCTGCGTACCCGGAAAAAGAACTGTCCGCCCGAATTAGCGGTGACACTTACTAGAGGAGAAAGGTCCGACGCCGGAACCCGGTATCGAACCTCGCACCTTTAGTATTGGTGGCAGGCACCTCAGTTTACCACTGCGCCACGGACCGCTTGCTATATACTATTACCCGTGTTAACTCATTCAGCCCCGGCACAACACAGCAAGATATGGATCGAACATAGTAGGTCAAGGGTGGTGCCAGAATAGCTTGGCGCCTATGGGCGCCAAGCTATTCTGACAACACCCTTGAACTATCATGGTCGATCTGTCTCCAGAATTGTAATACAGCCTTCAGAGGGCAACTCCAAAATATGGGGAGTTTGACCTTGGGGTGGAATGGGTTAAGAGGTGACCAATTACAGCAGACATCCGATGCCCGCGGAACGGTGTCGTACGCCCGTACGTAGAACGTTGACTTTTCTTATCTTTGACTATCTCTGTGGAACATGTACTATTTGATTTTTGCGTATTAACCTGTCAGATTTCATCATCCATAATGTCATGTCTTATCACGCACGCGCCTTTCCTCTCGCTACCCCCCCCCCCCCTCCTCTTCGCCCCCCTCCCCACCCCCACACTTTTCGATCTTTCAAGTTCGGCCGCTGGAAGTAAGGTCTATCGTCGGGGAGGCCTTTGTTGTATCAGGTTGAAGGTGCCAAACAAAATTGGAACCCCCTCCCCCCCCCCTCCGAGGTAACTGATCCGCCCCTGCTACCCCCACCCGCCAAGCACAAGCACACACACACATACACACACATACATATATGCACATACACTCTGTAGAAAGACCATGCACATACACGCACATTAACAGAGAGAGAGAGAGAGAGAGAGAGAGAGAGAGATGATGATGAATCTTTATTTATTCAGGATAAAGCTATTAGGCAACTCAATGCCTGTCTTACAAGCTGTCCTGTAAACAAACAACATAACAGGAAAATAAACAGAGCATGCAAATACTAACAATAATAGTAATAATAAGAAGAAGAGAGAGAGAGAGAGAACGCCGGCGTGGGAAAAAAATGCATACCGTCGCTGCTTTGTTGCCGGGTTTGTGTTTTTTTTTGTTTTGTTTTTTTTTTGTTTTTTTTTATCAATATGATCGCCGCGTCGGTAATATTGCGTGGTCTGAAGATATATAATGTATAGTTCAATGAAAGCTTGTTATATGTGGCCTAGATAATTTATCTTTTATAACACAATAAAACTCCATAGTTGTGTTGTAAGGTTGACGTTGGAAAGGATCATCATCATCATCATCATCATCATCTCTCTCTCTCTCTCTCTCTCTCTCTCTCTCAAAAAATGGGTGTTCCAACCAAAATTTTCACCTTTGTAGAATAAAGATTCATTGCCATTGTCTCTCTGTCTCTGTCTGTGTCTGTCTGTCTGTCTCTCTCTCTCTCTCTCTCTCTCTCTCTCTCTGCGTCCAGTACAGTGCGGAAAAGATCATCGGACCGATGCTAGTGCGCGGGCCATCTGCGGCGGACGGTTGTCTCGGCAATGCCTAGTTTTACGCTCTAGGCACCGGGTGAAATACTGGACCACTGTTTGCATAA